>CM028384.1:6931709-7008213 GCA_013146195.2 Codonopsis lanceolata | reverse complement strand
ATTAAGGTCAAACAAGTAATTTTGAGGTAAAATAACAATTTGGTCCAGCTTACACCTTGCACCTAACTTTAAATTAAGTCCCGTTTGAATTCTATTCATTTCTTGAAAAAATGATGAATTTTATTTTTATATATATATTTAGCTTAATTGATCATACCACATCAAATACATGATCTCCTTTGTTTCTATATCTTGGCATATACTAAACTTCACAAGAATTCTCTCCTCTCTTTACTCGGGCTTAGTGAGCTTTCTGTAAATTTTCTATAAGCAACTTCAAGAAGAAATGGTTCCCAACACTCCAAGAAGAGAGCCAATTGTGATGAGAGTCATGTTAAGGATCAAAACATGCTTGGATATTTGACTCCAGAAGATCTTCACATAGAAGGCCGAAGGGAAAATAACACAAATTCCCACACTGACTAGTGATCGGTGAGGCCGAGCGTACTCAAAGTATGGCACGGATAAGCTAGTGCTAGTATTGCCAGCAATAAGGCAGCCGACTCCCCTCTTATAATCATTTTTTGTCCTAGGTTTCATGTAATGAGGTAGGTGATGCTCAAGCTGCATGGCAAGCGGCGCATTCAAGAGCGTATTTGGTCATTGGTGTCAAAATTGTTGCCCACGCAATCTTCGTGAAAATTAGGCCTCGGGCATGCTGAGAGTGATCTGAATCCACCACTGGTCCATATAATTTGGCTCCCATGGCTAAGGATGTATATAAAGTTGTCACTAATATGAAGCTCACAATTGATACCTGGAAAAAAAAATGGGCATTATAACTACTTGTTAGTACTTCATGTTGGTTATCATCATAATGGGTTCGGATCCATCATGAGTCACCAAAATCAGTAATGATTTTGAGATGAGATATAAACCTTGGTGAACTTGGAAGGATCTCTCATGGCTTTATGTATATTAGGGAAGACAATATGGCCTGCAAAACTGAATATATAAAGGCCAGATATGTGAGGGATGTTCCGTAGCTGAAGAACTGGAATCATATGGTTAGCTTTAACTCTCCCGAAGATGGCAGTACACACCACGGTTATAAAAATCATTAGTGACATGAGAATTCCACCACTCGAAAGGAAAGATATCGAAGAAAGATCTCTTAGCCAAAGACTCGGAAGTGCCACCAACACGGCAATCAGAGTCAGGATCTGAGACGTGGACATATAGTTAGTAGCCCATGGAAACCGAAGATGTGTTCCTAGAAACACCGTAGTTATGTTGTCATGAAGCGAGATGGTATAAGAAACGAGGGCCATGAAAATCTCTAGGTAGATGAATGTTGCGGCGACGACTCTTCCTCTCGATCCAAAGGCGTTGTGGCCGATATCAGTATAATTTCTTGACTTGGGATTCTTGTCTAGGCATTTTCCCAGTAGATGGGAACTGTATGCAGATACTATTCCTAGTCCTACAAGAAGAAAGGCCGACGCCCACCCTCCATTTTCCAAAGCATATGGAGTTGATAGTTGGCCAAGACCTGTTAAATATTGTGTCAACAAATAAAAATATTAGTTCATAAATTAAATTCAAATACAATTAATATTGAAATAAGCAAAACATTAATCTTCAATACTCAGGCTTTCTCTGGCAGTACATTCAATTCCTCCAAAACACAGATTAATTCTTCTTCTTCTCTATAGCATCAATGTTTAGTTTTTTTTTTTTTCTCATTCACGAGGTGTCTCCATATGGGCCATACCCCCCTCATACAGTGAGCGTGGTGTTGGCCCAAAGAAAATTTATACTCGATGAAAACGGAGCATTTTGGAGACGTTTTATCCAAAATGATCCGCTTTTAATTATAAGACCCGGAAAAGTTAATTTTCGAAACTGATTTTCCAAACACATTTATAAGAAAAAAGATTTATTCCAAAACAAAGTTGAGTTCTTAAAAACAGTGTTTTAAAAATGATGCACCAGACGAGAAATATTCAGAGCGGAGCTAATTACCTATAAGCATTCCAACCATGTTGATGACAGAATGAAGGAAAGAACTGTTTGCATCAACAAGATGCTCATCAACTTGTTTCTCATCAACCACAAACTTGAGGTTCTTGGTGGTGTCGCCGCCATCACACTTGCATGCCTTATTATTTTCCTCGACACAAGCGTCGCAATTGATCCATTTCAGAGCGGCGTTGGCTCCGTGAACGGATTCACTAACGACTTGATGGCGATAAGGCGAGCAAGCTATAGTTAGACAATGAGGTAATTTTAGAAACGATTTCCAAACCTTGCTCAACATGATTATTATCTTTGTCGACATCCTCAAAGTTTGGAAGGAATGGATAGGAGTAATAAGAATTGTTGTCAAGTGTTTTAAGATATTCCAAGATACTTGGTTGATGACATAGTGAATGGTCGGACTATTTATAACATGCAAAGTTCGTACTATATATTCCTTGGAACATAATTGCCAATAGAGAGAGAGAGGAGAGAGAGAGAGAGAGAGAGAACAAACATACACGGTTCCATGGACAATATTCCAGAGAATAAAAGTAATGTCAACAGGGTCGAGCAAGGGAGAGAAGGAGAGGGAATAAAAGTAATGCCACTCTCTTCGTCCCAAATTGAGTATTCGTTTTTTAAAATTTAAAAAAAAATCATCAAATGATTTTTTTATTTATTTTATAAAGTGGTTATGTTTACCTTGCGGTCTATTAATTAAGTTTCAACTAGATCTTAATGTCTATACCTATAGATTTCGTCAATTGAAATCAGGGCCGGCTCTGGGCTTAGGCAAGACGGGCAACCGTCCTGGTCCTTCGTTATTTAGGGGCCCAAATTTTATAATACATACATACATACATATATATATATATATATATATATATATATATATATATATATATATATATATATATAAGTTTTACTTTAAAAAAATCCCTTGCAATAAATATTGGCGAATGGAGTAGGCGGACTGTACATGAAGGCGTGAAGCAGGGCAGTCATGAGTCACGAGACCCAATTCCAAATACCCAATCGGCATTGCAATCGGCCAATCCAGACATCCAGTCGCCGACCCTTCCGCTCCTTGATTGATGGCGTCAAGATCGAAGAGTTCGGACTTTGCACATCAAATTCGACCTTTGTTTACTCCACAAGAACCGAAGGACGAAGGACCACAACTCACACGCACACTCTCTCTCTCTCTTTCTATGATTCTCCCTCAAGTCAACGGCTCAACCATCAACCCTTACCCGTTCAGTTCAGTCGTTCTCTGTGACTGGGAGTGTATCTGGATCATCAATGCCTCAAACCTCAGCCTCCTCAACATCTTCAATTCGTAATTTGTTTAATTCCTTCGAATCGATTAAGGTAATAATTTCCTTATTTCCAGTATTAATCTATTGATTCTATTCAACCACTCAACTTGAGAATTTTTTATGAATATTATTTGTATTTGATTACCTATTTTGTTGTAATTTTTAAGTTTTAATCATTCAATTTGGGGATAAAAATCAAGATTTTATATGAATATTATCGATTTATCGGTTTGAATGTTTGAATGTTTGAATCTTTGATAATTGTCAAAGTTAGTTACATTACAATTGGGTAATTTAATTTTACACGAATATTGTTGGATATTTGGTTTGTTCTATTGTTCAGTTCATCATTTGTTTGGCTAATTGGCTATTTGGCTTAAAAAATGTAGACTTTATTGTGTTCTACTTCAGAATTCAGACTTTGTTCTCTGATTCTCTCATTATTATTTCAGTTCGTTTTTATTAATTTTTCCTTTCTTATATGTTGGTGTAACAAAAACACACCAATTTTTGTTAAATGTAATTAAAAGTGTATTTTGAAGTATGAAATTTATATTATAGGCATTCATATTTGGGTATTATCAATTTATTGGGGCCCTTATTTGTTCATTCGCCCCGGGACGGCCCTGATTGAAATGACAGTGCCTAAATAGAAGGTGTGGTTTAAAAAAAATGTTACAGTTGAAGGGTAATTACTTCAAGTGATAGTTGAGAGATTGGTGTTTTATAAGGGATGACTGTTAAGATGATTAATCGCAGGGTGTGATTTTCTAATATGAAGATAAAACATAGGGAGAAGAAAAAAAGGGAACTGCTCATCATATTAATTATAGGGGTGACTTGTAATATGGAAAGAAAAAATAGAGAACTAAAAATAAATAACTACTCGCAAATATAAATGTGAAGATGAATCTCAACCATTAAATATTTTAAAATAATTTAATCTCAATCTCTGAATAGCCTAGTCAACTATCTAACTGTTTTATGATATAAATGTTATCATACAGTACTACAATTACAACCACTAAAATGGTCTAAAAGTCAAATTCCAAAAAATTGAAAAGAAACATTTAATTTTACGATGAATGAAGTACTAATATTGATTGAAGCAAAATTTCAAGAGAAAGGGAAGGGGTTAACCCTTTGGATATTGTTTTGGTTTCCCAAAGGTGTCCCCAGATATGAAATTTCAAGACTAATTTGCGTCGTATGTCTCGAACACAAGACCTATGGTTAAGCTGGAATAAGCTGGAATTGCTCCTTATGCACACTTGTTATTTTCAGACCAATTTTTTTGCAAATAGTGTATCTATATTCCAAAAACTATTATATCTATTTCAGTGTATAAGCATTTTCTTTGATTACCAAAAAAAAAAATCTTGTAATAATATAAGAAAGAAAAGAATACACCTTTTTTTAAAAAAGTTGGAAGGAATATAGACCGAACCCCAATTCTTAATTTTTTATTATTTTAATACCTTGAATACACCTAATATGTAGCGGAAGCCCTAAAAGTAACCAATAACATCAATGTTCTAGAAAATATGTACGACCACCAGCAATGATCTTCTAAATCTTTTTGAGGACTAAAGCATAAGTGTTCAAACCTTTTTTTTTTCCTCCCAAGGCAGGAAGGATCGAACCCGAGACTTCACACTTCATGCCCACATGCCTACCACCTGCCACCCCTTGCTAAGTGTTCAAACCGTAAAAGCAAACATAAACCAAAATTTGACAAAAAAAAAAATCCAAACCTCCTAACAATACTTAAACGAAAAAACATGTATGCCTCGGGTACACCACTGTTACTTTCGTAGGTCTCAAAAAGATGATCGATTTGATTTACGGTAAGTTATATGTAGTTCATTCGGGTTAAAACTTAAAAGTTACGTCGGTCCGGCTATCCGCATCAATACCACAACACCCAAACAAGAACAAGGCATGCACCGACTACAAACAACCCTAGACTTACAGGTAAGAAAAAGAAAAGTGGGATTTAAATATACTTATTGGGGACAATATATGTTTATATGTGAACTGAATATTTAACTTTATCCTTGACTATTAGATTTATTTCATTTAGCAAAACAAGATTCTGCTATTTAAATCAAGGAATCACATACTCTCTCTCTCTCTCTCTCTCTCTCTCTCTCTCTCTATTAATCAATCTCTCTCTCTCTCTCTCTCTCTCTCTCTCTCTCGATCAATTAATCTTTTCTTAATCGGAGGACTCTCTCTCTCTCTCTCTCAATCAATCTTTTCTTAATCGAACGACTTTCAAGTTTTTTGCTTAAAGAGTCTACCTTTAAAGATTTTATAGATGGAGAACTTCAGGAAATAAGATAAATAATTATATATTATCTTTTATCTAAGAATTAAAATATATTTTCTTATGTATAAGTGTAAATGGATACATTTGAAGGCTTAAAATTTAATTATAAGCTTTGTTGAAAATGGTAAGTGGAATCATGAATATTTTGAGACTTGAAAATCCTAATTAACACCTTGTTAGGCAGGTGGGGAGGTATCCAACTGAGCCAAAAGCTCATTGGTGATTTTCCATTCCCCATGTTAGGTTCATTGCATAGGGAGATGTGGAAACTCTCTATATATGTGTCCCATTGTTATCACATACCATATTAGCCTTCACTACTTAGAGTGCTTTATCTGATACAATTTGGATGCTTTGTATGTGTGTGTGTGTGTGTGGGGTGGGGAGGGGGAGAGGTAGTGTATGTCATGTCTCTATCTAGCTACGTATCAAATATATGTGAAGATCGATTCTCAAGGAATATCAATGGAAAAGGATCTATGTTGTTTCTTTGTTTCCCTTAAATAGTTCTGTTTGATAATGATAATTATTAAAATATATATAACTAACATTAAAATTAATCATAATTACAAAATATAATCAATATGTTAATATTAAATGTAAAAGATACAATTGAAATATTATAGAGATGATAAAAATAATTTTTTTAAAATAGATTCTTAAAATGAAACATTTCAATATTGTATAGTGGACTCTTTCCTCAAAGCAGAGGGAGTTGTTGACTAAAAAGAAAAACAAGCTTAGGTACTTAGGGTTATTAACATTTTAGTGGCAAGACATTCGAAGGTAAGACCAGTCCCTCAAGTTTACGTTAAAATGTTAATAATAAAAAGAAAAAACTCATCCAACCGCATACAAGAAACAAGTAAAATTTGTACTTTTCATTAACGATTTATTTCTGTTAATACTAAAATTTGTATTTCTCATTGTGGAAATTTCTAGAAGGAATACTCCTTCCATTTTCAAATTACCGCCCTCCTTTCTTTTTTTATCCGTTTTAAAATAATTATTATATTTCAAAACATTTCCTTTTAGGAAAACACTCATACCATTTTACCCTTACTTTTTTTACTTACTTTAATTATGATCACATACTTAAGGGCATTAAAGAAAATCATACATTTCATCAATATTTATAATAAAATCAATTATTTTTTTTCTTAAACGATGTGTCAAATCAAAGAAGACAATAATTTGAAAACGGAGAGAGTATATTGTACTTTTTGTAAAAGTAAAATAGGTGTGTCCTATTTTTGATCTTGTTTTAACCTTTCTTGGTCCCAAAGTTTTGGTAAAAAATTATCATATTTAATCATTTCCTAAAAACTCTCAAAGAGTCCTTATATTTGATAATAAAATTTATATAATAAATGTGGTTTAATTGATTATAGAATCTAACTCCTTTATTTCTCAATCCTTTAGATTCTTGGAGTCTTTTGTTTCATAATTATATTGTAGATCTCCACCAACATATATATATATGGGGTATGGCGTATAAAAGGGGTCACGGAGAGCAGAATACATACAAAGATTACACCGTTCAAATTGTGAGAAAAACAGAGAGCATTGCTTCTACTGAAAAACTGGATGAAGCTTCGGGTGTAGCTTTATCGTGAACTACATTGTTGCTGTTGCTGTTTGCATTCCTAGCTTCTAGGAAACTTGTTTTTTAATCTCACATTTTCTATACCGTGTTTTTTGTGGGTTTTTCTCTTCAAGACTTGTTGTCTTGTGAGAGTTTTGGTAATTTGAATATTTCACAATTTGTTTTGTTAAACATTTAATTCTTTTTAGTGAAATTTTTTTGACCAAAAAGCTTAATCTACAAGCATAATTTGTAGATCCATTTTATTATTGCTTTAATTGTTTAAAGTCTTCCGCTGTTTACAAATTTGACTTTCTAGTCAATGCACCTCCTGGTGTAGCTACAGTACAAGTTACATCACGAAACGTATTGACAGATTCTTTGAATCCTAGCTACTATTGATCTTTCACTTTTCCATACTAAAATGGATCTCTTTTGGCCAAGTGTTTTTATACAATTTGTTAACCCTCGTATTGTGTAGGTACAAACCTAGCTAAGGACCCAAGCCCAAAAGCCGATCCGTTGCATGACTCACAGATTGGCCCACTAAACATCTGTGTCAACTATGTCTATCACAAGCATACCCAAAAACTGATGTAGGTTGATGATAATACAATATCCCCTACTTAGAACTTGGATGTCCCCGTCAATGCTTGTAAGATTGGCACCCCATTGTCGTCAACACATACTTTGATACTATTTATAACAATTTGGCATGGTAGAGCGGAAGCAATTGATAATAACAATGGTAAAAAAAAAAAATGGAGAATATATAGATATATAGAGAGACAAAGTTGTTTAAATCTTATAGACTATTGAAATTTTATTACGACCTGATGATGCAAAAATAACCTTGGACCGTCCAATTGATGTTTTGAGAAGGGATTGAACCTGAGACGTCACACTTTATGAAACCCCAGCTTTACCATTGAGCAACCCCTAAGGAGCAGATATGATGGTCTTACGGATATTTTTGTACGTCGGATCTCTTTTACCTAACTCACCGTGTATTAGTGGATTGAGCTGTGAGAGAGTGAAGCTCCGACTTACGAATAAAGATTAGTAAATCAAATTGGGTAAATCTCTTGTAACGTCGTTTTACAAATCATTATTCGTAAGAGGGAGCTTCACTTCCTCACAACTCAACCCATCAATATACGATAGGTCGAATAAAAAGGATTAGTCTTATAAAAAATGTATGCAACGCTATTTTAACCAAATTTTTGCCAATCACATGTTTGTGCAAAGCAAAGGAATTAGTACCGGCCGTCATTTGTTTGTGTGGGATCTATTCGATGGTCCCTGCCAATCAAATGTTATGCCCCCAAAGAGTTGGGAAATAATTCGAATAGGAATGAATTTTCGGAATTTTCTAGATTCCACTACTTGTTCCTAAAATGATTCGATCCACACTAGGCCACATGTATAATGTTAAAAAACAATTAAAAATTGAAATATAATTAACATGTGGAGTTAATATGAACACATGAAACTAGGAATATTTATCGGGGAAAATGTAATTGAAATCCTTTTTAATTCACTTTTTCTGATATTGTTCGCATAATTTATATATTCGCAAACACACGTTGGCTGCATTTGGCAGTGCATACATGTAGACATCACGGGCGAATCCATCCTTTAGGGTGACGGACAAGAAACCCCGTACAACTAAAAAACATTTAAAAAAAATATTACCTTACAAAATAAATGTCGTTTTGTGTAGGGACCCCACTCAAAATTGTAGTTTTTAAACTTTTTATGTAATAAAATCATAATTTCTAAATTTGATATTTAATAGTTAAAATTTATGGCCCCACTGAAATATTTTTCTTTTTTACGTGATAAAATCATAATTTCTAAATTTGATATTTAATAGTTAAAATTTATGACCCCACTGAAATATTTTTCTAGATCCGCCACGGTAGACGTTTCTAGAACTTAATGGTACATCAAACAAGATTGAATAGATAAACGAGAACCAATGGAAAGTGTGTATAAATGGAATTTGAAAATGAAAATGTTAGTGTATCTAAATTAAGAAAATAATGAAATTGTAGTACTAAAGAACGAAAATTTGAATTTAATGTTTATCCATTGTGAAAATACGAATTTCACAAAATTAATATCACCCATCGAGAATAACCTACTTGGCAACTTTACCAATTGTTTTGTTTCAAATAAAAAGTCTTTTATTTTATTTTAAAATATTTCACTTAAACAATTTATTTTAAAAAAATACGCTAACAATCTCAATAAATTTTATCCTTGAACATTACTCTCCATATATGTATAAATATCTTGGATATAGCCAAAATATTTGTGCAAATAATATTTTTATTTTCTTTAAATATTAGATTTTTTTGTTTAGGTGGAACTGAAAAAATATAACGGAGTATATTATGTATTATACGATACACTCAAAGAGTAAAAGCATTCATATTTGAATATATAATTAACATTAAAATTGGTCATAATAACAAAAATATCACAGCATAATCAATGTTAATATCAAAAGTGAAGGCTAATGTCGAAATGGTATAGAGATGATAAACAAATAATTTTTTGAAATGGACTTTTAAAGTAAAATACCCTAAAATAGTATATGACGAACTCTTTCACCGTAAATCTTCCTCTTTTTCTTTTTTTTTTCCTTTTTTTTTTTTGTTTTTTTTTTTGCTTGTTTGTGTGATTCACTTTATTAAATTTACACTAAAAGACATCATTAATATTAAAAAACAAAACAACGAACTATCTAAATGCTATTATACATTATGATATTTATAACTACCACCATAAAAATAAACTCAAATATAATCCCTTCATTTCATCTCGTGTCCATATTTGAACAGTTTAATATTTAAGGAATATATAAAATATAAAATTTAATTAATTTTTTGATTCCTCGACTTTACGAAAACCATTTATTTGGTCCTACAACTAAAAATTAATTCGTTCAATCTTTGTTGCTAAATTCCCCCCTCACCTGGTTAATGTTAAAATTGTCGTTTGTTTTTCAAATAAAATACCCAAAGTACCCTAGGCTTGAGTCTACGATATATCTCCCTCCTTCCTATCAACGGTAACATCGCCCGGGGGGGGGGGGGGAGGCAGGTTTGAAATGTATATCATTGCGTTGTCAAGAATCCGGCATAAGAGGTTGGTCGTTGAGGGTAGCTACCATCGGATCCCCCGTACATCCCCCACCCCATAGGAGCCAAATGCACGAGCCTGACCACAACCACCACCATTTCTTCCTTGACTCCCTCCATAAGAACCACCACCTCTACTACTTCCACCACCTCCACTTTCATAGTTACCACCCCTTCGCTTTTGCTATCCCTCCCTCCCTCTCTCAAAAATCCGACCTAGCAACCATCTTCTCCGGCTCCAATTTCACCAAGTTTCGCTATCTCCAACCAAAACCCTCTCATCTCGTCGCCATTCTCCATTCTCTCCCTCCATTGCGAGTAAAAGAAGCCCCAATTTCCGATTTCCAGCTCCATCTTCGGCCATCAATAAATCTAGATTCTAGCCATGTCTCGCCATCACCGATCATCACCTCTAACCAAGTCTCCCACCCCTTGCCATCATTACCGTCTCCGATCGCCTCCGTCAACTCTAGTGAAGACAGCAACTTCACTAATGGCAGAACATCAAAGCTTGTGCACAAGTCTTTTCCTCACGAAATGTGTGTAAATCCGAGACCTAGTGTTTGGAATCCGATCCTTTTTTCACGGATTTAGGTAAGATGTATCTACTTTCGTTGGATTAATTAATGAGATGTCTGATTACTGTTGCTGGGAAATCTGAGGAACGCATGTTTGTGTTATAATCCTGATACGGGTATGAGGAAGGATTATCCTAAGTGTGAATATAAGCTATTAAAGGGTGACAAATTGGATAGGCCTTTCTTGAAATGGGTTGTTTCAAAGCTGAGTATGGGTGGTATATCACCATGGGAGCGGGCATGCGACGTTTTGGAGAAAAACCTTCAAGAACATGGTTGGGTTCATTTACCAATTCCTTCTACCTTGGCAAGTGAAGCTAGAGAGAAGTAATCAAACGGGTATCTTTATGTAAGGTGACGACCCAACCAGGATTAGCCTAGCCGGTGATCACAAATCTATCTTTTGTATTTGTTTTCGTTAATTAGAGAAGTTTGGACAGCTTGTTTAGTTCTTGGAATTTTTTGGCCAAACAAAGAAGTTGGACAGATTATTCTATCTCAAAAGGGGGCTGTTTAAAGGAGTCCAGATCTCCTGTACCACTGATGTACCACTTTTTATCTCAACCATTGGTTGAGATGTAATAATTGGAGGGGTCTTCAGGGCAGCTTGTGGCTATTTTAGGTTACGTGTGTGCTAGGAGATTTGGCACCATATCAAATCCAGTTTTGTTGTTGAAAATTTTGAGACTTGATACTCGTTGGTAACTAGGTTTGTGTGCAATTTTGACTTCTAATCAAATAGACCTCCGTGATTTCAAAAGAGTTCAAACGTGGAATTTTGATTGTTAGGAGTAACAGATTGAAGATTGAAGCAATTGATGGGGATGTAAGAACCTTGAGTTTAGTCATTGATTCGCAAAGTGTTGTAGACTCAGCTTAGGGTACTTTGGGCATTTAATTAATATAAACGACAAATTTAACATTAACCGGGTAAGAGGAATCAAACAACAAAACGTAGCATATAGAACGCAGAAGACTGGCGAGGAAAACACAGAAGATATATAACATGGGGGCAGAGATAGTTCCAAAGGGTGTGTTTGAGAAGGGGAACGGGTACTTTCGTCATATTCAAAAAAAATGACATAAATTCTAACGGTAACGGTAAGAGGGAAAATCTTATTTGAAAATACAATAAGTAGGACCAATTGTAATTTTAAAATAAAATAGGAATAAACATAAAGTTCGACATAAGTTGAGGGAGCAAATTATATACTAATCCTATAATTAGCAAACTTTCAAGCCCCAATTAAATTATGCAAGAGCAGTTATTTTGTCATTGGGGCAATTATTCACATACATTCTCCTTTGTTTCCATTTTGAGATGTTCATCGTACTACCCTAAAATACAACTATGGACTATATATAATCTAAACTTTCTTTCACACGCTAGAAGAAGCTTAACTGTCTCTCTGGAAGAAACCCAGACACACTCATTTACTGTAAAAATTTTGAGAAATAATAACTGACAAAATGAATTTACCTTTTCCATCCGCCAGCATCTTAAAGATCAATTGGCCCTCTGATGACCGCAGTTCCTTGGTTCCTTGTATGTGGAGAAAACCAAGCTCTTGTTCGAGGCCAAACAAATCCACAACCCCCATTTTTCACTTACGTGATAGATAAATCCCTGCCAATGAATGAACTACACCAAAACACAGAGACATTAATGATAATGACATTCGACTTCCAAGTACTTGAGGACAGAGCTGATGCCCCGCAGAGTGGGATATTTTCTGGCCGGTGTGAAATCCCCTACGATAGAATTTGCACAGTCAACTGTGCGTCTGAATACAAACTAACGGTGGCTTCAAGTGGTCTTCCTTGACATTCCTACCTTAAATCCAGTGCCACAAAGCAACTTATGATTTCACCCAGAAACCGGAGGACCCACTCTGCAAACCTCAGCATTAAAGCCAGAATCCATTAGAAATAGAAGCCATGCCCGTTGTTGTTCAGAGAGCCGATCCCTTGGGCTTTTTACTTCCACAAGCTTGGCTTCACCACTGTAATCTCCATGAAAACGCCACAGTAGTAGATCAGGCATTCCACTAGACCAACTCCTGTAATCTTGTGCCAGGTGCCTGCAGATTGAGGCCAAGCAAGGGCCACCTACGCAAGTCACAACTGCCCGAAGCTCAGATAGGGAATGCCTTTCCCAGTTAACTCCCCGACACGCTGTAGTCACATGTGATTCCCATGAAGTAATAAGGATCTCCTCAGCCATACCATCTTGAATCTTTTCTAGGAGAGGCTCTATCAAGCTTTTCCTAGCTTCGTAAAAGCTATCAGTCTCCAAATCTAATGGTGAAGTCTGCAAAAGATAACAAGAAAAAAATTAGTCACCTAAAACCTGGCTTGGGTAAACATTAGCTTTCCTCTTCAAGGACTCAGTAGCTAATAGAAGCCTCCATTTGCATCAGCAATTATGACCATTGGCTTTCTCGTTTCCCTTTTTCTAACACACCATTCTTTCTGTGAATGGCCAAAGCTTATATCATTATTATCAATAAAGTTTCACGCCTTATTAATAGTACGAAGCACATTGCCGGGCATCACAAATCACCATTTAATAGCATCAACTTCCCAGCTTAATTGGTACCTCACGTGAGGAGGCAATTACTTATATTTAGTTTTTGTTTGTTTCACGGAAAATGATTTCCGAAAAATAACTTCTGGAAAGTGAAAAGAAAATTCATTTTCGGGTGTTTGGTAAATCTTTTGATCTACAATGCAAAAATCCACGCCACAAACCAAAAAATGCAAATTTTGCACATTGGTAGTCCCTGACCTTAACTCCGTTACTGAAGCTCCGTTAGGGGGGGCCATGTGTATCATCATCAAAACAAGGGGCCATATGAAAATTTTATTACCCAAACAGCGTTCACTTCTTCCCCGACAACCCCTTCTCCCTCCACTCTCTCACCCATTTCACTCGTTCACTCATTCCACCATTTTTCCCGGCAAACAATTGCAATCCAAAATTGATTATTAACAAATCAATTTTTAAAAACCCAATTAACAACCCAATTCCAAGTAATCTCTCTCTCTCTATCTAGATTTTTTTTCCTTTGTTTCTTTCTCTCTCTAAAAGGGAAAATCAACAATAATGCATGACCACAGATACAACACTACCGAAAAAGGGTTCATTTGTTGGTGTTGTTCGTGTTGATGAAGATGAGGAGTCTAATATGGGTTCCAGGCTCTGTAATTTGTTGGTTTGTGGAAACTCTAGTTATTGCAACAAGAGAAATAGACCAACCAAGCTCTTTTCTCTCCTCTTCTTTCTCTCTCCTCAGCTCTGTTTTCTAATTTTTAAATGTTTCTTTCCTTTTGTTGTTGTTTACAGATTCACTTGGAGGTGATGAAGAGAAGGGAACTATTCCATAGGGGTCTCTTCATGAACATATAAAAGACACTTTAGAATCCAGTTATTCAATGTTCGGACATAACCCCTTTGGGCACTGAACCAGCAAGAGAATCTTAAAGTCCAGTTAAGAAGCTCATGTTCAAGTTATGGTGTTGCTTCGAGATGAGCATCACTGGAGTGTTTACGAGATGCCACGGCATCTAATCGTCTAGCTTCTTTAATAGCAAGACATTGACTGAGATGGCATTCAAGCATGGATTTCCACATTGTGGCTCACCTTAATTACATAAATAACAAATAAGCCACCAACATAATAATATAAAGCAAAAAATTGAGAGCACATATGTCTTTAGACATGAGACGCATCAAAATACAAGCTCGAAGTTAGCAGAAGAAAAAATATGGGCTTGCCAATTTTGATATTAGAGTGGCACGCTGGCCACCTACTGTCACCTTGCTCTCAATCAATGCCCCACCACCACAACTCTGTTTCTGCCTCGTTTACTTTATGGACATGCAATTTCGATAGTTCCATTTCCCCTTCCCCTTCCCCTTCCCTTTTCAGTTTCTAATTCGTTTTTGTTATGAATTAAATAAACCGTCAGAGATTTTGGGGTTTCATGAAATTTTCTAACTCTGTTTCTGCTTCTTCTACTTTGTGATTTTGTATATTGGTTGGGACCAAAGATGGATTTGTATGTTACCCTTCTGTTCAACTCATTTTAATAGTGTGTGTGGTTTGGCCTACTTGGAATTGATTTTGAGTTTTGGTTTTCATTTTTATTTCCCCTGTTTTGCTACAACTAAAATTGCTACTCCCATCAAAATGAGAACCAGTGAAGAGAGATTTCTTGGAATTGGGCAGTTAATTGGGTTTTAAAAATTGATTTGTTAATAATCTATTTCGAATTACAATTGTTTGCCTGGAAAAATGGTGGAATGAGTGAATGAGTGAAGGAGTGAAGTAAGTGAGAGAGGAGGGAGAGGAGAAGGGGTTGTCGGGAAAAAGAAGTGAACGATGTTTGGGTAATAAAATTTTCATGACCCCTTGTTTTGATGATGATACACATGACCCCCCTTAACGGAATTTTAGTAAACGGAGTTAGGGCCAGGGACAACCAATGTTCAAAAATTGAATTCTTTGGTCTGTGGTGTGCATTTGCATTGTACGCATTGTTTTTTTTTTTGATAAGTAAATAATTTATAAAATATCAAGCATCAAAAGAGGTGATGCGTCCTTTGTACACTAGCCGTATACCAACCAAAAGATAACCAATTATCTGTACTATTTACAAGATCTACAAAAGCTATAATCTAGGAAGAGAGTGATCAGCCTCGGAACTCCAAAAAAGAAGAGTACGAATCAGCAAATTCTTCAACTCCGGGACTGACATTTCCACGTTGTCGAAAGCCCTATGGTTCCTCTCCTTCCATAGAATCCAACACACCCCCAATAGAGTTGTCCCCCATATACTATTACTCCTCTTCAAATAACCCCTATTCCAACCTCTGACATGGTCAATGATCGAACTTGGCATGACCCAAGACATATTAAACATACTCAGCACATAGTTCCAAAGCTCTAAAGCCACTTGGCAGTGAAGAAGTAAATGATTAACACTCTCTGCGCCATCCTTACACATATAGCATCTATTAACAAAAACCATGTTACGTTTCCGCAAATTATCCCCGGTTAGGATAGCTTCATGAGTCGCTTCCCACATGAAAAAAGCCACTCTCTTAGGGGCTTTGGACCTCCAAACTGCTCTCCACGGAAAAGAAGTTCTGCCACCGTTGAGAAGCTCTAAATAATACGAGCTAACTGAAAAAAGAGAGCCCCCTGAACCTTTCCAAACCACCTTGTCCGTCGGCCTGTCTGTTTTCTGCTCTTGAAGCATCCTTAAAAGCTGCACAACTGACTCTAACTCCCAATCGTGAAAATTCCTTCTGAACAAAGGATTCCAGATAGGCTTACCCTCCACCCAAGATAATACAGAGCTAACTCTACAATCCTTATCCGTGGATAGCTCAAATAAGTTCTGAAACGCCTCCCTCAAGCGAATATCCCCACACCATCTATCATCCCAAAACCACACCGAGGCCCCATTACCAACCTCAAAAGCAATGAATCTTTCAAAAGAGTTCCACCCTTTCCTTATACCTCGCCAGACTCCCACCCCATAAGACGAATTGACCTCGTTGGGAAACCAACAGTGACCCCCCTCCCCATACTTGCAAACCACCACTTGCCTCCACAAAGCCTCCTTGTCTGTGAGATATCGCCACAACCATTTTCCCAGCAAAGCCTCGTTAAATAATTTGAGTTTTCTGATGTTCAGACCCCCCTCCTGAACCCTCGAACACACCTTATCCCAATTCACTAAGTGAAACTTATGCACATCTGTTTGTCCCTCCCACAAAAAATCTCTTTCCAACTTTTCTAATCTTTGCCTAATTGTGGCAGGAATCACAAAGAGATAAAAAATAAGTTGGTAAATTAGCAAGAGTGTTCTTGATCAAAACTAATCTCCCCCCTTGGAAAGAAGTTGACGCTTCCACCCTGCCAATCTCTGCTCGAACCGCACTACCACTGGATTCCATAACGCCCTGCTCTTTGACTGTGCACCTATAGGGAGCCCAAGATAGGAAGTAGGAAGAACAGCTGACTTACAACCAAAGAATGCAGCTAGATCCCCAACATTCTCCACCCCTCCTACAGGAATAATTTCACACTTAGAAATATTGATGCGAAGGCCGGAAACTGCTTGAAAAAATAATAGAACTAATCTGAGATTTCCCAACTGAGCCTTATCTGCCCCACAAAAAACTAATGTATCGTCTGCAAAGAGAAGATGGGAAATCGACACCTCCCTCTCCCCTCTCCTCCCCACCTTAAAGCCACCTATAAGTCCTGCCTGCACTGCCCTCTCTAACATCCTACTAAGAGCCTCCATTACCACGATAAACAAAAATGGAGACAAAGGATCTCCTTGACGCAAGCCTCTCGAGCTAGGGAAAAATCCCGATGGTTCTCCATTCACCAAGACTGAGAAGCGAACCGTAGAAATACAGAATCAGACCCATTGAATCCACTTGAGACCAAAACCCATTCTTTCCAACATATATAGCAAGAAATCCCAGTTCATATTATCATAAGCTTTCTCTATATCCAACTTACACAGCAACCCTGGGACCCCGCTTCTCAACCTATCATCCACAGCTTCATTGGCAATAAAGGACGCGTCCATAATCTGTCTATCTTTCACAAAAGCGTGTTGCGACACCGAAATGATACTACCCATAACCCTCTTCATTCTTTGGGCTAGCACTTTGGATAGCAACTTGTATATGCCACCAACCAAACTTATCGGTCGAAAATCTCTCAAATCTGCGGCACCACTCTTTTTCGGAATCAAGGCTATGAACGCTGCATTAAGGCTTTTCTCAAATCTCAAACTAGAATGGAAAGACTGAAAAACCTCCATAATGTCCCCTTTGATCACCTCCCAACAATGCTGAAAAAAAGCCATAGAAAACTCGTCGAGACCTGGGGCTTTATCTCCCTCCATTTTACGAAGCACTGCTACCACTTCCTCAATCGAAAAGGGACGCTCCAAGGCTGCCGAATCATCAGCACTGATACTGTCAAAGCCCACACCATCCAGATTTGGTCTCAAACCCCCACTTTCTTCAAACTGACGCCTAAAAAAATTCGTTATGCCCACCTTAATATCTGCCTCATCCTCTAACTGCACACCATCAATTTGGACAGATCTGATTTTTTTCGCTGCTCCACGCATTTTTGCCATCCTGTGGAAGAATTTAGTGTTGTTATCTCCCTCCTTTAACCACTGGACCCGCGACTTTTGGCGCCAACATATTTCTTCCCGAATAAGAAGACCCTTCAATTCCTGATTTAACTGCACCCTAAGAAGTTCTTCTTCCTCAGTCAGAGTACTAGCCCCCGCTTTCTCATCCAGTCTGCAAATCTCATCTGCAATTGATTTGATTTTAATCTCCACCTTACCGAAGATCTCTCTATTCCAAACTTTTAAATCCTCCTTGAGCAACTTCAATTTTCTAGCTAATCTGAATATATGATGATTTTTAATAACTCCAATTTATCATTAATGATGTCAAATCAATAAGATCCATCTTTTTTCGATCACACAAATACGAATAACAAAATTGATAATTTATATGAAAAACTATTTTAAAATAGAAAATGGATAATGTTTGAGACGTCACAAAATAGTAGTGGACACTAATTTTAAAACGTACGGAGTATTTATTAATATTATAATTTATAAAAAGTGTGCACCAATACAATTTAAAAAACTCAATTTATATTTCTAAAAAATTTATTTTTTGAGTGCAATATTGTGTAAATATGTGTAATTGTGGAAGGGGGGACGAGGGCAGATGGGTGATGAATGACTTGCGAAAAATGAATTCGCAAGTCATTTTCTTGAAAGGAAGGCATCGTTTTTCGTTGACTCGAAAAAGCTTTTATGTTGACTACATTTTCCTAGTGTTACTAAACACCGAAAAATGAAGAAAATGATTTCCAAAAGAAATTTTCCGTGACACAAACAGATCCTAATATTTGAAATTTTTCAGTTTTTACTGGCGCCAAATGTGTAGAGGGGAATGGAGGAAAACAATCAGATTTGCACCCTGTTGCGAGGCAGAGGAAGCAATCAACCAATAGATAATAACAAGAACAAACAATTGAAGAGAGAAGAGAGAAGATATTCCGGGTTTAAAGGACATCTAAATTCTTATTTCAACCTTAATCATGTTTAAGGGTTACAACTTATATATAAGATCGCGTCACCTTTTTTGGCACCCTCTATATATTTATATACTCTTTATATATAAGATACAACACCAAGCCATAAATACCTCAATTAAGAAAATTCAAAAAACCAAAAACTCTGCCAGGCGCACTCATTCCCATGGCACAACCGCACAAAACCTAGACACTTGTGCTCGCTCAAAGCCGCGCACTCACGCCCACCTTCCTTGGCGTCCGCATCCAAATCCAATAGCTACTGGAATATGTCGCGCTCGCGCCCAAAATGTTGTGCATCACGCTTGCGTCCCCAAGGTATGCGCATTTGGCTATGTCCAAAGGTTTGTATGGCAGGAAGCTACGCCCCTCTCACCCACCCCCCCCCCTTTCGAATTCAAGCGAGGCCCAACCAAGTCCCAAGCAATCCTCCTATGCTATACTCGCCCCGCTCGTTCCGCTATGGGGGATTCGACACTTTGTTTGAAATAGAGCGATCCAATCTAACACACCCTTTTTTTTGACAAGGGAAACAATTTCAGGTTTAGTTCCTCCCCAATTATTTCCTTTCCATCCATTTGCCAAAAATACTGGTGCACCCACCAAACAAATATTGTTGATAACACATATCCTTGGGAGTCCATTTGGTCTAAACCCTTTTGCTCATCGGTGTAGCATTTGTAATCATGGGAAAAATAAAGAGTACAAACCACTTCACTGACGTCAGTAGATAGTTATTAGCCATTGTTATACTTATATGAGTAAAAAAATCTTAAAAGTTAGAGAGCTAATAAAACCATTTATAAGTTCTTATGATTAAGCTTCGGAAGGCTTGAAAAGTATCTTTGCAAAATTAAAGCATTATAGTGCCACAACAGAGTTCTGTTTGTCTTTTCGCAGTTAATCAAACAATATTTTGAATCCCCCTCAATAGTATGTCAGATAGGCGTTTGGTCATTAGATCCTCTTCCTTTACTCCGTTCCTAAATTATTGTTCAATTTAAGCACATCAAATTTTCACCTTGTATAGAAAAGAAGTCGAGCAACGGCTTAAATAAGACCAAGGCTGAACCACAGTAGAGGCTCCCACAAACATACCTATTTTAGGAGTGTTATAATCTTTATTTATATAGCCAATCACATCCTTCCAAAATGCCGTTCACAATCCTGTCCTAATCTTCCATCTCCACAGCTTCAGTATGCATATTATCAGTCTCCCCAAAACAGCTCCCCTTTAGATGGTCACCGTTGTTAAGCTTAATATACATTGTTGCCCCTATCTAGGAACTTAAGCTTTTAGATGAGTTGGTTTAATCTTTAGATGAGTTGGTGACCAAGCATGTTTGTTAATTCTTCACATGAACGGGTCACACATGAGGAGGTTTAAGCTTGATATACATTGTTGGGGCCACTTTCTAACAGCTAAAGATTTTAGATGAGTTGATAATGTAATAACCTCTAAACTACTCATTGAACCATAGCCTTTCCCTTTGCCAACAAGGCTATCTTACAGAAAATAAAAATACTAAACTAACAAATTAATAATAAAACTAAAACACATAACTTCAAGATCAACTCCATTCTAGTATACAATTGTTGGGTGCTCCCTCAATAATCCAAACTTCTTACACTTTGAACACTTTGCCCTACATGTAAAAAAATATATATTCCTTTATTTTTATTTTCTTTTTTTAGAAGTACGTGTAACACAAATTATTTAGGAAATGGAGATCAGAACACAACATTCTCATAATTTAATTATACAAGACAGATAGAAGAATAGCAGTGCTGCTTTCAAAAATAGGCATGACACTTTGATGGACAGGTGATGATGCAGAAGCCTAGAGGTGGCAACTATTTCACATCACTCGCATTCCTACTAGCAACTGCCATATAGGGTTGAGTGGACCAAGTGTACTTTACAGTAATTATGCATGCCTCTGTGTGTGTGTGTGTGCATGTTATGTATATGTATATATCTATATATATACATATATATAGAGAGAGAGAAAGAGAGATTGTGAAGCTGAGTTCTCAAAAAAGATGAAAGGAATGCCAAGTAGCCTTTTCACTCTTGAATCTAGTCTCAAACACATTTTAATCTCAAAGAAAAAATTATACATTACGCCTGCTCGGAACAATTCTCCCCCTAGTGATAAGGCTTGCCAAAATGATGCACCCTACATGCCGAAATGAGTCACCCTTTCTGTTTTTCTGATGCAAAATGCTACCCAAAGATATAAGTAGCTTTAATCTAGCTTTCATATCCTATCCTACGGAGATAATATAGCATACATTAAAGTTGGTGCCATTGTTTATATTCACCAACTATCAATGTGGGCTGTTTTAGGGAAGATTCTGGTTTCGTAATCTAAGTGCCTTTTCCAATGGTTACACTCCTCTGACTAGATGCCATGACACAGAGAGCATGGACGGACATAGTAGTTTCTCTAGATATTACTGGAATAGAAGGGAGAACCATGTTTACTTAGAGACAAACAACTTAATTTAGATCCAGATTGACTTTATGCACCCAAGAAACTACAGACATACAATCCAGACATGATGATGAACCAAATTAATAACCAAAATTAGGACAATATGAAAACTATATCACTTATAGTCCAGCAAAGTAATTTCGAAAAGAACTACGGTCATGTACCTGAAATCTGGTGCGAAAGACATTTGGCACATCAGCAAAAATCGTATCCCACATAAGAAGCCCAAAAATTGTCAACCAAATACCACTTTCTGTATGTACACCTTGCCAGCCACCTCCTTCTCCAGCATAATACTGCAGAGCAAGCTGCTCTACTCCACACTGCTCACCATCTTCACCATAGAACCTGCTCTTCGTCCCTGTTTCAGAGTTCAATGGTCTCCCTTGAACATGAACCTGAGTAATAATTTCGCAAATCACAGGTTTAAACATGATATCTAACAAAAAATGTCTTACAACTTGAAGGTATAAATCACATAAATGGAGAAAACTCCATTTAATAAAATAAAATAAACCAACCTCAGGGATCTTCCTCTTGACTGACTCAGAATAACTAGGTATTCTCCAGCGCCTTGGTGGTTTCCCCAAGCGTATAACCCGCCTTTGCAAGGATATTCTCGAACCAGCACGAACACATGGATCTAGAAGACCATCTTCAGCAACTGAAAGGCTCTCGTTCAGACGGCCTATGTGTTCCAAATCAATGGACAGCCTCAAAGTCCAATATCCTCTTCTTCTATCAGAAGTGAAATTAATCAACAGCTGCTTGAGTAAACCAACTGCATCATTGTACCTGAGCAGGATTAACTACTTCATTCCCATAACTAAATCCTAAACAGGTTACAGTCGAAGGAAAGACAGAAATAACCAACAGCTTATGTAAAACCAATAAAATGAGATCATGTCCCAAGTTTAGCTGAATGGTGACATGATTAACAAAACCCAGACTTTGATAGGGGCCAGGGTAGGTGTAAAAGTGTCAATGGTTTATCAGTAAAAGATGTTTGGCATCAGGCTACTGTTTTTGTTGAATGTTGACTGCTGTTACAAGAGATGAGGACAAGAATATATTCCAACTTTGCCCAGTCTTTTTCCCAACTACTTGGTGTGAAAAACTAAAAAAGGTAAAAAAAAGATAATAATTCTTCATTTCTTTTCCCGTGAGTGCTTCCAAGGCCACAAAACAAATCATGAGACTAACAGATCCGCTTTAATAGGCACTGCATACCTTGTGAATGAAACTTCAAGTAGATCATAACAACGTAATTGCCAAATTAACCACACTACTTTCCTAGCTGATTGAATACTACGAATGCATTCACTCTTTAATGACAACCAATGGATCAAAAATATTCCCTCCCAAAAGGACTGTCTCGTTTAACTTTTCACACATTTTAAGAAAGATCATTAATTAGAATGTTCCCACTTAGTTGAAACTTTAACCCCAAGGGATGGGAGAGATGACGAGGGCACTCAAGGCAAAGGCCTTGAGGTCCTTGGTTCCAATCCCCATACTCAGGGGCCACACTTACTTATCAATATATATATATATATATATATATGTAGCCACATGACTAGAAATGAAAATTCTGGAAAATATGATGCATTGACTTGAATGAATTACCTTGAAGAACTTGCAATGAAACCAACAGCTGATCTTTAGCTCAACTAAGAGCATAACAACCAACTACATTTCCTCCCTCCCCCACCCTCCCTCCTCTCGTTCTCTTTATATATATAGAATTATGAGAAATGTCAAATCATCATTTCTCATAATTTTCAAATGTAGAATTAACGACAATGGAGTATAAATATGTAGGTTGTTTACTTTATTGCATAAAAAGAGTGAGCAACTCGTAAAAGTATGTTGGCTTGCTTAGCAATTACGCCCATTTTGTCTACTTGTAATAATTGTCCCCCCAATCAAGTGATAGAGTTCTCAAGGTGCGACTGGATGGCAATCTAGAGCCTCTCACCAAAAAAAAAATCAGCAATGAGCCTGCTTTTAGAATCACAAGAGACCGATATTGCTATCTCAGCGCAAATACATGCATATAGCTTGAAATGTGTACTGTAATCAAAGCAGTATGCAAGTACAACAGCCATTCATACCTATTCTCACGCTCAAGAAAAGAAACACCTAACAGAACCACCTTTGAGTAAACCCAGGGTGCAGAAAAACATGAAAAGATAGAGATCTTTGATTCAGAAGTTGATGCTGTACTTGCTTTCCCAGAAGAATTGGACATGCGGGAGTCAGATATGTCTATGCATCTCAACACCAACTCAAAATTATTTTCATCAAGAGATTGATCCATGATTTGTGCCACTTCAATAGCCTGTTATAAGGAAATGTTAATTGAGTGAAGGCAGCAAGATGCTAATAACATTTCCAGGAGATTTCAATAATACCTCTTCATAAGAAAGCAGGTCATCCCGGCCTGAAAAAATTTGGTTAGAGATAATGCAATTGTAATCTGGATACTTGATAATTCCCAAGTCTACCAGTAAGAATGCTGACAGATCCTGCTCTCCATTAAGGAAGAAAAGTCTCTGCAAAGCAATAACATGAAAGAGTTACATTGGAGAATATTAATCACATCCATGGCAAGCAAACTCAAAGCAAAAGCTTATATGTATCACCTCTGCCCGCCAAATAAGCAACTCAGCGGTTAAAGATATTTGAATACAGGTGCCTGTTTTCTCCAAAGCAATTCTTGGTAGGAATGGGCTGCAAGACCAATAAGTAGAACATTAAGACATGAAAGAACCTAAGAGACATGAATGAATCAAAATAGTTGTAGGGAAATCCATGAGACCATGCTCCATCTTCATATGACGAAAGAAGTGAATCAATGTACTCCTGCTTCTTTGAGCTGCGACTGCACTTCTGGAACCTCAATAAAGAGGTACAAAAAGGGGAAACAATAAGAGAGAGAGAGAGAGAGAGATTTGTGAGAAGAACGTACGAAATGCATAAAACACTATTTTGGAGAAACATATCCATGAGAATGAAACTCAAAAAGTTTGCACACGACAGAACAGATAACAACTTAAAGCTAATATTCTTGGTGTGGTAATTTTTGCTTTGGGAGTTTTATCTTATCATCATATGTTCACCTCCTAATGAGAATAGGTTATATCTTTGAGACATTGACACGATGCTGCTCTTGGGTATTAGGTATAATAGATCCAAAAGAGATAACTCAAATTCATCCCTGCTTATTTATCCAAATTTTGAACATTTCTTCCTTCTTTTGTTAATTGGTATGTGTGACCCCTTGTTGGTTCAAATTTTGAACATTTCTTACTAATTGTATCTTTCCACATATTTGGACTCTCATTAGGATTGACACATTAATTTCCATCTGTCCACTGGTTGTCCATACATCATGTATTAATCACCAAAAATAGAGGTCCAATGGATAAATCATGAACAGTGAGTTTGTTGATCTCTTTGGAAATTTGAAGAAGATTGTTTTTCTTTACAGTGGACTATTAACGAGTAGGGAAAGCTATGCTAGAGCTCTTAAAACTGAGCTGTAATATCTGAAAGTCAAAGAGGGATCTCCCTTCCTGAAGCCCAGAATTAAGCCATTACTCTAAAGCAGGTTTGATGAAGTGAATGTAACTTAAATGATAAATATGTATGGCCCGTATCTGTCCACACAGCTGATCTCCTGTTGTGTAGTCATCAGAAGCCATTTAGCACTTTAGGAGCATAACTACGAAATCAATCAAACTAAGAATGATCCATCTGTTTCGCTCCACTCTACATATATAGCATCCGCCAAAACATTCCATGCAGACTGCTGTTTGTGTGTGCGAGAACCGAACGAGAAAACAAAAGCATAGATGAAGATTTTTTATCAATGCGTATGAAAGCCGAAATAGGATTGACATGAACAAATAATTAGCAGTATCTAGTACAAGTGTCCCTGAAGGGACCCAGGTTGCAGGGTATAGCTAAACTTGGTGTTACACGTTGGAAACCAACGAGTATGAGCTGAGGGTAGAAATCCATACATTAGAGAGAGAGAGAGGGAGATTAACATAAATGCTCTCAATGACTAGTCGCTATCACACTAATCTCATTCTTGTCTTGGAAGTGAGGCTTAGAACTCTATTAATGATTTAGTGGATGACATAAGCCATCGGGGGTCGAGGGAATATTCAAAGTTTCGCTATGAGGTGATCGTCCTAATGATCCTTACGGATCTTAGGATGCACCTCCCCCCCCCCTTCCTCGGGTAACCAAGGCTCATTTGTCTCACATTGGAAGCACATGTGACTTGCTCCCAAACCCAGCTATCAGAGTTCCACATGCAGATTTAATCTTGCTACATTGGAGCCTCCAAGCCCCAGCTGTTACACTTTGAGCAGTTCCCAAACAATTTAAGGTCCTCAAAGAATAAATTCCCAGCTAAAGTAAAAACTGCTAAAATCTGCAAGGTTTATCAAACATAGACTAACACTAACGATAGACCAGGACAAGTCATTAGCTCACCTATCCACCACATACTGGATACAATGTTCTATTCAATTCCAATGAAACATGAATATCAAGTGGTCATATGGGAAGGTGTTTGTCACATCTTAACGGGCTCATAATAATATAACAAGGATCAAGTAATGTTCGGAAAAGAAAATCATGTATGAGCAACAGGTTAATAAACTAGAACACCATGCACTGGTAATACAACTGGATAACAGTTCATCTTCATTAACACGTTTGCAAAACTATGGAAATGATTTAAACTCAACCTCAGAAATGTAACCTTATCAATCAGACACGATATTTCACGGAGTTCACCAACAGTAAGCAAATTCAAGACTGAACCCAAGTCATCTGTAAGTAATTCACTCGCGGTTTGAATAGGACGAACATAACCTGCTGCTGCATTATGGCAAGGGACGCAAATAGTCATTCTAGTGAAGATAATTGAAAAATCTCAAACTGAAACATCAGCATGGCATAGAAGGACAAATAAATTGCTAGTGCAATGTAATTACCAGAGAGTCCCTTCACTGCTTTCTGGCAATCCAATATTTCAACATAGGAAATATTAGACATCCGAAACCATGGTCCTGAAGCAAACAACAAAGATATAACTTATGCCCACTAGAACTAATACAGAACTACACACCTACTTAGTTTACGAGAAAATGTAAAATGATCATACTATCAGGCAGCTTATTGTGCATGCACACGAACCTAACGATTACATCACTTATCTCTCAAATGATACTTCAAAGTTCAAAAAATGTGCTCCAAGTTGGAAATATTTAAATTATGCTAGGATAGTAGGATTATGGATTTCAAGTGAGAACTGGTAAGTATGGGTCCTTGATGGATTCAAGTACAGATCTGGAAGGATTTTTTTTTACAAGAGATCACGAAGGAATTATTTTGGATCAGACCCGGGTTTTTGAACAAAATAAGCAGTTGCGTTGGGTTGATGTTAATTGGTAGATCTAATGGGATTGGAGGTCTATGAAGCTATGTTACCTGGACTCGGCTACAAGGATTGTATAGTGTTGGATCCACCCAAATTTTAAGATTTTGCCCTAATTTACTGTCAAAAGTGGCACACCCCTCACCCATGTTGTGTCTTGTTGACAGGTGTACTCTGCCAAAAATGAAGGCTGTAGGTAACTTAGCTATGAAGACGTTTGTTGTGTGGGATGTGGGCAATTTAGAATTAACACTCATATCTGGTTTAGATTTCTCTGTGACAATCAGTCGTGGTACTTTTGGTGACTGGGGATGGTGGGTGCTCCCTCATCCCCACTCTTTTTTCCAGATAACATTCCTTTTTTCTTTTTCTTTTTTTTTGGGGGGTGGTTGGTGGATGGAGTTGTTGCTGTGAACAGGAGATTAATTTGTGTCTTTTGATAGTTATAACTTTACTCCATCTCCATCAATACCACGTCCATTCAGTTAGCTAACAATAGCTATGTGTTAGGCTTTTGGTAAGTATTTAACAATTACATCACAAAACATGGATAAATAGCAAACTAGCAGTATTATTTTAAAAGGCCACTGGGGCCATGGCCCCTATTGCCCATAATGTGGCTCCACCACTGACCGGCAGCTGCCACCTTTCCCCAAATATAAGCCACCCTTGAGTTAGGATTTTAAGCTCATAGACCTATATGACCCCACTTCAGAAGCTTCTTCCTCATCGTGTACTAAACAAATTTAAGACAAATCTTACATACAACCTCCTTCTCCAGGAGTCATCCAGCTTCATTATGTGTGTGCGAGTGCCCATAATTAGTGAACTTAAACACTCAGTGTCTATATAAAGCCGCAATTATAAAGTCAACTAACAATAATGGATGAAACATGTGGATTTGCTTTGTGAGGATTTAGAAACTCTCCTTTAAGGTCGAATTCTGAAATGATTGCATATTTTATGTTCTAACCCAAACCTTCATACTCTTTAGGCAACATAAAATCAAAGACAGGATAGATGGGAAATGCTTGTGCTTGTAATATTACCCTCTTCAACATTTTCCAGATAAAGAAAGCTTTTTCTGCTCCTTCAACCATGTGGTAATTGGTCAATGGAGGATGGCGGGATGCACAATAAAATCAGACCCACTCCTAGGTTAAAGATACTTTGTTTATTGATTTTTGTTCCTTTGACAATATTGTATGTCATTTCAAGTATGTGTTCCCAAAAAAACTAAAGAACAAGAAGAAAATGTTTCAAAGCTTTTTATGATCTTTTAGAACCAGGAGAAAATGAATGATTATCCCATTTGATAAAGCTTTATGCACATTGCCATTTCATAAGAGAAACAGCTCAAGTGAATCTCCACTGAATGGTAAACCATCAGTCATGATCGAAAAGGAAGTAACTTGCAAACATGCTAATGCATGTTTGCTAATTCTAGGAAGGGTAAATAAAGAAAAGGAAGTAACTGTAAGACCTTTTCGTGTGTAAAGGCGAACAAAGAGCCTCTGACTATCGTCTGAAAGTGATACAAAATTTTCTGCAACAAAAACATAGATATAAGAATTAGAATATGAAATCCGTAGAAACAACTAATTTTAAGGACATCAAGCACTACTAGGCACCTAAGAATGTTTTCTCGTCATATGTGAAAAGGTGAGAATCGGTCCTTAGAACCTCTTGTACTAACAGTATAAAATTCTGTTGATATTTTGTCAGGCCAGATGAACAAGTTTCCTCAGACTGAATCACACGTAAAGCATGTTTACACAAGGACTTGAAAGCTTCAAGATTCTCCAAATCTTTTCCATAATACGATACATTCTGTTGACACTGAATTTGAATTGGGACAGCTGCATGAGAATGTCCCGGAATAGACGATATATAACCCTGCAACACAACTCCAGAATAAAATAAATCTTAGAGAGAGATTGTAGGAATAAAGAGAGAATGGACTAAAGATGTCCACGAGGCAAAGAGAAGTCATGTTGTTCTTAATTATGGACAGAGCCAGAAATGAAGCAAACTGGCAGTAATTTCTCCTGACATTCTTCTTCTGTCCTCAAAAGCAAGGAGGGTTAGATTAAAATATCTAATTACCTGTGACAAAGCTCCTTAACTAAAACATTTATGGGCATTTTTTCATAGCATTTTATTTTATTTATATTTTTATTGATAGAAGCAGAAAATTTATAATGAAAGAGAGAAAGAAGTAGAAGAAAGAGGGATGAGTCGTCCACTAAAAGGAAAAAAAAAATAGAAAAACAAAGAAAATTGTTCAAAACAAAATAGCCTCACTGCACAACAGAAATAAGCAACCAGAGCTCTAGCACAAAGGACGCAAGGAAGACCACTGTATCCCATACCAGGCCAATGCGCAGGCGCTTATACTCGAAGATGTGAGAACTCCTCTCATGCCAGATGCACCATAAATTAGTGCACATCCCACAGTGCCCATCCTTTTCTCTGTCAAAACCTCGATAATTTCTCAGTATAAATTGCCTAATATCAAATAGGCTAACCAAAGCCTCCTCCATAATAGAAAATAATCTATTACCACAGATACCCATCACTAGAATAATGGAGAAAGAGATGCTCATGAGACTCCAAACTCTGGTTACATATCAAACCAACCTGGAGACAGCCTCTTATAGGATCTGCGAACCAGCAAAAGAACGTTAGTATAGAGCTGTTTTGAAACTACAGACCACGAAAACGCCCCAACTTTAAGAGGAACTCTTGCCTTCCAAATAAAAGATGAGAGAGAAAACAACAGATGTATAGGAGTGTGGTTCAAGTGGGAGAAATGGATTTACAAGAGAAGACACCAGACAGATCTATTACCCAAGTCCAACTTATAAGGGGACTGAGAGAAGTGCACCCAACAAATCAACCAGCTCACCGACTTCTCTATAATTTAAGTTCTTGAAGTGGAAAAACCAAGCAAGAGCAGCCATTCTTTACGTTGAAAGCTAGGAATAGGGACTTCATGAGACGGGGAAAACAAGCTTTAAGAGAGAAATCCCCTACCCAAGCATCTTCCGAAACCGAATAGGGATCCTATCCCCGAACACCCCAAGAACGTAAATGAGAGTACCACTTATGTATAAACTTCAAATAGCTTCTATGAGCCATAGAAGTTCTGCAGCTAGCAATCCACCCATCCAGGTCAGTACCAAATTTGCTTTTGATAATTTTACGTGAAAGAGAGTACCACACACTACAGAAGCTCCATGACCATTTACCCACCAGTGAAACATTATGCATAACCAAGTTACCAGTGCCAACCTTCATGCCTTTCAGGAATTACGAACAGTGTCCCAAGCCACTAATTGATCACGACCAGTATCATACTATCATCGATCCCTTTCCACAGAAAATCCCTCATCATAACGTTTTGAGACTCTTCGGCACACTACCAGGAATCCTAAAAAGACAACAAATAGAGAGGAATACTAGCAAGACATGACTGAATAAAGACCATCCTCCCATCAAAGGAGAAAAACATACGCTCCCAACCATCAAGACGTTTAGTAGTATGCTCCACCACTGGATACCAAAAGACAGCACAAGGATTTCCCCCAAGAGGAAACCCAAGGACAGGAGAGAACCTCACCCCAATAATGATGCATAAACGATAAACCCCTAGCTCTTGTGACGACAAATTAATTGTAATCCCACAATAATTTCAGCTGATTTGATGGTGTTCTAATTTTGACATGATTAGCCACGGGCCTTCTCTTCTCCAGAAGGAAGGGAAAAGAACTAGAATAGGCAGAATCTTCCCTAATAGGGAGCCTCGGTGAAGCATCTGAGAAAGAGAATTCCTTAATAGAGTGCAAGGCAATAATGAGTGTGAGAAGTTTGACAATATTAATCTTCAGACCCAAACTACCCTCAAATAATTAAAATTGAGTGGACATTCTCTAACTCCCTAAATCCTTTCACAAGAAAAAGCAATGTATCATCCGCAAACTGCAGGTGCAAAACCCTGACCTCAACATGGCCCACTGAACATTTCTAATATATAACAAAGCATTTGGGTCAAGTGATTATATGATCACCTGATAATAAATGAGGGTTCTGGAGCCTAACTATACCATCTAATCTTTGTAGAAAGATGATCCAGTATCATATTCAAATTTGTGAATGCCAAGATACATAAATCCGGTGTGACAATTGGCATCCTTTGGGCAAAATATAAGTTTTGAAGTGGCATTTCCCGGCATTGAAAGTATTTAGTGATCAATCTACTTTCAACACTCATCTTTGTTGGCATGGGATGAACTGAGAACAAAAGCTGCTAACATTATCAGGCACGAGAATATGGTCTTGTAGAAATTGTCCAAGATGTTCTTTCATAATTTTGATTGTATGCATTGGAGACCAAGAACCAAAAATTTGATTATGAAGGTAAAAGTGATAAATTTGAGAGAGAGAAGATACATTTATAGAGGGATAAAGTCATCTACAACAGGAGGGTCATAAATGGGAGAGAGAAAGAGTACCGCATAAAGCAGGTCTCTGAAAGATAATGTCATCTCTTACTTGATAAGGAGAAGAAACTGAAAAGACTTGAATCCCAACTGGATGTGACCATTTACAGTACCGCATCTTCAGTTTGATAGGGCAGGTAGCAGGCATACTATACGACTGATAAATGTTACTATGTCAAATATGATATCTGTAGGGTTATATTTTATTGGCACTTGCTCTTTTTCATACTAGTACATGCCCAGAAAACCCATAAGGCCACAGTTACTGGACACTGCAGAAGCAGTCATAGACCAACCATGGAACTTTACCTCTATAATCACTCCATATCGCCAGATATGGCCCTTTTCCTTATTTCAATCATAAATCCAGTTATGCAACGTTAAAGCTTTCAAAGTTACAATTCCATCCAAAACTGACTATCACCAGACAAATCGTTCACTAACCATGGAACGTTTACAGGGCTCATGATGATACACGTAGCCACACGGAGCCAGTGATTCATAACCTATAATCACGAGTAAATAATACAGGAATCATCAGCTTAATACAATTACACCTAGTTACACAACTTCAGATTGGTTACATAAACACTTTGGCATAGAAGGAAAACCCAAAAAAAAAGGTTCTGTCTCTCTATGGGAATGTGGTCATAAGTGGACTTCATGTGAACCCACCTTAAACTTATTTTCATAGTGCTATGCTTCCTCAGTTATAGTTGCACACATGCCTTTGCACCATGCAGTGGCCTGATGGGTATCGAAGTACCATGACTGATTTAAACAAGGAATTCCTGGGAGGAAAACCAATAGACAAACGTACTAAGCATATTGATCAATTCTTATCCCAGATAGAAGCTACAATACCTCAAAGATCAAGCCAAACATGTCCATTAATGGTGCCAGATACTGAGCTAGCTCTCGTGGGATAAAACCAAGCACTTTAGTTGATCCAGAATCTGCAGAAAGCACCTGGTTCAAAGGCCATTTATTGCTTTCAAATTCACATATCAGACGATTGAATCAGAAAGTAAGCCAAAAGCTAAAGAAATTAACCTTGATGGCATTCCGATCCTTATCATTAGCAGGGTCTCTATTAAGAAAAATCCTTGCCCCGGAACTTAACTCCACTTCCTTACTAAACCTACGACCAACAATGACAGTAGCAAGAAACTTTCCTGATAGATCATATGCCAAATCAATATTATTATTCTCAGACATCTCACTTCCAAGAAGCAAAGAAGGGGAGTTGGCCTTTACGTGATCACTAACTATTGTGCCAAACTTGTGGTTGATTTTGTCATCATTTGCTGCAATCGTTAAACTCGCTCTGTCATCATGTGAAACATCTGTAGAACTTAAGGATGGCTTGCGTTTAGTATTCTCCTTGTCGACAGCATGTGGGTCGACCAAACTACTGGTCACATGACCAGCACTGTCATTACTAGTCTGACTAGTCTGCATATATTCTGACTCAGTGGAGCAAACATTTTCTTTTGACCTAGAGCAGAAGTTCAATTGAAGAAGCGTACGCTGGCTTAATTTTCGTTTGGTCCCTCTAGATAAACATGCATCTGAAACCAAAAGCATCCATAAGGTTCAAATTCAAAACAAATAACAATAGAAACATAAAAGTTTATTCAATGAATAAAACCTTTCATAGCAACAAAAACAAAAAACAACAAAAAAATAAAGGAATAAAACAAACAAACAAACAAAAATAGACGAAGGCTAACTAGACTTATCCACATCAGAGTAACCATGCACCACAACAGTTGGGTGAACTGAGCAGTGAAGACCCCACAGAAAAGGGTTCCCTTGTTAAAACGGAGAATCCCAACTATTGCAGGAAAATTGGTAAATGTGGAGCGGACATGAATTGGCTCATACGCACCAAGTTGGTGGCACAGTATCTTCGGCCTTCGGCAGTGTTTGAGGTAATACTAGAGGTGAGTGGAATGTCCGTCAAGGGTCATGGGATGGTTGTCAATTTTTGGTTTGTGCTTAGTCATTGTTTTTATTGGGATTGAAAGGTCATTCACTTTCTTCACGGATGTAATGACTGGGAAGTTCTTGAAATTTCAGACTCCTAGACATTCCAAAAGTGAATGGCTATACTTCTCACAATAGGTGAATGACTATACCTGTGACATTACGTGCAAAGCGTTTGATTAGATGGAGATGAATTGGGTCTGAAAGAATAAGTAGAAGTGGAATGATTGACAAATAACTCTACTTTATAACTAAAATGCATCTGAACTCTAAAGATACTCTAAAAGATGTACTCCCTCTTTCTCTTCCCAGAGTAAGTGTCTCCTACCGATTTACACAGGTTTTAATAAACTAGTTGACTTAAGTGATTGTCCTCTGATAAACTCAAATATCCTCTAGTGGTGTCAAATCAAGTGGATTTATTCACTTTCAAAATATGTTTATTTCCATTATTAGTATACTTTGTTGGCCTCATTGAAATCTAGATGTTACTCTTTTAGTTTAATCTAGTGATACCAATTGAATTAACTTTCAATGTACTTTGCTTCTGTCTTGTTCAAAATATTGCATCTCAATCACTATAGTGACACCCTTAAACTAGGGTAATTTTTTATTTTTATTTTTATTGAACTCCGCCCTGCTAAAAGTCAAATGGCTTCACCACTTAACATACATTTATTGTATCTTATGTAAAAAAAGTCTAATCATAGATACAAAATTAAATATTTATAATGTCCTGAGGATAAGCAAATCGTTATAAAACTTCAAGCTAATCAAAAAAAAAGTCAAGACTATTTTTTTGGGACACAGACGTATATATCATTTCAGCTTCCATGACATCTTCAAACAAAAAGAGATCTCTAAAATAGTAAAATGTATGTAAAAGGAAGAGGGGAAATAATTGATATATACATATACATATACCTAGATGAGAATTGATCATGTAATCTTCGCCTCGAATCTTGTTCCCGCAAACGGGACAAGTAACCTTATCAGCAACAGGAGGCGACTCAGCCAAGGTGTTCCCATGTTTGCCGGTAACCATATCAGCTCCATTTTCGTCATTCCTGATACTCAAAGAGCTCTGACTCTGAATTTGGACAAAAAGTATAAAATTTTCAATACAAACCATCGTAGAGTAGAGTAGCTAATCATTATACTCCAATAAAGACGCGGGATTTAACCTGGATGGTGACGGAAAGAATAGATTGACGGTTGGGGAGGAACCTCCGGCGTTTGCCGACCAATCTCGCCAAGCTTTCTCGCCCCTTTAGCATTAGATAGATTGCTTTGGTTTGGAACGTATTGTGCCCTAATTTTTTTCCCGCTCACTCTCACGTATTTATTTAATCTAAGATTCATATAGTCGTCCCCGCCAAAGGAGGAATGATCTGGTGCGCAAGAGCACATCTAACTAGAAGGGTACTTTGGACAGTTTTGGCCAAAGTATTTGGTAATTATCAATTTGACCTTCGTAAAGATTGTAAATATCATGTTTTTGCCATTTATTTTAGGCCAAAATATGAAAATCACCCCAAACTAACCACCCAATCCCATAATGCCCCCCAATGTAAAAATTTTCCCAAGTTCATACCTGATGTTTTCATTTGTCCCATAATGCCCCCTTCCGTCACTTGCCGTTTACAAAGGTACGTTAAGTTGCACGTGTTCAGACACGTGCTGGATAATATTGTCCCAGTTAAGTAGATTTCTGTGACTTGGGGAATTTCAAAATAGTTGAATGGAAAGGAAGTATAAGCACAAGCCACACATCATCTAATCACAATAACGATTCGTAAATTTCCAACAACAATTTTGATTCCATGAAAAAATTTACGCACCCAGATTTTCAAGTTCTCAAAAATTTCAACAGGAAATCCAAAAATAAAAACCTGAAAGATCTTACTTGAGATTGTAGGATGTTTGCGAGGGAGAGGCAAACACACTGACAAGCTCGGGAATAACGCAAATTTGGTGTCTTTGGACGGAATATCTCGAGCTTTTGAGATTTTGTCTTTGCCGGAATTGATGAAGATGGAGATGAGGCTGGTACTTGGTGAAGAGGGATGGAGGCTGGATGAGGTGGAGAGAGAAGAGGTGCGTGCTGAAGCCCAGCGATAGAAATGAAAGAGGCTCGGCCGGATCTGCCATTATGAATTGGGGGGAGCGAACTGGTAGAGAGAGAGAGAAACGGATGTGGGGGCGACTTAAGAGAAGAGCTGCGGCTTGCTTCGCCGGCGATGGAAGGAGGTGTTGTGTCGAGACAGAAGAGAAGGAGAAGGGACGGGGCTTTCGCTCTGGTGGGGTTAGACCTCAGATCGAAATGCCGCCTTTGGTGTGAATTCGAAAATCAATTCATGAATTTCCTACATTAAATCTGGTGGGTGCATCAAAAATTTGGGGCAGAAGGCTTTAGGGTCATTTTTCAAACTTTAGGCATTCAATTGTAAATTTTGATATAACTTAGGTTTGAAAAAAATTCATTTTAGTCCTTACAAAATGCAACTTAACGTACCTTTGTAAACGGCAAGTGACGGAAGGGGGCATTATGGGACAAATGAAAACATCAGGTATGAACTTGGGAAAATTTTTACATTGGGGGGCATTATGGGATTGGGTGGTTAGTTTGGGGTGATTTTCATATTTTGGCCTTCATTTTATTTGCTAATGTGACTAGGGCTATAAATTTAGAATAGATCTCCTCTGAGAGCAGGACCAACAATAAAATCAAAACCACTAAATCAAACACAATTTATTAAAAACTAATAAAGTAATTTATTTGATACTTATTTGATTCAAATCCAAAAAAAAAAAATTCAACAGTGGTACCGAATCCAATACTTTTATATACTCAATCATCTTTATTTTCATTAATTTAATATTTAAAAAAAAAACTAAAAATTTGAAAAAATCATATAAATTTTTTTTTATATTCAAATGAAACAAACCGAGTCTCTATTTATAGGTAAAAATGTATACTTTAATTTAGGGAAAAAAAATTAAAAATATTGGCTCAAAATTGGTCAAGAAAGGCAATGAGGGGAAATAAATCAAAACCACCCAGACGACAACTCATGGAAAGGGCAGGGTGCTAAAGGCGTTAGCCCTTGTGTCGGCCACAATTTTTTTATTTTTTTGGCTCAAAATGACACCGTTTTGAGCCTATTCTACTTGAAACACGGTCGTTTAACTGTGTTTTTTGTGTTTGATTTTGTTTTAATTTGTATCTTAAATTGATCCAAATCAAATCAAATCAAATAAGATTTAGATTTGATTTCTTAAGAAGCACCGTTGGAAGCCTTGATTCTTGGAAGATTTGTAAAAAAAAACCACCATTAATCTTGTTCTAAAACCGTTTTATAGATCTTAATTCGTAAGACGGAACTTCACTCTCTCACAGCTCAACCCACCAACACACAGTGCGTTGGATAAAGAGGATCAGTCTTACAAAAAATGCACGTAAGACCGTCTTACCCAAGTATTTACCATTGAGATGAGCTACTCTGATTCGGCTCGAATATGCAGTGGTGGATCCATAAATAAAGTTAAGTGAAATCTAAAATTTTAACAATCACATAAAAAAATAGATATTACAGTTGTCCTTTACACGTTTTCATACGTTGAAAACGCGTAACTACATCATCTTCACTAACATTCATTAACTAGTCTTTTTCAATATAACATACAAGAGAATCATTTAAAAAGCGATCGGACATTTGATTTCATAAAATCGTTTTGACAATAATAATTGTATACTCCCTCCGTTTCAGGCAAAAACATCACACACAAGGCATAAGTAAATATTAGAGAATAATATACTTATTATTATTATTATTTATTTATAAATATTAATTTGTGGTAATTACCTTGTATAATTATTTTCTTATTATGTTACCTTCCTTGTATAGGTTTCGTGTACCATACTCCAAGTGTAACCCTAATTGTAACTTTCCCTATAAATAGGTGATTCAATCAATGGAAAGGCTATGTAAGTATTCCTAAACTTTATTTGTTTCTACATGATATCAGAGCTATGCTCTTAAACCCTCATCTTCTTCCTCTAGCCGCCGTCCTTAACACCTTCAGCCATAGCTAACGGAAATCACTCACTCACCATTAAAAACCCTCTTGATTCGACACAAACCTTCGACCTCGTCAACATCTCTCACCACAATATCACCAGACTCACCTCCACCAACTACCTAGCTTGGAAACTCCAAGTTAAGGCCACCCTTATCGGCTATGACCTCTACAAGTTTGTAGATGAGCCACACACATGTCCGCCTCCCACTGTCCTCTCCAAGGATGCTCAAACATCCAAGGACGTTCCCACACCCAACCCACATTACCAACCCTGGATTCGGCAAGAAAAACTTCTATTTGGTGCTCTTGTCGACTTCTGTTGGTCTAACGGTAGACTTGCTCTGAGCAGAAGTGTCAACTCTGCCGGTAAACTGCCAGTTAAATCGAAAGCCAGTTATAAAAAGTTTAAGTAGCGAAAAATAGAGAGGCTTTAGATTTGGAGAAGTCTTAAGTGATTTGGAGAAGTCTTAAGTGGTTGTACACGAATATATGATCAGAACAACGGCACACTTAATACTTCTGTCAAATGCAGATTTAGGAAATCAAATAAATAATAACTTTTCTAAAGATAAATCAGTTTGTAAAAGCTAATAGATATATAAAGACTGAGAGATAAAGTATTTGTAAGAACATATGAATTTATTCAAAGATAAATTACATATTACATCAGCCTAAATATTCTATATACATTTTTATGTCTTTGTCCTCCCAAGCCTTAATCCTTACTTAATTATCCACAAATGAATTATTAAGCAACGAGGACAATAGGAGACTAAAATGAGAAACTGTTATGAGAAGAGGATTTTCAAGGTCGTTCAGATAGGAAATATCTGAACGATTGAGTGCAGAGCACTCAGCCTTCCATGATGAATGATTATTGCACAATCAACAGCATTTGTATAGAAATACAAATCTGAAGATATGAATACAATATCTACAGACAACTCTTCATTTTCTTTAGACATTATCTAACATCAATCTTCAGATCTTGATCTCTGTCTTATGAAGTTTCTTATCTATCTCTTTTCTTCTCCAAGCTTTTCTTCCTAGCAATCCACAGAGAATGTCTTGCTAAGATCTGGATGGATTCACTGCAATCTTTTGTAAAGATCTGAGATGCATTGGTGAGGACGATCTCGTAATAGATCTCTATGTTTCTTTGAAGCTCTTGTGAGTCTCTTATGAAATTGTCTATACGCTTTTTCTTCTTGGGGAATAGAAAGGATTTATATAGACTGGAGTCAATGTGATCATTGAGAGGTGAAGATTTGATGTTTCTATCCGTTTAGAGATATAGTTGTTGAAGTCTATCGGATAGAGATTTTTGTCCATAAGATCTTTGACTGTTTGGGGCAAAGATTTAGTCTTGTAGATCTTGGAACTTGTTGTCTGTCGGAATGTGTTGATAAATCTCTGAAAAGTAGGTCTGATGTCTGATGCACAATCAGGTGGTATGTTCAATAAAGTAGTTTCTTTTGACTTTATCAGACCACGTGAATGAGAGAAAGTTTTGTAACTTTAACTATGTCAGACTTTCTGAGGCTTGAACATATTCGTCTCGATTTGAACTACTTTAGTCTTTTCTCTGTAACACGTGCAGAATTAGGTATGCCGGTAGGATGTTCGGGCCAGTGGATCAAGTCTTCCGTTTCAGGAGAACTGATGTCTGCTGGTGCGAAGAGTCAACTTGTAGCATGTCTTCCGGTGGTGAGTGTTCAAGATGTTTTGATCTTCTTATGACAAGTCTGCTGGTGACTAGTCTACTGAAGATTATTGACATTACTGCAAGTCTGTCGGTGCTTTAGTGCATACGAATTGCTGATCTGTTTGATCATCATGTAGGAAGGTAGGACTTGATCAGGTTGCACATAATCTAAGACCTATGTGATGCCACACGAGTTGCCACGCTAACCGGTACGCAGACCTTTTAGCCACTCGTGATGACTCACTTGTAATGGGAACAAGAAAATCAAACATATATAGATATGCAAGGTGATAAGTAAATTATCAAGAAGCATATTCCAATAGCTTCCTTTCGGCTCCCTTGGTCCCCTTGATACAACAGGCCGCCACTACCCTGATGCTTGGCAAACCCTTGCTCAGACCTATGCTTCCCCAACTCGCGACCACATCAAGCAGATCAAGGATGATCTAAAGCGAGCATCCAAGGGCACTTAATCTATTTCCGACTACATGCAGTTTGTTTAAGGTCGGGCTGATGAACTTGCTGCTCTGTACAAGCCACTTGACCACGAGGACCTCATTGAGACCATCCTCGGTGGTTTGGATGATGAGTACCTCCACATCGTGGATGTGGTTGAAAGACGGGACACCCTTATATCATTTGATGAGCTTCATGAAAAGTTCATCAATCGCGAGCTGCTCTTGAAACAGTCTTATCTTGCGTCTTTCTCGTACCCTGCTTCGACCAATCCTGCTGCCCCGAGGATCAATAGCTCGTCTGCTTGGCAATCCTCCTCGCAGGCTCGGCATCAGTCCTCGCAACCTCGGCCACCTTCCCAGTTTCGGCTTCAGCTCCTCGCCCACATCGACCATATCTGGGCAAGTGTCAAGGATGCCGCCAACAGGGTCACTCGGTTGCTCGCTGCCCCAACTTTCAACCGGTCGCCATCACATCTCTGCCTGCTACTCCCAACTCGACAAGTGGCTCCAAGTGGAAACCATGGGCTCAGCTCGTAACCACGACAGACACGGGGACACCGAGCTGGCTGCTCGATAGTGGTGTTTCTCACCATGTCACTAGCGATCTTGGCAACCTCTCGCTCTACTTCACCTAGACGGGCATGGACGACATGGTCATTGGTAATGGTACTGGGTTATCTATCTCCAAAATTGGTTTCTCCTTTCTTCATACACCCTCACACACCTTTTCCCTACATAATGTTCTCTTTGTTCCTGACATGAAAGAGAACCTTATATCTATATCTCAATTTTGCATCTCCAATAATACCTCCATTGAGTTCTTATCATCTTCTTTTCATGTGAAGGATCTGTTGACAGAGAGAATACTACTAGCCAGACAATCTAAGAATGGTGTGTATAAATGGCCGACCACAACTACCCCTCCGCCCATCTACTTATGTTAGATCCAAAGTATCTCACCAGGATTGGCATCATCGTATTGGTCATCCAGCTAGCCCCGTCCAACGACAGATACTGTCTAGCCTAGGTTTATATTTAGACACTACTCCCAATCATCTTCTTCATTATAATGATTGTCTTTCTAATAAAAGACTTAAAAGTCATAAACTTTTTTTCATCAAAATACTATTGTGTCTACTCTACCTCTGCAAACTCTTTATATTGATGTATGGACCTCTCCCCTTCCCTCTATTGATGGCTTCAAATATTATGTGATTTTTGTTGATCATTTTACTCATTACATCTGGCTTTACCCGCTCAAACGTAAGTTTGTGGTCGCCACCATATTTCCCAAGTTTAAAGCCTTGGTCAAAAACTATTTTAAAACAACCATTTTCCTTATTTACTCGAACAATGGAGGCGATTACATGGGGCTTACCGGAGATTCTGGCTTGGCTGCCTAACTGTCCGCCCATGACATCTCTCACCTTACCTTGCCCCCTCACACCCCGAAACACAATGGGTTCTCGGAACGTCGCCATCGCCACATTGTCGAAATTGGTCTCCCATTCCTCTCTTGTGCATTTTTTCCGCTGCCTTTCTGGTCATTTGCCTTCCAAACAACGGCCTACCTCATAAATCGGCTACCAACACCCACTCTTACTCACTAGTCTCCCTACCATAAACTTTTTGGCTCTCCGCCCAACTACTCCAAACTTTGTGCCTTTGGTTGTCTTTGTTACCCTTGGCTCTGCCCTTACTCCGCTCACAAACTCGATGCTCGCTCCACTCCGGGTGTCTTCCTAGGTTACTCGCTCATTCAGAATGTCTATCTCTGTTATGATCCGAGCACCACCAAGCTGTACATTTCGCGTCATGTTCGATTCATCGAGTCTACCTTTCCAATGTCCACCCCAACCACCCGTCCTGATCGCCCAGATACCTACGCTAGTGTCTCTTTGCTACCTCCTCATGAACTGCTTGGCCACTCATTCACACCATCGGTTGCTCGCTCCAGTGCCTCCCCGCCAGTTTTTCCACGCACTAATCAGAATGTGGTTGATCTCAGCTCGCCCATACACCAGCCTCAACCAGCCTCACCACTGCCCGCTACTAGTCCTTTGTTGGCTGCTCAACCCTCCTTGGCAACTAGCTCCCTGCCCGAGGATAGCACTATGCCCATTTGCCTCGTGCCCGGTGACCCAGTTTATGTGCCCGCTGACTCTAGTCCTGTGCATGTGCCCATGTCCACACTAAACCTGTTTTTGTGCTCGCTGCTTCTAGAACTTCATCCAACGTTACTTGCTCTAAGAATAATATCTACAAACCCCTCACCAAACTGAGTCTTTCGACTCAACTGGCAGCGGACAGTGAACCAACATGTGTCACTCAAGCTCTAAAAGATAAGAAGTGGCGTCAGGCCATGTTTGAGGAGTTTGATGCACTAGCTCATAATGGAACTTGGGATCTGGTCCCTTCGACCGATGCTCGTAATATTGTTGGCTGTAAGTGGATCTACCACATCAAACGACATGCTGATGGTACTATTGATCACTACAAAGCTCGCCTGGTGGCCAAGGGATTTCACCAGCGACTAGGGGTTGACTATCACGAGACTTTTAGCCCCGTGGTTAAACCGACCACTGTTCGTCTTGTCCTCTCACGGGCTGTTTGTCAAGGATGAGATCTTCGACAACTGGATGTGAACAAGGCCTTTCTTCAAGGCAATCTTTCCGAGGAGGTATTCACGGCCCAACCACCTGGTTTCACAGACAAGGACAAACCTCACCATGTGTGTCAGCTTCACAAGGCTATTTATGGTCTCAAGCAGGTTCCCCGAGCAAGGTATAATGAGATGTGTAAGTTACTTCTTGCTTCCGGCTTAAAAAACTCGATGATTGACACATCCATGTTTATCCTTCGTACTACGGGCAACATCATCTATCTCCTTGTCTATGTGGATAATATCATCGTCACGGGGAACCAGCCCGCTGTAGTTCAGACTTTCATATCTCTGGTCGCTAATCGCCTCTCGCTCAAAGACCTTGGTGATCTTCACTATTGATCGATGTATTTTATACGTCGATTTTATATACTTCTGTGACTTAAATTATGCTATTTCACGAGTCTTTTGAGTACTAATATATGTTTTCGGTGAGTTTTGTTAGTTTCAGGATTATTGTGAAAATACGCGAAACTCCAGGGTTTTAAGTGCAAATTACAAGGAAGAGAAAAATTGAAGAAAAACGAAGACTGCACAAACTGGACACCTTGCGGACGCAAGATGCCTCAGACCTTGCGACCGCAAGGTAGGCGATAGGCCCCGAAGTCGCCTATCAAAGAATCAAAGCCACCCACACCGGAGACCTTGCGACGCAGAGTATCCAAAGACTGCGACCGCAAGGTAGGCAGAATGCGACCTTTTTGGATTTTCACACAGTCATTCGATCCAATCACAACTCCCGAGTATATATAGAAGTCAGATGCCGAGCCTAAGCATAAGGAGGACGGCTGGAAGCTCTCTTTACATAGATTTTAGGTAGTTTTAGATTGTATAACATAGTTAGGTTTTGTAATTTCAAGTATTGAAGATCAAATCATGCCTTTCATCATCTCCATGTGCTGTTCATCGTCTATGATGAACTAAATCATCCCTAATCTAGGAGGTGGGAGGTAACTTGTATCGAATTTATGTTTTGATTCATATATATATGTCTATTCAATGCTTGTTGATTGTGTTGTTTATCAATCCCTATATTATTTTGCTTTGAACAAATGAATGTAATCGCAAATAATAAAGGCTTAGAGGTGCGGATAATTGCATGACCAAGTGCATATGTCGTACACTGGCTCACCAACACAATAAATTGGACCTATCGAAGCACGAGAGTGATAAGTTAGGACCAGGTTCTTACATGATCTAGGTGACAGATAGATCATAAATCTAGGTGACAGCTAGATTGATAGTTCCTGTGCTTAGGATATAGAATGGGTGAATTTTATGGGGGATGGAGGTGAACCAATTGTTCAACAGACTATATCTATTTTTAGTGAACGAACCCAAGCCATTGAATGACATTTTTATGAATTGAACATAAAGGAGATAAAAGTGAAACCCAGAATCCTAGATTTCCACTCACCATAAGATCTTCATATCTGTTATTACTGTCTAATTAGTTAAACATCTATAACTGGTAATTTAGAGTAGAATTAAACATAAAAACCCCCCTTAGGTTAATAATTTGCTATCTATAATTCGCACTGTTCGTGATCACTTGTCTCTGTGGGTTCGACCCTTGCTTCCGAGTCTATTCTATAATAGTCTTGTACACTTGCAAGGAAATAGATAAAATAAAACATCGATCAACTATTTTCTTGGGGTTGAAGTTGTTAAGCACTCAAGTGGTCTTCTGCTCTCCCAACACAAGTACATACCTGATCTCCTTGCTCGCACAGGCATGACCGATGCTCGCCCATTAGCTACGCCCCTTGCTACCGCGTCTACCTTGACTCTTCATACGGGCACTGCTCTCACAGATCCGACAGAATTTCGAGCAATGGTTGGGAGTCTTCAATATCCGTCTCTTACTCGGTCTGATGTTGCCTTCACTGTCAACAAACTTTCTCAGTTCATGCATAGGCCGACCACTGAGCACGGGAATGCGGTCAAGCGAGTTCTTCGATATCTCTATGGCTCTGTTAATGTGGGCATCCTCCTTTATCGCCAGTCTCCTCCTGCTCTCCATGCCTTCACTAATGCTGATTGGGCTGATAATAAGGATGACTACACATCCACTAGTGCCTACATTGTCTATCTTGGAAGCAACCCGATCTTTTGGAGCTCCAATAAACAGCGCACTATTGCTCGCTCCTCGACTGAAGCTGAATACCGGGAAGTGGCTGCCACTATGGCTGAAGTCAGGTGGATTGTGTCTCTTCTTGGCGAACTCGGTCTCACCTTTTCGACTCAACCAGTCATCTTCTGTGACAATGTGAGCGCCACAAGTCTCTGCTCAAACTCGGTTTTTCATACTCGCATGAAACATGTGGCCCTGAACTTTCATTTCATTCGACAACAAGTTCAGGATAGGTTTATGCGAGTCTATCATGTCTCCTCGACAGATCAACTAGTCGATGCCTCGACTAAGCCTCTTGCTCGCCAGCGGTTTCATCAATTACTTGACAAGATTGGTCTCTCCTTTCGGACGTCCATCTTCCGGGGGCATATTAGAGAATAATATATTTATTATTATTCTTATTTATTTGTAAATATTAATTAGTGGTAATTACCTTGTATAGTTCTTTCCTTATTGTGTTAACTTCCTTGTATAGGTTTCTTGTACCATACTTCAAATGTAACCCTAATTGTAACTTTCCTTATAAATAAGTTATTCAATCAATGCATAGGCTATGTCATTATTCCTAAACTTTATTTGTTTCTACAGTAAATTCTCTAAATCAGTAAATCACACACAAGTAAATGAGATGAGTGACAAAAAGTTAAACTATTTTTTTAAATAAAAAACCTCATAATTTTAGATATAGGCTAAAAACTTTTCAAGAAACCCAACAAAACAACAAATAATTCCAATTTCCAACAATCAAAATTTACCTTCAAATTCTCCAATATAAGCTTAACCAAAGTTTCAAAGGCACCAAAACTTGTGTTCCTATACAAAATTATCAATCAAATCAATAATTTTACATCTTAACCCCAAAAACCCCAAATTTCGGATAAATGGAGAGTAGGCCTAGCAATTACAACCCAAAGCTTGCTAACCCACCTAACCTGGCTTGAAAATCACCCGACCCAGCACCCCGACTTGTTACTAAGTTCGACAAAAAAAAAAGGGTCAGGTTATACCAGGTTGAACCCGTTACCCATTTCGACCCGTTATTTTTTTCTACATAAATATAAGTTTTTTGATGGAAACTTGTGGGTCAAAACGGTTCGACCAGACATGACCCACTACCCATTTCGACCCATTGAATTTTGGGTTATAACGGGTCACGACCTATTTTGACTCGTTACCCGTTTCGACCAAACTTATACCCGACTCAACATACCCAATCGTTAGCCCTAACAGAGAGTGAATTGAGAAATACTGAAACTTGAAAGTGATAGCAGGTTGGAAGCATAAGCAACTGGGAATGGGGATGGCTAGATGGGGACTGTTGAACTGGGGAGGAACTGAGGAAGCACAAACGAGAGCAGCCTTGACCAGCTTTCGCTTCTCTCGCGTTCGTTGTTTGCGTTAGGGGAAAAAATTGGAAGCGGGGTCCAACTTATAAGTATGTGTTTTATAAGGGTAAAAAAAGTACTCTTTTTTTTACCTTGACCGAGGTCCATGGACCCTTAATTAATGTACATTTGTCTGCCACTGGTCTTGATAAAGTCGCTCGACTCAAGTCCGTTTAATATTTGAGCTAACTTTAAGATTAAAAACATACCTCCGAATGATTTTAAGCAAAGTTTTTTTGTTCCAAAATAAATTATGTTTTAGGATTTTAAGAAGCATTTATTCATATTTTGCCAAAACTACCCTTATTTACTACACTCAAATTATTATATGTTGTTAAAATAGAGTTGTTGAATGGAAAGAGAAAAATAATAATGCAACTTAACTATAATAAATGATGTTAAATGAGGTTAGATCAATCTTTTTATATCATTTCTTAATATGTGTGTAAATTGGTTAGACGCTTCACCCATACCTAATAGGTCATGAGTTTGAATCACCAAGGGGGTAAGTGGGGAACCACTACCGATCTTCTTTAAATAATAAAAAATAATAATAATAAGCATAATAATAATAAGAAGAAAAAGAAAAAAATGTAAATTGCAAAAATATTTTTTATTTTGGCACGGAGGTAGTACTAACTTTTCAAATCGAGCCAAATCAGAATATCACGAGTTCGATCGAATAGGCTCGTGAGCCTTACATTTCATGAGCCTAAGCCTGAATTTGGCATGGCTTATAAGGCTCGGCTCAGTTCTTAATTATACATTGGTGAAAGAGTCATTACTACTTTTAAATTTGATTTGCATGTTGAGGTTTTATGGTTTGAACTCAAGTTTGGTTATAGTTATGTTTCTACTTTTTTTAGGAGAAATAATTCATTCATGGTATTAAATAATCAATTTAAGTTTTTAGTTTTTTTGTTTTAGCACGTCCCTTATAATTCAGTAGTTCTTTCTTTCTTGTCCTTTCCATTTTATTATATGCACCCCTAATGTGACCTACATTGATGACATTAATCTTTTACTTACTTGACTTTGTTGATGTAGTATTTGTAAAGGTCATTTTGAAAGTTTTATTAGAATATCACGAGTTCGACTGAATAGGCTCGTGAGCCTTACATTTCATGAGCCTAAGCCTGAATTTGGCGTGGCTCACAAGGCTCGGCTCAGTTCTTAATTATTCATTGGTGAAAGGGTCATTATTACTTTTAAATTTGACTTACGTGTTGAGGTTTTATGGTTTGAACTCAAGTTTGGTTAGATTTATGTTTCTACTTTTTTTTAGGAGAAATAGCTCATTTATGGTATTAAATAATCAATTTAAGTTTTTTATTTTTTGTTTTAGCATGTCCGTAGTTCTTTCTTTCTTGTCCTTTCCATTTTATTATATGCCCCTAATGTAACCTACATCGATGACATTAATATTTTATTTACTTGACTTTGTTGACCTAGTATTTGTAAAGGTCATTTGGAAAGTTTTATTAGAAATTGGTATTCCAAATAATTGGCTTGACCAATATTTGACCAAGTTTCCAAGCATGTTTCAGTTACTAAAAATGAAAATATGTTGCAAAAATGAAATCTATATTTTGAGTCGATTAAGTTGATATATTTATTATCTCAAAACCAATTTTGGGTGAATGAGATATTAATGCTCAAAGTAGACAACTTAACTTTGTTAATTGATGAGTAAAGTGAGTATGAAAAGTTATATCTCGCACTGGTAAAATAAAGAGCTTTAAATGTACTTTATTAATTGGCCCACCTTGTGAAGGAGTATGTTGGAACACAAGTAGCTAGAATTCTCCAAAAATTGCAGCCAATGCAGTTTCCAATGTAGTTGCCGATGTAACTACAATAGAAGTCACAATAGCCAAAATAAAAGTGAACAGCGGAAGACTTAATACTAAAGCACGAAAATAAGCACAAAGGTTTACCAAACAATCTACAAGACTATGCTTGTAGACCTAGCCTCAAGGCCACAAAGATTTCACTAAAAAGATTAAGCGTTTTACAAAAACTATTGTGAAATCACCAAACAAAACACTCTCACAAGACAACAAGTCTTGGAGAGCAAAACACCCACAAAAAACAGGTATAGAAAACGTGGGAAGAAACAAATAGCTTCCTAAAATCAGCAAGGAAGTCAAAACAACATCACTGCCCAATGTCGCTTCCAATGTTATAACATCCGAAGCTACATTCAAAAACTGTTGCACATCTGAACAGAAAACTGCTTCTGAATTTCTGCACTCAGCTTTTTTGAATCAGTTCTCTTCTCTCTCACGATGTACATTTAGCCGTTGTCATTGTCTTCTATTTATAATGTTGAGGAAACCTACACACAAAGAAGGAATACATCTCCAAGAAGGGCAATGATTAGAATTGGAAATAAAAGAAACTTCCTTAATTTCCAGATTTTCTTACCATACCAAATAGGATTCTAAGGCACGGTTTTGCTGTAGGATTTGACATAGAATTTGTTTCCAAAAACAACACTAAGATTTAGATCCAAGAAATCAACAAATCTTTAGGAATATTTTGTTTCCAAAAATGATAAAAACTTAAGGACCAAGGAAAAGAAAATCTAATTAAAGATTTAGTTACCAAAAATGTCACACTTGTCAAATATGTATTTTACCAAGAAATGAGAAACAAAAATAAAATAGGTCATGCCTATTTTACCCTTACAATCTCCCCCTTTGTTGAGCCTTTCTGGTCAAATCAAAAGACAAGTGTTTATTCAACACCAATCAAATCATCTAACCTGCATAGGTTAGAAAATCTCATCTCCCCCTAAATTTGTGCAAGGTATAAAATAAGAAATTATTACTAAGCACAAATCAGAATATACTAATGATGTAATCACATGCATACAAAACAAACATGAACAATTTATGAGATTCATCACCATCACTAGAAACACTTGATCTCTCTCCCCCTATTTGACCGGAAAAGGAAGGGGGATAAACAATCTTTTAGGAATTCTCAAAAAATCAAAGATTTTGAAAAACACAATTAAGTGTTCACCATGATTTGATCACACCACTAGCAATAACTGAGCACATCATATCCATATTAAAAACCTCTTAGTTCCACACAAAAATTAGACAACCACTAAATATTTTTGAACATGGAGATTTTTGGAAATTGATTTGCACCGTTTATATTAGGACAAAATTTCACCAAGCTGATATCATTGTCAACAATGCATGTCCTAAAATTTTATGCCTAAAAACATGATAACTAAAAGCTAGGCAAAAGAATTTAAAAAAATGCAATCACACATAAGTGATAAAGACCATATCAAAGGATGTAGTTTCTAATGTAGTTGCATTGTGAGATGCATTTGCCAAAATTGTGATTTTATTTTCAATTTTGTATTTTTTTTATTTTCTCAACCAGATTTATCTCCCAAGATCATAAAATTTTCTCAACAAAAATCCATAGGTACTTTATTTCCTTAAGAATATAGCTCTACTTTATTTCAAGCTATAAAAACATGCCACTTGGAACCTTTCACACTATTTACCAAGAAAAGCCACTTTGCTTCTGATCAACCCATGAAATCCAAGGATTCATAGTCCCAAAATAAATGTGTCACAACCTTGTTCATAGGTAGCTCTTTTTCGTTAGGTAGCTTTCACACTTTTTCAATTAAAGGGGAGTCAATTTTCTCAAGATCAACCCATGAGAACCTAAGTTCCATAGTACCTTGACAAATTGCAGCATCCCAAAAATTTCAAAAGGTAGCTCTTTCCTTTGTGGACTTCAAACATACTCAAGAACTGGGAGAGAGAGAGAATTATAAGAAAAATCACAACTGATATTGAATACAATTCCCAAGCAACCACAAGAGGCACATACATGTGAAACAATGATCTAGAGTGCCCTCTAAAGACAAAATGCAATCATGCCTTTTTTACTTTTTTTAACTAAGTGTAAAGTCATATGGCACACAAAACACAAGAGATTTCCAAAGATTGAAAAATCTCTCAAAATCAAGACACTTGGCAAATATATCAGCAAGATGATTTTCAGTCCCAACGTGTTCAATGCAAACAATTTTCATATTCAACCAAGTCTCTAATAAAATGGTGTCTTATGTCAATGTGTTTTGTTCGAGAATGATGAACTAGATTTTTGTGCTAAGCAAAATGCATAGGTGTTATCAAAAAACAAGGTTAACACATCAATGTGTAGACCATAATCTTAGATCATTTGGAGCATCCATAAAAGATTTAAGGCTTCTCTCAAAAATATTTTGATAAGCATGCTAATTTGAGAGAATCAACCTTACCTCTTCTCCTTGTGTATATGCCATCATGAATATCACCTATCACTTGAGAGATTGGATGGTTTTTCTGTATGCGGCTGGGAATGTCATGGCTGCAATCAGTCAAATTGGACTGAATTTCTGAATGTTCAGGACCTGTTTCTGAATCTGGCAAGTTTCTATCCAATGTGACTTCTGATGTGACTTCGGATGTAGCTACATTGGGAATCACATTCTGAATCACATCGGCTGAACTTCCAGGATATGCAGGTTCTGTCTGATCAGATGTAGGTTCAATGGTTTCAGATGCAGGTTCTGAAGATTGTGCAGGAGATTCATGATCTCCAAAGTTAGGAGATTCATCGTAGGACCACTTAGCACCAGTGCATATGTCAAAAGGCTCACAGTATTTGGATTTACCCTTCTTGTCACTTTCTTTGGGAACCCACATCTTTTTAAAGGTTTTAGGTTGTTGTTTATGTGAATGTGATTTCTGATGTAGCTTCGAATGTGACTTCCAATGCTGCTGCATTGGTTGTTGCATTCGATGCTACATCTGATTTTTAACCAAAAAGGTATGCCTTACTTCTTCTTCATATACAGCCTTTTTAAGAAAGCAAAATGGTTGTATATGACCAGGCTTGTGACAAAAATGACACACAAAATTCTTCTTTCTTGTTTTGGGTTTTTCAAAGAAGTTTAGATTTTGAAAATTTTGTGCGGGATGTTTTGGTTCATTAGACATACCTTCACCTTCTTTCACAAACGTCTTGGGCTTGAATCCAATACCAGACTTACCAGAATTACCAGAATTCAACAAATCATCCATTTTGTGTTGGCTTGAATTCCATTTTTCCAAGGTTTCATTGGCTTTGATGAGTTTTTCTTTCAGATCTTCAATCCCCACATCCTTATTGGTCAACAGACTCTCCAGCCTTGTAATACACTCCTTTTGTTCTTCATTAGCCTTCTTCAGCAGTTCGTTTGCCTTTCCAAGCAAAGTAACTTGATGAGCTCGCTTCTCCCAATCTTTGTACATCTCTTTGTAACCTTCCAGCAGGTCTGACTCTGATTCTCCACCGTTTTCTGTGATAGAGGAGTTAAAGCAGCAACGATCTTCCCAACTTCTGTCCAATGTAGCTTCTGATGTAGCTACATTCGGAGTCACATTGGCCGAAAATCCTGCAAAATCAGATGGAGAGTTGTGTACAGCAGTGAGAGTGATTAGATCACCTAGATCTTCATCATCACTATCACTCAAAATAGCAGAAAAATTCAAACCCTTCTTTCTCAAAGTATTAGAACATTGATTAGCATAATGCTCAAACCCTTGACAAGCCCTACATTGAATATAATCAATATTTTTACTTCTAGATGTAGGCTGTTTAGCAAAAGGATTAGTAAAAGATTTTTTAGGGGTTTGAAAAGAACTTTCTTTGGGAGGAAATTTGCTAGGCTCAGTTTTGAAAATTGTTTTGGAGATAGAAGATGGAGATTTGTTTTGCCCCTTTGCTTTCAAAATATTTTTAAACTTTGTTGTTAAAAAATCCATTGACTCTTCACCAAAATCAGATTCTTCAATCTCCTTATGCAATTCAAGAAATTTAGAAGAGATATCAACAACATAAGGAAAAACAATACTATCATCAGAATGAGTAGAAGATGATGCACCTTTGCCTTTGTTCTTAATTTGCTCATTGAGGTTTAACTCAAAGTTTTGAAGAATACCAGCTAGTCTTTCAAAACCAATTTTGTCAATGTCATGAGCTTCCTCAATAGCACAAATTTTCATATTAAACCTTTCAGGAAAAGTTCGTATCATCTTGCTAACAAGACGATCATTGGTGATAGGATCACCCAAAGCAAGAACAGAGTTAGATATATCAAGTAATCTAACATAGTAAGACATAATATCTTCATCTTCATTCATCCTTGTGTTTTCAAATTGAGTGGTAAGCAATCTTAATTTAGAAGCACGAACATTGGAAGGTCCTTCACACAAGGTTTGAAGGGCCTCCCAAACATCTTTAGCAAACTCATAGTTGGCTATAACCCTAAAGGTGTTAGCATCCAGAGCTTTGTATATGGCAGACAAGGCTTTAGAATTAAAAGAGGCAATGTTTCTATCATTATTAGACCAATCTGCTTCTTTGGTGATCTTTACATCACCATCATCATCAGTAGTTTTGGGAGGAGTCCAACCATTTAGAACAGCAAGCCACGTTCTTTCATCAATTGATTTGATGAAGATACGCATCTTGACTTTCCAAATAGGATAATTTGCATTAGTCAAAATAGGAGGACGAATAACATTCTCATATTGAAAATCCATCACGGATACAACCAGAATCTACTCTTAGTGACGTCAAGAGGAGGCTCTGATACCAATTGTTGGAATACAAGTAGCTAGTATTCTCCAAAAATTGCAGCCAATGCAGTTTCCAATGTAGCTGCCGATGTAGCTACAATGGAAGTCACAATGGCCAAAATAAAAGTGAACAACGGAAGACTTACTACTAAAGCACGAAAATAAGCACAAAGGTTTACCAAACAATCTACAAGACTATGCTTGTAGACCTAGCCTCAAGGCCACAAAGATTTCACTAAAAAGATTAAGCGTTTTACAAAAACTATTGTGAAATCACCAAACAAAACACTCTCACAAGACAACAAGTCTTGGAGAGCAAAACACCCACAGAAAAACAGGTATAGAAAACGTGGGAAGAAACAAATAGCTTCCTAAAATCAGCTAGGAAGTCAAAACAACATCACTGCCCAATGTCGCTTCCAATGTTATAACATCCGAAGCTACATTCAAAAACTGCTGCACATCTGAACAGAAAACTGCTTCTGAATCTTCTGAATTTATGCACTCAGCTTTTCTGAATCAGTTCTCTTCTCTCTCACGATGCACATTCAGCCGTTGCCCTTGTCTTCTATTTATAATGTCGAGGAAACATACACACAAAGAAGGAATACATCTCCAAGAAGGGCAAGGATTAGAATTGGAAATAAAAGAAACTTCCTTACTTTCCAGATTTTCTTACCACCAAATAGGATTCTAAGGCACGGTTTTGCTGTAGGATTTGACATAGAATTTGTTTCCAAAAACAACACTAAGATTTAGGTCCAAGAAATCAACAAATCTTTAGGAATATTTTGTTTCCAAAAATGACAAAAACTTAAGGACCAAGGAAAACAAAATCTAATTAAAGATTTAGTTACCAAAAATGTCACACTTGTCAAATATGTATTTTACCAAGAAAGGAGAAACAAAAATAAAATAGGTCACGCCTATTTTACCCTTACGGTGTATCAAGTGTTCCACAAGGTGCAGCGAGTAATGTCACGCGCGTGAGTTAGCTTCGACTAACCCAAGTCGTCGCTACCATCTGAGCGCAAGCGCGAGCGCGCACGGTCGCATTAGGCGCTTTAGAGGTGTACTTTTCACTTCGCACGTTGTATCGTTGCTAGGAGCTGCGGTTCCAAGGCAGTTAGAGTCTGAAAGGGTGCATGTATTCGATGTTAGAATAGTTCATATTGCTGCATCATCTTGTTCAAAGTTTTGGAAGTTCTGAAATGCCAAAGTTCGATGTGATCTCGTATTGAAGTGCTACATACGAAGATTGGAAAAGTCATTGCATCTTAGAGACGATTACCGTGAAACCGTGAGCACAAGTACGGGGCACTTTCATCTTACGGAGAACCTCGACTTCAAAGTCATCTCCTTCTTCTGAGGAAACTGCAACACAACAAGTTTAGTTGTGAAATAAATTCTAAGATAATATTCCCTCAATTTCAAAAAAAAAATGTTTTATTTAACCCGACACACAATTAAGAAAAAAATAGTTGACTCTATTATATTTATTATGATATGATATATTTTTCAATGATACACATGTGAGAGTGAGACCTATCGATGAAAGTGAGAATCAAATCAAGGGTGAAATGGTAAAAAATAACTTTCCAATAACGAAGGACTATAAATTTGATAATGAATGGCCTAAACAGGAAAGTACGACTTTTATTTACTAACATAGTGCGTAAATGTTAATAAATTAAAGTTTCATCCATCAGCGGTGCAAAATCTTTTTAACCAAAATTTAAAAAAAAATAAAATCAGACAAAGATTGTGATTAACACATGTCATGTTCCAAGAGCCACTTGTGCGAAAAAGATTCTACACCACCGATGGATGAAAAATTTACTTTTTTAATAAAACATCTATCTTTGAACACATTTTCTCATTCAAATACACATATATAGGCCCCTTACACATTTACACTTCTTTATTTTTATATTTTTCAAACAAAAAAAATGCAAACCAAATTAACCAACAGAAGAAAAAGAAAAAAAAAAGGGAAGAACATGTTAGATAGCTAGGAGGTTGCAGTACTCAGATGTCGAGTTGCGGTGGCCGGAGTATGACTGCAGTCAAGTGCGAGCGACGGTGGTGTTGGTGGTCATCGATGGCGGTGGCAAGTGGTGGTGGAGGTTACTGGCATTGGTAACAGTGTTGGTCAGTAGGTAGGATGGTGGTTAATATATATATATATCTTCATTCTAAAGCATCCATGTGGAAGCTTTAAAAACTTTTGATTTTCTAGCCATTAGCTAATAATAATATATAATAATAATCAATATGATAAGAGTATTAGTATTAGTATATATAACTTCTTCTTTTGTCAATAGTAGAAGACTTATATTTAAAAACTTTTACAACTAACATTACTTTAAACCAATGCGGGATAAAACTTTTCAAGGTGAGATATTACTTCTAATATCTCACTTTTAATACCATACTTTAAGCATTGATATCTTATTCATCCAAAACTTGATTTGGACAAATAAATATATCATTTCGATGTTCTTGCCGAGTAGAACACATTTGCACAATTACTTTTGTCAACAAACAAATGACACGCAAAGAAATTTGTGCCTCAAGTTGCACAATTTCTTTCACTAAAAACACTAATTTTTTAAATAACTATTATACTTTAAGTCTTGATATCTTATTCATCAAAAACTCGATTTGAACAAATAAATATATCATTTTGATGCTCACTGTCACGACCCGACCCGACCCGAATTTCAACACGAAGTCCCAAGGTCGTGCCACTGAAACTAGCATAAGAAGAAGACAAACACTTGTTAAACAGTAGTGCGAGTCGAACAGTCAAGCTAACAAACTCTAAACATGAACATAAAGCCATACTAAAATACGGGATTTCAAAAATCGAATTAGTGGAAGCAATAAGGAAATGAAGTCCCGAGCTATGAAGCTCGAAACGAAAGCCAAAGAAACCACGAGAGACATTTTCTCTCAAAGGGGGAAAAACAAAACTCGCGTGCCGCAACATTGTAGACGCTGGACAAACCATAGGCACTCCAGGCCGGCATTTCAACAAGAACCAACTTGATAACAATTACCCACGGCTAAAGCATACCGGAGTTAACCAACAACTATAAAAATTTAGAATAAAGAAAAGCCCTAAAGCTACTACGTGCCCGGGAGACAACTGAAATAAATACTAAAACCGCGAACAAGGTACGGCACAACACGTCGGCCCAAGAAATAACCAAAACAAATACCCAAGCATCTATCCGACGGTAAAGTCTAGACAACTTTACAAAATCGACCTCACAAGAATATCAAAGTACATAATATGTGTGACGATGCTAAAAACAAATAGGACTCCACAAGCTACTACTCAGGGAAGTCTGCTGCTACTAGCATGAACCACACGATCTAATCTCGATCTATCGGTCAGCTGCGCTCTACTACAGTCACCATCTACTTGACCTCAACGCGGCTACCAATTTACTGCAACTAGAAAACAAAGTATGAAATGAGTCATAATAACCCAGTACGCTACTACAAAATATATGTAACATAAAAATAATCAAGGTGTCATTTTACAAATGACAGAAAACCCGTGAAGATGCGTTGTATCGTTTTGATACTCCACAAGATAACCATTTCTTCTTACTTACTAAACCGTCAAAATGAACCAGGGTAATTCCCTGTTCAAACATAAATCAAATGAATTAGAACGTAGTTCCCATAAAAACATCATATGCAAGTATATATAATTATATATATACTAATCAAACTGTTCATAGAATCATTAAGTATAAGTGTGCATATTTATATATATACACATCAAGCCTTTCATAGAATCATCAAGTAAAAGTATGTATATCTAAATATATACATATCAAATCGTTCATAGAATCATAATGTACAAGTATGTATACTTACATATATACACCTCAAGTATTTCAATAATATACAATCAAGATAAACACGGTCAATTAGATCTCATGTTCAACTAACACTTTGTTATCACATAAGTGCCCCTAGTAAGCCACATAAGAGATAGAGAAGATACTGAATCTATGTCGTTATGTCGCTCATGTAATCACAACCGTTAAACTGTTTTGTGACTACGATGTACGTGATTGATACATCGCTGTACTGAGGACACCCCTCAGCCGAATTAGCATAATCCATGCTCTCGATTGGTTACGACAATGAGCTAACTTCCCCACTAAGGGCAACAGTTGAGGGTGTGTGTACTGTCTTCGGTACGTCGATACATAGAAATCACGGATCCCATAATTTGTGAAGACGATGCATCGTCCTACCATCAACGTATAAACTCAAATAATGCCAACTGGACTTATATGCAATGCACAAGTAGATGTTTACTTGCCATCAAACCAATTAAGGAACGAACACATCGTCCAATGTCAACACTACAAAAAAAAGAGTATTTGGATCGCTCATTTGCCGTCCCTAATAGTATTTAGGACGGTCATAGGGACGACAAGATGAGGGCTTAAATAATATGGGTGCTAAATGTTTTAGGGACACGACGAGCCATCCCTAAAGGTTTTTAAGGACGAAATTTTTGCCGACCCTAATACGTTTCAAAATGTTCTAATTAATTGGCGGGAAAACAAAAAGGACAGATTGTTTCCGTCCTAAATGTTTTGGCGCCAACACTTTTGGTTCTAAAATTTTGGTGGGAAAACAAAAAGCACCGATTGTTGGCATCCAAAATGTGTTGGCGCCAAAACTTTTGGGGGAAATTACTAAAAATAGTAGCTAGTAATATTGGAAAATTTGGTAGGAAACTTATTAAAGGCCGACTTCCACCGTCCCAAAAGATGTACAAAACAATAGGATCAAGATCTTTTCGTCCTAATTATAAAACAATAATTTTTTATATTGATATATACATTCTATTAACGAATTATAAATTTAATATTTTTATCAATACAACAAATAAAAGATTTAGTAAAAGAAGAAATCATTTATAATAAATAATAATCACTGCATAAATCTGCTAATAAAGTTGATTCATTACCAAAAGAATAAATCTACTATATTCTAAGATTAATTAACCAACCTACAAACAACTTCTTGAAATATAAAAATATGGTCTCAACTAGTTTAAACTTAAAACTATAGTACATCATAAAAAACCAAAAACAAAGGCTTGATGATAACTTTTGACCAATAAACTTTGAACGTCATCTAGCGCTAGCTATTCCCAAAAGCAACCTGCAAAAATAAATAAAATAAAACAATCAATTAAAGGAATCACATAATATTCATTTTCCAAGTGAATATAAGAAACTAGTGCACCATAAATGAGAAACATCGACTAAAAGAAAAAATTAAAAAAAAAGATTAAAAAAAAGCTATTGCACCATAAAGGAGAAACATCGATTAAAAGAAAAATAAAAAGCAAAAAAGTTTGACTTCTCAAATGTGATTCATAGCTAGAGTTGAAAAGAAATTCAAAAAAATCCAAATCTAAAGATTTCAACTTTAAATAAGCAAATCACCACGCTAAAGGACAATTAACTCCAACTCAACCTTAAATGATTAAAATCCCAGTAGTAGCAGAAAAAAAAAAACTAAAGAAACTGAAGAAGCAACGTGCGCTATTCAATTATAGCACCATTGAGTTGAAAACGTCAGAGTATAATGGGTTGAAAATGTTGCATAGTTGCATGTTTCAAGTGAATTAGTGATACTTTCTAGCTAGTCATTTTACAATGTATAACAATATAGAGATTAACATGTCTTGGATTTGTAAAGTAGAAACACTTCTCACTAATTTCTTTTATGAGATTAAAGGCCTCTTTCTCACGTTTTCACGTTGTTCTTCCTAACATATATTGAGCAAAGAAGAAATCTTAAATATAGACTTGATCACTTTCCAGAGACATTGAACTTAAGGAGTGAATTTAGGAGTATTATTGAGTTCTAATAGAAGCAAGAACACATGATTTTTGAGTGGTCTAAATTGTTGACAATGCCAGACTTGAATACAGACTTGATCAGATTTCTACATTGTTGGAACAAGAGATTTCTACATACAGACTTGATCAGATTTCTACATTGATGGAACCAGAGATTTTTGCATTTGTGCTGTATGAAAACATTAGAGCTCATGAGCATTCTTTGATGTTAAGAAGGCGTTTGTATAAAAGAACAAACATGCACAAATGCATTTGAATTAGCAACGAAAATAGGAATAATAACATGACATCTATATTGAAACATCATTGTGATTTGATTAACTAAAGATAGAAAAACAAAATCGTCAAGACTAGAAGCCGAAGCGCGCAGCAGAAGCAATTACATTACAATGAATTTCAATACCAGATAAAGCAACAATAGAACCACTTGAAGTACAATAATAAAAAATACAAGGACTTGGAAAACAATAAAAAAGGGTATCATAGAGGGTTCATCAAGGAGCATCAAGTGTTTTCTAGACCATTATTTGTTTCTTGGTTTCATCTATGACATCTATCTTTTACTATAATATTTTCCTTTGTGCAACAATTCAATTTTCTAATTTTGCACTCCTGGTAGTCTTTATGGATTTTTTTTTTGATAATATCCTCTTATAATAAGGCTTATATTTTCCTTTTTTTATTTATACTCAAACTAGTCTCATGGTCATTTCGGTAAATGTGTAATGTTTAGCTATTGGGAATCTACATGTACATCACGATAGGCATAGTTGCTTTCGTCATCTCAAAGATTACAATTACACTTTTAATTTATAGGCATCGTAAAATTGTTACTCTTTACGGATATTACAGTTAAACCAACTCTTTTGCTATTCTTGATCCATCAACAGTTACCTACCACACTTACCTAATGCAGTCATTCTAGCATTTCCCTGCTGCCATACATATATCCTGTATTTGGATGTTTGGGTAGAAAACTATAGTATTTCCAAGAGTCTTACATGATCAGAAGAAACAAATAACTAACATGGCATCTTAATCCACATGAGTCAAGCAAACGCAGAGACATGAATAACAATTTTTGATAATGGTAAGACAAAAATAACAATTAATAATAACTTTTCATTGCTGAGTAGTGGGGAGTGAAGTTGAGGATATAAGATGGCTAAGTTGAAATTGAACTGGAAACCAGCTATTTGAAGGAGGCAGTTACTGTGCCACTTACACAATATTTGTTATTTAAAATTTTATAAATGTGTACTACATGCTCTGTGAATGTGTTTAAATCAATAAGTTGGAAAATTGAGTTTCTTTCTTGTGTATATCTGCCAACAATACTCACAACACAAAGCATCCAATAACAGGAAAAACACGAAGAGCAAATACCTTCAGGAGAAAAATCAACCTTTGACGAAGCCCGCCAATTATAAGATCTTCCAAATATTTCAAAAGATCATCCACAAGATCAGCCTCGAGTCCCTGGTCAAGCACAACAGCCTACGCATCTACATAACAATACAAAAGATAGGCATGAGAAAATAGTCAAAAGACATAGATAACATTTCAAGCCTAGATAGACCTTAATGCAAATGTAAGACATAAGCCATACCCTTAATAAAGTGTAGAGTGTTGTTATTAGATCTCTTCTCTCTGTATACCATTCTAACACATTGCAATGCAATCATGTTCCCAAAATGAGTACCAATCCTTAATATTTCAAAAAATAAATAATAAAAATAATAAAACCTGGAATACAATTAACCTATAAATTCGTAGTAAATCTTACCTATTTTTTTTAGTTTGGCCCGATTCGTGAATTGAGAGAAGGGACTTGGCAGCAAGCAGGGTAATAGACCCCAACTCACACACAACTAACCAATAAGCTCATTGCATGTACCTATAACTTTAGAGAAAACAAGACATCACAATAACTACAACAAAACCTTCAACATGAAGAACCACTCCTTGCTTCACTCTCAAATGTAACAACAACAACTTAGACTTCATTCTAATGCCTAGGATAACGAAAGGTGATTTAAGCCATAAACACAAATTTTAGAGACACTTGCAAAGAAATCACCAATCATCAAGTATCAATCAACTGCCAAGAAACATTAGCAACAAAAGAAAAAAAAAACCACCAATCCAAGTATTCAAGTAAACAAATTTTAAACTGTAACACAACGATAACAAAGAATTCACCAGAATGAAATGATACAATTAAATTTTGTATGATGGTGGCGCTCCTAATCACCTATTCAAGTAAACAATTTTTTGTAGTGTACAAAATCATGAACCCACTACAAACCCATTAGCTAAGATAACCCAATTGAAATTATTAAATAACAACCATCAGTCTAGTACGAAATCCTTAGCATGAAAAAGCAAAGAAGTAAATCATAGACAAGGGGGTTGTGGGGGCCAAGCTATAGAAAAAGAAAAGGACCATCTACTTTTCAACTATTTCAAATAGAGATTGAGTCTGAACCACCTACCAACACAATTAGCTCTGCCTCTCCATTCTCGCTAGCAATAGATTGACAATGGAATCACTGCCTAAATCCCTTCATATTTTTAGTTTGGTAGAAAATGTGACTACGAGGCTACAAGTGTTAAATGATTCAACTTTTGTATCAAGTTTCAGGACAACTAGGGCAGCGATTGGATTTTAATTGTGAAAAGTTTTGTCCAGCTAGTTTTAAACTACTGGACCAATATAAAACTTTGATGTTGATTCAGCCATTGCAACCAACATTCGAACACTTAAATGAATTCACCATCATTCTCCCCAATCTCTGCATTTTCTCGTTTTAGCTTGGTTTTTTTATATACTTGTTATATTGTGGTAATTAGGTTCAATCAAAAATATATTTCCTACTTCAGCCTATATATATATATATATATATATATATATATATATATATATATATATATATATATGTAATTATGCCGAGGAAAAGAAAGTTACTTGAAAGTTTTCAGTGCAGAGCATATATATGTTGCTCAGCAGTGCTTGAAGACATGATCGTTTTCTATCTACTTATAGGTCGTGCCACAAGGAGGGAGGAAGGGAAACAAACTAATGCTCTGAACTCCTATGATGTCCTATTCGGATTCCTAGGAAGAAAGAAACAGTGCCAGATCTAGCACAAAGTCCCGAACTTTTATCTAGTCTTTTAACTTGAATTTCAGGAGGAAAAACGTCAACACTCAATACTTAAATACACAAAATCTTTAATCCCATAAATTTGACTACTTCTTAATCCAATCTATTGTAAATTTCATGAGATGAAATCATTGAAAAATGTTACCTGTTGTTGTGTTGTGTGAGACGAGTTCCCTTAAATCATTAATTCAATGCTATTCTGTCTACCCCAACTAAAATTGGGATCAAAATAAAAAACATGGAAACATATGGAGGACGATGAGAATAAGAACAAATTGAAAAACATGATATGTTATAATTAAGATGAGAAGGAAATAGAGTTGACATGTGCGCATGCTTCTTGGTATCCCTAACTGGATTGTATCACTGCCGCAATATGTAATCGAAGTAATTGAAGCTAGAAAGAGAAGTTTCCTTATGACGCTCAATCAAGATTTCTCCTTGAAAACCATAGAAAATTAGGACGAGAGAAAGTGGGAGAGAGCGGGACGGAAACCCTAGAAAATTTGGACAAGAGAAAGTGGGAGAGAACGGGAGGGAAGTGAAAAGGTGGATAAAAGTTAATAGAGGGAGAAATTTTGGTAATTTTTGTTGTTGCCGCCCAATTCACGTCTAATTTACTTGGGAAGCAAAATGACCGTACTAAATTCGAGCGGACCTAATTGACTGTACAATAGGGTCGAAAGTTAGAAATGACCTAAAAAGTGGGGTCCCTAAAACTACTTTTTTTGTAGTGCAAGTAGGTGAATTACTCTACTACATATTCATGATTATGCACATAATTGTAATAATCATTTAAATCACGTTTGAAGCTCATTTGAATCTCGAAAGCACAAGTGCCGAGTTGTCCACACTAAACAATTCAAGTTCAAAAACTAGTAATCTAGTCAAATGGAATCTAGTTAACATAGGATCTCACCACAATCCCCGTAAGGTTCAATTGTTCCTTAAGCTCGACTCCGTTGAGTCTCTACTACAATTCCAACCAAATAGGGTATAAATGCTATATGCATTTATAGCCTTTCTATATTTTTGTTGAAGGCATAGCTAGGTTCTCGTTCCATTTAGGAACTCTAGTTCACATATCAATAAGTCAAGTAGAAGATAGAAGCCTAAGTTGATTAATATCAAATCAATCTCTAGTTCAATTCAAGTTCATAATTCCACCTATTAGTGGAATCCAAATTTCATTGCAAGTTAACAACCCAATAATATAACATGCATGAAGGCAAGAAATACTATATGCTTTATAAGTCATATTCATCAAGTATGGAGTATCAATCCTAAGCAAGTACCACAATTATACTTTCATAAGTCATAATATTTAATAAGCATAGATGTTTATTTCTAGCATAAATACAAGTTAAGTTCTTAACTTTACAAATACTAAATCACATTTTGTCCAAGACTACTATGTTAGTCTAGGGTCATTAAATCATTTAGATTATACATAACAAACACATCCTAGAATGATAATTCATCCCATTGTCCAAAATCCATAGTAGTCCATTAATTAAACAAAAATATCCTTAACAAATTCAAATATTACAAATCACTATGCGCAGAAATCTTGCTAATTGCATTAAAAATTCCTCTCAACACCAAATGTACTGAATCTTACATATTCAGAAAGTAGGCTCTTTATACTATAACTTGGCCTTTTAAATCACTTCATTCAGACTTATATTCATCAATCTATGATCATATCAAGATCAAACCAATAATCTGTTTTTCTGTTATGATTGTTCTGCCCAGTCAACTTATAAATTTGATCATTAATTCCTCACAACTCGAAATTTCATGAATTTTATATATTCAGAAACTATACTCTTGGAACTATAATTTAACACTTTAAAGTACTCTATTTGGACATGTATTCTTCAGAATACAGTCACCTCAATTTCATGTTAAAAATCTGGTTCTCTGTTGTGACTCATTCTGCTTAGTCAACTTGTAAATTCAACCATGAATCACTCACAACTCCAAATGAGGGGATTATTGCCTAGTCTCAAACTAGACTCTTGAAAATATATTTTTCCATTTTAAAACACTCCAATTGGATTTGTATTCATCAATTTATGATCACATGAACATCATGTTAATAACCAGTTTCCCCTTATTCAGACTCACTGTCGCATCCATGGTTCATGATTCATTAAAAATACTTCCTGAATTTGAAAATTTATGAAAATTTACAGAGCATCACTTAACATACACATGACCAACATGTAATATTTTTAGAAAATTCCATGTAGTAGATTATTACCAGTAGTTTTCGGAAAACAACCCAAAACTAGGACTGAATCTGTAAGGTTTCTTCCTAATTGGTGAAATCATAAACGAGTCATCTCATTGAAGTTTCCAATTCCAACAAGTCCATGACCATTAGTTGTTCCAAATCATGTTTAGAACACTTTTAATGCTATACATAAACCCAATTTATTAAGTGTAGAGGGCAACCCCAAAATTATTTAGATTTTAACCATAACATGAAAAATTCTTTAACGTTAACAATTACAATGAGTTCCTTCACAAGAATTACTCTTAAGCACAATTAGAACCACATTCATGCTTTACACAAACCCAAATTAATAACTTAACAAAGTAGCCCCATAATTTCCAGATTTATAACTTGTTGAAATGAAGATTTCTACTTCACAAGAAGTCTTCCTGAGCATGTATACTACAACTATTATGAAGAGAGTATGTCATTATATTGAACATACAAACTTCCAGGGATTGGTAGCATACCTTAAGCATAAAAAAGACGGAGAAAAATGAAAACAAAGTAAAGACTAGTAGTCTCCTCGTCGATAGCTACGATTGGGTGGTCTCGAATCCAAAATCAGGTGGCCGGATCTTCGGGAAATCACAAAACACACACTAATCTCACCAAGAATCTCCCACACACAAGCTCTCATCAATGGTGGCTGTAAATATCTAAGGTAGGAGGTGTAATGAGTGGAGAAAATCATATTAGGTTAGTGTTTGGCTGAGGGTTTGGGTTTAGAGGAGCATGAGAAGTAGATGCTTCTTGAGGGGTTGTAGGGAAAAAGGTTCCCTCACCACAAGGCCTTAGACCTTGCACGAGATTTGCCATCTGGCTCATTATGCGATTAGCCTGCGCACCCAAATTTTGATCTAACCACTGATGCATAGCCGGAGTTGGAGCGTACCCTGGAGCCCCTGTATCAGTACCTACTATAGACTGCTCATTTTCGGCGGCCATTTTGCTCAAATCTGTACCCTCTGAACTAATTCTGACACTTTCTAATATGTCCCTGATATTTTTTGATCTGACCCCTGTATCTATATCCCGTATCAATCGGCCGGTACTATCTCTTCCTTTCCAAATTCGGGTCAGGTTTCTGAGGAAAAGGGGTTGAATGTATCAGGAGGGAAGGTTTCAGGCTTTTAGGTTCAAGTACAGTATGCCTTTATTATTATTATTATTATTATTATTATTATTATTATTATTATTATTATTATTATTATTATTATTATTATTATTATTATTATTATTTATTAATCATTTTTTCCTAAGATTGATCGGACAAGCACCCGCTTTGTTTTGACAGTATCGAGACTATTCCTGGAATAGTGAATTCTTTCTTCAGAGTATAAGACATTCGTATTCCACTTGCCTTTTGACTCCCTAAGATTGGATTGATCTCAGGTGAAGGGCCTATACTCTTTCCGGGATCCACCATTCAAATGGTCTAGGTCGAATATCAAAAAAATTATTGGTCAGCCCCTGTGCATTTCTTTATTCATATATATATATATATATATATATATATATATATATATATATATTTATTTATTTTTTGCTTCTTTTTTTTTTTTTGCTTTTGTTTTTGTTTTTTTTTTTTTGCAACAGGGATTGATCAATAATTAAAAGATATAAAAACTGATCGGTCTATGAAGTGTCATGAGAATCTATATGTAATTAACGTTGGCTAATGCAGGGGGTAGGCTGGCCATGGTGTAGGGTAGCAGTTCGGAATATTTCTGCGTGCGTGCACGTGTGTGAGGTATCTAAAAAGCAGTAAAGTCTTTTTTTTCAGATATAAAACAATAAATAAAGCAGTAAATAAGCAGTTAATGGCTTGTCTTTTTGTTATTTGTGGATTTTCTCGGCTAGTTATTTTGAGTCCTTGAAAGGACGGTGCGAGCAAGCATAACGGTCATTCAGATCAATAAATAGAAAGAAAAGTGGGGAATCTATCTATTCCTATTAATTACAAATTGGTTCTAATCCCCAAAATAAAATGACAGAATAAAATAATATTTACATATTTTTGTGCGAAATAAATAAAGCAAGCAGAATAATAATAATAATAGCAAGATAAAGCAAAATAAAGCAATAATAAGACCCGGTTTTCAGGATGAGGGTTTGAGTACTGCACGTGGAGACCAATTTGACTACCTCTTCATATGTTTCCCATGCCGTATGCTAGGTGAAGGCTACTGGGTTTTTTCGTGGTTTTTTGGCTTTCTTACGATGGATGCCTTTTGGTAGGGTGTTTGAGGATATGAGATTGGTTTTTGAATGTGGAGTGCTTTGTAGTAAGGGATCATTGATATGGGAGAGGGTTGGTGTTTTGGTATTGAGGGTTGGTGTTTTTCGGGTTGGTTTTTGAAGGAAGGCTGATGTCTGGGCACGGAGAGTAGGTATTTGAAATTTGAGGATGGGGGTTTGAGTACTGCACGTGGAGATCAATTTGGCTACCTCTTCATGTGTTTCCCATGCCGTATGGGTGCGTGCTATTGGGTTTTTTCGTGGTCTTTTGGCTTTCTTACGAGGGATGCCTTTTGGTAGGTGTTTGAGGATGTGGGATTGGTTTTTGAATGTGAAGTGCTTTGTAGTAAGGGATCATTGATATGGGAGAGGGTTGGTGTTTTGGTATTGAGGGTTGGTGTTTTCTGGGTTAGTTTTTGAAAGAAGGTTGGTGTCTGGGCATGAAGAGTTGGTATTTGGAATTTGATCGAGGATGGGAGTTGGTGTTTGGTATATTGTTGTTTAGGGGAAGAGTATTGTGGTTTGCAAAAAGAGGAGGGTTATCAACTAAGTTTTGTGACTCTTGGAATTGTAAATGAAGTTGGTTGGAAATTTTTGTTAATCCTCCAAGAAAAGTCCTGATTATATGGTTCATCATATTTCCCATATGAGCATTCATCTTTTGTTCCAACCATTTTTGGAATACTGAATCTGGAGTGTCTCCGGGGGTTTTTGTATCGATATTCATGGAGGTTTATTCATCTTCGGCAGTCATTCTACCCAAATCTGTATCTAAACTGATCTCTGTTTCTGAAACCAAATCTGTACTTTCTGCACTTTCCTCTGTTTCTGAACCCAAATATGTATTTCTTGAACTGTCCTTTGTTTCTGAACCCAAATCACTTATCAAACGACCAGTAATGTCTCTCCTTTCTAGGTTTGGGCCAGGTTTCTGGGAAAAAACAAGGTCGAAGGTAGTGTATGAGAAGGCAATGCTTAAGGTGTTAGCTCGGGAAAATACAATGCACATTTTTTATTATTAACATATGTTTTTGTTTATTATCTTAAATCTGATCAGACAAGTATAACTTTGTTTTGACTGTCGTTATTATGTCCTGTAATAGTGGATTCTTTCTCCAAAGTATAAGACCTTTGTATTCCACTGTCTTTCGACTTCTCAAGATCAGACAAATCCTGGGCGAAGGGCTTATACTTTTTTTCGGGATCCACCATTCAATCATTCTAGCGAGATACCACCAAGATTATTGGTCAGCCGCAGTGCGTTTTGTTGACTATGCGATGATGTATTTTTTTTGGTCAACAAATCTTTTTTTGACTTTTATGCACATGAGATTGATCATTAATTTTAAGGTACAAAAACTGACTGGTCAATGAAGTTTCCTATAATATATATGCAATTAACGTGATTGTTGCAGGGGGTAGGCTGGCTTTGGTGTAAGAGTAGCAGTTCGGAATATCTTTACGTTAGTGCGCGTGTCTGAGTTAGTTAAAAAGCAGGAAACCTTTTGCAGACATAAAGCAGTAAAATTTTAGCCTGTCTTTTTGTTTGTTTTGTGGATTTTCTCGGTTGATTAGTTTGAATCGCAAAAGGGACGGTGCGAGCGCGTGTGACGACCATCACATCAATAAATAAAAAGAAAAGTCGGGAAACTATTTGTTCCTATTAATTACATTTGGTCCTAATCCCCAAAATAAAAATGACAGAGCGAATAAAAAAATATTACATGTCTGGCTTTCGCCCAAAATAATACAAATTACAAATGTCTTCCATCTCTTGCAATATGTTGATTCTTATGTTAGATTTATATCTGTTCAGTTCATTACCCTAGTTTTATACTTCAGTGGCTAATCGGGCTGCGTATCGGTTAGCGTGGCAACTGTGTATAGAACTTTGCCAAGTATAGTTTTTAATAGGACTTTACAGGTTCAGCGGAAGACCTCTTCACAAGCTTCACCGGAAGACCTGCTCAAAGCTTACAAACGGCAGACCTCGTGTCCACCTGGTCATTCATGACGTGTCCTATCCAGCAATGATTAAATGGATCAGTTTAAATTCATCTCATCATTGTTTGAATTTAAACTGAGACATTCCCTGACACATCAAGCCCGCCGAAAGCAGCTTTCCGAAAAGTAGGAAGACTTTTCGTCCTGAACAGTGAAAGTAGGAAAAACAGACTGTCACCTACTGTCTGTAACAACTCTCAGATCTGACATCCAGATTGCCCCACTTTTCGAAGATCTCAGAAATCATTCCCTGCTCTAGATATCTGTGAAGACGAATTTCTTGACTGACAGCCCCATGCATTTAATGCATTCATTTTAGAGCTGTTAAAGTCTTCGTCTTCTCCAACGGATCTTTTCGAAGTGCACCTGCTATAAATGCTGCCATTGAAGACTGGAGATAAACACATCATCGAACACTTAAAGAATTGCTCTGAAACTCTATAACTCCAAATCTTACAACTTAGTGCATTCAAGAGATCCTCAACAGATCTAGAAGTCCTCGTCTACAACAAGAAGTCGAGCATCAACATTTATTTCTATACTTCTTGTTGTTATTCATTCATTAACTATACTTTTGCACGAATTAAATATCCTGTTTTTACAGATATTTAATTCCCTAGACCCCAAACACAAGTCAATATTTTGTACACGATCCATTAGGAATATTCTTTGTAATAGATCTAGTGGAAAACATAGTGCACTATTTAAATCCAAGGTTGACTGCCTTGGTGGTGGACGTAGCACTCTTTATAGTGTGAACCATCTCAAATTACTTGTGTTATTTCCTTACTGTTTGTCTACTGTTTGAACTGTTTATTACTTTAATCATCTTTATCCTTTATACAGCAGAACTTAAGTAAACTGTCAAAGGTCTACCGGTAGTCCTTATCGGCAGACTTGAAACAGCTACTTTGAAAGTCTTCCGCTACTTCAATCTTTTCCATAGATTGTAAGTATCTTTGAAAGAACTTAAACAAAAGTTTTTAAGTGTACAATAAGCTATTCAACCCCCACTTCTAGCTTATTATTGTGCCCATTGGGACCCACAATTGGTATCAGAGCCATACTCTTTGAAAACAAGTTTTTCCGAGATTAAACTCTTGAGAGATACGATCAAATGGCACAAACACACTACATGTTGCCTACATCTAATGCTAACCACGTCCCAATATTGAACGAAGGTCATTTTGATGTATGGAAGGATAAAGTAATGCGATTTATGAACTCCATTGACAACAGGTTATGGAAGTGCGTTACTACAGGTCAACATGTACCAATGAAGGCCAACCTTCTAGCCTCCGTCGCTGGGAATCCTGCAGAAGTTCCCAAAGAAGAATCAGAATGGACATATGACGACAGAAAACTGGTAGAGCTTGACAACAAAGCAATTAATATAATCACCAGCTCTCTAGACACAAGCACATACCAGCAAGTGATTCGATGTACAACTACAAAAGAGATGTGGGAAGCTCTTGTGGAATACTTGGAAGGAGACCAAGACACAAGGGATAACAGAAAGTACACATACATCCAGCAGTTTGATTCCTTCAAAAAGGATCAAAAGGAAACCTTGAGACAAGCATACGATCGCTTCAGTGAGGTAATAAATAGATGCTTTTCTCTTGGTAAAACTTATGTCAAAAAGGAAATGAACATGAGGTTTCTAGGCTCTCTAGGTAGCTTATGGCACGTTAAGACCACGACTATGAAAGAATCCAAAAACTTAAACGAGATGACTCTCCGTAGTCTCTACGCAAGTTTGAAGGTTTATGAGCTTAAAGTAAATCAAGCTCTAGAGCAAGACAAACAGTTCAGAACTGTGTCCTTGCCAGCCATGGTCCAAGAAGAAACCACTGTTGAAAACAAACCTTCCACTTCCTCCTGTGAAAATGATTTTCTATCAGATGAACAATTTGTTATGTTTGTAAAACGTTTTCAAAAATTTGCAAAATATGGAAGGAAGAACACACACCAACAACCTTTTAGGAAGAATGGTGAAAGCTCATCTAAGGAAGAGCTTGTGTGTTACAATTGTAGAAAACCTAGTCATTTTGTCTCCAAATGTCCAAAGCCAAAATTTGAAGCATACCAAAAACCTACTTATAAAAAATTTCAAAAACAAAAGGGTATGTTGGCTGAAGACATAGAAGACAAACATGTTGCTACATGGTTTGAGACTGATTCAGAAGAGGAGGAAGATGATTGTGAGCAAGCTAACATATGCTTAATAGCTCATAATTCAGGTCCTACCTATGACTCTGAAAATGAAGTCGAAGTTTCACCTAGTCCCTTGGATAAAAGTGAAACCAACGGATGCCTTCAGAGGGAAGAACTTCTCAAGGATAATCAAGATATGCTTGAAGAATTTAATTCCTTTAGAGTAGCCTATGTTAAACTTGCAAAGAACAGTGAGAAACTTACTGCTGAGAAATCTATGATGGCAGCTGAGATTCAAACCCTCAATAGCTGTCAACAAGAAAGTATCAAGCTGAAGGAAGAAAACAAATTCCTTTGTGACAAAATTGAATGTCTTACTGAGCACATCAAAGGACTTGACCTAGAGAAAATTGCCTTGCAAAAGACAATTGACTCCTGGAACAACTCCGAAGATGCTGTTGAAGAAATCCTTTCAAGCCAAAAATCTAGTAATGATACAACTGGCATAGGATATTCAGATGTGCCCCTTACGACATTCTCTTGATCCACGGAGAAAGGTGAATCCTCAGAGAGCGCTAATGATATATCTTTCAGAATGCTTCATGGCTATAGAATCGAGAAAACAAAGACATCGGTACCCGGGGGTCGCCAAGACACATGACAGAAACAAGTCTTCTTACAGACATAGCTGAAGCCAAAGGACCCACTGTTATTTTCGGAGACAATGCAAGAGGAAAGACAATTGGATATGGCTCAATCACTAGAGGAAGTCTCTCCATCAACAAAGTTTCTCTAGTGAGTGGATTAAAGCACAACTTTCTGAGCATATCCCAATTCTGCGACAAAGGATTACTATGCCAATTCAACTCCAACCAGTGCCTCATCAAAGACGGTGAATCTGCTCTACAATCTTGACCGGCAATAGACAAGGAAACGCGTCTATGTCATGGACTTAAATCTTCTAGGGAGATTCTCAAACCTTTGCCTAGTAGCTAACAACGTTCGTGACAACAGTTGGCTATGGCACAAGCGTCTCAGTCACCTCAACTTCAAGCACCTCTCCAAGCTCTCAAAAGATGGGCTTGTCAAAGGTCTACCTACGGTGTCCGACCATGACGAAGTTGTAAAGCTTGCCAACTAGGAAAACTTTCCAAGTCTTCCTTCAAAAGAAAGTCCGTCTTGTCAACAAAGCGACCTCTTCAACTTCGCATATGGATCTCTTTGGACCAATTACAACAGTCAGTATTTTTGGAGACAAGTATACACTTGTAGTAGTTGACGACTACTCTAGATTCACCTGGATTGAAACAATGACATCAAAAGATGAGACGTATGATCTAGTCACGACTCTTTTCAGAAGACTTCAAACTCAAAAGCTTGAAGACATTAGTGACATAAGATCAGACAATGGCACTGAATTCAAGAACAATGGTGTAGAAAATTACTGTGATGACCACGGGATCGGCCACAACTTCTCTGCTGCCGGTACTCCTCAACAAAATGGTGCAGCTGAACGGAAGAACAGAACACTAATCGAAGCAGTAAGAACTATGCTGGCTAGAAGCTAAACTTCCAAAGTACTTCTGGGCAGAAGCCGTCAACTTTGCATGTTTCACTCAAAACAGATCCTTGGTAAACAAGTTTCATAACAAAACTCCATATGAAATCTTAAAATCTTCGGCTGTAAATGTTTTATTCTTCATAATGGAAAAGAATATAGAGGAAAATTTGATGCAAAATCAGACGAAGGAATTTTTCTGGGGTATTCCAAACATTCAAAAACATTTCGCATTTTCAGTAAAACTCATTTGAAAATTTTAGAATCTGTGCATGTTTCTTTTGATGAATCTGACTTGTTAGAGCCTAGAAAGGCTCCGAACGTTGCTAATAATTTTGAGAATGATGAGACAGGTACAAATACAACATCTACTTCCACTCCTCATTAGAAAACGACAACTGCAGACCCTCCAAGATCGCTAACCCTTCACCTGGACGAACTCGCCGGCCGGTTCAACTCTTACGTTGACCCGTAACCCATCTCTTGCTTTTACCCCAAGCACCTTTACGATCACTCATCCTTCTTGTTCACCAGAAAATGAAGGTTGTGAAGATCCTATCTCTTCTGAACCAGATTTTGGTGAATCTCCTTCTCAACCTACTCCGGAATTCTTAAGGGAAGAACCCACCAAAAGTGATCTTCCTCCAACCATTATTGAAACAAGAGATCATCCTATTTCTCAAATCATTGGTGATCTCAACATAGGAGTTCGTACGAGAAATAAAGTTCGAGAAGAGACTATGTTTGCGTATGCATTCGTATCTGAACTCGAGCCAAAGAAGATTGATGAAGCTATTGAAGATCATAACTGGATTGAAGCTATGCAAGAAGAGCTGAACCAGTTTGAAAGATGCAAGGTGTGGAGCTTAGTTCAAAGATCGTGATCATCCAGGTCATCGGCACCAAATGGGTTTCGAAACAAAAGAGATGAAGATGGAAATGGCACCGTAAATAAAGCTAGGCTGGTTGCTCAAGGGCTACCGACAGGAAGAAGGAATTGACTTCGATGAAACATTTGCTCCTGTTGCGAGATTAGAGGCAATCAGACTCTTTCTAGCTTATGCCTCGTTCATGGACTTCAAAGTGTATTAGATGGATATAAAAAGTGCCTTTCTAAATGGTGATCTTCAAGAAACTGTATACGTGGAACAGCCTCTAGGATTTGTCATTTCAGACAAACTGGATCACGTCTATCGACTCAAGAAAGCTCTCTATGGCCTGAAGCAAGCTCCCAGAGCTTGGTATGAAACTCTATCCAAGTTCTTAATAGAACAAGGATTCGTGAGAGGAAGGATGGACACTACCTTATTCATCCTCAAGCACAAAGGTCATTCTCTTCCCAGACAAATCTATGTGGGCGATATCATATTTGGATCAACTAACCAAAGCCCGTGTAAAAGATTCGAGCGATGCAAAGCAAGTTCGAGATGAGCATGATGGGCGAACTTACCTACTTTCTAGGGCTGCAGATTCAACAGACTTCCGAGGCGGAATCTTCATCACCAAACCAAATATCTGCAAAAGGAACTAATCAAGAAATTTGGTCTTGATTCACCAAAGGATTTGAGACTCCAATATCTACCGACCGCCATCTTGACAAAGATGAAAGGGAAAGCAAGAGAACATGACCAAATACCGAGGAATCATAGGTTCACTTCTTTACCTTACGCCAAGATGGGCGACATTATGTTTGTTGTTTGTGTTTGTGCAAGATTTCAGCATATCCAAAGGAATCACATTTGCTTGCGCCAAACGTATCATCGATATGTTTCAAGAACAACCAATCTAGGCATCGGTATTCCAAACACAACAATTTCGATCTAGTTGGATACTCGGATGCGATTATGCGACCAGAAAGTGAGCGAGAAGAAGCACCGGTGGGACTTGTCAATTCCTTGGAAATAGACTTGTCTCATGGTCTTGCAAGAAACAAGGATCGGTTGCAAACTCAACTACAGCCGAATACATTGCAGCAGTGTTGCTCTCAACTCCTATGGATGAAGCAACAACTAGTGGACTACAACATCAAGGCGCAAATTGTCCAATTACGTGTGACAACACATAAACAATTTGGTCTCAAAAATCCAGTGATGCACTCAAGACAAAGCACATTGATATTTGTTATCACTTCCTCAAAGATCATGTGGAGAAAGGTAACATCGGAATATGTTCCAAGCGAGCATCAATTGGTGACATTCTCACAAAACCACTTGGATGCCACCAGGTTTGCTTATTTAAGGAGAAATCTTGGTATGATTGATCCTATTGCTTAATTTCAAAGTTTTATTACTTTTCTTTCATACGGGTAGACTTAGTTTTAGGGCCGAAGACGTAAGCTTCCCTTGAGCGTAAGACTTAAAGGTTAGTTTCTTCACTTAGTCTATTTTTATTAAAGAGGTTTCTAAAGCAATAAAGGGGTCAAGGATAAAATTTGGTACTTAGAAAATATCTTAAGTTCCCGCTTATGCGCTAAAATTTTCTCGCCTTTAAATAGACCTTGAACCGCCTTTTGCAAAACTTTTACGAAACCCCTTTGATAAAATATTTCTCTCTCTATTCATACTCTCTGCAACCGCCTTCATATTCCCAAATCTTCTTGTTTCTTCTTCTCGTCAAACATCAATGGTATGTTCTTCTCTACTCTACTACTTGAAACTTATTGTTTGTTTTGCATTTCATTTCATAACCTAAATTGTTTTGGAATTCAAACAATACTTTCGAAGTTTCTAAAAGTTTCCCCATTGTTGTTCTTTAAAAACCTAGAAACTAACAATGCTTATATGCTTTCAATGTTTACTCTTGAAAACTTTTGTTATACATTTATCCGGTTTGGATACTTTAAACATTCTAAGGTTTCAAGTTTTCATTTCAAAAATTTCAAATAATCTCAAAGAAACCTTGAAATTTCTCGCTGTTTAGTTCTTTGAGGTAAAAGCACTAATTTTTGATTGCATTTCTTTCAGCAAAAAACTTCAAAATCCAAGCGTGACAACAGAAAGGTGTTAAACTCGAACCGAAATTCCACCAAGTCTGACGCCAACCTTCCGGGATATCCCACTTTTCCCGCCTCATGACGCCATAGTGCCCCGACCTAAAATCAGATATTCCTGTGGATGTGCTTTGACCTTCGGCCTGGCCTCGCACAATAGCCGCCAGAGTCAAGGCATGCGAGGATATGAACGCCTGGTAGTATTTCCACTCTTCGCCTAAACGACAAAGATTACAACATCTTTCCTCGCGTAAGAATTTTATCAAAGGATGGAACGCATGAACTGTAACGCCTTCTACGAGGATGGATTAGAGGCCGCCCCATTTCTATCATCGCTAAGACCATCTCCACCATCATCGGCGCATATTTCGGTGGAGCACTGAGGCAAACTATCTGTTGCCGAGGCTATTCATGCCTGGAAGCAATGAGGGGAGTTGATACTCTCTGGGGGAAGCACAAGGAAAGATTCCGAGGAATCTATTCTCCTCCGACGCTTCACGCTCAAGCCACCTATTGGACAAGGGGCTTTATTCAAGAGTGGAGCACATGACATGTTTACGCAGACAACAAATTAATCCGACGAGCCATGTCAAAGATTCCTTCGACATTGTTCAATAACAACCTCACTGGTGTTACTCTTTTGTGAAGCTTTGTGAGGTTGTTGATCAACGCCTCGCTCGTAGACAATGAGGAAGTCAACTCTTCCTTGAAAGTAAGATGAACTCGATAGTGGTGGCAAAGGAGAAACAAGCTCGCTCTTCAAGAGAATACACCTAATATGAGAGAACAAGTTGGTCGCAGCGGGTCTTCCTCCGCCGGCCTTTGACAATCAAGCCACTACTGGACCGCTTTCAACATAGAAGCTATGACGCCGCCACAGTAACCTCTTCAAGAAGGCCTCCTGAAAATTTGATGAACAAGTGGCCACGCCCCTCCATCAAAAGCCAAAGATCTCGGCCGATGAGGCAGTAATAGCTTACGAGCCGGTAGAAAGCCAAGGGCAAGAAGAATACTGTGCCGTAAGATGAAGTGCTCATCGAAGAGGAGCAAAGTTAGGTGGATTAGAAAGGAGATGAAGGAAGGCCAAAAAAGACAAGAGTCCAACCCCCCACCCACCATCCTCAAACTCACCAATCATATTCTTTCCCACCATCTACTCAAACCAAACAACCACCCTCAATCTCCCGCAACCACTCCCAAACCCAAACGTAGGAGACTACGAAAACCTTCTCGAGACCACCACCGCCACATACCGCCTTAGATCGATTTAAGCGCAAATGAGTCCTATTCACCGCCAAGAAAGGAGGTCCACACCAAGCCAACACCGCCAAATGAAGCCTCTACCGCCGCCCAACCAACTACCGACGCCCAACCCTCTACCACTAGCCAACCATCTACCACACCTACCCAACAACCTATTCCTCCCGAAGTCACTGAGGAATTCACCACCTCCGAAGGAGTCTATCCCTCAGACGAAGCTCATACAATGAGGAGCCTACCCGAACCCCACTCCTCCTCCTCCTTCACCCTTCAACTACTCACCCCGACCCATCTACCCCTACCCACCACCTCACCCATACCCAAACCACCTCTTCAA
>CM028384.1:6812863-6931609 GCA_013146195.2 Codonopsis lanceolata | reverse complement strand
TTAATATGTTCATTATGTATGCCTTAACATGTTAAAGACTTCATTATGTTCATGTCATGCTTGCATTAGAGTTGTTACGCTCATAGCCTCTGAATGCCTTCTATGCATTGCATACCTTGCCGCTTGTGCTTTGAGTGTTCGCTTAGCATGTTAGCACTTAACCAAGTCTTGTTGGAGTGCTATTACCTTGCATAAATGACTTATAACATTCATCTTGATCATAGTAGGTTTGAGAGTTTAGAAGCATTGTTGCTTCGCTTGAGCCTTGTGGTTTCTCGATTGCCTTTGTTGCTCGTATTGTTTGTGTTTTAAACTTGCGAGAAGTTCATTTGAGTTCTAGACCAAGTGTACTAGTATTTATCATGCTTGCTCAATCATTGTTCATAGACTTGTTGAATTTGGTAATAAGATGACCAATTTATTCCTTCAGATCAATCATGTTTTTGGGCAAACTTCGAAAATTCTGGTACTAATCTACTAAATAGAATTTTCTAAAAATTTAGTATGTTTTACCTATATGTTAGGATACTCTCTGTAAAATTTGGTAATTTTCCAAGGTGTCTAAGTACCTCAATTAGGTCTTTACTTACGGCTGTGCCAGAATTCAGTTTTCAGGAAACAACTTCTGTACTTGAACTTGTAGTAACCATATCTTGATCAATATAAGTCCAAATGGAGTACTTTAAAATTCTAAAATATAGTTTAATGAGTCTAGTTTCAGAAAAATCAAAAATCACCTCATTTGGAGTTGTGAGCGATTTATGGTCGATTTTACAAGATTGACTGTCCAGTAAGCTTTCCATGCGCCCGCCGACCTTAGTGAGGCGCCCGCCTCAACTTCTGGGAGCATTTCAACTTCAGATTTCAGCCCCTGCATCTGAGGCGCCCGCCTGGGCTTTGTGAGCCCGCCTCAACATCGAGGCCATTTACGGGATTTTTACTGCTTTGGTGTGTACGACTTTTGCCACTTAAACACCATTCCAAACCTCTTCTAAAACCTTCCTAACACCCTTGCTTATGTCCTAACATCACTTAACATGTTTTAAGAATGGATTAATCAACCATTAGTGAGCATTAATCAAGCCAAAATCAGATATTTTCTTACCACATGAGAGTGACACTTGTCCCACTCGATTTTGAACCTTTAAACACCACAATCTGATGTTTTGACCTTCATTCTCCTCCTTCACTCTTCATGAACGAAATTTCTTCTTCTCCCAAGTCTCCCATGGCTCCTTGAAGGTGATCTCTTGGTCCTCCATCATCCTCTCATCTTTGCTCAAGCTTCCTTCATTAAAAGTGTAGAGCTTGAAGTGTTGAGCAGCTTCAACCAAATAGTTTGTGCTCTTCCTATCTTCTTCCTTGGTGAAAGGTAAGCTATTGATTCCCCTTAGAAGTATGTTAGTCTTGCCATGTCCCCTCTTCTCATGTTTCCCATGCTCCTACCATGTCCATGCCATGCTTGATGAAGAGTTGAGTTTGTAAGGATTTTGAATGATATTCATCTTGTAGTTTTTGGTCCTATGCCTAGAAGTAAATATGTTCTATGCCTCCTTAGGAACAACTATTGTTCTTGGTCTAATGACTTTTGATAACTCTATGAGATTTTGAATTCTAGGTTCCACATGCTAGGAATTGTTCATCTTATTGATTGGGTCCTATGCTTAGAAGCAAATGTGTTCTATGCCTTTCTAGGATTAACTAATGTTCTTGGACTATTGGCTTTTGATAACTTTTGAAATTATGATTCTTAAGTTCCCTTGAATTATGAGATGTTGAACTTGATAATTCTTTACTATGGTTGTTGTGGATTAACGGCCTAGTTACTCGACTCGAGAACTTAGAAAGGGTTATGGATGCATTTAGCATCTTAACTCTCTTGGATGAATTGTTAGAGACGACTCAACTGAGTTAACTTAAGTGAGCCATTGAACAATACCGGCTCAATGATCAATCCCTACGACGCTCTAAACACGTTTTCTCTAAGAATGATAATTCTAGACTATTGAATTGGATTGATTACCATGCTTGATCCTTGATGTCATGTTATAGAATACCTATTTGACATGTTGAGTTCGCTCTTGTCGAACTCATTCCTCGCTTGATTATTGATGAGAATATTTATTTGTCATGAACGAGACGCTCTTTGCCGACCTCGCTCCCTACTTGAGAATTTGTTAAGTAGACACTACTTGACATTTGCATGAGTCCAAATTGGCGCCCCGTCATTGATTCACACACGCCCACTGTGGCCACAGGGGAAGTAGCTCCCTTGCCGTAATCTTCAAGAGCACCATTGGTGTCTATCCCTGCATTCCTCAAGGTCGATGTACTTACACGCATTCGACACATGCACGCCAAGATAACGCTTGTATGAACTACGTAATGCCCGGCTCTCCATATCCTTATCCTATGTGATTTAATTTCAAGCACCTATGTGAAACAATGTGCATCTTGGATATATGATCTCTATGCTTATGTGACTATAACTTGCCTTGTATGTTGCATATTGCCATGACATGCATGATTGATAGCTTACAAGTCTTTATGACTTACCCATTCCCTCTTTTAGATCCTAGCAAGACAGTCCTTCTCGTTGAGGATTGCGGTGTTCGTGCTTTGCTTCTTTGGTCCGACGTTGAAGTTGAAGAGGTGGATTAGATGTCCTCTTCCTTTCTTTTGTTATTTTGCAAGGACGATGGGTTTAAGCAAGTCAATTAGACTATGCTTGGGAATGTGTATAGAACTTAATCTTGATGCTTTATTTAGCTACTTGTAGTTTAACTTGTAAACCTCTTTATGCCGGCATTGTGTAGCCGAGTTTTGTTATCTTGTATAATAGTTCACTACGTATAAGTCTTCCGCCGAGCATACTATTAGCTCTTATCTAATTCATGTCTATAAACCGTTAGCTTGGGTTCCGCATGTAGTGTCGCCGATGACTTGGCTCAAATTGTTTAACTTTATCGTTTTAAAAGTTTTAAAAATACCGGCCCTTAGGTCGAGGCTACGCCTCCAATGTCAAGGCCACGCCGTTTTCTTGAATTGAGTCCTTGCATGTTTATTGTCCACTTGTTTTTCCCCTATTTGGGCGGTCCGACCTGCCTCCTGTCCGGTCGGTCGTCACAGCTTGGTATCGAGCTTGTTTATAAGTTAGCTATCGGCCGTGATAGGTTCCATGGCCTAGTTGGGTTAATTCTTGTGTGAATCATGACGTTGAGTGTTCTTCGTGCCTTATTGGCGCATTCTTCGTTAATGAATAGGACTTAGAATCCTAAGTTCATTGTAATCTAGGTTCTCGTGAGTACGTTCGTGTCAAGGAATATTACCTTTCTCCCGTTTTACTTTCAAGGCACGCTTATACCAAGAGTAGGTGTTACGCTACTATAGATCCATTGTTTCCTTGCTTCGCTACTTGAAATCATAGAAATCGCTTTGTCGGTCCCAAGAGTGATCGCCGTGGAATTCACTACCACCAAGATTCATTGACGCTGCTTTTGAGAGCGGAATGGCTTAGCCTCCCGTAGCACTTATTAATATTTCATAATTGATATATGAATACTTGTACCCATTATAGTTCATGATCATGTGTTCATGTCTTGCTTGGAGGAAACTTGAGTACTTGCTTCCGATATTAATTTTAGTTAAGGAGATTATCTCAAATAATGAAATATTTTCATTCATGACTGTTAAAATTTGTGATAAGCCAAGAGTTAATCACGTGCCACACCTTAAATTGTTTTCAACCTATACGTGTTTTCATGTGAAATGATTAGTAGTGTATTTGTGGGTAAACATATTCTACCTCACGATTTTGAAATTTTGTTCTTGCCTCTTTGTTAACCTAATATATGAGGAAAGTATTAGCTTTGGGTATTGTGTTGTGCCTACCATTGATAAGTGGTTAATTGTGTGATTAATAACATACTTGAATTTTCTTGAACTTGGATATCGAAAACTACTTAGGTAGATTCCTTGAAATTGACTAAATAATATTAGACCACCTTACCTTGCATGTATGTATGATAAAAACACGATTATTCCATACTTGTTATACTTGTATAGTATAGTTAAAATACTATGTTACATGAAGTTTGTACCCTATCTATATGTATACATCTACTGTAGTACCTAATCGTGAGTGCTTGGGCTGCCTAGTGTCGGGAATTGGAGGACTCTTTCCTGCTGCATGTTATTTAGATTGAAGGGATACCCTAATGATCAAGGTATTGTTGTGGTTTCAAGTTGAGACTTGGTGAGTACAGATAGGTGATCGCATGATCTATGATTGGATGTCGTCAACTTGTTTACGGCTTGACCCATAGTGATTTGAGGTCTACTAGTTAATAACTATTGCTAGCCAAAGATTATTAAGTTATTGTCTTGTACGTTATTCTTCGACTAATACGTTAATAGAGTATTAGCATCTTGTAAAAGGATTTATCTATCATTAGTGGATCGTTAAGGGTATGAATGTTTCATACTTGGCATACTTGCATGGTAGATTAAAATACTATGTATATGATATTGATTTCCATGCCTAAATGTAACTATATATTATGTGCATGAGACCTTCATAAAGGATGCTCTTATATGAATTGTAACCCCTCGTGATCCTAAACGATTTAAAGCTTTTGAAGTCACTTCAGAGGGCCCCTGACTTGATTATCAAGAGGTATTCGTCGGAGAACTAGAATGGTATAATATAATATAAGAATTGATCGAACCCGTTACCAATCGGAATGAAATTGAAAGTGGTATCTTGTTTTGCTTGTGCAAATATGTGCAACGCGGTATATTAAAATCATGTTATGAATAAATTGAACCTGTGACATGATTGAATGAATTACATGGTATTGAATGTCTTCTTTGAAAGGCGAATATGTGGTCCATGATGATTGACTACTTGATTTTAGTGTAAGGGCGTTAGACCCTAGAGATTCGTGTTATGACCGAATAATTTAGTTAGCCCGAAAACTCTTTGTTGGAAAGTTTGTTAGTTCGGTGCAACTATTGCACGTGCATATGAATCACTTGTTTAGTTGATAAGGAGGAATTTTCACCTCAATGTCCACGCTTGTTGGAACTTTGTAAACCTCGATAATGTCCTTGAACTCCTGCCAAGAGTCAAGATGACTTGACTTTGGAATTGATGGAGATGATATTTAAGTATTTCTTTCCCCTACCGCTTTCCGCAGCATTCGCTTTCTCCATGACCCGTATTTTGTGTACGACTTATCTACCTTTGTTGAGCTCGTTAGCTCAACTGTCCGACTCGCACTACTGTTTTGCAAGTGCTTGTCCTCTTCTTGCCTTGCCTCCTGACCGGGAATTAGAGTTTTACCTTGAGCCTTTGCCAGGGACTTCGCCTATATCTAGAACGCCTCACAGAATAGCTCCAAATGGTTGGCTTGAGAATTGAAAGAGTAGTTGTAAGAACTTCAAGATGGGAGTTCATTAAACCGAGTGTGTCACCAGGTGGTGCACCGATATTGTTTGTGAAAGAAATAAGGTAATTTACGCCTTTGTATAGACTATCGACAGCTGAACTGTTGCTATCAAGAATCGATATCCCTGCCACACATTAATGATCTCTTTGATCAACTTCGATGCTCGGTTGGCTAATTATTCTAAGTTTGACTTGAGGAGTGACTATTATCGCTTGATAGTTCGAGAGGAGGATGTTCCAAAGACAACCTTTCTGCATTACACGTATGGCCATTATGAGTTCGTGGTTATGCCTTTTGGTTTGACGAATGCACCTGTAGTTTTTATGGACTTGATGAATAGGGCTTTTCATGAGTATCTTGATTGCTTTGGGGTGGTATTTATTGATGACATTCTTGTGTACTCCAAGTCACGAGAGGAACATAAGAATCATTTAAGAGAGGTTCTTCTTTCTATCTTGCGGAAGAAGCAACTTTATGCGAAATTTAGTAAGTGTGCTTTCTGCTAGAGCAAGTTTTTCTAGGGCACGTGGTGTCTAGTGATGGTATTGTGGTGGAGGTATTGGAAGATTTATTGTTCCGCTTGTGCTAAGGAATTCAAAGGTAGTTGAGATTCTCATTTACTACTAGTCGACTCATTTGCGTATAACAACGGCTACCGATCGGTGTTGAGATGGCGCCATATGAGGCTTTAAATGGGTGTAAGTGTCGCTCACCGATTTATCGATGAAGTTGGTGAAGCAAAGCTATGGGGTTCGAAATGGTACAGTCACCGAGAGTGTGAAACTTATAGGCGAGAGACGTTTCTTACCATAGTAGACAAAATAGCTACGCATCTTAACCGGAGACGTGATTTAGAGTTTCGTGTGGTGACTTTGCCCTATTCTTAGTATAAGCCCGGCGGCGGTACTAAGCGATTTGGGATGAAAGGTAAGCTTTCTCCTAGATTTATTGGACCATTCGAGATCCTAGAGAGGATTGGAACTTTGGCGTATCGGTTGGCATTGCCACCTTCTATATCGGATGTTCATGATGTCTTTCATGTCTCGATGCTACGCAAGTACTTAAAGGACGAGTCTCATGTCCTTACTGAGGAGATTACTATTGAACGACCTTTCTTATGATGAAGCGGGTGAGGATTCTTGATACGAAGAACAAGTCTTAAGAACCAAAAAGAATCGGTTAGTGAAAGTCTTGTGGAAGAATCATAATACTTGGGGAAACTAGGAAGCTTGTTATGAGAGAGATACCCTTCCCAATTCGATGATTCCGGTATGAATTTAGGGACTAAATTCCTTTTAGTGGGGGAGGATGTGAGAACCCAAACCCTACTTGTGTATCATGCCTTCTATACTTGATTAATATGTTCATTATGTATACCTTAACATGTTAAAGACTTCATTATGTTCATGTCATGCTTGCATTAGAGTTGTTACGTTCATAGCCTCTTGAATGCCTTCTATGCATTGCATACCTTGCCGTTTGTGCTTTGAGTGTTCGCCTTAGCATGTTAGCACTTAACCAAGTCTTGTTGGAGTGCTATTACCTTGCATAAATGACTTATAACATTCATCTTGATCATAGTAGGCTTGGTTGAGAGTTTAGAAGCATTGTTGCTTCGTTTGAGCCTTAGGGTTTCTCGGGATTGCCTTTGTTGCTCGTATTGTTTGTGTTTTAAACTTGCGAGAAGTTCATTTGAGTTCTAGACCAAGTGTACTAGTATTTATCATGCTTGCTCAATCATTGTTCATAGACTTGTTGAATTTGGTAATAAGATGACCAATTTATTCCTTCACAGATCAATCATGTTTTTGGGCAAACTTCGGGAAAATTCTGGTACTAATCTACTAAAGAGAATTTTCTAAAACTTTAGTATGTTTTACCTACATATGTTAGGATACTCTCTGTAAAATTTGGTAATTTTCCAAGGTGTCTAAGTACCTCAATTAGGTCTTTACTTACGGCTGTGCCAGAATTCAGTTTTCAGGAAAACAACTTCTGTACTTGAACTTGTAGTAACCATATCTTGATCAATATAAGTCCAAATGGAGTACTTTAAAATTCTAAAATATAGTTTAATGAGTCTAGTTTCAGAAAAATCAAAAATCACCTCATTTGGAGTTGTGAGCGATTTATGGTCGATTTTACAAGATTGACTGTCCAGTAAGCTTTCCATGCGCCCGCCTCGACCTTAGTGAGGCGCCCGCCTCAACTTCTGGGAGCATTTCAACTTCAGATTTCAGCCCCTGCATCTGAGGCGCCCGCCTGGGCTTTGGTGATGCGCCCGCCTCAACATCAGAGGCCATTTACGGGATTTTTACTGCTCTTGGTGTGTGTACGACTTTTGCCACTTAAACACCATTCCAAACCTCTTCTAAAACCTTCCTAACACCCTTGCTTATGTCCTAACATCACTTAACCTGTTTTAATAATGGATTAATCAACCATTAGTGAGCATTAATCAAGCCAAAATCAGATATTTTCTTACCACATGAGAGTGACACTTGTCCCACTCAGATTTTGAACATTTAAACACCACAACGATGTTTTGACCTTCATTCTCCTCCTTCACTCTTCATGAACGAAATTTCTTCTTCTCCCAAGTCTCCCATGGCTCCTTGAAGGTGATCTCTTGGTCCTCCATCATCCTCTCATCTTTTGCTCAAGCTTCCTTCATTAAAAGTGTAGAGCTTGAAGTGTTGAGCAGTTTCAACCAAATAGTTTGTGCTCTTCCTATCTTCTTCCTTGGTGAAAGGTAAGCTATTGATTCCCCTTAGAAGTATGTTAGTCTTGCCATGTCCCCTCTTCTCATGTTTCCCAAGCTCCTACCATGTTCATGCCATGCTTCATGTTGAGTTGAGTTTGTAAGGATTTTGAGTGATATATTCATCTTGTAGTTTTTGGTCCTATGCCTAGAAGTAAATATGTTCTATGCCTCCTTAGGATCAACTATTGTTCTTGGTCTAATGACTTTTGATAACTCTATGAGATTTTGAATTCTAGGGTTCCACATGCTAGGAATTGTTCATCTTATTGATTGGGTCCTATGCTTAGAAGCAAATGTGTTCTATGCCTTTCTAGGATTAACTAATGTTCTTGGACTATTGGCTTTTGATAACTTTTGAAATTATGATTCTTAAGTTCCCTTGAATTATGAAATGTTGAACTTGATAATTCTTTACTATGGTTGTTAAGTGGATTAACGGCCTAGTTACTCGACTCGAGAACTTAGAAAGGGTTATGGATGCATTTAGCATCTTAACTCTCTTGGATGAATTGTTAGAGACGACTCAACGGAGTTAACTTAAGTGAGCCATTGAACAATACCGGCTCAATGATCAATCCCTACGACGTTCTAAACACGTTTCTCTAAGAATGATAATTCTAGACTATTGAATTGGATTGATTACCATGCTTGATCCTTGATGTCATGTTATAGAATACCTATTTGACATGTTGAGTTCGCTCTTGTCGAACTCATTCCTGCTTGATTATTGATGAGAACATTTACTTGTCATGAACGAGATCGCTCTTGTCGACCTCGTTCCCTACTTGAAAATTTGTTAAGTAGACACTACTTGACATTTGCATGAGTCCAGCTGGCGTCCTGTCATTGATTCACACACGCCTCCACTGTGGCCACAGTGGGGAAGTAGCTCCCTTGCTGTAATCTTCAAGAGCACCATTGGTGTCTATCCCTGCATTCCTCGGAAGGTCGATGTACTTACACGCATCCGACACATGCACGCCAAGATAACGCTTGTATGTGAACTACGTGCGGCCCGGCTCTCCATATATCCTTATCCTATGTGATTTAATTTCAAGCACCTATGTGAAACAATGTGCATCTTGGATATATGATCTCTATACTTATGTGACTATAACTTGCCTTGTATGTTGCATATTGCCATGACATGCATGATTGATAGCTTACAAGTCTTTATGACTTACCCATTCCCCTTTACTGCTTTAGATCCTAGCAAGACAGGTCCTTCTCGTTGAGGATTGCGGTGTTCGTGCTTTGCTTCTCTTTTGGTCCGACGTTGAAGTTGAAGAGGTGGATTAGATGTCCTCTTCCTTTCTTTTGTTATTTTGCAAGGACGATGGGTTTAAGCAAGTCAATTAGACTATGCTTGGGAATGTGTATAGAACTTAATCTTGATGCTTTATTTAGCTACTTGTAGTACTTGTAACCTCTTTATGTCGGCATTGTGTAAGCCGAGTTTTGGTTATCTTGTATAATAGTTCACTACGTATAAGTCTTCCGCTGAGCATACTATTAGCTCTTATCTAATTCATGTCTATAAACTGTTAGCTTGGGTTCCGGCATGTAGTGTCGCCGATGACTTGGCTCAAATTGTTTAACTGTTTATCGGGTTTTAAAAGTTTTAAAAATACGGCCCTTTAGGGTCGAGGCGTGCTATCTCCAATGCGTTGGCCACGTCGTTTTCTTGAATTGAGTCCTTGCATGTTTATTGTCCACTTGTTTTTCCCCTATTTGGGCGGTCCGACCGCGGTTCCTCCTCGGGTCCGGGTCGGGTCGTCACAGTTTGAACACTTTAAATATGTTTTTAGGATTTGTTTTGGGAGTTTTTGCCGTTTTATAATATTAAACCTTTATCCCAATTTTCGGTATTATGTTGAATCAAAGAAAACTGATGCCTAAATCATGGCATGCTTTAGTCCTCGAAAAGATTTAGAAGATCATTACTGGTGGTCGTATACGGTCTCAAGAACGTTGATGTTATCGGTTACTTTTAGGGCTTCCGCTACATCTTAGGTGTATTCAAGGCATCAAAATAATAAAAAATTAAGGATTGGGGTTCGGTCTATGTTCCCTCAAACCTTTAAAAAAACGGTGTATTCTTTTCTTTCTTATATTATTATAAGTTTTTTTTTTTTTTTTGGTAATCAAAGAAAATGCTTATACACTGAAATAGATATAAAAGTTTTTGGAATATAGATACACTATTTGCAAAAAAATTGGTCTAAAAATAACAAGTGTGTGCACAAGGAACGATTCCAGCTTAACCATAGGTCTTCTGTTCGAGACTTATGACACAGTCCTATGCCCGACTAGGAGAATTAGTCTTGAAATTTCATATCTGGGGACACCTTTGGGAAACCAAAACAATATCCAAATGGCTAAACCCTTCCTTTTCTCTTGAAATTTTGCTTCAATGAATATTAGTACTTCATTCGTCGTAAAATTGAATGTTTCTTTTTAATTTTTTGGAATTTGGCTTTTAGACCATTTTAGTGGTTGTAAATATAGTATTGTATGTTAACTTCTATATTATAAAGGGTAATGCTTAGGCCACTCTCATTTTGCACCAAAATATAAGTACTTTTTATATGACACACTCTTATTTTACCCTTTTTCTTCTTCCTATATTTTATCTTCACATTACTTTTATTCCCTCTCCTTCTCTCCCTTGCTCAACCTTGTTGACATTACTTTTATGTCCTGGAATATTGTCCATGAAACCGTGTATTTTTGTTCTCTCTCTCTCTATTGTCAATTATGTTCCAAGGAATATATAGTACCAACTTTGCATGTTATAAATAGTCCTATCCATTCCTTCCAAACTTTGAGGGTGTCGACAAAGAGAATAATCATGCTGAGTAAGATTTGGAAATCGCTTGTAAAATTTCCTCATTGCCTAACTATAGTTTGCTCGCCTTATCGCGATCAAGTCGTTAGTGAATCCGTTCATGGAGCCAACACCGCTCTGAAATGGATCAATTGCGACGCTTGTGTCGAGGAAAATAATGAGGCATGCAAGTGCGACGGCGGCGACAGTACCACCAAGAACCTCAAGTTTGTGGTTGATGAGCATCTTGTTGATGCAAACAGTTCTTTCCTTCATTCTGTCATCAACATGGTTGGAACGCTTATAGGTAATTAGCTCCGCTCTGAATATTTCTCGTCTGGTGCCACGTTTTTAAAACACAGTTTTTGATAACCCTGATTTTTGTTTGGAATGCATATTTTTCTCTTATACATGTTTCGTTTATTTGAAATAATAAATGTATTTAAGAAAATTATGAAATGATATTGGCATACAACTAATCGATTCATGTTTATAGTGATCTGACAAGGTTTTATATGTACTGGTTGTTACAAGAATACTTATAGGTGTATAATTAGCCCCACAAAATATTTCTCGTTTGGCGGATCATTTTTAAAACACAGTTTTTAAGAACTTAACTTTGTTTTGGAATAAATCTTTTTTCTTATAAACGTGTTCGGAAAATCAGTTTTGAAAATTAACTTTTCCTAGTCTTATAATTAAAAGCGGATCATTTTGGATAAAACGTCTCCAAAATGCTCCGTTTTCACCGAGTATCAATTTTCTTTGGGCCAACACCACGCTCACTATGTGAGGGGGGTATGGCCCATATGGAGACACCTCGTGAATGAGAAAAAAAAACTCAGCATTGATGCTATAGAGAAGAAGAAGAATTAATCTGTGTTTTTGGAGGAATGTACTGCCAGAGAAAGCCTGAGTATTGAAGATTAATGTTTTGCTTATTTCAATATTAATTGTATTTGAATTTAATTTATGAACTAATATTTTTATTTGTGACACAATATTTAACAGGTCTCGGCCAACTATCAACTCCATATGCTTTGGAAAATGGAGGGTGGGCGTCGGCCTTTCTGCTTGTAGGACTAGGAATAGTATCTGCATACAGTTCCCATCTACTGGGAAAATGCCTAGACAAGAATCCCAAGTCAAGAAATTTTACTGATATCGGCCGCAACGCCTTTGGATCGAGAGGAAGAATCATCGCCGCAACATTCATCTACCTAGAGATTTTCATGGCCCTCGTTTCTTATACCATCTCGCTTCATGACAACATAACTACGGTGTTTCTAGGAACACATCTTCGGTTTTCGTGGGCTACTAACTATCTGTCCACGTCTCAGATCCTGACTCTGATTGCCGTGTTGGTGGCACTTCCGAGTCTTTGGCTAAGAGATCTTTCTTCGATATCTTTCCTTTCGAGTGGTGGAATTCTCATGTCACTAATGATTTTTATAACCGTGGCGTGTACTGCCATCTTCGGGAGAGTTAAAGCTAACCATATGATTCCAGTTCTTCAGCTACGGAACATCCCTCACATATCTGGCCTTTATATATATAGTTTTGCAGGCCATATTGTCTTCCCTAATATACATAAAGCCATGAAGGATCCTTCCAATTTCACCAAGGTTTGTATCTCATCTCAAAAGCATTACTGATTTTGGTATCCGAACCCATTATGATGATAACCAACATGAAAGTACTAACAAGTAGTTATAATGTCCATTGTATTATTTTTTTCAGGTATCAATTGTGAGCTTCACATTAGTGACAACTTTATATACATCCTTAGCTTTTATGGGAGCCAAATTATATGGACCAGAGGTGAATTCCCAGATCACTCTCAGCATGCCTCGAGGCCTAATTTTCACGAAGATTGCATTGTGGGCAACAATTTTGACACCAATGACCAAATACGCTCTTTCATTTGCGCCGTTTGCCATGCAGCTTGAGCATCATCTACCTCATTACATGAAACCTAGGACAAAAATGATTATAAGAGGGGGAGTCGGCTCGTTCCTATTGCTGGCAATATTGGCACTTGCGCTATCCGTGCCATACTTTGAGTACGTTCTCGGCCTCACCGGATCACTAGTCAGTGTGGGAATTTGTGTTATTTTCCCTTTGGCCTTCTACGTGAAGATCTTCTGGAGTCAAATATCCAAGCCTGTTTTAATCCTTAACATGACTCTCATCACAATTGGCTCTCTTCTTGGAGTGTTGGGAACCATTTCTTCTTTGAAGTTGCTTATAGAAAATTTACAGAAAGCTCAGTACTGAGCCTGAGTAAAAAGAGGAGAGAATCCTTGTGAAGTTTAGTATATTCAAAGATATAGAACCAATGGAGATCATGTATTTGATGTGGTATGATCAATTAAGCTATATCTAAATAAAATAAAATTCACCATTTTTCTGAACAAATGAATAGAATTCAAAAGGGGACCTAACTTAAAGTTAGGTGCAAGGTGTAAGCTGGACCAAATTGTTATTTAATTTTTCATTAATTGATTAACCCACGTTAAAATTACTTATTTGACCTTAATTCAATGTGAATAGTTTATTAAATATATGATTATTTTTTTGGGTAATTGCATAAAAAACACGGTCCTATTTTAGTTTTTTTTTTTTTTGAACCATGTGTTATTTGTTTTACATGTAAAAACTCAACTCAATTTTTTTTTTCCAATTAAAACCTTTCGTCAAAAAACGGGTTAATTTTTGTAATGAGAAGGTGACTGGACATCCCAGTGGCAGCCTACGTGGACTGGGCGGGAGAGCTCATGTCTACGTCATTCTTCTCATCAAAAATAATTTTGTTATAAACCTTGTCCTATTTTGAAATTTTAAAAACAACCCAATATTTGACAAGATTTTCACAAATTTGAATGCAATACAAACCATTTTGTGAAAATCTGTATTACATTCAAATTTGTGAAAATCTGGTCAAAGATTGAGTTGTTTTTGAAATTTCAAAATAGGACAAGGTTTGTAACAAAAGTCTTTTTGGCGGGAAGAAGGACGTGGGCATGATGAGCTCTCCTGCCCAGTCCACGTAGGCTGCCACTGGGATGCCTGGTCACCTTCCTATTATAAAAACTAATTAACCAGTATTTGATGGAAGATTTTAATTAAAAAAAGTTTGTTTTAGGTTTTACATGCAAAAAAAAAAAAAAAAACAGCACGTGGTTCAAAATGAAAAAACTAAAATAGGCCAGAGGTTTTTTTTATGCAATTAACCCCTATTTTTTTCTATACATAATTTTTTACCCATGACAAATTTATGTGTTTGACCTTAATTAATGATGAGTGGTTTATTACATATAGAGCTAGTTTTTCCTATACCTTAATTTCTAAGAAACAACTCTCACTTTTACGAAAGAAAAATATAAGGTCTTAACAAAAGTTACTTAGTTTTAACTGAATAAATGTTCATTGGTAATTAAGATCTACTCCCTCTGTTCTATCCAAAGAGACTCCATTTGAAAAGTCTAATTATTAAGGATATATATAATATCATTAGAGTTAGTCATAATTACAAAAATACTCAAGCACAAGCAATGTGTTTACAATACATGTGGAAAGTAAAGATAAAATGTTATATAAACTATAAGTATAATTTTTTAAAGTGAACTCCTAAAATGAAATATCTCAAAATAATATAGTGAAATCTTTGTTTGGAACGAAGGATGTATAACTTATTACCAATATGATAGTCTTTAAAACTGCTTGTAGTATCTATACATATATAAAAGGAGAGGTACGATTTTTGGAAAGTTCCCGTCAAAATGCACTTTCCAAAAATGACAACTCTTCTACATTGTATATGTGTCATTAATGCATTGGGAAATGAAACGAATTTGTAATCAAAATTAATTAGACATTCTTTCTTTGGCTTGAGACAATTGACAACCATATATACCAAACTATTTCAACCTCATTCACATCCAACAATATAAAAAATAGTTATGATTTTTTTTTAACTATATTGAAATTTCAATGAGCTAATAAATAAGTATGTATTTCATTTGTTGAATTTAATAATCGTTTATCAATTGAATGATAAATGAATAAATTATCAAAACAATTACATGAATTATCATTGAAGATTAATTTCTTCGGCTGTAATTGGACGCCTAAGGGAGTTAGACAATTCCTTAGCTTTTCTCTTCTCGAGTAGTTTTCAAAGATAAAACCACTATAAATTTGTTACAATTTTGTTTGTTGAACATCATTGCTAAAAACAACTGAGGATAACACACCAATATAGAAGAAATCTATATAAAATGCTTTCCCTCTCTCATTTTGCTTAGAGACATCAGCCAGACCAATGGTAAGTTTAGATAAATTAACAGTTTTTCGTGCAAAATGTATATTTTACAATGTAAAAGTATCTTTCCAACATGTAATACTTATTGTATTCTTTTTATTTCGATTGATTAGGATCTCTTGTACTTGCTCCTCTCTTTTTTTCTAGAGATCACCGAGCTACAATAAACTGAAAACAGTTATATATGTGAAATTATTAAATTCTCAGGGTACCTTTGTAATCAATAAATAGCTTAAACATATGCAATGCCTAGGATTAAAGATATAGGGAATAAATTAGGATAATTTAATAAACTCTTTGTTCAAGTGTGTGTGCTAACTTTAATACAATTTAATGATCTTCAAACTGATACAGATTTATTGATAACAAATATATATTTATATTTATTTATTAATATGCATTGTAACTACAAATTTCTCAATTTTGATTTTATCAAATCAGAATAATGAATATTTATAAATAAAATCTAATTAAATCAAAGGAATTTGAAATGTAGAGACGAAAAACAAATAAATTAGTGACTACAAAGAGGCCAATTTTGAAGTGAACAACTACATTAGATACAAGTGATTTAAAATAGATGTATTTAATTATAAAAATGTTTTAAAAAATAGATCTTCAAAATACAAATCTAAAAATTTGAAATCTATATATTTTTCTATACTCAAAATATAAAAAATTCGGGTATATCGTTAAATACTGAAAATATAAAAAGTCTCGACTTATTTAAACCGTATTTAAAAAAATAATTAGATAAAGAAGCATAAATAATTGGCTCTTATTATAAGCCTTTTTTTCCAGTTCACTAAGTAAAATTAAGCTCTAAGACTTTTTAAAAAAATCGAAATACAAAGTTGAATACTACAAAACTTACTTTATAAAAAAAAATCTAACGCACCTTGCTACGAAATGGTTTGATCTGATTCTATTTTGGTTGGGGAAAGTCGGCGGATGAATTTTTGAAACGAAGGGTTTAAAGAGATGAAGAGTCATTGTCTCATGTTCACAATTTCCTAGGTTTAATGCTATAAAAATAAGAAAGGTGACCTTTTAGACGACTTAATTGAATAAGAGTGAGAGTGAGCCAATGTGTATATAGGTTAGAGTGAGTGAGGGTGGGGTTTTTAGGTTAGAGAGTGAGAAGCTCTTTATCGATATGACAAGTGCTTGGGATTTTTTTGGGCCAGATTGGTTATAATTGGAGTAATATTTGTTATTCATTAAAGTAATAATAATTTGGATGGAATCAGTTGAGAAATTTGGGCTATGTGAAATTTTGAGTATTTTTAGTCCTTTTTGTTGTTGTTTGTTTTAGGGAGAAATTTGGGTCCGTCCACTATGTAAAATTTTCAACCGCTACAGTTTTTTATGTTTTTTTAATTAAAAATGACATTTTTAGAGCGAAAAGACTAAAACTCTTAATGAACCGAAGGTGGGCTGCGGATCACTTAATCAATTGATCAATTTAAATCACATAATCCAATTTATACATCGCGCCTTAAATCATAATGTACCAAACCTTCATCTCTCTTCTTTCATGTGCACAATCAACATATGATTCAAAATTAATGCATCTTACCTACATCCTAAATCTAAGTCGATGCATCACAATTTACAAATGATACATTGTGATTCAAAATTGATGCATCAAGTTTCAAAAAGGGTATTAAAAATGAACAAATTTATATTTTGACCTTTCATTAAACAGTATATGCACAGTAAATTTATTTTGAATCATACACACAAACACAAAATGAAGAAGAAGAATAACAATGTATGAAGAAGGAAGAGAATGTGAAGACACAAAATGTATTTTTATATGTTTATATTTTCAATAACCAACATTTTTTTATAGCTACTACATTAGTACGAAATATCGGAAACTATCATCTCTATCAAATTTTGTCATTTAGAGGCACATGTCTATTATCAATTGTTGATTTAACGAATGACGAAGATGGTTGAATTTCATCAAATCCTCCCTTTCTGAATGAGGAAATACATCTAAATAAATTTATAATTATTTTTTCAAATTTATGTGATCTATCTTTAATTTTACTTTTTATTAAAAAAATTTTCTTCATATGAAACTTTTAATTGTATATTCTTCAACTTTAATTGAGTATATAATTTTATACCAGTGTACAAATCGTGCAACGCACGGGAGCATCATTAGTACAATCAAAAAATTAAAGGGAACAAACTGTAGAATTTATGTTTCTTCTCCAACAAAACACACATTCACATCCAAAGCAGTCGTGTCGGACAACCAAATTCCAACTTGTGAATTAAATGGCCGTTATTTTGAAACTAGTACAACAAATGTACAAGTCAACACACATATTCACAAAAAAACTAACCCGTTATTTCACCAACTCTTTTAAGACTTTGAGCAATTGATTAAATGATGGGCAACTAGTTTTTTTTCCCTAGAACACTATATATATATATATATATATATATATATATACACACACACACATACATATGTTTTTTTCTTGGTACTTATTGATATAATATTGGTCTTAGTCAGAGTGATCAGAAAGAAGTGATTTCATTTAAACAACAAAAATGCTAAGTTTATTATTATTTCTATCAATGTTGTTACCATTGTAAAGAACAAATTTGTTTTATTGAAAGAGAACTTTTTTTCTTTCACCAAAATTTGATGAGATGAACCTAGCACTATTGTTTTGACAATTAGGGATTGGCAAATTGGGTATCTAATTAGGGCTAGAAGGGTTCCCATCTATGAGCCTAAGACCATGCAAAATTAGTGGCTGGAGCACATGAGCCCATTATAGCCTAATAGCCCCAAAAAACACATGTGCTCATATCCACTTATGTATTAGATTTAGAATGAACAAACTTGTCACGCCTAAATTACATGGTATGTTTGGTTAATTAAAGACAAGTGGAAGATATATATTTGGTGAAAAGAGCCTAATTACCCAATTATTGTTTGTCGGTAGTTTTTGTTGTGAACGGTATGACTCGATTACTCAGGCTGTGCGTCAATTTTTTTGAGGAATACTGATAGCTTATGTAAATCTTTATCAGAAATGCAAATTCAATTCATTTAGGGTCCGTTTGGATGCATTGATTTTGAATTCAATAAATATTCAAATTCTATAAAATTTAAATAACTTAGAATTTGCTTTCAAAATCATAGCATTTCCATTGTTTAGATAATGTGTGGAATTCAATTGTAATTCTACATTATACTTAAAATAAGAATTCAATAATATGATAAGTATCTAGTTTAGTCTAGTGGTATATGATTGTGAGTTATTATGAATGATGAATGACAAGCGTTCAAACTTTGCTAGCAACAAAAATATAAATTTTTTGCATTTTAGAACATAAATAACATATAGTGGTGGTGGTTAACGGCGGCGGTGGGTGGTAGCCGGCGGAAGTAGTTAGAGGCAGCAGTGGCAGGGGTTGACCTGGAGGTGTTGGCAGCGACGGGAGGTGGCACAAGTGATGGAGGTTGAAAGTTGTTTTGGTGGTGGTAAAAAGAAGGTGATTTGTTACTATGTAATAATTGATCAAAATTTAGAATTTAAATTATTAGGATTTAAGATGGAATTAGTTTTATGGAATTGAGTGATTTAGAATTTCAACACAATTCCAATTCCAAATTTTAGTTATGTTTCCAAACAATGAAATTGGTTTTGGAGGCCCCAATTCCAATTCGAAGCTATGGAATTGGGGTATCAAAACATACCCTTATAGTATTTGTTAATTCCGTCATTGTTGAGCTTATAGTTTTACCTTTACGTTGATCCCAAATTTGGGAAAAAGAAGAGGGATTGCATTAGGAATGCTGATAGCTAATGTAAATCTTTGTCAGAATGCTACAAACATGAATCCAAAATATTTTTCGACAGCGGTGATGGTCGTTGGATGTGGTGATGGTGGGCATCAGAGTTTACTGTTGGAGGTGGTGATAGTCGCCGAAGTTTTGGCGTCATTAGTGATTAGAGCTGGCAATGGGCCGGCCTACCCAGATCCAGTGGGCCAAAGGCATTGTTTGGGCTGGACGGCCCCAAAATTTGATGGATCTATCAAAATACCAGTCCGACCCGACATGTCTTAAGCATATGGGCCATTGGGTCGGCCCGACTCGAAATAAAATCCTAATTTATGTAGCATGCGAAAAATACAATAATTTAATAAAACAAACACAACGACATCAATAAAAATATAAACTCATGTTTGTACCTTATTACTTATAAGTTTCTTAATTTTTAATCAAAAGATTAGAAAATGTCAATATAGTAGCACCAAATCCTTTAACACTAATTTAGATTTGATAGTTGACTACTTAACATACATGATACAACTTTTGAATGAAAAAAGAAGACACTAGTAGTATAACAGAGTAGCAATAAGACTCAAACTTCACTCATCAAGAGTAACAACATTAGAAGCTTTCATAGACAATTAAATATCTTCAACTTCTGGTGCATCTGATTCTATAAGAAAGTAAAGAGAAATAAATATTATTAATTTACTGTTGCAAGTAAAGAAAAAGGAAAGTCTTTATATTATGAAAGAAAATAAAAATCAATACATAAAATTGAATAGAAATTATAAGAAATAATGACTATTAATTTATAAATACAATATACTAGAAAAAAAATACAAATACAATATTGTAATTTTATATTGTCTACAAATAAAATATACTAGAAAAATTTTGTTTTTTTTTAAAAATTTGATTGGGCTGGGCTGGCCCGAAAAAGCCTGGACTTTTTTGATCCTAGCCCAGATGATCCATGTGCCTGTTGACCTGGACCAAAAAGGCCCATTGTTTTTTGGATCGCCAAAATTTGAAGCCTAGCTCGTCAAAACATTGGATGGGCTGGTTTTTTTTTTGCTGGCTCTACTGGTGGTCGCCGGAAGTTGGCGCTAATGGTGGTGGTGGTTGTCGGAGATTGTCATCGGTGGTGGTGTTTGTCACCGGATGTTATCTTCGGAGATGGTGGTGGTTGCCAGAGATTTTTAACGGTCGGTGGTGGTTGTGGTTGCCAAAGGATGTCATCTGTGATGGTAGTTGCTGTAGGTTGTCTATTTATGCCGTTACGTTAATCATATTAATGATTATATGGACGCAATCATAAGCTCACGTGGTTTGATGAGCAACATCTTTGCCTACTTACAATATTACATGCGATCATACTTGTCAATTCGTCGGTGATCTGGGTGAGCATATATATATACACACACACACACGCATAAAATGTCATCTGTAAGCTGAACCAAACAAAAGTAATCTAGATTAAGACTAAATTGACTTGAGTCGAACCGAATAAAATCATGTATCAATAAGGAAATTGTCTAAATTTGAAACAAAATGTTTTAGTTTGTTCCTTTGTTTTACAACATTTACTCTTTTGAAAAGAGTCTTTTGTAACATTTAAGCTTTACCCATATGAGTTGGTATCAAGATGGTGGACAAGCATATCATTATCGTAGGCATCGGACAAGATGCTTAAAATTGCTTATTGCTGATTTTCTAGTTGGCTTATTACATATATTCTCCATTCACTCCTACTCCCACCTTGTGGAACAAATCGAACCATTCACATTCCATTTGTTTCTCCCTTGCATATTAATTTCCCTCCATTCTCATAAAAAAAACCCGAAGAAATAAAGTAATTGACTCAATTATAAATTTGAGACAACGTGTATTTCACTATAACGCATATGTAGGAGTGAAACACATTGATTAAAGTTAAAAAAAAAAAAAAAGAAGTCAATAGTGAAACCGTAAAAGTGTTATCCCAAAAAAGATAATTTAATTTTCTTTCGCAACAATTGAACTTTAGAAGAAATGGTTCATACGACCCTTAAAAAAGAGTCTAGGTTGACTCGACAAAAAAATTAAGAAAAGCTAACTAACTCTAAAAGAGTTCATGTTTGAAAATATAATATGCTTATACCACATATAAATGATACAATTAAAAGGTTAAAGAGATTGTTGGTTTAATTTTTAAAGTGAACTTTTTAAATAAAACATAAAATAGAATAGTAGACTTTTTAGCGTGAAAAAGATAGAGGAAATATTATGATACTTTTTTTTTTCTTTTTTAAAAATGCCTATTAAATCAATGTTAAAATGGTAAAATAATATATGAAAAGATTAGAATGTGAACTTTTTTTTCTTTGGAACAAACTAAAAATGAAAAATAGACACTTTTTTTTTTAATAACAAGGACGGAGTAAGGAAAACAATTTTTTTAGGTATTGTACTAATTACAAATATTAATTTGACCATTGTAATTTTAGATACATTCGTCAAATATTTCTCTCTAAGTATACAAATGTGAACTTTCTAACACACATAAACCTAAATTGTTAAATTTCGTTAAATATATTAACGGTGGTTCTCTAGACAAGACGACGTGAATTTTCTGGGATCCACAACATATGATCGGAGTTCTACAAAGTCCACATCAATATGTTTGATAACTCATTACAAAAATTTTAACGAAAACTATAGTTCTCACAAAAATCTACATCATCATGTTTAGAGAATCAACGTTAAATTTTTAACAGAAGTTAGTAAATTCTGCTTAATTTCAAGCACGATCAAAAGTACAATGATCAAATTTATGAAATCTAAAAGTATGATTGACGGTGAAATTAATACTCTCAAAATAGGATTAAATAATTATTTGGTCCCTAAATTATCCAAAAACTCTGTATTTCGTCCCTTTATTGTTTTTGTATGTGTTTGGTCCCTCAGTTCAATTTTTTGGTCAATTCCCACTTCCTACCGTTACCGTTACTAAAAAATTTAACATTGGCTCGTTTTTCAAAATGTTCAAACTATAGGGAGTTAATGTGTCAATTGAAAAATGAGTCATCTTCAACCTTGGAATTGGAATTCAAACAGATCTGGGTTCCCACGAAACATGTACCAAATTGGAATTCAAACAGATCCAATTGAGATACTAGCAATTGGGTATTGCTCCAAGTCAACGGTTTGTTACTATTTATTTATTTATTTTGTCAAGTTGTGAACACAAAAAGTTTTCCTAGGGAATTAGAGAGCGAATAGAGACGGAGGTCTGGAACAGATGTGCGGCTTGGAGATGAGAGTGAAACCAGTTGCTATGGTGGGCAGAGACGACGCCGTAGGAGAATAAGGAGAAGTGAAAGAGAGATGTCTGGGGTTGATCGTGGCCGGATCTTGAAGAAGGGGCAACAATGGGATTGCTTCTGTAGATCTGGGGTGAGAACGGTCGGGGATGGAAAGATCTGAACTCAGGTTTGGGATATCGACGGGCTGGAGTTGGAATGCCGGAGATGGAGAGAGGAAGAAAGATAGAGATCGAGCGTGAGAGATAAGGGAGAGAGAGAAAACATCGTTTGGCTTGCTTCTGTAGATCTGGGGCGAGAACGGAAGGGGATGGAAATATCTGAACTCGGGTTTGGGAGATCGACGGGCTGGAGTTGGAGCGCCAGGGATGGAGATAGGAAGAAAGAGAGAGAGATCAAGCTTGAGAGGTGATGGAACAGACAGATGCATATATCAGAAGTCCCATCAAATTTATTGAGTTAACAGAAATTGCAGATTCTTGTTTGAGTCAAAATTCCCTTCAATGAATTTCCAATATGGTAACTGTATTCCCTGTTAGGAAACCTATTACATTCATAATTCTTGCTAATTAACTTTAAAATTTGGTTTCAGTTTTTGTTGTGCATTTCAATCCGGCCACTATTCTGCTTGTATTAGTCATCCTTTTAAACTTTGAAAAATATGCCTCTACATATATCTCAATTCATAGTTTGTGATGCCGTGGTTAGTTTGTTATTCCCGGCGGCGTTTGAGGACGGGGTAAAGGCATGAAGAAGAACAGGGGGGACTGCCTACCGCCTCAACTGAAGATGACTCCTTTTTCAATTTGACATATTAATCCCCTATAGTTTGAATATTTTGAAAAGTTAGCAAATGTTAAATTTTTTTAGTAACTGTAACGGTAGGAAGGGAAAATTGATTAAAAAAATCAAATTGAGGACCAAACACATAAAAATAAAAATAAAAAGACAAAACGTAGAGTTTTTGGATAGTTGAGGGACCAAATAATTATTTAATCCCTCAAAATAATACGGGGATTAACATAATAATCAAAGGTGCGTGAAAATATAAATTAAAATAAAAAAGAAAAGAAAAGAAAACATAGGAATTTTGGGGTTGGGGTAGGGGTGGGGGTGAGGGGACCATGTGGTTGTGAGAAGAGCCACATGCCTATGTTGGCCACCAACCATGCATACATGGACGTTTGATGCACTTCCATATGGTCTCTGCTCTTTAATTTTTCCTTTCTTAAGAACCTCATTTATTTCGAATTTCGTCTCTATTTCAGCCGCAACTTGAAACATACTTTTGCTTCTCTCTCTCTCTCTCACACACACACACATACACATAAACACACATCACTTATCATAGGACAATTTTGTTTCCGAACCTCTCAATTTGTTGTTTTTTTCGTAGCATGCCAATGCATTAATAAAGTCGATTTAACAATTTTAATTTCATTATGATATTTTAAAATATATTTCAATATGTACATTTGGTGGTTCAATGTGTACCTTTTACTATTTGGAATATAGAATATACTTATTGAACTATAAAGCGTTTTATGATAACCTTTCAATTGACCTCCTTAATGTTTTAGCGCACAATAGATCAAGATTAGGGCCGGTGATTAAGTAGATTGGATCGAAACGGGTCGTAATCTGTTATAAAATTAAACGAGTCGAAAAGAGTTGACCCATTATAACCCATATTTGCAAAAAGTTAATGGGCCCGATATGCTATTTTGTGGGTCGAAATAGGTAATCCGTTTCGACCCAAAAACTTAACAGGTCGAATTGCTTCAGGTAATTTTCAAGTTGTGAAAGGTGAATCAACGAGTTTTAGGTTGTAATTGTCATGCCTAATCAAAACGGATAAAATCTCTCTCTCTCACACACACAAACACACACACTTCTCTCGTCATTTGGCAATTTTATTTCGAAGCCTATCAATTTATTGTTTTTAGGTCTAGTGTAGGGCTCATAGCTTGTCAGTGTATTAATTCAGTTGATTAACAATTTTATTTCAGTTTGATGGTTCAAAATATGTCTGATAATTACAACCCAAAGTCCGCCAACCTAACAAACCTGGTTTGAAAATGATCCGACTCGACCCGTTATTTTTTTGGAGTCGAAATGGTTTACCCATTTTACTCAAAAAATTAACTGATCGATTTGGGTTAAAGTAGGTTGAACCAATTACCTATTGCGACCCCTTTTTTTGGGCTATATAAATATAAGTTTTTAATGGAAAAATGTGGGTCGAAACGGGTCGACCCCTTTTGCCTCATCACCCGTTTCGACCTAAATCATTTCGATCCGTTTAATTTTGGGTTATAATAAGACACGACCCATTTAATCCGTTACCTATTTCGACCCAACCCATCCAATCGCCGGACCTAGTTCAAAATATAGTTTGGAATGTATATTCTGTAGTCCAACGTGTATTTCTTACTACTTGAACTATTGAACATACATATTGAACGATGAAGCATTTTCTCACGACTGTTGAATCGATCTTATTGATGATTTGATGCACAGCAGAGTAGATCAAGCGATGAATCATCTCTCTCTCACACACTCACTTTCTCGATGGAATATACGTACAAATTGAACTATGAAGCATTTAATGAGACCTCATCAATATTATGGCACACAATTATAGAACGTTAGATGGATCAGAACTCTTTCTCTACACAAACATCTCATTTGGCAATTTTCTTTTCAATTTACTGTTTTTAGGTTTAGTGTGGGGGCTATAGCTTGTCATTGCATTATTAGGGTGATTAAATAATTTTAATACAACCCAATAATTCAAAATATAGTTTGGTACGTAGATTTAGTAGTCCAATATGTATTTTTTGATCTATGAACCCATAGACTTTAAAATGGTATCAAAGCAGACCTCTTTACATATACAGGCTTAACGACCCACGTTCTTGTTCCGATGCGAATCTCTTTTGAATAAATAATTCCTCAATATTATTAAAGATAGTTTTGAAAAGGGCCATTTTTAAACTCATGCATGCCTTTTACCTCTTCGATCTTCAAGTTTTCTGTCAAAAATTAACCACATCCTGCATGTGTGTGTGTGTGTGTGAAAAGTTACATGTTGCAGAAGTTAATATTGCCAGTGAAAAGTTACATGTTGCAGTAAGAACATAAATCGTTCCACCAGGAAGGCAACAATACGTATTGATCATCACAAACACATATTACTTCAAAAATTTACAGAGTCTTTGTCTCAATTACTTGGGGCTAAAAATAGAAAGCAAGACAGGATGACCCTACTAAATATAGTTACCCACGACAACTGGTATCATTACTATAAACAGAACAAAGAACCTTAGTTAGCATAAACTAATGCTAAACCAGACTAACCCTCCCCATTTAAGTCTCTCAAAACTCTCCATTCTCTCCCCTTCATTCCTCAACTTACCTTCTCACGATGATCGGCTTCAACGATTTGTACTGTGTATTAACCGCTGTAGTTCCTCTTTATTCGACCATGTTCCTGGCTTATGCTTCTGTAAAATGGTGGAACATTTTCTCCCAAAGCCAGTGTGCAGGCATCAACAGGTTTGTCGCCACCTTCGCAGTCCCACTCCTCTCGTTTGAGTTCATTTCTCGCATCAATCCTTATAGAATGGACCTCGGTTTCATCGCTGCCGATGGAATCTCTAAACTTCTTACCCTAATAGTCTTGTTCTGCTGGGTTAAGTTTTCTAAAACAGGAAGTCTAGATTGGGCTATCACGGTTTTCTCTCTCTCGACACTCCCAAACACTCTTGTGATGGGAATCCCACTTCTGAAATCAATGTATGGAGATGATAAGGAATATATCATGATACAAGCCGTGGTTTTGCAGTGCATAATTTGGTACACATTGCTGCTGTTTTTGTTCGAATATAGAGAAGCCACGATCATCGTCTTGAATAAATCAAAGAGTCTTCAAAATGGTAACTGTAGTAGTAGCCAAAAAAGTGGAGAGAGTTTGAGAGAAACTCAAGAAAAACTCGGGAGAAGTACCCGTAACGAAGATGATATAGTTAGTGTCATTCTGTCCACACCCTCTAATCCTCAAATGCTTCAAAATAATGTGAACAGGATAGCACCGGTTGTTGCAAGTGCCGAAGACGATAAAAAAGAGGTACATCTGTTCATTTGGAGATGCAGGTGCTGCACTTCTCAAGGTAAGTCATCCCCAAAACATCACCAACACAAATTCACGTATGCATATATATATATATACATATAACACGAATTTGTAACAGGCATATGTGAGCAGTCAGTTGAAGCTTGTAGTAGGGAGAATACTAAAGCCGAAAACCTTGAACAATCAAATAAGCCGTCTTCGGCATCACTCGAGTTGTTCAGGAAAATCCTAAGAATCGTATGCGTTAAGCTTCTGAGGAATCCAAACACATATGCCAGCTTAGTTGGACTGAGTTGGGCTTTGGTTTCTTGCAGGTAACTACCGGCATTTTAACGCTCCTCTAAGTCTAATTATGTGGTTGAAGTTGAAATTTACGCGAATTAATATGTATATATATCCTATTTCGTTGTCTCTGCCAGATGGGGAATAAAGAAACCTGAGATTCTGGATAAATCGGTTACTATTCTGTCTGACGCAGGTCTCGGAATGGCTATGTTCAGTCTAGGTACGTATGAATTAGAGGTTCTTTTAATGCCTCATCGATGTTAATTAGCGTTAACAATGAGTCTAATTTATGTATCTTTTGTGGTATTTAAGGTCTGTTCATGGCTGCACAACCAAAAATTATAGCCTGTGGGAAGAGAGTAGCAGCATACGGGATGCTTGCGAGATTTGTTGCTGGACCAGCAGTGATGTCAGTTGCTTCCTTGGGCGTTGGCCTAAGGGGCACAATACTAAGAGTTTCGATAGTACAAGCTGCTTTGCCGCAAGGGATTGTACCTTTCGTATTCGCTAGGGAATATAATTTACATCCAGATGTTTTGAGTACAGGGTAAGTCGCATTACCAAGTCTATATTTGCTATATAATTCATGGTACGGTGTGCACGACTCTACTGAGATGCCAAGTCTGTGTGTTTGTGTATGCGCAGGGTAATATTTGGAATGATAGTCTCGCTCCCGATCACAATACTGTACTACATCTTATTAGGCCTCTAACTGAAGTACTAGGCAAGGGACACGAAAGGGGCTGCCTTGATCCATCAAATTTTTCATCCATAGAGTGTAAGTACGATGAATACTGTGTTAAACACGATATGTGTAGTAAACATATGGTCGGATATTGTTTCAAGTCAGATTCATTCTCGTATGAGTTGTATATTGCTCACAGTCTTGGCTATGATCCATGACGAGCGAACGAGGGTGACCCAATTGCTCAACCCCCTGCCCCTCCCCCTTCACACACAGTACAGAAATAGCACATTTGAAATCAGATTGATATGTAAACTCTACATGTGTAACCTCTTAAAACAGTACTAGAAATGATTAAATGCAGCTTGAAAAGGGTCATAGAGCAGAGTTCAGCGCAGACAACTTAACTCATATGTGCTTTGAACTCATTCATGTTGCTCACAACTACTACAGACAGGCTTGATTGAGCTTACTCGAGTTAGTGCGTTTGAAATCATATTCATATGCTGCTCAAAACTACTATAGTCTTGATTGAGCTTACTCGAGTTAGAGCGTTTGAAATCATATTCAGATGCTGCTCAAAACTACTATAGGCTTGATTGAGCTTACTCGAGTTAAGAACGTTTGAAATCATATTCATATGCTGCTCAAAACAATATAGGCTTGATTGAGCTTACTTGAGTTAGAGCGTTTGAAATCATATTCATGCTCAAAACTACTATAGGCTTGATTAAGCTTACTCAAATTAGAGCTTTTGAAATCAAATTCATATGCTGCTCAAAACTACTATACGCTTGATTCAGCTTACTCAGAATTAGAGGTTTTAAATCATATTCATGCTGTTCATTGCTCAAACTACTATAGGCTTGTTTGAGCTTACTCGAGTTAGATCATTATGTCTCGGCTCGTGAGTTAAGCTCGTCAAGTGTTTACAATCTGTCGTTTTAAGCTCAGGTAAGGTGGCCAGAGTACCAAAAATATGTCACACATTACCAAACTAAAATGACCAGATTGACACCAATTCATTCTAGCCCAGCTGAAGTAGGAAATGAAATGAGCTTGGGCAAGATGGGTTTCAATAGATTAGAGATCAGAGTCAAACTGTTTCAAGCTCATTGAAAGTAGGCCTGCAAATGAACCGCTCTTCGCGAACAAGCTCCGTATGGCTTGTTAAGGGCTCGACTCGAACTCAATTCATTCAAAACTAAACCAACCTTGAGCAAAGAGTCTATTATATTATATCGAGATGTTTTACTTAAAAAATATACTTTAAAAACTTAAGTCTACAATCTTTGTTGTATATCAACTTTACCCTCCACATTTCAACTTAATGGTCATGCTAATTATAACAACCTTTAATGTTAGTAATATATTATTTAATTATTAAACTTTTCAAATATTGACTTTTTAAATTAAAAAAAATGAGTATTAATAAATCCAAGTCAAGCCTCGTCTCGACTCGGTTCATTTACTGCCGGAAAGTATAAAATGAAAATGAACGGTCACCAAAGAAGAAACACCATGCAAAGATATATATATATATATATATATATATATATATATATATATATATATATATATATATATATATAAAGCTAGAATATAACTATTTCATCAAATAGATTTAATAGCACATTTTACATGAAGGAAAAAAGAAGAAAGAAGGAGTACAAAGTTTAAAAAGAAAAAAAAAAACTAAGCCTGAAAAGGATGGAAAAAAGCCGATTAAAATAAAAACGTAGGAAGAAAAACGTGAATAGGAAACGGTTAGATTAGGTTAAGATAAAAACAGTTTAGATGAGATTTAGGAAGAAAAACGTGAATAGGAAACGGTTAGATTAGGTTGAGATAAAAACAGTTTAGATGAGATTTATATATGAGATAAAAACAGTTTAGATTAGATTAGGAATCTTCTTGACAGTTCTGATTCAGCGGGACACATGAGCCAGGCGGAATAAATTACAGCTGTTTGATATAAGTAAAAATAATCAATCTCAGCCGCTCTTTATCCCATTGAGAAACCGTTAGATTAGGTTAAGATAAAAACAATTTAGATGAGATTTAGGAAGAAAAACGTGAATAGGAAACAGTTAGATTAGGTTGAGATAAAAAATAGTTTAGATGAGATTTATATGTGAGATAAAAATAGTTTAGATTAGATTACGAATCTTCTTGACAGTCCTGATTCAGGGGGACACATGTACCAGACGGAATAAATTACAGCCGTTTGATATATATATATACACACAAAATACCATTATAAATACATAGAAATTAGAAATTGATCGGAAATTGTTTTGAATAGACGGTGACAAATTGATAGAGATGTTTCGAAGAAAAAGCACAAAAAATAAATGTAGTTTGGAGGGTTCCTGAACGAGGGACAAAGATTTTCTCATTTTCATGTGACTGGTTTAGTCCAAAAGAAAGGCCCTCTTTCATTCAATGATTAGCTAAGGAGCTTTTGCTATATATATATATATATATATATATATATATATATATATATATATATATATATATATATATATATATGACTTGTTTTGAAAAATGAATCATACAAAAAAACTTGAGATTGATTAGTGATGAGGCCAAAAAATAATCATATCGAAGGTGTCGAAAATTGTCTCCCACGTGATTGGTCTGAGGTGTTGATCAGGTGGTGAAATCGTAGTTTGAGTCTAATATCTATCTATCAGTTCGATATATGACAGATAGCCATCGTGTGTTGGGAAAAAGTCAAGAGGGAGAGCCTCTACTTATAAGCTGGCGAGGCTTATAGATATAGATTAAAGTTGGCTTTTTTTTATGGGCCGGACCTATAGCCTTTTGTCGTAATATATAGTGTAGTGAGCCCTTGTACTGGAGAGCCCACCCACTTAAGTAAGGGCCGAACACTTGTGAGATTTGTCTAAAATATACATATCAATTAGTTATTATGGTGAATTTTGAGTCGGTTCATTTGAAACTTTTTCAATCGTTTTACTTTTTTATATATTTTTTAAACCGGTAAAAGATACTTTTGTGACGAAATGTTAACTACGTCCTAAATAAATTAAACACGCGCACGAAACAACGTCTTTTCGATTGTAATATACGATTTGTGCATAACGATAAAATTTTGTAACTATCATTGCGATGCATCGTGATTGAAATTTGTTGCATAAGGATTCAAAATTGATGTATTATGATTCAAATTTTGTGTCAGACATTTTATCGAATAATTTACATGCATAAAAACTTTTGAATGATTACTTGAAATATGTGTCTTAATTTTAAATAGGAGAATTTCGCAAGATGAGAGTATGCAAATTTTGCATCGAGATTCAAAATTGATGTTTCGTGTGCATCACGATTCAAATTGTGTGCATCACGAATCAAATTTTGTATCAAACATTTTATCGAACAATTTACATGCACAACAACTCTTTAATTGTTACTTGAAATATATATATATATATATATATATATATATATATATATATATATATATATATATATATATGAGGGAAGCGAAACAAATTCACTATATAAAAGGGTTCACGAATAACCTCGTGCGAATTCAAACCCTAAAGCGAAGCGGAAGACTTTCGGCTTGTACTACGAACCCACGTACACCACGAACAATGTAATTTACAACTTTTTCTCGTCAGATTGATTGATATATGTAATTGATTAGGGAACTAACTATCAATAATAATATAGGTAGGACTCTTTAGCCCATGTGAGCGGATATATTGAACCGAACCATGTGCCTAATGGCTAAGATCTCCCACTCGTACATATGTGCTCACCTTTCTTACCACATGTATCATCAAAACCCGTTAAGCACTCGACTCTTCATATTGGAAGTGAAGCGTGCGACTGGACGAGAAAGATAAATGGTAGGAGCGCTATACCAAATCACCATCTGACTAACATAGAACTTCCTCGTCAGTAAAAACTAGTATATGCCCCAGACCGTATATATACACCAATTCAAGCACCCGTAATCCTTCGATTGCAGTGCTTAAAACCTCAATTTTTTCATGTGCTCAAGATAAATCTTTTGAACCGTATGTTCAATATGATCGCTCGGGCATTGAGACACAAAACATAGATGTATACTATACTATCTTCGTTAGACCCTCATGCCAATCACCTTTAGTTAACAACAATGTTTCGTGGGGTTGTATGTACATAACCCATTGGTCGGCACGCCAAAGTAGCATCATTAGCGTCCAAGTTCATGACATAGTTCTAAGTCATATAGGGCATAAGTGTGATCACTATAACTCACACAGTGATGAAGTAGGGATCATTCAATCACTTTCTATGGTCACGCATATAGTCACATACAGTATGATGTGTATGCTACGGCAGAATTCCCACACAAAGTAGGCATGTCATACTTAAACGTCATACGAATCTTAGTCTAGACGCTCTTCTGGTGTTTAACCTGAGTCCTCAAAAGGAGTCACTCTCCAAGAGCCTCTTTTAAGATCTCACATTCAGACTTTCTTTGGGAGATAAAGTTGACACATAGTAAAGATAAGTCTCATCTTGGCCGTATGCCAAGGCGATAAATCATAACGTCATTTGCGCACTCCTCTTTGTAGGTGCCAATGACATTACTATCTCAACTTGTTTGCCCAAATAACGACAAATTGAATTACTTATGTGACATGGGCAATTCAATGTCCACGACATCTTTTTAACCAAAATGTATGCTACACAATTTTTAATAATCATCCAATTAACACATAAAAGGAATGAAATATAACTTCAATTTATTCAAACAATAATGAATAATATCAATGTCTAAAAAAATGTTCTCAGAAATAACATATCAAATCCTACGAAACCCTAGACCCAACATGTGATCCTGAAAGATCACTCTAGCTAGAGGTCTTGTCAGAGGGTCAGCCAACATAATTCTAGTATAAATATATTCTAGAACAATTGTTCTTTCAGTAACCATGTCTATAGTGAAATGATACTTGATGTTAATGTGTTTCGTCCTGCCATGATACTTAGGATCCTTAACTGTAACACCATGACTATTTGGTTCATTTTTATGTGCATTACTTAATTATATTACGTGCACATCATTTTTAAACATTAAGTTTAAATATGATTTTCGGGTTGCTTAAGTTAGTGCGGTATTTTGCTAAATTATTAATGAGTTATAAAAAGTTATTTGATTTGTGTTAATTGTGAATAATTTCGATCCCAATTTATAATTGTGTTAGTTTGTATTACATAATACTTATTGTTATAAATTGAATAATTATTGGTCAACTTTTATTGAGCTGAGATGAGATGAGTTGGGTATTTTGGGAAGGAAAGTTTGACATTCATTAGCTTTGTGAGGGAACCCGTGGCAGTATTAGGAATCTTATCTATTTTAGTTATTCTATCATAACTGTGCGTGTGAGTAAGATAAAGAGAGTTAATAGTGTAAAAAAGAAAAGAAAGAAGATTGAGAACTGGGAGCAGGGGAAGAAACGAAAGAGGAGAAAAAGAAGAAAACAAAATTGGCAAGTTTCCTAGCATTAGAAGTGGTTGAAAGAAATGATAATAGATATATGTATGATATATGTACACTTGTTCGTTCGTTGTTTCCATCGTTGACTTGTTTTGCGTCGTTTTGTCTTTCATACAGTAGTTACAGACTGAATTTTGGTAAGCGACGGGATTGTTTGATCGAGATATCACTCAGGAGGTTTTAGTTTAGTTTGGGGTTTTTAAGGCTTTTAGTTTAGGTCCTTAAGGTCAGCCAGGAGAAGAGTTTGTATCATTTTGATGAACGGAGTTCAAATAGGAAGCCTAGAAAAAACATGCGACGGGCTCGCGTTACAATTCATGCGCGAGCATTATAGCAGTGGGCAAAATGTTGCTATTTTGATTTTTGATGTGTTTTCTCCATTTTTTCCTTAATGACCCTTCCCAACTGTCCCTAATAGACCCATATTTGTCCTTTCATGTTGGGTGATTAGTCTTGATGAGTTTTTGGGGGTTGATTAAGTTGTATTAGCACTAATCTAAGTGAGGTGAGAACCACCCACAAATCGAAAACTCAATGTTTAACACTAAACCTTTATAATTACTCCTAACTATTGGAGACCATTTGAAATCAGTTGAAACCCCTCCCATTACTCCCATTCAACCATAGACACTTCAAGAATAAGAGAGAGAGAGAGAGAGAGAGAGAGAGAGTGTGTGTGTGTGTGTGTGTGTGTGTGAGTGTGTGTGTTCTTGGTGAGATTACTATATGTAATCTTACCCCTATTGATCCAACCATCCAATTTTCAAGTAAAGACCATTGTTTCAAAGCCCTCGACGAGTAGAGTCTTCTCCCCTGGTTTGTTTTCATCTCCTATGGTGTTTGTTGGCCAAAAAAAGGTAAGTTACTAAATCCCCTTCTTCTCTCTCTAGCTTAAAATGATACTAGGGTGCTAGAGATTCGTTTTCCATGGTTTATTGTGTTATGACTTGTCTAAATGATGAGTTTAGTTGGGGTTTTGACTTGTGAACATGTGAAATTTAATCTTGTTGGGGGTTATTGTGTTTATGTGAGTATTTTGATATGAGATTATAAGTCGTTGGGAATTTAGAAACTTGGATGGAGGTTTAATCTCAAATTTTCCTTTGACCTAGAATTTTAAGGGTTGTATTTTGGACTCTATGAAGTCAATTAAGTGTTCAATGTAGTATATGGAACCCTAGGATGAAATCCTACGTTGTTTGGAGATCGTTGAATCTCATTTGCGAAATCCCTAGATTATGTCATTTTGAGAGATTATGGGTTTGTGTGACATTTGATGATTTAGGACTTCATTATAAGTCCCCATGTATATATTAGTAAAGTCTAATAACCTTATACGGACCTCTACCATAGCTAGAGTGCAAACTGTTAGTCCCAAAGGGCACAATAATAAGCTAGAAGGGGGGTTGAATAGCTTATTAAGACTTAAAACTTTTTCTAATAATTCCTAGAACAAGCATTTGCAATCTATTAAAAAGATTGAAGTAGCGGAAGACTTGTAAGGAGGACAGACTAAGTTTGCTGGTGAAGCACTACCGGTAGACTTAGCTGATTACTTAAGTTTACTGCTCAAGGGAATAAGTAAATACAATGAAGACAATATAAAACAGTAAGTAAGGAACACGTGTATTTTGAGATGGTTTGCACTGTAAAGAGTGCTATGTCCACCACCAAGGCAATCAACCTTGGATTTAAATGTGTACTATATTTTCCACTAGTTCCATTACAGAAATATCCAATGGATCGTGTACAAAATATTTGACTTGTGTTTGGGGGTGGGGAAATTGAATATCTGGAGAAACAGAGTATTCAACGTGCAGAAGAATAGTAAAGAGTACAACAATAAGAAGTAAATGATTAAGAGTTGATGCAGATCTTCTTGTTGTTGTTGAGGACTTCGTTGATTAGTTAATGATCTTTTGAATGCACTGAGTATAAAGCTTGATGCTGTTGGATAGATTCAGAGCATTGTTGTCTTCAGTCTTTAATGACAATATTTATAGCTGGGCATCCTTAAGACCGTTGGAGAAGACGAAGTGAGAAACAACTCTATTAGGTTAAATGCTTTAAATGCTTGGAGCTGCTTTGTTGACTTCATCTTCAATCGATCAGGGTATGGAGAGGAGTAGGTGCAAGCAAGCGGCGAGGCGACAAACGAGTTCTGACTGCAGTAGTTGGTACGATCTGCTTTTTGTCGACCGTGCGTCATATTCAGGAGGCGAAAGTCTTCATGCTTTTTCGGAAAAGCTGGAGGGGCGTGTCTAAGAAGTCAAGTGCTCATTTGAAGATGGATTAATTCAAATTCAAACTAACTAAAGCTGAATTAAATAATCCAATAAAGCTTGATATTCGGATGAGCTAGACACGTTATGCTGTCCGAGTACAGACAAGGTCTGCCGTTGGAGGCTGCTGGCCGGTGAAGCCTTCAGCCGAAGTCTTCTGCCTAAACCAGTGAAGTCTAAAAAACTATTATAAGGCAAAGTTCTATACATAGTTGCCACGCTAACTGGTACGCAGCCCATTTAGCCACTAAGTAAAGAACCTGTAATGAAAGAACAAATGCAAATCAAGATACAATGAGAAACAACAATCTCCTCCTATTTGCATCTGGTCATCATTACTTATGAGTGAGGGCTATGAAAGCTTTAAGGATATATAATAACATGTCAGAAAAAACTTATAAATTTTATAACAACAGACATGCCTCTATCAAAAAGAAAACACCTCGAATGTAACAACTAATCTAAGTGCTTACAACAGAAGAGATATAAAGAATAAGAACAATGATTAGATATAAACAGTTCAAATAAATTTAAATTGGATGTTTAAATTCTAAGCAGATGTATGAATTTCAATAACAAGAATTTAAACAGTAGACATTTTCAAAAAGAATGAACTTCTGTATTTCAAACAAGAAGTTTAATTTGTATATAGTTTTCAAAAAAGATATACAAAGGATAGGGATAGAAAGATATAAGCTACCAAGGCCTTATTCCCTTTCCTTTGGCTGTTCGATCAAATGCTTCTCTTTCACGGCACTGACGCTCGAGTTCTTCAACTCTTCTGGTGTACTCTTCATCAGCAGAGGTTGGTTGTCTAGTGGAGCGAAAACGGTAGTCAAGTTCTTCTCGTAGTCTGTTGTTCTCGTCCATCAGAGTTCGATTCATAGACCTCAGTTTTCTCTCCTCCGTGATGGCCAGATCACATTCGCGCTCAACGTTGATCCAATCATGGGTGGCTTCAAGAGCTAGATCGTTGAGCTGCAGTACTGGAGGGCGTCCGTGACCCAGGTGGAGGGTGATGGTGTGAAAGAGCTGGTAGAAGAGTGTAGAGCAGAGTCTGACACACTCGTTGTGTTGAGCTTCCATTTTGATCTTTAGATCGGTAGACTTGTGCCTCATTTCTCCAAACTTGGTCCAAACATCCTCTTGGAATTGGCGGAGGATGGCGGCATTCCTGTCTATAGCCCTGGAAGATGCAGTTGCAAGCTCTACAACAGTTGTGGAGATACTTGTAAGTTCTCTTAGTCTGTTGTATTTGGCATCCAGGTGGCTCAGGATTTCGTTGTCTGCCGGTTGGGACGGAGAAGGGTCGAGGTCCACTTGAATAGGCTTAATACCTGCAGACGAGGCGTCATCTATAGTGGTGAAAAGAGGAATTGGTTGAGGTGGGGATGAAGGAGGGGTTGAGGAGATTTCAATATCTGTGTTCGAATGATCACAGATATTGGAAGGGGTTGGTAGGGGTTCAGTTGAGAACCAGAAGGAAGTAGGGGGGGATAGAAAAGGGCTTCTGGTCTCACAGGTTGAGGTTCTGGTGGAGGGGGAGCAGGCTTGGAGAAGAGTTCTGTTACTGACAAAAGTTCAAAGATGAACTTCGTAGCAGCAGAGGAGAGGATGGGGGGAAACCTGGGGGTTAGGATGAGTGGAATGGGTTGGTTTCATTCGGATGGTGTAGTGTTGGATTGGGTAGGAGTGGGTGAGTGAGGAGTAGAGGGGTTTGGAGAATAGTTGAAGGGGGAAGGAGGTGTTGGAGTTGATGATTTGGTAGGCTCCTCCTGAGGGATAGACTCCTCAAGAGTGATTGGCTCCTCCTGAGGGATAGACTTCTCAAGATTGATTGGCTCCTTCTGAGGGATAGACTCCTTAAGAGGGGGTGATTCCATCTGAGTAGATGACTCAGTAGGATTGGTTGTAGATGGGTGAGAAGGTTTGTTGCCAGCAGACTTCCTTTTCTGCCTCAATGGCTGGATAGGATATCCAACTGCTTCATCGGTAGAGATGACAGGGTCTGCTGGTGGCGTGGTCGGTAGGCCTTTACACAATCGCTTGTGTTTAGGCTTGGGTGATGGTGAGGGTTGGTCAGAAGATGGTTTGCATTTTGGGGTTTGGGATGGCTGGGGAGTGGAGGTTGTTGGTTTAGGATTGGATGGATGAGGAGAAGAGGTTTGTTTAGCAGCATCAGAGGAGCTGCCAGTAGACTTTACACGTCTACTGGCCTTCAGTTCCTTCCGAATCCATTATGCTTGAAGCTCTTCTGTTTCAGCTTCAGCTTCTTTCCTTGCCTTGGCACCAATAGTAGCCTTGGTTTTGGCGAATATATCAGCCAAAACCTCACTCTCATCTGGTGAGAAACCAGTTGCCTTTTTGGCCTATGCAACCTTTCGCCGCTTCCACATGTGCTCGGACTCATCTGCTAGCTCTCAGGCTTCTTGTAGGATGTCACGGGAAACGGTAGAGGTAGCCTTCTCAAATCTTTCCTTGGCTGCACGGATGGCTGCACTGGCATCATCATACGTGTCCATGTCGAACCGCGTGACCATCATAGGAGTAGGCTCTGCTATTCTTTCAGCAGTAACATTAGGGAGCCCTCTTTGATGCCTCCTCTTATTCTCATGTTCAACGTATTTGTTGAGGAAGGTAGCAGTCAGCTGTCTGTCCTTTGACACCGTGGTGAGCTCATCTGGATTAACGACAGATGTTGGTGCGAAAACGCAACACGGGCAAGATTACCCGGTCAAACAAGTAATAAAGTGAATAAGTATAGTGTCGAACCCACGAGGAAGCAATTTGGTTATTTTTTATGAATACCAAGTACGTTGCAATTTTAATTATATTTAGACGATCGATTTTTGCGTGAATTAACTAATTAATTAAACTAAAACAAGAAATTAAATAAAGCAATATTAAAATGAAGTTGACTTTAATGAGAGAGGATCTAGGGTTTTGACTTTCAATTTGTTCTTCTGTTGTGATTTAATAAGGGGTTGTTATTAAAACTATTCTATTTTTTTGGAAGTCGGAGATTCAAAAATCACCGTTAATGGCTTTCGATTCGTATAACAGTGCTAATTAACGGTATAAATTCACGGGCTTTCGCTACGTATGAATTTATCCAATTAATCGCTTCCAAACACAAAACCTCAATTGACTATCTTAAAGAGGATTAATAACATAGACTAACCCAACCCAAAGACAACTATGTTGTATTTTCCAAAATTATCAATTTTTTTTTTTTATGGAAGCAGGGCGGCACCTGCGAGATTTTATTTAAAATGAGAAAGATACAAACTTAAGGGGGACAACCAGCCTTACCCTTTGAACGGGGGGACAAAGGAGCCTTACCTCAAAAAAAGGAAAACCCAACAAAGGCACAAAACCGAAAAAATCGAAAAAACTAAGACATACGAATTCTAGCTATGCCATTAACATCAAGAGAAACGTTACTTCTAATACAACGGGGTAAGGAAGAAACCGAGGAAAAGCAATGATCACAACCCAGGTCCACAGCCAGATTGGCCAAACCATCAGCCACAAAATTAGCCTCCCTGAAACAATGACGAACTGAGAAAGAAAGTTCATCCCTCATCAAACCAATAGCTCGGACAAAGTAAGCCAAGTTCCACGGAACATTATAATCCTTGTTAAGAAAATCACAGATAATCATGGAATCAATCTCAACAATAACATTTCGATGACCCTTGCTTTGAAGCCAACGAAGACCTTGGAAAAGAGCTTTCATTTTAGCCACAGTATTAGTAGACTCCCCATAAAAGGAAGAATAGGCATAAACAACAGCACCTTCTGAATCTCTGATAACACCCCCACCTCCACTTAGACCTGGGTTGCCACGACAAGCACCATCGAATTAAGTTTGAGAACACCTGGCGGGGGTTTAGACCAGGAAACAGCACGAATAGTCACCTTTTTCCGGGAAGCAAAAGAATAAGTGAGACCTTGACTTTGCCAAAAACCAAAGAAGTTCCAAGCAGAAAGGATGAGATTGAGATCTGAATTTACTGTTTGAACAACCACAGAATAATGTTTGTGAGACCCCTCAAAGATCACACCATTCCGGAATTTCCAAAGATTCCATAAGATAATGGATGGGAGAAGAATGAGGACTGCAGATTTTGCCTTACACCAATTTATCATACATCTTTGTTGGACTGTATTACCACCAATGGAGATACCATGCAGAGTAAAAGCTTTCCAAACAAAGCTAGTAGCTTCACTGTGAAGAAAAAGATGCTTGAAAGTCTCAACACAACTGTGAGCACAGCAAACACACCGAGAGGCTAAGTGAAAGCCTTTTTTTAGAAGCCCTTCATCAATAGGCAGCCGGCCCAGGAATAAACGCCATAAGAACAGGCTGGGAGAAATTTGTGCCAAACAAATTTGGAAGACATAAGAGAGGCATTAGAAGGAGAGATAAGATTCTTCGCCGAGCTGAGAGTAAACTTGCCCGAAGATGTACATCTCTAGTAGGGAAGATCCGGCTGGTTCGAAGTAGAAACGGATTGGTTGGTAATGATCTAAAGAGCAGAATGAGGAAGGATTGAACTGGCAATGGGAAGTAAACAACCTTCAGAATAAAAAATATCCTTGACAAATTCGAGAGAACAATCGGGAGGTTTGGAAAGGTTTATATCCGGAAGCCAACAGTCTTGCCAAATAGAAATTGAACCATTACCCACAACCCAACCGATGCAAGGATCAGCCAAAGGTTTAATCCGTTGAAGACGTTGCCATATATGAGAACAACGGTGAGAGCTGGAAGAACTATGAGAACAGTAACGAGCACGAAGGAAATCTGTCCATAGGTTTTTAACAGTCCGAAACCTCCACCAAAGCTTCACTGAAAAAGCTTGAACCAAGGAGAACAAAGAAGTGATACCAGCTCCTCCCGAATGCTTAGGCAGACAGCAAGTTTTCCAGGAAATCCAATGGGATTTAGAGTGACCATCTACACTTCCCCAGAAGAAATTAGCAAAAAACTGTTCAATTCTTCTAATAACAGACACCGGAGGCTCGAGAGAGGCAAAAAGGAAAGTCGTAATCGATTGAAGCACATGGTTGATAAGAGTAACCTTACTAGCTTGGTTAAGAAATGAACCAATCCAGGAATCAAATTTACGCTGCATCTTGATGGCTATAGAATCGAAAAGATTCTTGTTACGACGACCAATGTATAGCGGGCAACCCAAATAAGTGAGAGGAAGCGATCCCAAGTTAAAACCTGAGAGGGCCGCAAGACTAGATCGACGGGAGCTAGAGAGAGACGGGAGCGCAAAAATTTTGCTCTTATCACAATTAATGCGCTGGCCAGAGAGATTTGAGTAATTCGCCAAAAGGTCCATGTGCTTTCGAATAGATCTATGACTCCCATTACAGAAAATGATAAAGTCATCCGCAAAAGAGAGATGAGAAACAATGGGGCAGCCGCTCAAAGAAGAAAATCTGATACCCGGATTAGCAGATGCAACTAATTGAGGCCACGACTAAGCACTTCCGAAGCAATAATAAAGAGGCTTGGGGAAAGTGGGTCTCCCTGCCTAAGACCACATTTGAAGGAAAAAACCCCGTTGCCTCACCATTAATGAGAACCGAGAACCAATTGGCTGAAATCAATCTCCAAACAAGATCAATGAAAATCTCACTAAAACCAAATTGGCGAAGGACTTGAATTAGGAAGCCCCAAGAAACATTGTCAAATGCCTTGGCCATATCCAATTTCATAATCACATTGGAACCAACAACTTTTTTCCCCAGAAAAGACATCAGTTCTTGCGCAAGTAACACATTGTCTTGTATGACTCGACCTTTAGTGAAAGCTCCTTGATTAGGACTGATAATGGAGGGCATAATCTTAGCAAGACGGGTCGCCAGGATTTTAGAGATAATTTTGTTACTAAAGTTGCAAAGACTGATGGGCCGAAGATCTTTAAAAGAAGTAGGAACATCAACCTTCGGAATAGTAGCAATGAGAGTGCTAGTCCAAGATCGAGGGAGAGGAAAACCAGCGAAGAATTCCTGAATGGCTGCAAGAAGATCCAACTTGATGATATCCCAAGAAGCAGTGAAAAAATGTCCGGTAAATCCATCCGGACCGGCAGCACTATCACCATTAAAACTAGAAATTGTAGACCAAAGTTCGTCAATAGAAGGAGGAGAAATAAGAGACAAATTCCATTCATCTGTGACCAGACGAGGGATCATATCAAGAGTTCTCGGCATAGCTGGGGAAGCTGATTGAAGGAGAGAACTAAAATAATGAACAACACCGTCTTTAATAGCAACTTCATTTTCAAGGAGAATACCATCTAAAGTAGAAATCGAGTGAATATGAAGCTTCCGTTGAGCTTGACGAATAGAAGAGTGGAATAATTTTGAATTGCCATCGCCCTCTTTGAACCATTTAATTTTAGATTTTTGGCGCCAAAACCCTTCTTCCCGAGAAAGAGCCAACTTAAGATTAGCCTGAGCCCGCATCATATTGGAGCGATTTTCACTAGAATTATTAAGCTCATAATAAAGCTCATGCTCAAGAGCAGTATCTTCAGCCTCTTTAACTGCAGAAAAAATATTCCCAAATACTTATTTGTTCCATATACGTAAAGCATGCTTAGTACGTTTCAGTTTAGAAGAGAACGAAACCATGGGACGAGCAGAAATATCAGAAGTCCAAGCTGTTTTGACTACATCAAGAAAAGTGGAATGACTAGTCCATATGTTGAGGAACCTGAAAACAGATGGCTTGGAATTTCCAGCAGAAGAAAGCCGAAGTAATAGAGGACTGTGATCTGAACAAGTACGGTTAAGGTGCTCGACCGTAGGAGAGATAAAAGAATCCAGCCAGCAAGAATTACAGAGAACCCTGTCTATCCGTTCATGAATAATTGCATTACCCTCTCTCTTATTCCACCACGTAAACGGAGAGCCCGAATAACCAAGGTCACTGAGACCAGCAGAAGAGATGCAAGCATGAAATTCCAAGGAGTTAGTTTGGTCCCAAGCTCTTCCACCAGATTTTTCATCAGGATGAAGAATAACATTGAAGTCCTCTCCGACAATCCAAGGAGAACCAGCAAACTGAGAGCTGAGATCAATTAAGTCATTCCAAAGAATTTGACGTTCATTGGAGGTGCACTTAGCATAAACCCCGGTAAAGAAGACTAGAGAAGACCAAGAGTAGTTCTTAAGCTGGACCGAAAGTTGTTGGACTGAATCATGAACTAAAGAACAAGAAAAAGAAGATTTAATGAAAATCCAAATAGAACGAGAAGAATTTGAAAAAAAATACCGAAATCGAAGACGACGCGCAACGAGTTCAATACGATCCACGCTAATCATCGGCTAAAAAACAGCAACAATAGAAACTTTATTGGTACGAACTAGATGCTTGATACGAGCAATAGTAGCATCGTTTCCAATACCCCGAGCATTCCAAAAAATGGCCTTACTATCCATGGGAAACTGAGGGGGTAGAGTCCATATTTTTGGCCTTTGATCTGGTGACATGATCAGAATGAGGAACTGAAGCTTTCCTCTCTCCTTCGTCTCCTAGGGTTTTCCCCTAGGGTTTCCCTCTTGCGCTATGGCTGCGGCCATGGCCAAGGATCCGGCCATGGATAAGCCGCCTCCTTCCCCTTCCTTACGTAAATCTTTTGCATCTGTTCTTGTTCAAAATCACCCTTCTAGCATCCCTCTACCGCCATCTTCTTACAAAGGTGAGCCCGCGCTTCGTTTAACTCCGAAATTGTCTCAGCTCTCTCTCAACCGTTCCACCTAACATTAGTTGGTAAGTTTTCCCATGGTCGGCCCTCAATGGAAACTATGAGAAAGGAGTTTCTCACATTTGGCCTTAAAGCCGATGTCACCCTAGGGCACCTTGATACCAATCCAAAATTATCAATTCACTTTCATGCACTAAATAATTTTTAAAATCATGTAATGAGTGATCAATTCAATACAAGCATTAAGAGCACAACATAATACCCAAAAATTAGTGAATATCAATTAATAGCAACACCCCAAATTAAAATCACAACATCCAAGCCAATTTATATCAAAACCTTAGGCAATTAATTTAGTTCATAATGCTAGGAAAGTAAATCAAATCTTCAATGAAAAATATTGACATTAAATAAAAATAAAGAGTAAAGTGTACAATACTTTTCACTTGAGGAAGTGATGAAATCCTAGCCTTGGCTTGAACAACAATGGAAGTGGAAGGAAAATGGAGAGAGAAAGAAAATGGGAAATGGCGGCTGTTGTGTTGTTTTCTATTGTTTCTCCTTCCTTCAGTTTCTTCTTTTCTGCCTTGTCCCAGCCTTCTTTCTTGTTATCCAAATTGAGAGATCCCTCCCAATTAATTCAAAGGTTGCTGGGGCATAAATGGGGGCAATTTTGGAAGCTTGATGGAGGTTTGGGGGCAATTTGGGGAAGGAAAAATGGATTGGTTTATGGCAGGACTTGGGTTGGACCAGGGAAGGGACCGCGGGTCAACCCAGGCGTAAACGGGCAAGACTGAGAGAGGAAGGTGGGACGGACAAGAGGGCAGATGTGTTCGATGGGTGCGGGTTGGGTCCGGTTCTGGAAGAGAGGGATGCGGGTTAGGCCACTAAGGAGACGGGTGATGTGGCGCGCTGTGAGGCCGACAACTCATTAATGAAGCTTTCACCGGTTGTCAGCATTGCCCTCCAGGATTCTAAAATTGCTCAGGTGCCCCTGTCTTTCTGATTTTGGCTGGCGAAGTCCTTCCCCCTCTAGGCTTTGCAGAATAGTCCGTCGTTAGCTTGGTTAGCCTCTGTTAGGCCTGCTGTGCTTTGAAATACTTGACGGAACTTAACGGCAAGTATCAAAACTCAACATTAAAGCCCGGAATTTCCTCGATTTGCACGTATTGAGCCATACAACCTCGAATATCTTTGAGATACCTACATGAAACACCAAATATATAAAAATAGTATCTCAAATGCAATTAATCATTAATCAAAGCTCAAAATAATCAATAAAATTCCGAAAAATAATGAAAATAATGGAAAATTACAAGCTTATCAGTAGACTTGATTTCTGGTGTTTCCCTTAGCAGGTAGTTAATTAGCCGGACAAATGGCCTCTTGGTGTAAGGGCTATTCTTCATAGTGGCTATGTGGTTGTGGAGCTAGTTGAAGATAATGGTGCCTGATCAATGTCTTATTTTAATTATTTCTTTGCAAGTGGACAAGACTATTGTAGAATAGTTTTGGGAAGCAAGGGTCGAACCACAGAGACAAGAAGATAACAAATAGCCCGATTATCGGTAGCAATTTATTAAACTAAAGGGGGTTTTTATATTGATTTTAATCTAAACTAATTATTATTCTAGAGTTAACTAAATTAGCAGCAATCACAGTTTATGAAGATCTTATGGTGGAGGGAAATCTAGGATTAGGGTTTCACTTGTATCTCCTCTATGGCTTATTTTAATAAAGTATCATTCAATTTCTTGGGTTCGTTCACAAAATATAGATATAGCCTGTCGAATTACCATTAAGTCTCCATCTCCAAATAATTCATTCATTCTATATCCTAGGCACAAGAACTTATGATCTAACTGTCACTTAGGTCATATATAGAACCTGACCCTAACTTATCACTCTCGTGCATCGATAGGTTCAATTTATTGTGATGGTGAGCCAGTGTACGACATATGCACATTAATCATGCAGTTATCCGCACCTCTAGGCCTTTATTATTCACGGTTACATTCATTTGTTCAAAGTGAAATAATATAGGGATTGATAATCATCATAATCAACAAGAATTGAAGGAATAAAAATATATATAAAGCATAGATTCGATACAAGTTACCTCCCAACTCCTAGATTAATGGGTGTTTAGTTCATCCTTGAAGATGAACAACACATTGAGATGATAGAATACATGAATCGATCTTCAAAACTTATAATTACAACAACTAATTATGTTATATACACTAAATCCTATTCTAGAACTATCTAAAACTACTTTCTGAATGTCCTTGAGCTTTAGCTACCGTCCTTTATTTATACCATGGAGTTGTAGGGGGTTTAGGAATTTCAGTCTGCTTTGAAAACCCTCGAAAACCAATTCTGACCACCTTGCGGCCGCAAGGTCTTCACCCCCTTGAATCCGCAAGGGGTCTTCAATATACGGGGCTTAACGTCTGAACTCTCTGCCTACCTTGCGGAGGCAAGGTAAGAAATACCTTGCAGCCGCAAGGTCTCCAGCCTTCTCTTCTGCCGTTTCTTCTTTCATTTACACTTTGACCCCTTCTTGGATTTTTCACCAAAAAGCCTTATAATTTGTATAATTTCACCTAAAACCCCGAAACTCATAAAATAGTTGAAAAACACATATCAGTAGCCAAAAGCCTCGTGGAATCGCTAAATTTAAGTCATGAAAGTATATGAAATCGACGTATAAAATACATCGATTAGTGCCGAAGTTGAGGTGAGTCCTCTGGTGAATGACGCTTAAAAGGTTGAGCTATTGGGTTGTGAAGATATCGTGGGCTCCATTCTTGAACAGCAGCGACTTGTCCAGCAGATGACTGGAACAGTAGATGTCCAAGGGAAAGACGTTCCTCAGCATTTTTCCTTGAGGTTCCCTTGGAGTATTGGTTCCCCTCATTGCTTCCCAGGCTCTGTTAGCCTCAGCAATGGATAGCTCAATGTCTCCGCCATAGTGATATCCAATGACTTTGGATATCACCTTGGCAGAAAGAGAGAAGAGAAATCCACGAATCCATCCCCGAATGACAGACGGTGTCTTGGGATTGATTTCATGCGCTGGTAGAATTCTTCAGCGATGAGGATGCTGTAGTCTTCGTCGTGGAGACAGAAGAGGGGGAGAATCCCAAACTCATTCATGTCGTCACACATTTTGGCTCCGACAGCAAATGTTCGAACTGTCTTCAAATCAATGCACGTGCCTGGGAGGTACATTTTCGGTTCCAGCTCCTGAATGATCTTGTGTGGAGCAGGATAGAGGGGAAACCCAGGAACATTGACGGAGGGGGCAGGGTGAATGACTTGTTCAAGTTCAAGCACCTTCCTTTTCCTTTTCCTGGTATTTGATTTTGTAGAAGATTTCACCTGCAAAAGCAGTTTTTAGAATTTAGGGCTTTTCCCTTGACAGAACAAACAACCAAAGATTTCATTTTTACGAATAAAATAAAATTTTCAGAAAAAAATTTGAAACCCTTGAATGTTTGGAGAGTTAAATGCAGAGAAACATCAACAGATAATTCTTGAAGAAATATGTATTCAAAGTACAAAGAAAACTGTTGGTTTCAAGGTTTTGAAATAAACAACAATGGCGAAAACTGTCAGGATACGCAAAGCGTCCTTTCGATTCCTCAAGAAAACGACTCAAGAGAAGAAATTTTAAGCATAAAACATAAGAGAGTAAACTAATGAGTATCGTAAAGCTTACCATTGTTGCTGTAAGGAAGAAGAAGCGAGAAATAATCGAAGAGATGAAGCAGTTGCAGAGAAGAACTAAGGGTTTGAGTAGAGAGAGAATATCTGAGAGAGAGAGAAGGTTTATGAAAGTTTTGAAAAAGGCGGTTCAAAGTCTATTTAAAGAAGGAGAAAAGTCTTTTAAGCGAAAATGCCTTGGATGATTGACAAGTGTTTTTTAAAAGGCTTTAACTTAAGATATTTTCAAAGTAACAACAAAAAGTAACTTTTAACCCCTTAGCGTTTTTAGAAAATATTTTACCCTTTAATAGATTGATAACCGAGATACTAACCTGGTCTTGGTGTAGTTGAGCTATACCATTAACAAAGTTAGTAAAAATTAAGTCTGCTGGGATGAATGAAAACTTGTAAACTTCAAATAAAATTTAAGCTGTAGGATCAATCATACCAAGATTTCTCCTTAAATAAGCAAACCTGGTAGCATCCAGTGGCTTGGTGAGAATATCAGTCAATTGATTCTCAGCTGGAACATATTCCAGACTGATGTTACCTTTTTCCACATGATCCTTGAGGAAATGATAACGAATATAAATGTGATTTGTTTTTGAGTGCATCATTGGATTTTTTGAGACTGAAATTGTAGAAGTGTTGTCATACATAATGGGACAATTTGCAGTCTTGAGGTTGTAGTCCACTAGTTGATGCTTCATCCAAAGTAGTTGTGAGCAACATCTGCTGGCAGCAATGTATTCTGCCTCTGTGGTTGACTTTGCAACTGATCCTTGTTTTTTCATGACCAAGAGACAAGCCTATTTCCAAAAAATTGACAAGTCCCACGGGTGCTTCTTTTGCTTACTTTGCAGGCTACATAGTCTGCATCTGAAGTACCCAACTAGATCAAAGTTGTTTCTTTTCGAATACCAAATACCTAGATTTGTAGTTGTTGAAACATATCTAATGATACGTTTAACAACAAGCAAATGTGATTCCTTTGGATCTGCCTGAAATCTAGCACAAACATAAACATCAAACATTATATCAGGTCTACTGGCAGTAAGGTAAATAAGTGAACCTATGATTCCTCGATACTTGGTCACGTTCTCTTGCTTTCCCTTCTCATCTTTGTCAAGATGACAGTCGGTAGACATTGGTGTCTCGAATCCTTTAGTTGAATCAAGACCAAATTTCTTGATAAGTTCCTTTGCATATTTGGTTTGGTTGATGAAGATCCCATCTGAAGTTTGTTGAATCTGAAGTCCTAGAAAGTAGGTGAGCTCTCCCATCATGCTCATTTCGAACTTGCTTTGCATCAGCTTCTCGAATCTGTTGTACATGCTTGGATTTGTAGATCCAAAGATGATGTCGTCCACATAGATTTGTACCAGAAGAGAATAACCTTTGTACTTGAGGATGAACAGAGTTGTGTCTATTCTTCCTATCACGAATCCTTATTCAATTAAGAACTTGGATAGAGTTTTGTATCATGCTCTGGGAGCTTGTTTGAGGCCATAAAGTGCTTTCTTGAGTCGGTATACATGATTCTGTTTGTCATGGATGACGAAACCAGGAGGTTGTTCAACATATACTGTTTCTTGAAGATCACCATTGAGAAATGCAATCTTTACATCCATCTGATATACTTTGAAGTCCATGAACGACGCATAGGCGAGAAAGAGTCTGATTGCCTCTAATCTGGCAACAGGAGCAAATGTTTCATCGAAGTCAATTCCTTCTTCCTGTCGGGTAGCCTTGAGCAACCAGTCTAGCTTTGTTTCTGGTGATATTTTATCTTCATCTCTCTTCTTCCTGAATACCCATTTGGTGCCTATGACTGGATGGCCAGTAGGTCTTTGAACTAAGCTCCACACTTTACATCTTTCAAACTGGTTTAGCTCTTTTTGCATAGCTTCGATCAAGTAATGGTCTTCGATAGCTTCATCAATCTTCTTTGGCTCGATTTCAGACACGAATGCGAAGGCAAACATAGTCTCATTTCGAACATTGCTTCTCGTACGAACTCCTGAACTGAGATCACCAATGATTTAAGAGGTGGGGTGATCTCTTGTTTCAATAACAACTGGAGGAAGATCACTTCTGCTGAGTTCTTCCCTTAAAGATTTTGGAAAGGGTAGAGAAGGTGATTCACCAAAATTAGGTTCAGAAGAGATAGGATCTTCGAGACCTTCATTTTCTGGTGAACAAGAAGGGTGAGTGATTTGCAAAGTTGTTTGGGGTAGAACAGAAGAGATAGGTTCAGGGTCAACAGAAGGGTTGGAAGAGGTACCAGCAGAGTTGAAGTCTGCTGGTGCTGGATTAGCAGAACATGAAGAGTCTGCAGTTGGAGGATTCTGAGGTAAAGAAGAAGTTGAAGCTTGATTTGTACCTGTCTCAACATCATCAGAATCATCAGCTACATTTAGAGCCACTCGTGGTTCTAATAAATCATATTCATCAAAAGTAACATGCACAGATTCTAAGATTTTCAATGAAGTTTTATTAAATATGCGAACGACTTTTGAATGATTGGAATAGCCAAGAAAATTCTTCGTCTGATTTTGAATCAAATTTGCCTCAATATTCTTTTCCATTGTATAGAATAAAACATATACAGCCGAATATTTTGAAAAATCCTATATTTGGGGCTCTTCCTCTCCATATTTCATATGGAGTTTTATTATGGAATTTGTTTACCAGGGATCGATTCTGGGTGAAACATGCAGAATTGACAGCTTCTGCCCAGAAGTATTTCAGAAGTCTAGCTTCTGCCAACATAATTCTTACTTCTTCAATGAGTGTTTTGTTCTTCCGTTTAGCTACACCATTTTGTTGAGGAGTTCCGACAGTAAAGAAGTTGTGGCCGATCCCGTGGTCATCACAATATCTTTCAACACCGTTGTTTTTGAATTCGGTGCCACTGTCTGATCATATGTCACTTATCTCTTCAAGCTTTTGAGTTTGAAATCTTCTGAAAAGAGCGGTGACTAGATCATATGTCTCATCCTTTGAAGTCATTGTTTCGATCTAGGTGAATCAAGAGTAGTCATCAACTATTACAAGAGTATACTTGTCTCCTGAGATACTGACGGTAGTGATTGGTCCAAAGAGATCCATGTGGAGAAGTTGAAGAGGTCTGGTCGTTGACATGACTGACTTGCTCTTGAAGGAAGACTTGGAGAGTTTTCCTAGTTGGCAAGCTTTGCAACTTCTGTCGTGGTCGGCAGACACCGTAGGTAAACCTTTGACAAGCCCATCTTTTGAGAGCTTGGAGAGGTACTAGAAGTTAAGGTGACTGAGATGCTTGTGCCAAAGCCAACTGTTGTCACGAATGTTGTTAGCATTTAGGAAAAGACTGGAGGATCTCCCTAGAAGGTTCAAGTCCACGATATAGACGTTTCCTTGTCTATTACCGGTCAGCAATAGGATTCACTATCTTTGATGAGGCATTGGTTGGAGGAGAATTGGCAAATAATCTACAACTCTAGTCTAACATACTTCAACGGCTAAAAACATGCCGGAGAACAAACATAATAAATCGACCATTGCATGGTTAACATAAATGAAACATGATCATCATAAATACATAAGGCACGACTAACACAAGTCGGCTCCCAAAAGATTAAGTACTAATTAACATGAGTACAGATATCAAACACATAAGTTTTGCTACCCTTCATAAAGTTTACATAACTTTATGTTCCCATCGTCCTTGCCAAAAGAAAAGATACTAAACTATAAGGTAGTGTGGGTTCTCGGGACGTGCGCCCGCGCGCCGCGCGCCCTTGGATAGGGGTGCGCGTACGTGCGGATGCGGGACACCACTGCTCTCATTCCATCCTCTGTTTTTTAGGGGAAGACGGAATTAAAAGTGCGAGAGGATTGCTGTCTAAAATAGCGCGTTGGAATGCGCCTTAGTTGCCTTTAGTGGATTTTTGATCCAATATGAGAACTTTTGGGTTTCCCGCATCAAGTTATCCCTTGTTTAGGGGATACCAGGATATGAGAATGCATCACCCTTTTCATTCCAATTCTTCCTTTTTTAGGGGAAACAGAAAAGTGCAAAAAAGGATGTTGCGACGCCCCCACTATGAATTTTATAAAAATAGCCTTATGGCCTACTTCGGATCACTATGGGAGCTTTGGGTTTTCCGCATCAAGTTATCCCTTGTTTAGGGGATACCAGGATATGGGAATACATCACCCTTTCATCCCATTCTCCCTTTTTTAGGGGAAAACGGGAAAGTGCAAGAAAGGAGTGTTGCGAGGCCCCACTGGATCCAAAATGTTTTAGAGTCGCCATCTTTATTTTAAGGCAAAAATAAAGCAAAACAAAAAAAAAGAAAAACCAGAGATTGTAAAAATAAAAGGGTGATACATTCCCATATCCTGGTATCCCCTAAAAAAGGGATAACTTGATGCGGGAAACCACAAGTTCCCATATTGGATTAAAAATCCACTAAAGGCAACCGAGGCGCATTCCAACGTGCTATCTTAGACAGCACTCCTCTCGCACTTTTGATTTCGTCTTCCCCTAAAAAAGGGAGGGTGGAATGAGAGCAGTGGTGTCCCGCATCCACACGTACGCGCACCCCTAACCAAGGGCGCGCGGGGCGCAGGCGCACGTCCCGGGAGCCCACAGTAAGGAATCCTTCTTATTTCGTAAGTCTATATTTGATAAGATTTGGTCCTTGTTTATTGCACTAACCTACTAACTCTTTTATGGTAAGTTGTTTTCTTATTGTACAAGGTTTCTAGGTCAAGGATGCAAGTATAAATAAAAGGAGACATAGTTGTGAAGCTAAGAGACGAATTACTGAGCAAAAACATACACAAAGATATTAGAGAGAGAAAGATCAAAAGATAGTTGCTGCTAGTTTTTAATGAACCCTTGAATGAAGCATCATCGAAGTCTTCATTCATTGTAGTCCCAGTGTTGTCCTTTTGTGTTTACCCAACGCTGACATGTTTTATGTTCTTAGAAAACATCAATCTGTTAGGTTGGAGGTTTAGATTATTCAAAGTCATATCTGCTATCTTAAGAGCTTTTCATAAATTCCAATTTGTTAGTTTTTCGAATGTAATGAGCTTAAACATATATTTTACTAGTGGAATATTTTTTTCCATGAGGCACAATCACTAAGTATTTTTACTTATTGATCAAAGGTTAATCTCTTGTGTTCAATTTCGTTCATCACTAATTTTTTTTTCTAGTTTCCATTGCATATATTTCTCAATTAAGTCTTCATTGTAAGCTTCATTGACCAGTTCATTTACAAAATAGTTTATTTTATTTTCATGTTGATTTTGTTTTTATCCTTGCTGAAATATTTCTTTCAAAGTAAATTCTAATTTGCCGTCGATGTCAACATACATCAGATAGGCCAATTCGTAGTTTGAATCCTCTTTAACAACATACTTGTAGCTAATACGGGCGAAGGCAACCTTTGATTTGACAACACAAGGTTTGATGGTAAGGTCTTCGATCTAAGACACGAATCATTCTACTACCTATTCTATTTTAAGCCAAGTCCTAATTGAGATGCATTAAAATATATGGCTCACAGACCATTTACAAAAGGTTGCTTATATGCACTATTTCTAAGACTCTAGGTTATGGTTGTAAGTAAATCTAAAGCAAATGAATATTCTAAATAAATTAGTCCTTAGGATATTAGATTTTGCGTTGGGGATATGCTTGAAAAAAAGTGGATGGATATCTGGTTTGATGCTTGATTTCAAACGTCACTATAAGAGAGAATGGTGACTGTGTAGGGGTGCCCTGCAATGGCCCTTCGGCATGACAGTACCGAGAGAGAACAAAGATAATAACAAAGATTGCTTTAAAGTGTGTAGTATTTGAGAGTGCTTACCTTTTAACCCTCATGAGGTCTTATACACACAATTATCGGAGGAGAGTTATAATAGGGCAATGATTGTATTTAGAAACATTATATGATTTGACCAAGGATTTTACCTTGTTGAAAAAAGAATCAGAGTGAAGTCCCTTCGTAACTTGGAGTAGGAATAATAGAGACCCACTTGTACTGGGCCAAGATGGTCAACTGGGCCCAATTCTTGCAAAGAGGGCCGCATATGAGAGAGAATAAGGGAGGCCGTATAAGAGAGATGAGAGTGGAGGCCAGGTAGATGGAAAGGAGAGAAGAGGGCATGTGGGTTTATAATGAGCCCTTCAATCTGAACCCTCCATAAAAGCCCTCCATAAAGCTTAATCAAGGAGCCCGCGTAGATGAAATAAATGACTAAGATGGCTTTGTAAAATGCCCACTATACCCATGCCATTATTTATGGGATATTCAAGTTCTTTACACGTGAATATTTATAACAAGAATCAAAAGATTAACCTTATTAATTAATTATTGGAACAACCTAACCCACCAAATTAATATTAAGTTGAGAGAAGAAAACGACATGAAATAAATAAAAGTAGGTTACATCTGAGAAACATAAAAATTTTAATTCTTGACTATGACTGATAAAGTTACACAAACTTGAAATGCATATGGGCTAATAAACTAATGTGTCTCATATTGATTATCTAGAAGCAAAAAAACATGGGGGAAAATAGAATAGCAAAAAGATGAATCTTGTGGATGAGTTTAAAATAAAATTTGAACTCTAGATCCTTCTTCTACCATTAGTATGGGAGGCATTAGAAAGAAAACGAATCACATGTCATGAGATTGTCTGGAAGGGAGAATGGAGTCGAGCTTAAGGGTTGAGAAGATGAAACAGTTTCAGGAGGATACTGATTATCCACATTCACACCATTACACTGAGTAGGAGTAGTGAAATTCTCCTGAACCTCCCGTCCAATAGTTGTTTCGGGAACTTTATAGATATGTGCTTCTTTGAAAGTTATGACCTTCAACACAACCTCTGTTGCTGCAGTAACACTCGTGTTGATTATCCCCCCAAAGATATTACCGTGAGTTCCTGCAAGAATTATACTAAAATAACAACAAGAAAAATCCAATGATGGTGCCAAGAAAGGAGCGAACGATCCGGTGAGAGAGATCAAAGAAAATGGCCCTGGAAAAGTTTTGATAGGCGTAACATTGGGCAAAAGCTCATGAAAGGATACATTGGAAACGAACCCAGAACCATTGAGGATGGTAACCCCCACTTGATTCTCATAACAAAACTTACGAACTATTGAGATAACGTTAGACCCAGACTGAATTCGAAGGAAAAATGGTTCCAAACCTGAGTTTTTCACTTCGGTTTGTATTTGCTTATTCTTTGAACCACGTGGTCGGCCTCGTGGTTTTTGGTTGTTGGATACTTCGAGAGCTTCATTGGTGTTAGATTTCAAAAGCGGTGTAGGGGTTATGCTACTAGTGGTTTCACTAATTGAATAAGGGCTATAAGGATTGATGTGGTTACTATCTCCCATGTTGAAAAAGTTGGAGCCATTGAAAAAAGATGGTTGATAATTGTATCTTCCATCATTCTCCATATGGACAAGGCTAAGTGAGAGAAATTATGGTATGGATGGTTGCCAAAGTGAAGCACAAAAAAATAGAGAGAGATGATAAGGGTAATCACTTTTGGCCTTCTTATAGCCTCTTTACAAAAGATACCACATCCAGAAAGGGAAAGAACTCTAACTCTGTCTTCGAGATAAAGAGAGAACACAAGATTTTGGCCTTCGTTGAAACTTTACCGTTACATGTTATTGAATTATGTCTTAACTCGAGGGTTGTTCAGAGCAATGTTTAAGACATTTCACTATTACAAGAGCGTTGATACAGAATGTCTATGAACCATATGCGATTTCATACGTCATTTATGATTGAGTGGGACTAATTAGACTCATTATAAGGAAAATAAAGCTTTGTTATATCATATTTTTTGCTTCATCAATTGAATTTGATTAAGGAAAGCAAAGACTACATTATCAATAATGATAATAATTGTACCAAATTAGAGTTGCAAAATAGTACACAGCCTGTCATTCGAGTGAATAACCTTTATCAAATTCATATTTTTCCATTTCTAATAGGGTCATTTCAGGTATATAATAATGACGACATATAATAACTAAATATAGTAATCTTATAAATTTCTTTTTAAAATAATAAAAATCTTATCCGCTCAAATGAGTGATTCTTACCAACCAATAACGGCTAAAATTTCTACACCTTTAAGTGTTTTTCATGACCGCTCTAAATTCATGAAAGATTCGTCTTTATACCTAGGCTAAATAACAAAATGACCCACACTATGTTGCGTAAGCTCGAATTTCATTGGGAATATTCACATGTTTAGTGCACCCTTCATTCCTAAATAATAGTTATGTTTGACTGGGCACGTAGATTAAGAAAATATAACTGAATCTATTATAAATATTTATATAATATATAGTTTTCTTTAAAATCCTTGTGCATTTGACCATAATGAAATTAGGAAAAAAAGTAAAGGTAAAGTTGTAAAAGTATTTTTCTAAAAATGAAAGTTTAGAAAGAAGACAATTTTTTTTTGGAATAAACAAAAAAAGAAACCAGAACAATTATTTAGGAACGAATGAAGTATTTTAAATTATTTGTGAATATTCCTTAAGAAAATTATATTTTCTCATAACCTGTAATACCCGATCCCTCGTATATTTTCTCATAACCTGTAATACCCCTTAAGAAAATTATTTAGGTTTTAGGTCTTTGCATGATTGTTATGAACATGCTTAGATGTGTTAGACTTCAATTTGAAGGTGTTCCTTAATTCTATTGATGTCTTTGATACTTTGAGGATAACATTCGTCTTTACCACGTAGCTTGAAATCGAGTCATGTGTGCGTCTCGTCTTTTGGAGTTCTTATTCTCCTAGTTGTTTCTTAACTTCTTAGAAGTATTAAAGCCAATTGGCCTCTTGACTTGCTTTAAGTCTCATATTCTTGTTTGTTTGATCGCTAGTTCATTAGTCGTTTCGTTAGCAACTTGTTGTGTCTTATTCCAGTTTCACTTTAGGTTGTTTCAGGTGTTGTTCGGGCGAGTCTTGAACTTGTTTTGAGTGGGTTTTCAACCTTGGATGGTTTTGGTATGTTATGGGGTTCATTTAGGCTTAGTTTGGAGCCTTTTGCCTTAAGTTGAGCTTGTGATTGCATTGGTTTTGGACTTGCGACCGCAAGGTAGTCAGAGAGTTCATATTGTGTAGAGGAAGAGCATACGAGGGCATGCCTCTTGGAGCATACACCTGCAAGGTCCCAAAATCTACTTCGAGCAGATTTATGCAATTTCGACTTTTAAATGTGCAATACCTATTCTAACCTTAATGAAAACTATCCTAAACCATCCCTAATCTATCCTAATCAGCCTTGATTAGATCCTAACACATTGGATTAGTTTTTTTAATGAGTATTGGGTTTGGATTAGTTGGTTGATTAGCCTGAACCCTCTCTAATTGGACCAACACATTGTCTATCCTACCCCATTGTTTGTGGATGTTTATATCCACAAAACCCAACCATATTCAGCCATTCTCCTTTCATTTCCTCTTCACAATACATATTCTAGAGAGAGAGAAAGAGTCAAGAGGAGATTTTGGAGCCCTAGAGAGTATTCATTCGATCTACGAAGATCCAACCGATGGATTGTTTATTCGAATTCAGATTCTTGGTGCCCTCGACAAGTAGAACATCTTCCACTGATTAATCTTTGATTTTGGTTAAGGTTTGTGGCTTCAAGAGGTAAGCTACTATACCCCTTTCCTCTATTTGCATGTCCTATAGGATTGCGAGTATGTTCATCCTTCAAAACTAAGTTAAATGACTAGATTGACATGCTATACATGAGTACTTTGTGACTTGAAGGCTATACATGTATATTATGAGAAATATATGTGATTTATGTGTCGTATGAAGTGGGGTTGAGTTTATGATGAGTTCTATGGTGTTTAGGGCTTGGGAATGAAGCCTGAATAATTTGAGATTATGTCATAATTTTGTATTGGGTGACAATTTCAGGATTTATGAAATATGTAAAGTATGAAACGTATAATTAAGACTCAACAAAGTCATTATAAGTTCAATAATATGTTAATGAGCTTTGGGTTGAAATCCTACGATATTTGGGTTTCATTTGATTATGATCGGGAGGACTCGAGTATCCTAATTTGTGTCCAATTGTGACACTGACATTTTAAAGACCTTAATGTCAATTATTAGATGAAACTTTACTTATTTAGAAAGACGTATTATTGAACTACTAGAAGTTCGAGAATTGTTTTGTTGGTTGCGACTCTTGGGAATTGATTTAGAGCGTGCTCGGTAGAGCACGAAACATTAGTGACCATTTAATGGTCTCGAACATCATTAAGAAATGATTATTGGATGGGTTTCCATCCTATGGTATTAGGCCGAGTGCACGTGAAGGAACTTGTGAGGTTGAGACTACAGAGTAATCCTTATGAGCTTTGAGTATGAATTGAGGATGTCGATTATGTACGACGAGTTGGACTATGAGTTAGAGTCCGATATTGTTTTGTGGAGACTAAATATTAAGTCTTGATTTGTGGGCGTTATTAGACTAGCATAGTAGTCTTGGATTGATTGTGATTTGAGGATCATTATAGACCTCACGGTATGATTGTGAATAAGCTCGTATGCTATTCTTGTTTGGGTTTGTAACTTGGGGATCATGAATACCCTGATGTGTGATTACTTGGACTAAACGTGTAGTTAGCCGAGCATGATAAGTATGCATAATTATGTGCATTGAGATTTGGGCTTTGTAAAGCATTATGATCTACTTGATTTGGATGAGTCCGCTCTTGTCGGACTTGATCCATGTTTGTTTATACAAGTAAATGTCTATTTGTGAACCTTGTTTTGAGTCTAGCTGGTGCCTTGGTCGTTGTGTCGGCAATTGGACGATTCATAGCCTTTGGGTAAGCAATCGCTATGAGTTGTCACATTGGTTCCCTTTCTCCTCACTATTTGGCCAATAATGAGATGTAGTCCTCGTATTAGCGCCATATCGCCTGATAGCGAGCTCCCATTTCTTCATCCTAGGTTGGATGAAAGGCAACGTGTACTCATTAAAGAAAAATGATAAGTTATGATTATTCACTAAAGAAGACTAGTGAAAGATATTCGATATGGTTTGGTTATTGGGCCGAGCACGAGATACGGTCCAGTTGCAGTTCAACTTGTGTTCAGCAGCAGCGGCGTAGACAGACAGACAATCAGATATCTATAACCTGTTGTATATGTTTATTTACGAGCACTTATGTGAAAAACAATGTACTATGTGGTTTATATGAGATTATGCACCTTGATGACTTGGTACATGTTTTATTATTGGTATACTATTATGATATCATGATGTATATATATGCTTGAGCATTATGCTATGACATGTAGTAGCTTACTGTGTCTTTATGACTCATCACACACCTTTGTTTTACTTAGTGTGTGCAGTGGACTGGTTAGTACATGTTGCGGTTACGGGTTCGTGGTTGATAGCAAGTGGTCTTCCGGGCAATAACTTGGAGTTATTCATATTATGTCTTTATTATTCTTGTGAGACATGGATATAAAGTTATGTAAACTTTACTTGGTAGATTGTGTTGTATGGTGTTATAGTCTTATTTTGGAGTCGAGTAGTATGGTCAAGCCTTTGTATCTATTTAGTAAGTTTATTTCCATTGTGTTCCCAAGCATGCTTCAGCTCGAAGGTTTTAGTGTTGTTGTTGTTGTGGTTTTATCCGACACGTTTAGCCGTTGATATTATTGTTTAGATACAGAGTATTAGACTCGCGTTATTTTAGTTAGTTTTCCCTCCGACATGTATTAGCCGTCGAGTGGTTGTTGTTCAGGTTGGATTCTTGTTGTTTCGCCGACCTTAGGTTTGTCGATGGGTTGTTTCTCGTGAGCAATGTTGCGTCACGTGCGTTGTAGGATTGTCAAGAGATAGTCGTCTCTCAGCCTTGCGTTCCGTTGATGGAATTAAAGGCTTGGGTTCCATTATAAATTGCTTCCATAGGTTTGGTTTTTGCTGTCCCGTATCGCCGTTATGACTTTACTTTCTTGTTAGATCTTGTTCGGCTCGACTCTTGACTCACGTGATTATGCTTAGCAGGTGCTTGTCTGTTTTATTAGGTTGTTTTCATGACACGACCTTGAGATTCCGTATAGGGGTCCGAGTCGGGTCGTGACATAACCATTACTTCCTTCGTCTTTGAAAGGGTTCCTATAAGCAAAAACTCTATAAGTAGACTGCGTGCTGCAACTTAGATGGTAACTTTACTAAGGCTTCTCAAGTTGGAATATAACTTGGAGTGTGCTAAGCGACTAGAATCAACAAGCTTATCAACATAGTTGAGATCTTTGAGAAAACCACTTAGTGATGGAGACCATTTTGGAGTGCATTGCTTCTTGCCATAACATGTAGTCACTAAGGCCTATTCTCCATATTTCTTCCTTTTTCTTGGATAATCACAAATAAAAATTCAACATTCAAAGTTAAGCCAACAAGCCATCGAGCCAAATGCACTATACACTAAAACACTTTTGGATTCATGATTGCATGTTGACCCAATATCCATAATTCATGATACTCCCTTCATTCCTAAAATAAAATAAAATAACTCATCATTCCATTTTAGGTTGTTTCAAAAAACTAGAATCTTTTCTTTTTCAAAAATTACCATTATTACTTCACCTTTAATTTGATTCCTCACTTAAATTGACAGACCCCACCTCCACATAAGTATTAAAAAATACACATTATTCTAATATTTATAATAGAGTAAATTATCTTTTGTTAATTGATATCGGGTCATACATGACACCTGGTGGAAAACTAAAAAACAATTTAAATGAAAAATAACGGAGAGAAAAATTCATTGTATACTGAGTGAGATATACTGAGTACATTCACTAAATTTTTAATTTTTTGTCAGAAATTAATGAATAAGAAACACGGGACTAAAATGAATGTAGAAGACAAACGCTTTTCGTACAAGAAATAATTCAGTATTAATACTCAAATATCAGTTAAAACTGTTTGATTACAAAGAAAGAAAGGCATATTTATAGGCCTTAGAAAATGCATAAAAGAGAATAATCCCAAAAGTTATGTCTGTTGGTATATATCTGTAGGAAAAGTTATGTCTGTTGGCAGTTAGTTGCTTGATAATTGCCCAATAATCGCTACATGTTGGCGCTAGTTGCTTGATAATCGCTCAATAATCGCTACATGCCCGATTTGAACTTCTACTAGAAAACACTTATATTTGTTCCTTATCGCCATTTTTTTGAAGAGAACTCGAACCTCGAGTGATCTCGGATAGAAAGAAGGCTCGAGAGGGAAAATAATGATAAAGGTCGATACGTTGAATGTTCGTGAGATTCCCATTGATTCAGCAGTCCACCACATATACATTATCATTGATTTTATGCACAATTTTATAAGGGTCGCACTTCTTTGGTTGTAGCTTGTGATATTGACCAACCGAAAACGCCGTCGCAGTAAAAACCATCACCTCATCGCCAACCTTGAACAAATTAACTCTACGATGTTTATGAATGGCTTGCTTGAATTTTTGATTAGTTTCCAATAACTTTTGGCAGACTTCAACCTGAATATTCTGCGATTCTGTAGCTAAATTTGCAGCAGCTGCACTATTTGTAGCGGCTTGTGGCAATTTCACCAAGTCCAAAGCATGTCGTGGAGGCTTCTGATAGACTATTGAGAAAGGTGACTTTCCAATAGAACTGTGAACATCATTGTTGAAGGCAAACTCTGCTTGTGGCAATGCATGATCCCACTGTTTTGGTCGATCCCCACAAATACAACGAATGAGGTTCCCAAGGGTTCGGTTAACGACTTCGGTTTGTCCATCGGTTTGAGGGTGTGCTGTGCTACTAAAATTCAAAGATGTATCAAACATACGCCACAAGGTCATCCAAAAGTGACTGAGAAATTTAGTATCACGATCTGAAGTAATGGACTTAGGCACACCATGTAAACGAACCACTTCCCGAAAGAATAGGCGTGCAATATTTGAAGCATCAGACGTCTTCTTACAAGGAATGAAATGCACCATTTTAGAAAACTTGTCGAAAATCACGAAAACAGAATCAACCCCGCGCTGAGTCCGAGGTAGGCCTAGAACAAAATCCATTGACAAATCTTTCCAAATAGCTTCTGGAACTGGAAGAGGCATGTATAGTCCAGTATTTTGTGCTTGTCCCTTAGCCGTCTGACAAACATAACACCTTCTTACATATCTCCCTACTTCTCTTTTTAATTGAGGCCAATAATATCTTTCCTCAACACTAGCAATAGTCTTCTCTCTGCCCAGATGCCCGCTCAAACCACCACCATGCAGATCGCAGACTAGTTTGTCTCTCAATGATGTTCTTGGAATACAAAAACGATTTCCTTTAAAGAGATACCCTTCATGCTTATAAAAATCCTCAAATGGGACTTTGGCCCATATAGAACTAAAGTCCTCATCATCAGAATATAAGTCTCGAAGAACCTCAAAACCTGTGACCTCGTGGCTCATTGTTATCAATAAATTAGCGCCTACTCAATGCATCACGGGTTTATTCGGCTACCAGACTTGTGCTTCAATGTGAATGGAAATTGCTGCAAATATGCGACCCATCGTGCATGCATCTTGCTGATATTCTTTTGATTGTTGATGTGTTTTAAGGCCTGATGATCAGTATACAAAACGAACTGGTCCTGTATAAGATAATGTTCCCAATGCTTTAAAGCCCGAATAACTGCATAAAACTCTTGATCATAGGTTGACCACCTTTGTCGTGGTTCACTTAGTTTCTCGCTGAAATAAGCAACTGGTTTCCCTTCTTGAGAAAGAACCGCACCAACCCCTACTCCACAAGCGTCACACTCCACGACAAATAATTTTTCAAAACTGGGGAGCGCAAGTACCGGCGCTGTACATAACTTGTTTTTTATCGTCTCGAAGCTTCTTGTTTGCTCAATTCCCCACTGAAATTTTCCTTTCTTTAAGCAATCTGTTAAGGGTGCAACGATGGTGCTGAAATTCCGAATGAATCGCCTATAAAAAGTAGCAAGTCCATGAAAACTACGCAATTCTGAAACAGTTTTTGGTATCGGCCATTCTCGAATTACTTTAACCTTTTCTTCATCCACATGAATTCCCTCGCTACTGACAACAAAACCCAAGAATATAAGGCTGCTCTGAAAAAATTCACACTTTTTTTTGTTTATGTAAAGCTTATTATCTTGCAATACCGTCAAAACCTGTCGCAAATGCTCCATGTGCTCCTCTTCATTATTACTATATATCATAATATCGTCAAAATAAACTACGACAAATTTACCCGTAAATGGCTTCAATACTTCATTCATTAAACGCATGAAGGTGCTTGGAGCATTCGACAATCCAAATGGCATAACAAGCCATTCGTACAAACCTTCCTTCGTCTTGAATGCAGTCTTCCACTCATCTCCCGGTCTGATGCGGATTTGATGATAACCACTTTGCAAATCAATCTTACTGAAAATTCGTGCTCCAGACAAATAGTCCAACATATCTTCTAACCGCGGAATTGGAAATTTGTAACGTACCGTAATCTTGTTTATTGCTCGACTATCTATGCACATACGCCATGACCCATTCTTCTTTGGAGTTAGTAAGGCCGGAACTGCACAAGGACTCATACTCTCTCGTATCATCCCTTTTAATAACAACTCCTCCACCATCTGCTGCAAAATTTGATTCTCTTTTGGGCTCATCCGATAATGAGGTAAATTTGGTAAAGTGGCTCCATGAATCAAGTCAATAGCATCTGTGAATATTCCTCATTGGTGGTAACTGCAGGAAGCTCTTCATGTACTATTTCTTGGAATTCCTTCAACAAGCTACACATTGAATCAGGGACTTGCTTTCCTGATTGAGATCCACCTGTTAACAACACTGCCTTCACTACTAAGGCATGAATCTCCTTAGCATGTCGGACATCACTTATCAAATCTGATTTCGAACGAGTGATGGTCAAGAAATTCTCTATTTTATGTGCCTCAACATTCTGCTTGAACCCCAACGGTAGTAACGTTATCTTTTTTCCGTCTTTCATAAACTGATATATGTTCTCTCGTCCATTATGAATAGTACCGAGATCAAACTGCCATGGCCTGCCAAATAATAATTGGCATGCATCCATATCTACTATATCACACATAACCTCATCTTTATAGTATTTACCAATAGTTAAGGGTACACGACATCGATCGATCCTTTACCTTAATCCCATCACCATTCTTAATCCAAAACAACACTATAAGGCTCAGGATGCTTCTCTACAGATAATCTTAATGTGTTGACCAGATTCTGAGAAATGATATTTTCGCAACTGCCACTGTCAATAATCAATTCAAAAATATGTTCAAAAATTGTGCACCTGGTTTGGAATAATGCATTCCGTTGCGAGTCGTCTCTTCGTGGTGTGAACAAAATTTTCCGAACCACTAGGGCCTGTTGCATTTCTCCATTAGCAGCACCTCCATCTGGTTTACAAATCCCTTCGTTCTCATCTTCATACTCCTGCGTACCATCATTAAAATCAGTCATATTAACTGGACGTCGTCGTGGACAATTATTTGACAAATGCCCAACTTCCTGACATCTGTAACACTTAGCTCCTGTTGTCTTTGCGTATGAGTTATTATTATGCCTTTTCCCAATCTCTTTAGGTGCTACATCAGAAATACTTCCCATGCTTGGTTTAGGATTTGTTCGGATGACTCGGCAAACCCTTTCCCATAGAAGTTTTCTGACCCCATAGATTTCCCTGCGCCATGTTCCGAGCCTCACCGAGGGTTAGGATAACTTGACACCCAATTTTGTCACGAATTGCTGGCCTCAACCCATGAACATATCTAGCAACATGTTGCCCTTCTTTCCATCGATTGTTACGAGATGCAAGACGCAAAAAATCTGCAGTATAATCAACCACCGACTTTTGTCCTTGTGTCAACGTTTGATATTGATGGAACAAGAACCGATCATAATCCGGAGGGATGAATACGTTCATCAACATTCTTTTCATCTTTGGCCACGGGTTGTTTACCTAAACGTCGTCGTTGGGCTGAACTTGTTCCCACCATGATGATGATCCTCCTTTTAAGCGATACGCAACCAACTTCACTTGTTTATTCTCGGCTATTTACGCAAAATCAAAAATCTTTCGACTTCCGCCACCCAATCTAAAAAGTCTTCAATATTTAAATTCCCACTGAAAGGAGGAAGATCCACCTTCAATCGAAACTCATCTTATCTATAACGTCGATTTTCCCTATGATTTGGGTTTCCACCAAGGATTTCTGCCACCTCTTCATCTGATGAATCATTTTCGTTGTTCTGAACTTGGGGTGGGGGAACCACACGATTGCCTTATGGTGCATGAGCAACTCTTCTTACTCCTTCACCATCTAGGTTATCGTGGCCAGCATGCCCCGCTCGTAATGTTGCTTACGTTCGATCAACACGAACAGTTAGAGTTTGGGCGTTCGCCATCGCTTGAATTTCTCTTAACAAGTCTGAAAGGGAAGGTTCTATGTTGTTAGCCATGGCCAAGGGAAAACCAAGGCTCTGATACCACTTGACACGGGACTAAAATGAATGTAGAAGACAAACGCTCTTCGTACAAGAAATAATTCAGTATTAATACTCAAATATCAGTTAAAACTGTTTGATTACAAAGAAAGAAAGGCATATTTATAGGCCTTAGAAAATACATAAAAGAGAATAATCCCAAAAGTTATGTCTGTTGGTATATATCTGTAGGAAAAGTTATGTCTGTTGGCAGTTAGTTGCTTGAAAACTGCTCAATAACTGCTACATGCAGTCTGATTTAAACTTCTACTAGAAAACACTTATATTTGTCCCTTATCAATAAGTCAAAATTCTTGTTCATAATTTACATATTATCATCCACAAAATACCTTACAAAGTAATGATTGTACAAAGTATACATATAGTCTATCACAAAGCACTTAACTTAGAAAGGTAAAACTATTTCAAAATGGTTGATCGTTTTCAAGATGACGTTAGTTAAGAACTTGTTCCGTGCAGTGTTTTCAAACCATAGTTTTTTCAAAAACTAATTTTGTTGAAAAAGCTCTAATTTGTAGGAACATTCTAATTTGATAACACAACTTCTTCAAACACTACAATGATACAGATTGTATCGGAAGAATATTCATTTTTTGGCTACGTTTTGCGCAAAACACAAGACCGCTCAAATCATCCGTATCATGGTTATAATTATTAGTTACACATCTCGTATGTGCTGTAGGAATTAAGTTTCTTTGGGATAAATTCGACCGGCCCCACTATTTTTAACCGCTTTACCCCCTATTTTTTTTCGTAACCGAAAAATAAAACAGCATGTATCATGCTACACAAAATAAAACACTTTCATGCATGTATAAAGTGCCTTTTTTCAATTACAGAAAAATATAAGTATAAAACGGTCGAAAACTTTAAAACGGGAGCTAACCTATAATTTTTTCCAAGTTTTTTTAAAGGGAAGATTTTTATTTTATGTTTCCTTTTCTTGGGTACATAAAATACACTCATAGAGAGGTCGAATTTTTTTTGTTCCCAAATAAACCCAAGGCTCAATTATAAAAATCATCACGACTGTCCATTCTATATGACCACAAAAGTAATTTTCCCAACGTATATCATGGTTCGAGATACCATGAAAACATAGTGAACAAGCATGTACCTATCGTCAGATGACACCGGAGTAGTGTGCTTATAAGTGCCGGTTGATTGCGGTTCAATTTTTCGATTCGGTCCAACTTTTGCTAAAAAAAAAAGATAAAGCAAAACGGATGAATAATGTGTTTCTTACAAAATTCAAAACTATAACCAACCAAAAATATATGAGAACCAACACTTTGGTCCAGTCCATAACTAACCTCAAATGTACGAGAACTAGAACAAGACCTGGTTAATACAAACAAATATGTTGAGTATAATAGCAAAACGTTGAGAATACAAATCGATTCACAAAAGATTTAAAAATTACAATACATTCAACAATTAACGAGGGTTTCAACAAGGCTGAAACGAACGACGGGGCGAGGGTTTCAAGGCAAACAAGAGTTTTGGTTGAATTGAAGACATAAGAGACTTAGTCGCTCAATTGTTAATCGTTTATGACAGAAATATAAGTAGAGTATAACTAGACTATTTATACTTAGGGTTAGGGTTAGGAAAGACATTAATTTATTAATACACATATATTATGGCAAAAACTCATGTATGGCGGTCTTACGGATATTTTTTGTAAGATGGATTCTCATTACCTGACCCATCATGTGTTGGTGAGTTGAACTGTGAGAGAGTGGAGCTCCGTCTTACGAATTAAGATTCGTAAATCAGTTTTACAGGAGACCTACTCTTATTTTATATATATATATATACACACTAGATCTTTGTGCCCGTGCCTATGGCATAACGTTAGTATGTGACTTGATCAATGTATACTCGAGCAGTATGGAACTAATCAATATATGCTTAGAGTTTTGTAAGGTCATATCAATGTACCCTACACAATAGAAAAGATAAAACCCAAAAATTAAATAAAAAACACAGTTTAACACACTTGAAAAACTAAACCTCCAAAAACACAACAGAAAACAGTTTTAAATAATCAAATACTTCACACTGAACACTCACATACTAAATTAGCACGCAACTTATTCAATTTGCATAAACTATTATAAGGAAAAATGACCTCATTAACCATGAAGTCAGCCTGTGACATCTACCACTGTGATTCATGACTATGCCTGCTGCTCCGGAGAAGTATATGCAGTCTTCTTTTCAAAAAGAAAAAAATAAGAAATAAAAAAAAGGCCCCAAACATATAAACTTAGGAAGGCATACTTCAATAAACAAATCAAATTTAAGGTTTCACCGTTGCTTATAACATGGCAAAGACCTTTTCTTTCCTTTTTTTCTCACTTTGTTGCATAGCCTACAAAGTTTAACAGCAACATAATATACAACTAAATTGCTTAGAGAGGTTTCAAAGAAGATAAGAAATCACCATAATATACAACTAAATTAGTTTGACTTTATCTTCATTCTTCAAGTTCCTTACACCTTAGATGCTGATGCAAAATTACAAGCCTAGCAGTCCCAAAAGCAAAGTATCCTATGGCTGAAAAACACGCAACCGTGAAGAACTCTCGGCTTCATTCCGCGAGTTAAGCCAACCCACCTTGAGTAAATCAAGAAGGCAAGTTTCTAAGCAATATGTCAGAGTAGCCTACATAAACCCAACTCACTATATTTTTCCAAAATTCACAAGAAAACCTCCCAAGATCTCCCCCTTTCGCAAGAACAATAATAGCATAATATCACGAACATTCAAGTAAATCGGTTAAGGGCTCAATCGAAAAATTGGAGACTTTTGATGTGAGAGAGAGAGAGAGAGAGAGAGAAAGAGAGAGAAAGAAATCAAATAGAAGAAAGAGAAGAAGCCCTTCCAAGGGATCCAATAAGAAATTCTTTTAGGGAAGCCCTTTAGCCTATTCTCGTTCACAACTAAGGCAAGTAGGTTGAATCACACTGGAAAAGTGAAGGGTATAGCTTTTGGAAGAACAATATGATGTAGAACAGGTGGTCGAGACTTATTTGAGCAAGGTTCTGGGGAAAAGCTCGAAGTTCAGGGGGTCCAACGTCATTGTCTAAAAGTTGGTCCTACGGGTAGTTTTCATAGTTTCCGTTATGGACTAGTAGAAATCATTTAACGATCGGTAGAACTTTAACGGTGCATAACTTTCGCGTCCGGATGAACTACATGGTCCGCCTCATATCAAATCGAAGCCCTCGACGAGATCTACAAGATTTATAAAGTTGATCTCATGAACAGTTCGTTTTTAGCCCAAAAAACACCATTTAAGCACTGTTACGGGCCTTGGAAGTTATTAGGCTTTTTCGTTTAATTTGTTTAATTCTTTTCCTTTTAGGGTTTGGTTTGTTAGGGCATATAAATACCCTCTTAAACATTTATTTCGACAGTTTTGATAAAATTCGAGTTTTCTCATCTTCTTGCTTTGTGCTTGAAAACCCTAAGTTGTCATAGGCTTGTGATTAAGGAATTTCTCGTAGAAAGAGTTCTTGTTGATTGTTCCGCTGCGTCAGTTGGTATCAGAGCATATTAACATCTTCTGAGATGGCAGCTAACGTTGGCAACAACAAAGACACCAACGTTGTACTGGTGGCTAGGGGTGGCAAAATGGGTGTTATGGATCAATGGATAATAGGCCATTATCCATATATAATGGCCTATTATCCATTGATCCATAACACCCATTTTGCCACCCCTACTGGTGGCCCTCCTTGAACGGGTGTAAACTACGATAGACAATTTGGTTGTTTCAAACCAACCTATCCTGAAGGAGTGCGCAACATACAGCTCGATGGTGAAAACCCTAGGCAACGGGCAGGGGCTCGTGTAGAACCTGTAGGACGCGGGGTGAACCCAACTCGTGATCCACCGGCCAGGGCAGTGGTAGATTCTGATTCAGATGGGGAAGAGGTACCGTTTGCAAGAGCAGTGGATCAGTATCCAAAAATCAAGGCTGACCTACCGTTCTTCACCGGTGATCTGGATCTGGAAGACTTTATCGACTGGCTTTTAAAGGTCGAAAAGTATTTTGACCTTATGGGAATCACCGAGGACAAGCAGGTGAAATACGCAACATATAAGCTCAGGAGTGGAGGTTCTGCTTGGTGGGAACAGTTACAAAATAATAGGAGGAGATAGGGTAAACAACCTATACGCACGTGGAGGTGTATGAAGGAGGCTCTGCGGCTTCGGTTTTTACCGGCTGATTATGATGAGATTCTGTTCCAGAAATATCACGATTGTTGGCAAGATAACAGGACCGTCAGTCAATACACGAACGAGTTTTATAGACTATCGGCTCGTAATAACCTGAATGAGACAGAGGGACATCAGAATGCAAGATATGTAGGAGGACTTCGGGCAGGGATTAAGAACCAGGTTCAGATTTATTCAGTCAATATAGTTGATGAAGTTTTCATGTGCGCGACCAAAGTGGAGGCTCATCAGTTGCATAGCACACAGTCTCGGGGTCAATCGATGTTTCGTAGGTTTGGGGAAACATCTTCAGTTCCGACAGCGGCGGCAGCACCGTCGAGTTCCAAGTAACCTGTTCCGATATCAACCCTAAAGGGTGGGGAAGAAAAACGAGACACTCCTGCCAATCAATTCCAAAGGCGCAATAATCATACCACTACGGGGAAGCCAAACAACAATCCCTATTCCAAAAGCTATGGGGATAAGTGTTTTCGTTGTGGACAACCCGGGCATATTTCTAATAATTGCCTTAATCGCGGTAAGGTGAATATGGCAGAACGGGATGAACAAGGTGAGGATGATCTAGAGACTGATATGGAGGAGTATGTAGAGGACCCTAATGAAGGTTACGAAGATGATGTACATGAGTCATTCGTGGTTCGTAGATTGATGCTGACAACACCTGTCAACAATGACGAACCTCAGCGACACAACATTTTTCGTACTCGTGGTAAGGTGACGACCTGAATATCGAGCTGATCATAGACAGTGGGAGTAGCGAGAATCTGGTTGCTCGTGTACTTGTAGACAAACTGAAGCTAGAAGTGATGAAGCATCCTACGCCCTACTAAGTTAGTTGGATTAATTCAGTTGGCAATGTCAAGGTAACGCAACAATGTATTATACCTTTTTCTATTGGTAGATATAAGGATGAAATATTATGCGATGTTGTTGATATGACTGCATGCCAAGTATTGTTGGGTAGGCCGTGGCAGTTTGATATGGATGTCATGCACAAGGGTAGGGATAATTTGATTATGTTTACTAAAGATAATGTGAAATTTACTATGTGCCCGTTGGTTGATGTCACTCCAAGGCCAAGGGTAAAACAACTTTGATCTCTTTGTGTACGGGTAAAGAATTAGTTAGGGAGGCCTCTGATGTTATATTTGCGGTGGTGAATAAAGAGTTTTTGGGGTTAGTAGATTCTGGTTCAGTTCCCGAGCAATTGACATCGTTGCGAGTTTCATGATCTTATGCCAGAAGAGCTTCCTGCGGCGTTACCACCTTTGCGTAACATTCAGCATCACATTGACCTTGTTCTTGGTGCTACACTTCCTAACATTCCCCACTATAGGATGAGCCCAGCCGAGCATGATATCTTAAGAGAACAGGTTGAAGAATTGCTGAAGCGAAGATCCATTCAAGAGAGCATGAGTCCGTGTGCAGTTCTTGCCCTTCTTGTGCCAAAAAAGGATGGAACTAGGAGGATGTGTATTAATAGCAGGGTCATCAATAAGATTACTGTGAAGTATTGGTTTCCCATTCCCCGTCTAGATGACATGTTGGATATGTTGCGTGGTGCTAATGTATTTTCAAAGATTGATTTGAAGAGCGGGTATCATCAGGTTCGGATTAGACCTGGCGATGAGTGGAAGATAGCTTTCAAAACGAAGGAGGGGCTTTATAAGTGGTTGGTCATGCGATTTGGTTTATCTAACGCTCCCAACACTTTCATGTAACTTATGAATCAGGTTTTAAAGCCTTTCAAATTCCTGGTTGTTTACTTTGACGATATCCTGATTTTTAGTCACAACGAAGAGGAGCATATTGGGCATTTACGGGCTGTGTTACATGCCTTGAGGGAGAGCCAGTTGTTCATTAATCTTAAAAAGTGCATTTTTATGCTTGATAAACTACTATTCTTGGGTTATATCGTGTCTGCAGATGGCATACAAGTAGATGAGGAGAAGGTGCGTGCAATTAAAGAGTGGCCACGACCTAAAACTATATATGAAGTACGTAGTTTCCATGGCCTTCCTACCTTCTACCGGCGTTTCATATGGGATTTCAGTAGTATCATGGCACCTATCACTAAGTGCATGAAGAAACAGAAATTCTTATGAGGGGACGAAGCTGATGTAAGCTTCGCGGTGATCAAAGAGAAATTGACCGGTGCATCGATTTTGACTTTACCAGATTTTAGCAAACCATTTGAACTCGAGACAGACGCTTCTATTATTGGGATCGGAGCAGTTTTGATTCAGGAGCGACGACCTGTAGCTTTTATGAGTGAGAAGCTAAGCGATGCGCGATAGAAATAGACCACTTATGAGATCGAGTTCTACGCGGTGGTGCGAGATGTTAAAGACGGGGAGCAGTATCTGTTTCAGAAGTAGTTCATTTTACATACTGACCATGAAGCATTGAAACACATAAATGAGCAAAAGTCACTAAACTGTATGCATGCCCAGTGGGTATCCTACTTTCGGCAGTTCATTTTTGTTATCAAACAAGAGTGGGCAACATAACAAGGTGGCTGATGCCTTAAGTCGTCGGGCAAGTTTATTGGTTCAGACTGTTGTGATCGAATTTGAATGTTTGAACGAGTTGTATGTTGATGATGCAGATTTTGCAGCAGTTTGGGGATGAGTGCAGTGCCGGAAGTGTCAGTGGTCCTTTTATGATTCAGGACGGGTTCCTATTCTTCAAAGATCGCCTTTGTATTCCAAGGGGTTATGTGCGTGAGAGTTTGATCTCTGAGTTGCATAAGGGTGGACATTGTGGGAGAGACAAGACTGCAGAATTGGTGGCACGACGATATTATTGGCCTCAATTGAAGCGCGATACTTACAAGTTTGTGCAGAAGTGTCTTGTTTGTCAGATAAACAAGGGGCAGTCGCAAAATACCGGTTTGTACACACCACTTCCGGTCCCAGCAGCTCTGTGGGAGGATATATCTATGGATTTTGTGTTGGGGTTGCCGCGCATACAAAGATCCAATGATTCTGTTTTTGTGGTGGTCGATCGATTTAGCACAATGGCCCACTTCATTCCATGTCGGAAAACCTCGGATGCACCCCATATTGCAGCCTTGTTCTTTCGTGAAGTGGTGCGTTTGCATGGGTCCCTACATCCATCACTTCTGATCGCGATACAAAGTTTTTGAGTTACTTTTGGAAGATTTTGTGGCGCATGTTTCATACGGAGTTACAGTTTAGTAGCTCTTTTCATCTACAGACCGATGGCCAAACTAAGGTGGTCAATCGCACTGGGTTTGATTTTGTGTTGTTTATGCAATGACAAACCGAAGCAGTATGATCTAGTTTTAGCTCCGACAGAGTTCGCTTTCAATAATATGGTCAACCGTACTACCAGGAAGATTCCGTTTGAGATTGTGTATCAGCGACCTCCGCGTCATACTCTCGATCTGGTACCGTTACCCAAACTGTTAGGCTATAGTGTTGCTGCTGAACATATGGCTGAGAAGATTGAAGCTGTGCAAGCGGAAGTGATGAAGAATATCGAGGCCTCCAATGCTAAGTATAAAGAGGCTGATGACAAACGAAGTCGTTCCAAGGTCTTTGCTATCGATGATTTGGTAATGGTCCATCTGCGCAAGGAGCGGTTCCCGGTTGGTACTTATAGCAAGCTACATCCGAAGAAGATTGGGCCATGCAAGATTCTGAAGAAGATCAATGACAACGCGTATGTAAGACTTGCCGAACTGGTGGAACATCTCCCCTACTTTTAATGTGGCTGATTTGACTGACTTCTTCCCTGACGATCCTCTTAATCCTGTTGATGGCTCGAGGTCGAGTCCTTTTCAAGTAGGAGAGACTAATGTAGAACAGGTGGTCAAGACTTATTTGAGCAAGGTCTGGGGAAAAGCTCGAAGTTCAGGGGGTCCAACGTCATTGTCTGAAAGTTGGTCCTGTGGGTAGTTTTCATAGTTTCTGTTATGCATTAGTAGAAATCATTTAACGATCTGCAGAACTTTAACGGAGCATAACTTTCGCGTCCGGATGAACTACGGGGCCCGCTACATATCAAATCGAAGCTCTCGACGAGATCTACAAGATTCACAGTCGTTCGTTTTTAGCCCAAAAAGCGTTGTTTAAGCACTATTACAAGCCTTGGAAGTTTTTGGGCTTTTTCGTTTAATTTGTTTAATTCTTTTCCTTTTAGGGTTTGGTTTGTTAAGGCATATAAATACTCTTTTAAACATTTATTTCGACAGTTTTGATCACATTAGAGTTTTCTCATCTTCTTGCTTTGTGCTTGAAAATTCTAAGTCGTCATAGGCTTGTGATTAAGGAATTTCTCACAGAAAGAGTTCCTGTTGATTGTTCCGCTGCGTCACAATAATTTCAAGATTACCTTAATATTCAAAGAAATAGAAAAATTGAAGCCTCTTCTGTTGGAAGTTGATGTAAAGAAAAAGAAAATTGAGTGTTTGATGGAGAGAGAGAGAGAGAGGAATTGAAAGATTACCTCTTCCCACGGAAGGTGGTGTGGGTTAAGAAATATAAGAGTTGCTGAGTTGCTGATAGGAAGGGTTTTGCTAGATAATCCACCATAATAGTTTTGCAAATAGAGGAAAGAAGAAAAAGTTGCAGGCATTGGAAGAAGCGGAACAGACGATGGAGTACAAAGCAAAACCGTTGCTCACACGCGTTAATTTGCAATTAAATCAAGATCGTGGAAATTTGGTAAAAAAGTAAATATCAACTTCTGAATAGCTTTTACCAATTACACACATATAATCCAAGACCTATTGTAATATATATATATATACATCTATGCATTGGTCCAATCCGGCCCTAAAATGTTTTATAAGATTTAAAACTGGAATTGAACCAATTGGCGGGTTCTAATATAATTCTGGATCGGAACCAAACCACGAGTATTGGTTCAGTCCGGTCCGGTCCCTTTTTAAAAAAAAACTGCTAACAGATGTACTTTTCCCAATGTATATCATGGCTAGGTACCACTAAAACAGAGTGAACAGGCATGTACCTATTGTCAGATGACACCGGGGTAACGTTCTTATCACCAGCTGCTTCTCACATCTACATACTCTGCTTCACAGTTTTGACACTTCACATCTGGCCACTTATTTGGGAAAAATACTTCATTAAAATTCTTCGTTTTAAGGTTGATGCAGAATGATCAGAATTGCTGATATAATCCAATGACTGCTATAAAAGATTAAGCCTTGGAAACATTCTTTGAACATTGCGGGATAACTCTGATACATATGATGGCATTGCAACGTTACAAGAGAATGTAGGGATTAGCCAATTATCGTGACACTGTCCAATGGCTATGCTATACAACATGCTCAGGCTCGAAGATAACTTTGATACATATGAAGTTACAACATGACTAAAGGAATATGCATGCATTTAACCTTTTAAGAAAGCTTTTCTCGTGTAGTGGAACAAACGAGGATCTAAACTACCAGTGAAGCCCGTAACTAGCTGCCTGCATAAGTGGATGAGCTAAGTATGCACCAATAGTCAGTGCAGTGATTGTTAAATATGGCAGCCGAATGAATTCCTTATAGTAATCTTTAGGCAACTTCTGGCGGCCATCAAGAATAGCGGCAAATGGTAAGACACTTGTTCGGCTCTTCACAACCTCAAAATTCTCACCGTATCGAATGGCTAACCTCCTGTCTCCATTCCAAACACCAAATAGATGATGGCCTATCAGCCCAACTGAGGCTGCCACAGCTACAGAGTTCCCGATCCAGATTGTGTGAGCCAAGCACCAAATCACCTGCCCAACCATCTGAAAAGGAATACAGGACTGTGATTGGCATAGGAACAAGAAAACAACGCACATGCACGCGAGCACACGCACACAAATTATATTGCATGGATGCACGCACGCATAACCAGAGTTGTCTTTGGCAGAATCAAGCCAGTATTAAATTATTTTACTTGTCTAATAGCAATGCTTTGCAACAAGTATCACTTTTTTTCCGAAAGTGTGGAATCAGTTGGGACTTGTGCAGTTGTCTATATTTCACAATTCTACAAGTCAAAATGTCTACACCAATAGAAACTGATCAAACGAATTCAAGATGAAGCTGGTTGCGAACTATTAGAATCAGTTGTGGTTCTAACTTCACATACATGCAGAAATTTGACTGCAAGTACATATTGGATATATTGCTCTCTTGATGCAATCCTGAATCTAAACTTGCTGTGGGTTTAATAGCTTTCATAAGTCTCAATCATGCATCTAACCAGGCTTTGCTGATCAATTTAGGGTTTTACTGCTGGCTGAAATAGTTCAAGGGTTTATTGTGCTTTATCCAAAAACTAAATATCAGTTGTGTTATTATTCAGAAATAAAGTTGCACTAATGTTACAGATATGGATTACTTATCATTCCCACTCCTTCGCCAAAAATAATGAGAACAAAAATAAATTCATACAAATAGTCTATGTTACCTGGACTAGGCTAGGAGGATCGGATATGGGTGTGGTTCACCAAAAAATTAAGATTTTACCCTAATTTAGTGTATATTTGACACACATTCACATGTCGTATCAACAAGGATACATCAGCGAAATTGAAGGGTCCCGGTAAAATAGCAAATAGTTGTTTCTAAATCTATTTTAAGTTTTTATCACAAACCAACAATTAATAAGGCTTCCAAAAGAACATTCAGAAAAAGGATAATAGAGTCTTTACCTGTGGATGCCTAGTGATTCTCATGATCCCACTTTCCCAAAGATGCATTTTAGGCTTATCAACAGCTGCTACCTCTAATAAATTAAAGGTTGATGGATAGAGAAAGAAGAAGGAAATAAAATTTGAGAGCCACAATAGGTGATGTAACCATGGAATGCTCTGCAGTTGCCATAACTGAACACCATCGTATCTGTGGTTGATGAAATACACCTGAATCATAACACATGGAACATTAACCAAACTAATTGAACAAGCTCCAGAAGCATCCATAGGATGATCATAGACCAATAGTGTCGGTAAAATATTTAATATTATAGAGGATAACGGCTAATATGGATTGGGGAACTCACAACAGTACTAACAGCCAATGGAAGAGATGTTCCAGCAAACAAAACACGGTATGCACGCTCTCCGATAAGTTTCTCACCTGGGTCTCTAAGACTAGCCAAACCACTGTGCACAATCGCAAAAATTAGAGTAAGCAGGAGCATCACAACCTGCATAAGGATGTCAAATGATTAAGTCTCATTAGACAATAATGAGAGTATCAAAAATAAGACCACCAATCCTTAATGTTTTTGCACCAAGCATGACAAACACCTTGACAAGCATGAACAGAAAAAAAAAAAAAAGAGTTACAGAAGCTGTATCCATAATATTTAGACAATAGAGGTATTCCAATGAAGATTTACAGAAGAATGTTATGTTAGGAATCAATAATCACCAAACAGTGGTCGAGATAAAACACAAAAAATAAAATAAGTTTAGGCTGCTCTATTTTATGATAAAGATGGTACAAAATAGCATACTATGTTCAAAATAGAGAGACTGATGGTCCTGTTTTCTACTATCCGGATTTCTAAAGTTACGTCGATCCTTACAGTTTTTCATGAAGCAGGAGAATGAACAATTAGTAAATAAAGAACTGTTCTTCGAACATTTTCTATCCACTAAAGGTTATGAAAGTTACGAGCATAGACTGTTCCACACCTCCCATCAGATTCTCATACGCTTCCGTTAAACTCTTATGTTAATGCAATGGAAGAAATGATAGCCAAATCTAAGAAACACAAAGTTCTATAGTACCATCTTCTATTAAAGACTGGAATTGCAAGTGTTCACTAATCTACTTATAATGTTCCTGATCATTTAAAAGACTGCAACATCTGAAAGACAACTGATACTTTCTCTTCTTTTTTCACGCTAAGATGGCAGGCTACACAAAAGGGAGTAGCCATTCCTTTCTAAACTCCCCCCACTCGAGGAAATGCGACATGCGGGTGGGATGAATTCTTATCTTCTAGGCAAACCTTGGTTTATTGATAAAGATGAAAAGGGAAAGAAAGTTGATATGACTCTTTATAGAGGCATGATTGGCACTTTAAATTGGCATGTGTTTATGTTTGATTAGTTTAAATTCTGTTTATCCATAAGATTTGCCCTTGTAAGCATGTCATTTTGCTATATTCAGTATATGATTCTTACCTTAGTGAAGAGAGCGAAAATATTTGTCACTAAAGAAGAACTAAATTACAAAAGAAAGAAAGAAGCCCCCAACATTAAAGTTACGAAATGAAGATGGAATAAATGAAGGCTAATCCATCCACAAGCCATTCACCCTACTCGAAAACCTAATCATCAGTTGACTGGATATGTTTTATAAGTAAGAATAATATTATAAACACACGTCAAAGCAGGTGACACATGCTTTGTATACAGGGTGTGTACTACAACCAAAAGATCTATACAATAGAAAAGCTATCTAAAAACTCCACAAGAGAATCCTCCCTACTCCGAGAGCTCACTGTGCACCAAAAGCATAGGGACTCGAAGATACCCTCCTTCAATCTCTCTAAGCCAGTTTCTACGTTCTCAAAAACCCTGCAATTCCTCTCTTTCCAGATACACCAGTAAATAGCCAAGGGGCTGTGTCCCATACGACATTTCTCCTCTTTTTACGCTTATATAGAGAACATTCACAAAAAAAGTTTTTTAACCAACCATGGCATAACCCGAGAACTGTTAAAAAGACTAAGCATATAGTTCAAATCTCACTAGCTTTGGAACAATGAATATGCAGATGATTGACCGTTTCATCATCTTTTTTGCACATATAGCCTCAATTCACATATATCCTCCTCTTAGCTCACAAGTTGTCTCTAGTCAGGATAGCAACGCTGCCTCCCTACTGGATTAGTCACTTAACATGGTATTACTTGTATTATAATAAAAACTGCAATTGACTTTTAAAATAATGTCTAAAATGAATAGAAGACAGATCAATATAAACATATTCGATGTTTGTTCTTCTTTCTTTATTTCAGATGGAAATATTGAATGTTTGAAATAAACTTTGGTTTAGACCAAATCCAATTATACCATGCAATGATGATGGAATTTATACCACGCACAGAAGAGACCTCAGCATAGTTAAGAACGAGTATCTTTCAATTCTTGACATTTTCTAAAGATCTAAGTGCTAGCACAAGTAACGAATAGTGAATCTGGAAGTGCGACCGCCAGTGCAGTTGGTCCACTCACCAAATCTTGACATTATTCGGTGGTTCAACCAGCAGAATTAGAACAAAGGGGTGGATGTGTAAAATCCTTCTCGATATTAAAACCTAACAAGGAGCCAGCTTGCACGATTGCTATTGTAAGTTCTCCAACAAGCTTATAGTGACACAAAGCATATTGCCAAACTGGCAGCTGAGTTATTCACCACTAAAAAAGAGTATCATTCTGTGAGGTGTGACACTGATGCAAGTTTTGGCTGTTTATAACTTCGGTATGTGCACATTCGTCATTCCAACATACATCTTCTCTTTCATAGCATGCTAAAATATAAAAACACCTTTATTGGGTTCTGTCAGGTGTCAATATGTACCAACTTAAATATGCATCACCATAATTACTAGTGTCCCATTAAAGCTTCCTACATCCAAAACAATTTGATAATGGAAAAGGAGGCTGATTGGTTATAAGCAAGTGCACATGGAAAACAGTCAGGATTTCTCGTTAGTGCTAATTTCAGCGAAACAAGAGATTATGCCTCTTCCAAAACCAACTTAGAGCCAGAAGCTCACACGTTCCCTAGATTCATTATGAACTAAAAATCAATCTGGACTGAATTTTTCACACTTGCAAGGGGGCGTCACTTGGAGAGCTAATCACAGTGAAAGAAGGAGAAACCAGGCTAACTAGGCATCGAACAAAGGCCTTTCCATTGCCATATCTCAATATTGGGCCATAAGAATAAAGGTATAACATCACCTAAACCATAAAACAACACTTGATAATGCAGCTAGCCAGTCAAATCTGCACCTTACTTTTGCTGAATAAGACTCCCTCTGCCCCAATAAGAGAGATACATGTTCCTCTTTAGTTTGTCCCAAAGATAGAAGTATGGTTCCTTTGAGAAGTTTTTAGTAAATTGACTTTGATACTCTTGTCAATTTAGAAGGATACGTGACATTGGTTCTCCATGTAAAACATTATCCTGGACATATATGACATGCTGTATTGAGGAGGAGTGTTTACTCTTCACCTATTGAAAAGGTTAGGGCAAAAGTAAGAACACTAAGAACTCCTGGAGGGGGGAAGTGCCTAAAGGCTAAAGTATAATTAATCTTTCTTTGTTTATATCCCCAATGCACACAAAAGGAATACTACCAGGAATATTTCCTTCCCCTAGAGGAGCATAGCATTCATTATCAATTTTTACCATCAAACAGTCCCCTCTCTCACCAACCCAACTCCATGAATTTCCGTTAAACTAAAAGTGTTAGCGTTTAAACTTATTTGAATCTATTGGGAATGGAATGACTCGATTCACGAGGCAATATGCCAAGTCCTCATGAGTAAAGCGAGCGGAGCGGAGGAGGACCGGCCTCACAAGTTGTAGAAGTTGGTAGTGTCTCGAAGTGGGGTGCCGGGGGCGCAGCGGTCGCGTCAGTATCGGCCAAGGCGACCGCGTCAGACAAGGTGGTAGCGTCACCAGGGACAAGACGCGATCACGTCAGGCTTCAGAAGAGTCTCAATACTTGAAGCGGTCGAGTCAAGATACCACGTAGATTTGGCAGGTCCTCCCAGAAGTTGAGGCAGTCGCGTCTAGAAGGCGAAGGCGAAGGCGACCGCGTCGAGACAAAGCGGTTGTGTCACATGGAGGCGTCCGTGCGGCAAAACAATTTTCCTGTTTCCTTGTTTAAGTCGGTTTAGGGTCTGGTATTGTATACCTATATATACTTGTAACCTTAGAACGTGTATAAGATTGACAATAATAAAATTTTTAAAGTCTATTGACACCAATCTCTCTCTATTCTCTTTGATTGATGTAGCTATACTTTATAATTGTTTGCTATTTGATTCCGCCGAGCACAACAGAATCTTCCTACCTAGACTCCTCTAATCAAATTAAAAACACATGGGAGATGATAAGCCCTTCTATAGTATATGGAGTAGAAGAGTAGCAAAAATAGGAATCCACCGTCTAAAATGTTATTTTCAAGAGATGATCACATACTACAAAGCATAGCAGATTTGAATTAATATTAATATGCAACATTGTTCGGCTAAAGAAAAAATCACATTCCAACTGGTAAATGCATTTGCTCCAAATTTGATACTCCCTCCGTTCCACCCAAAGAGTCCCATTTGAAAAGTTTAATTATTAAGAGGATATACTAGTGCCATTGGAGTTGGTCATAATTACATTACAAAAATACTTAAGCACAAGCAATATGCTTACAAAACAAGTAGAGGATAAAAATGAAATGTTATAAAAACTGTAAACATACTTTTTGAAAATGGGCTCTTAAAGTAAAGCATCCAAAAATAGTATAATGAACTCTTGGAACGGGGGAGTATTAATTAAGTAGAAGTATGTATTTCTTCGTTCCACTCAATGAGTTCTCTCTTTATACTCCATTCGTCCCCAAAATAGAAAGAAAAAGAAGTCCATACTTTGACTTAAATGTGTTAAAGTTTGACCAAAAATCATCAAATTTTACTTGTCCTTAGGTGATTCTAAAAGTTGTTATCGAAAGTATTCTTAACATGGATAAAATTCTTAACATTGTTTCAATGATTAAAATTTTGTTACCTCAAACATAATCAATGCACGTTAAATAGTGATTTAACTTCGCCCTAGGTTGACTTTCATGTAGAAAATGGACTATTTTCTCTTTAGGGTAGGTGAAGGGAATGATTTAAAAGTCAACCCAGACCAGATATTGTTATATCAAAGGTTTCATCCTAAACCAATTGGTGCTAGGTGAAGTCAATGTTTAGTTATTTAGTCGATGTGGGTAGCAATTCTAACAGTTTTTACAATAATCATAAACTTCAAAGAGTAGTAAATTTTTTTTTTAAAAAAGAATGGAACTCAACCTCGGGGCTTTCAGAAATAGTGGAAATGGAGTCGATAAAAACTTTGCCGAATCCGGTGGAGTTGTCAAGCCAAGCCACGTCGAGAATAAGGAGTACAGTACCCAATACTCCGGCGAAATAAACCCATGAAGATATCTTCTGCTTGGCTAAATCGAATTCAGCTGAGTCCTCACCCACCAGAGCTTCGTCGGAAACACTTGCATCGGTGTCTCCGATGACAAATAATTTCCGGCGAATTTGATGGGAATTCGACAGCAACCGGGTGTTCCTTAGAAATGGTGAGGTGGGTAATTGTTTTATGGGTTTTGCAGAAATTGAAGAGATGGAACAGAGAGTTTTGGGGAATTTTGAGGATGTTGGAAATGGATTTGAGAGAAGAACACAAGTCCCCATTACAGAGGATATTAGAAGGAGTAGTTGGTACAATTCTTGAAGGAGTGTAAAGCCATGAGAAGGTATTTGTACGAACAGAAAAGAATCTGGAGGTCGTCAGGTTCCTTGGGGTTTGGCCAGTTGGGTTTTTGGTGGGGGAAAATGTTACTATCACAAGCAGGTGATGGTTTGCTGATGGGTTAACCAATGCCAGATCTACACGTGGACAACTAATTTTTCGATTTTTTAAAGGTGCCAAATTTTCATCTACTAGAATCTTTTTGGCAAAACATACAAATGAATCACCCAACTTTCCCACTTTTTACAATTCGAGTACTGGAAGTTTGAAATATCTATTTTGGTCATCCAACTTTAGTCATGTTGCAAGCGAGCCCATTTTCTAACGGGCGTTAGGCCAGGATGTTAAATTTAAGTGAAATCTTTTTTTTTAGCCTCTAGAAATACTAAAACTTTATGATATTAGAAATTTAAAAGGGTCTAACTGAAAATAAAAACAAAAGAAAGAAACAATTTTGAGATTGTTCAAATTTGGGTTCATCTACAAGTCCCTTGATCGCATTCTCTCTCCACCAATTTTTCCTACTCCTGCTCTTCATCTTCTTCTAATTCCAGAGACGATAACAATGACGTTCCCAAAGATCCAAAATTTTGAGATTCGCCCACCAAATTTTTGACAACCAAGACAGTTCTCAAGAACTCACTCTCCTCACCAAACAAATTCTTCAGCTTCCCCTTGTAATTATGTTCCACCTCTAGGGTCGGTTTCACGACAACGTTTCTGGGTTGTGAGCTTGAACTCTTCCATTCGTTTCTTGTGTTCATGGCAAATGTTGTGGGAAGATGAAGATGAACCTAGATATGTAACAAGATCTACCTTGCTTCAAAATCTTTGGATCCAAAACTTTCTCACTACACTTTCATGCTCCTATGAACTCGTCCTCATCTTGTTCGTCGTCGCTTGCTTTCACCATCAACGCATTGCAGCCGCCGTCCCAGATACAAAAAGATGAATGGAAACTGGGTTGTTCAAAATTGGAAGATCTTACTTGAAATACACAATGGGGGTTTCCAATTTCGAGCCCTAGGCTTGGATTTATAGAGATTTCACGAAGAGTGAAGTTGGGAGTTCTAGATGGCGGAGGACGACGAGTCGATGACACTGGATGATGGAAGATGGCGGGGCTGGAGTTCTGGCATTGTATAAGAGAGAACCAAATAGTGGAGCTTGAATGTGAGGGAGAGCGAAGGAAGACGAAGTGGGGGAGCCGGGGAGGGGACATCAGCAGCTGTAGATAAGGGTTGTTTAATCATCCATTTTCTTTTTCTTTCCTTTTCTTTTTTTTTTCTTTTCTTTTTTGAGATTAAATCTAGATTCAAACTTCATTCACTTGGTTTTTTTACACTAATTGGATTCGAACTTCATTCTGTGGTCCACGTAAAGTGCTCTACGTTTTTGGATTTTCCTGGGTTTGTTCCACTATACATATTGATGAACATTGTTGACCCAGATGAAGATGAACATGGTTGAATTACTTAAATGGTCCCTAAAGATGAAGATGAACATTTTTTTATTAACTTTGAACCCTTCTCTTTATAGTACTTGCATATATAATTATTATTTTTCAGTTAGACCCCTTTGAATTTTTAATATCACACAAAAATTATATTTAGAAAGGTAAAATAGATATTTGACATAACTTAACGGTTGAATCTAATGTCCATCCAAAAAATGGGCTCGCTTGCAACAAGACTAAAGTTGGATGACCAAAATAGATATTTCAAATTTTTGGTGGCCGAATTGCAAAAAGTGGGAAAGTTGGGTGGCAAATTTGTGTGTTTTGTCAATCTTTTTTAAAGCAAGTCCAATGATAGGGGTCAAAACCAAATTTTGATACCTATGTAAGAGTATTAAATTCTCCAATGGTTAAAGTAAAATGTATCAAAATTAGGTGTAGTACTAGGGAATGCTCCAAATTTGATATCTCCCCTAGTACCACACCTAATTTTAATAACCTTCATTTTGACCATATATTTATTCCATAATATGTGTTGGTAAATTATTGTATATTAAAATTTTAATTTTGTTTTTATATTATGATATGAGTTGGATAAAAAAATTTCAAAATTATTATTAAATCATATTTTGATAATTGTTGAAAATGATTATTTGATACTCATAAATAGTAACCAATAAGTATAAAATTTGGTTTAGATGCCTATATGCAAGTACCACCATTAGACTTGCCATTACACAAGCGGATTTTGGATCATAACACGTGTCGATCACAAACTGTCATGATTTTTTTAGATTTTGGTTAACTACATGTTATGATTCAAGACTGCTTGTGTATAAAGGATTATACAATGATGGTGGATGAAAATTTAATTATTTTTTAAAAATAAAATTTTCGTCCACCGATAGTATAAAATCATTTTTACATACGCACCACCTCAATCATGACACATGTTAGTCACTTGTCTTGAATTTTTTAGATTTTGGTTCACCATGTATCATAATTTAAATGTCGTTTGTGTAAAAGATTCCACACCACTGATTGATGAAAATATAATTCTTATAAAAGAGGAAAAATAGACAATTGGGTCAGCAAACTTTTCAACTTATTGTAGTTCAACATTGTTTAAAAATGTTAATTGGACCACCATACATTAGTTATGATGTAAACGAGCCTATTTTTTGACAAACGTTAAAAGAGGACGTTAACTTTAAGTGAAATCCTTATTTGACCATATAATTGGACAAACATTGTATTGCACAAATTAGGTGAGACGAAATCTCACTCAGACAAATTGAATAACGTTTACCAAGGAAAAAAGACTCCAAATATTAGGGTTTGTGATATGAGTCGAAATTGATTTAGCTCGATCTATCATCAACAAACCCACTTCGTAGCATCAATCAGCACCAGAAGATACTAGAACCGAATGTTATAACATCAAATTGAAGCTACAATGTGAGTTCGCTAACCCTAGTTTGTACTTCATGAAAAATTAGTTTGCTAATTGCCAATAATTTAATATTACAACTATTTAAGTGTTTACTATTTAGTATTTTTGCTTTGTTTGAATCTTTGATTTTGCTGATATATATATATATATATATGTATATATATGTGTATGTGTGTGTGTGTGTGTGTGTGTGTGTGTTTTAGAGGAAGATATGCTATTTTATAAGTTATAAAAATAAATATCTGGTTTTATCCTTACTCAAAATTATATGTTATTATAAATAAACTAGTTTTTTTTTTAACTCGTGCGTTAAACGCACGTCAACTTAATCATACATAAACAAAATAAAGAGGATCGATTTATTAACAATTACACATAAGTATATCACTAATCATTATAGATTCTAAAAAAATTCCTTATACACAACATTTGTTGTCTTATTAGTTGGTTTTTATTCAAAAAATATTCCTCTCTAAAGTTGGTTTTCAACTTCAAATGTTTCTACTTTATTGGAAAACCAAATGTTAGTGTACTATTCCGTCAGAACTGCTCAACAGTGACACATCTACTCAGTCTGACTTTTGAACAACCTTTCTCATTGAGATATCTTCCAGAATATCTTTATCCTACAGTCTATAAGATTCATTCTTATCTGGCGAACGACTCTAACGGATGAAAGATCATTTGAAGATAGTCTCAACATATCTATCCATCTCCATCTATCAAAGAAACATCTTCATCCTTCTTCACAAGATCTTCGATCAAGAGAGACAAGTGAACAAGAGATAACAAGATCTTCGATCAAGCTATCTCAAAGATCACCGTGGAAAACTCAAACCTTTGCAAAACACATTTTGTGGATTTCAAGGAAGAAAAATAAGAAGCGAGGAAGAATGATCTGCAAAAGCTACAAAGATAGAGAGCAGTGTCTTGATCAAGAAACCTTTTTCTTTATTTGAGCTCTTTGATCTTCTTCAAAGAACTCAGTCTCTACTACACCTCAGAAATCCAATCCTTTGGTAGAGATCAAGCACTTCAAATTCCATTGAAGATAAATCTCCAAAGATGTCTAAGGAGGAGGAAGAACGGTCTATCTGCATTGCATTCATATAAGCAGACTTGTATTCCATTGAAAGCGTTGTTGGTTGTGTAATTATAGACCATCATAGGGAGTCGAGTGCTCATGTAACGACCCGAACCCGAGAGCTCGGTCCGTTACGCGTAGCCCACACACTGGCCCATTGAGCACGCAGCACCTTGGGTCAACATGCCCACCACAAGCCGACCCAAAAGTCAATGGATGATGTTGGTGCCCAGTAGTAGCGCATGGCTACCTTATAAATCAAACACAAGTTCCACATCTACCCGATGTGGGATTGCGGTATTACAATCTCCCCCACTCAAATCCTTGACGTCCTCGTCAAGGCTGAATCGTACCCCGGGCGATGTAGGATTCAAGAGGTGGCTCGTACGGGGATCAAGAGGTGGCTCCCACTTTCTGCGGTGTAGCACTTTGGCCCGCACAGCACTTTGTTCCCACATTTCCCGGGACCCGCTCTGATACCATTTGTAATGACCCGAGCCCAAGAGCCCGGTCCGCTACATGTAGCCCACACACTGGCCCACTGAGCACGCAGCACCTTGGGTCAACAGGTCTACCACAAGCCGACCCAAAAGTCCATAGATGATGTTGGTGCCCAGTAGTAGCGCATGGCTACCTTATAAATCAAACACAAATTCCACATCTACCCGATGTGGGATTGCGGTATTACAGCTCAGCACTCAATTGCTCAAATATTGATTATTTGAGCAACCCATAAAATTGTCTTCTCATGTCAAATCTACTTGACTCCACCTGCTCTTGACGTGTATTAGAATCTCTAAAAGACGAGTTCTTGACTGGGGAAGGAATCCAGGGGAAGAAAGTAGATTGCTAGGTTAGAGAGTCTTAGTTGATGTATTAAGCATGTTTACCTTTGAGTAAACCTCTGTTGTATTTGCAAATATTATATATTCTTCCAACTCAACTCTGATCTCTCTTTCCAAGTTCTTAAAAGGTTTTGATTTTCCAAAGCTATCTGTTCTATAACCCATATGCCATGCATCTGAAGAAGAGTTAAGTATGTTGTTGTTCTGAACATATATTCATGTACAACTGCTTAAACCTTCCAAAGATAAATCAGTTTTCTTGAACCTTTCCGCTGCCAAATCTCTTTTTAGCAAACAGTTTATCCACAATCTACCAGCAGAGTTCATTACTCAGCTTTGAACAAGTCTGATGTTCAGTACTACCAGCAAACCTGTCTCATCTTCAGATTGTCTTATCACTAAAAGGCATTTCACCCATATTTTTAAATGAATGGTGAGATAAATTTTAAAGTGGTAACATAGGCTATTCACCCCCCCTAGACTATTTGAGCACATCCATGGGACCAACACAAGCTTTTAATCATCAAAACATAACTCACGGCATCTAAACTCCAATATGATACTCATAGACATGCACAACCATCACTAAAGCACAGCATCAAAAATCTCAATACAACTTGGACATTATCCATCATGAATGAGGTGATGCTAACACATGAATCACAAGTATATCCTCAACTATGCATATAGTAATCTCAAAATTGAATCCAAGAAAATAATGCAAGCATGACTCAACGAGCGACGAAAGATATCAAGAATTAGGGCATTCGACTTCTTCCCATAAATTCACAGTAACAAAATAATAAGCCAAACATGCCAAACTTCCCCCCCCCCCCAAACTTAAAGATAAACATTGTCCTCAATACTCATGATAACAATCGAATGCGAAAAAAAAAATTGGGGAAACCATAGGGAAGAGAAAACTCCCTTTATGACAACTTAGCCGCGAATGAATGAACTCTTTGCATTTTCTTCTATTGCTCCTGCATAAGACTTAAGCTCAATGAAGTATGTAAAAGAATTAAGCATTATCTCACATTGAATAAAAACCAAAATAAAAGAAAAAGGGAAAATATTTTTTTTGTGTGGGGACTCTATATACACCTCCCTACAAACTTTCAAACTCGGAAGGGCTTTGAAAGGCGACTCAAAAATATAAAACATATAAATACAAAGATAAGGGAGAATAAAGGATATTACTTAGTTCTAATTTATCGTTGTTAGCTTGACGTCTTGCCTTTCTCATGACTCGAGAGGATCGGTGAGATTTGTGAAGACTTTTTCATGAGCGATGGGTCCTCCAAAATAATTCTTTAGACGTTTCCCATTAACCATGAAAGTGGTGAGGTCTTCCATATTTTCAATTTCCATTGCACTGTGAGGGTAAACATGAACCACCAAAAAAGGACCCGACCATCTTGACTTCAATTTTCCTGAAAAAGCTTTCAAACGAAAATTATAAAGGAGAACTCTTTGCCCCGGCTGAAAATTTTGAACCTTAATTTTCTTCTCATGCCATCTCTTTGTCTTCTCCTTATAACTTCTTGCATTTTCAAATGCATCAAGATGGAACTCATCCAATTCTTCCAATTGAAGCAAACTTCTTTCACCGGCGGCTTGCATGTCAACTTTGAGCTTCTGAATCTCCAATATGCCTTGTGTTCAGCCTCAACCGGAAGATGACAAGCTTTTATCAAACACTAATTGATATGGAGACATACCAAGAGGTGTTTTGTAAGCCGTCCCATAAGCCCATAATGCATCATCGAACTTTTGAGACCAATCTTTCCGTAAAGGATTTACCACCTTCTCAAGAATTTGTTTTACTTGCCAATTGGAAACTTCCACTTGACCACTTGTTTGGGGATGATAAGTCATTGCAACCTTATGTTTCACACCATACTTTGCCAAAATCCCCTCAAGCAATTTGTTATAAAAGTGAGATCCACCATCACAAATAATAACTCTAGGTGTACCAAAACGAGTAAATATGTCACTGAAGAAATTCTGTAACAACGTGAACATCATTAGTAGGTAAAGAAACCTCTTCAACCCACTTTGAAACATAGTCCATTGCAAGAAGAATGTAGAGATTTTCCCAAGAAGAGACAAATGGACCCATGAAATCAATACCCCGCACATGAAAAAATCTAAATACTGTAAAGGAGCATCTCATGAAGCTTCAAAATATTTCCCGTCCTTTGGCAACGATCACAACAAACCACACACTCATGAGCATCCTTAAAGTGTGAAGGCCAAAAGAATCCACTTTGAAGCACTTTTGTTGCCGTCTTAAAACCTCTTAAATGCCCTCTATATGAAGAAGAATAATAATGGAGTAAAATAGACTCTTGCTCCTCTCTAGGCACACATCTTCGCAAAATTCTCTTTCCCTCGCTTTCAACAAAAATGACTCATCCAATAATAAGACTTGACATCATGAAGAAATTTCTTTCTTTGGGAATACGAAAAATCCGGTGGAAACACATTGCTCACAGTATAGTTCACAAACTTAGCATACCAAGGAACTTCATCTTTGTTGTTGGTCCGCAATAATGATCAAATAGGCTAGAAGGGGGTGAATAGCCTATGATGTCAATATAAAACTTTTCTTTTTATATTCATAAAGAGCAGGTTTTAAAGGCACAAGCAGTCAGCATAGTGAGCATGTCTGCAGGTAACATGGAACAGCAGACTTGCTCTGAGTAGAGTAATGAACTCTGCTGGTGGACTGGTGGTAAATCAAAAGTCTGATTAAATAGTTTTAGCAGTGGAAATATTAAGGCTTAGATTTAGAGAGGAATTCTTAAGTGGATGTACATGAATATATGTTCAGAACAACAACACACTTAATCCTTCTTCCAAATGCAGGTTTAGGAAGTCATGAGAGAATAGCTTTTCAAGAGGTAAATCAATTTATAAAAGCTCATAGAGATATTAAGGCTGAATATTAAATAAGATATAATATGAAAGAACATCTAAAGTTTATTCAAAGACAAACTTACATAATTCATCAACCTAGACTCTTAGTGTATATTATATATCCTCATGATTCCAAACTTTAATCCTTACTTAATTATCCATAGAAGGAGTTCTTAAGTAAAGATAGTAGTAGGAGACGACAACGAGGAACATATATGAGAAGAAAATTTTTAGGGTCGTTCAGATAAAAGATATCTGAACAACTGAGTGTAGAACACTCAACTTCCAATGATGAACGATGATTGCACAATCAACATTATTTGTAATGGAATACAAATCTGAAGATATGAATGTAATACAAACAGACAACTTTTCATCTTCCTTAGGCATGATTCAAAATCTATCGTCAAATCGATCTGAAGTGTTTGGCCTCTAGCTTAAGAATAAAGTCCTGAAGCTTTATTAGAGATTGAGATCTTCGAAGGAGGTTGAAGAACTCAAATCAAGAAATAGGTTCTTAATCAAGACACCGATCTCTGTCTTGAGATATTTCTGATCTCTTTCTTCTCCTTTTCCTTTTTCTTCTTAGCAATACACAAAAGGTGTTTTGCTAAGGTCTGGGTTCTTTCACTGTAATCTTTTGTGGGGATCTAAGAGAATCGTTGTTGAAGATGATTTCCTTAGTTGATCTCACAACCTTGTTGAACAGATCAACTCGCATCTGTGCTTCACCCATTTATGCATTCCATGTTTTAAAAAGAAGAATGTTTTTATGTTATATACAGGGATCTTTTTTATCGTTGAGATATGTTGATAGATTTTGTTGTTTCTCATTTGTATCGTGATTTGCATTTGTTCATACATTACATTAGGTTCTATACTTAGTAGCTAATTGGGCTGCGTATCAATTAGCGTGGCAACTGTGTATAGAACTTTGTCTTAGAATAGTTTTTAGACTTCACAGGTTCAGTGGAAGACTTGAGCTGAAGGCTTCACCGGAAGACTTCATACAACATCCAATGGCAGACCTTGTCTGCACCTAATCAAGCATGGCGTGTCCAGTCATCAAACTTTTAGTGGATTAATTAAATTCATCCTTTATCAGTTTGAATTTGATTTAAACCAATCTTTAATCAACACTTGACTTCTCAGACATGCATAAAAGCATGAAGACTTTCGCTGAAAGTGAGCAAGTGAGCAGAGGCCCGACACTTGGTACCAACTATTGCAGTGCAACTCGATTACTCACACGCCGATTCTTTGCAGCAACTCTTCACCATTCCCTGCATAGTATTAGTGAAGACGAAATCTTCAAAGTCAGCTCCATGCATTTAATGCATTCAACCTAATAGAGTTGTTACTCTCTTCGTCTTCTCCAACGGTCTCAAGAATGCCCCAGCTATAAATAATGCCATTAAAGACTGAAGTAAACAATGCTCTGAATCTCTCCAACAACATAAAGTCTTATGTACTCAGTGCATTCAAGAGATCATAAACTGATCAACGAAGTCCTCAACAACAACAAGAAGATTTGCATCAACACTTTATCTTTTGCTTCTTATTATTGTTCTTTATTCTATTCTTCTGCACCATTGAATATTCTGTTAGTCCAGATATTCAATTCCCAACCCCCAAACACAAGTCAAATATTTTGTACACGATCCATTGGACTTCTTTGTAATAGAACTAGTGGAAAACATAGTGCACATTTAAATCCAAGGTTAACTGCCTTGGTGATGGACGTAGCACTCTTTATAGTTTGAACCATCTCAAAATACTTGTGTTCTTTCATTACTATTGCTTACTGCTTTGTACTGTTTCATATGTCTTTACTTATCGCTTCAATTGCAGACTTGAGTATTCAGCAAAGTCTACCGGTAGTGCTTCACCGGCAGACTTGAGATGTCTTCCTTACAAGACTTCCGTTACTTCAATCTTTTTAATAGATTGCAATAGCTTGTTTTAGGAATTTATACAAAAAGTTTTAAGTGTAAAATAAGCTATTCAACCCCCCCTTCTAGCTTATTATTGTGCCCTTTGGGACTAACAATTGGTATCAGAGCTTAACTCTTCGAAAACTAGTTGTTCCAAGATTAAACTCTTGAGAGACACGATCCAATGGCACAAACACACTACATGCTACCGACGTCAAATGCGAACCAAGTCCCAATATTGGACGAAGGCCATTTCGATGTATGGAAGGATAAGGTAATGCGTTTTATGAATTCTATTGACAACAAGTTATGGAAATGCGTACTAGCAGGACGTCGTGTACCAATGAAGGCAAACCTTCTGGCATCCATTACTGGAAATCCTGCTGAAGTACCTAAAGAAGAATCTGAATGGACAGAGGACGATAGAAAGCTAGTATATCTAGACAGCAAAGCCATCAACATCATAACTAGCTCACTAGACACCAGCACTTACCAACAAGTGATCCGGTGTACTTCTGCAAAAGAGATGTGGGAAGCTTTTATCGAATACTTGGAAGGAGACCAAGACACAAGAGACAACAGAAAGTATACCTTCATCCAGCAATTGATTCTTTCAAGAAGGATCCCAAGGAGACCTTGAGACAAGCATACGATCACTTCAGTGAGGAAATAAATAGCTGCTTTTCTCTTGGTAAAACTTATGACAAAAAGGAAATAAATATGAGATTTCTAGGCTCTCTAGGTAGTCTGTGGCATGTTAAGACCACTGCCATGAAAGAATCTAAAAACTTAAACGAAATGAATCTCCGTAGTCTTTACGCAAGTTTAAAGGTTTATGAGCTCGAAGTTAATCAAGCTCTAGAGCAGGACAAACAGTTCAGAACTGTGTCCTTGCCTACCATGGTACAAGAAGAAACCCCAGTTGAAAATAAACCCTCTACTTCCTCCAGTAAAAACGATTTTCTTTCAGACGAACAATTTGCTATGTTTGTAAAACGTTTCAAAAAGTTTGCAAAATATGGAAGGAAGGACACACACCAGCAGCCATTTAGAAAACTGCTGAAAGCTCATCTAACGAAGAACTTGTGTGTTATAAATGTAGAAAACCTGATCACTTCGCCTCTAAATGTCCAAAGCCAAAATTCGAAGCATGACCGAAAGCCTTCGTATAAGAAATTTTAAAAAAATAAAGGAATGCTGGCTGAAGACATTGAAGAAAAACAAGTTGCTACATGGTTTGAGACGGATTCAGAAGAGAAAGAGGACGATTGTGAGCAAGCCAACATATGTTTAATAACTCATGATTCTAGTCCCACCTATGACTCTGAACATGAAGTCGAAATCTCACCCAGTCCCTTCGTCAAAGGTGAGATCAACTGTGAAAACTTCAGTAAGGAAGAACTGCTCAAAGATAATCAAGCAATGCTTGAAGAGTTCAATTTCTTTAGAGTAGCCTATGTAAAACTCGCTAAGAACTATGAGAAACTTGCTGCTGAGAAATCTCTCCTGGCAGCTAAGATTCAAACTCTCAATAGCTGTCAACAAGAAAGTATCAAGCTAAAAGGAGAAAACAAATTCCTTTGTGACAAAGTTGACTGTCTTATTGAGCACCTCAAAGGGCTAGACCTGGAGAAGATTGCCTTGCAAAAGACAATTGACTCCTGGAACAGCTCCAAGGAAACCTTTGAAGGAATCCTATCTAGCCAAAAGCCAAGTGTAGATAAATCAGGCTTAGGCTATAATGATGAACCCAGCATGGCATGCTCTTCTGTCACGGAGAAATGTGAAACCTCCGAGACTGCTTATGATGTCTCCTTCTCCAAATAGACTGTCAGAAACAAGGGTAAACATGGACTTGGTTATACACGTGTACCATACGTTTACCCCAAGGCTCAGAAAGGGAAAGCCAAAGAAACTGCTTCTAATGAGAAGCTTGAGAAAGGAACGATAGAGAAATTCAAGTCTACCGACAATAGCTCTGCCAAGGCAAAGTCTGCTGACGGTAGACCTACGAAATCTCTGCTGGTACCTGTCAAGTTTGTCTATAAAAAATGGCTAAGGCACCTAAATTAGTGGACAATAAACTTAAAGGTATTCTACCAAATCTTCCAAAAAAGGTTAACAACAGACCAGCCAAGGCTAAGTCTGCTGGTAACAAATCAAGGAAGGTTCAACAGAAACCAATTAAGTCTACCGTCAACAAGCTAGCCGAACCCAAGACTGCTGTTGAGAACAAGGAAAGTCACAAGCACTCTACAGCTACAGACCCTTCCATTTCTGCTAACCCTTCTACTCCACCTCAAAATCCTCCAACTGCAGACCCTTTTTTTCCAACTGCAGACCCTTCTACTTCTAATCCACCTCAAAATCCTCCAACTGCAGACCCTTCCAGTTCTGCTAACCCTGTACCAGCAGACTTTAACTCTGCTGGTACCAGTTCCAACCTTTCTGTTGACCATGAACCCATCTCTTCTGTTCTACCCCAAACACCTTTGCAGATCACTCACCCTTCTTGTTCACCAGAAAATGAAGGTCTGGAAGATCCTATCTCTCCAGAACCCGATTTTAGTGAATCACCTTCTCTACCTTCTCCAGATTCGTTAAGGGAAGAACTCACCAGAAGTGATCTTCCTCCAGCTATTATTGAAACAAGAGATCACCCCATCTCTCAAATCATTGGTGATCTCAACTCAGGAGTTTGTACGAGAAATAGAGTTCGAAATGAGACTATGTTTGCATTCGCATTCGTGTCTGAAATTGAGCCAAAGCAGATTGATGAAGCTATCGAAGACCATTACTGGATTGAAGCTATGCAAGAAGAGCTGAACTAGTTTGAAATATGCAAAGTGTGGAGCTTAGTTCAAAGACCTAATGGCCATCCAGTCATAGGCACCAAGTGGGTATTTAGGAACAAGAGAGATGAAGATGGAAACGTCACCAGAAACAAAGCTAGACTGGTTGCTCAAGGCTATCAACAGGAAGAAGGAATTGACTTCGATGAAACATTTGATTCTGTTGCCAGATTAGAGGCAATCAGACTCTTTTTAGCCTATGCTTCGTTCATGGACTTCAAAGTATATCAAATGTATGTAAAGAGTGTCTTTCTCAATGGTGATCTTCAAGAAACGGTATATGTTGAACAACCTCCAGGTTTTGTCATCCAAAACAAGCAGGATCATGTATATTGACTCAAGAAAGCACTCTACGGCCTGAAACAAGCTCCCAGAGCTTGGTATGAAACTCTATCCAAGTTCATAATTGAACAAGGATTTGTAAGAGGAAGAATAAACAAAACTTTATTCATCCTAAAGCACAAAGGTCATTCTCTTCTGGTGCAAATCTACATGGATGACATTATCTTTGGATCAACAAATCAAAGCCTGTGCAAAAGATTCGAGAAGCTGATGCAAAGCAAGCTCGAGATGAGCATGATGGGAGAGCTCACCTACTTTCTAGGACTTCAGATTCAACAGACTTCAGACGGGATCTTCATCAGCCAAACCAAATATGCAAAGGAACTTATCAAGAAATTTGGACTTGATTCAGCTAAAGGATTCGAGACTCCAATGTCTACCGACTGCCATCTTGACAAAGAAAAGAAGGGAAAACAAGAGAATGTGACCAAGTATCGAGGAATCATAGGTTCACTTATTTACCTTACTGCTAGTAAACCTGATATAATGTTTGTTGTTTGTGTTTGTGCTAGATTTAAGGCAGATCCAAAGGAATCACATTTGCTTGCTGCTAAATGTATCATCAGATATGTTTCAACAACTACAAATCTAGGTATTTGGTATTCAAAACGCAACAACTTCAATCTAGTTGGGTACTTAGATGCAGACTATGCAGCCTGCAAAGTAAGCAGAAGAAGCACCAGTGGGACTTGTCAATTTCTTTGAAATAGACTTGTCTCATGGTCATGCAAGAAGCAAGGTTCAGTTGAAAACTCTACCATTGAGGCAGAATACATTGCTACCAGCAGATATTGCTCACAACTACTATGGATGAAGCAGCAACTAGTGGACTACAACATCAAGACTGTAAATTTTCCCATTATGTGTGACAACACTTCTGCAATTTCAGTCTCAAAGAATCCAGTGATGCACTCAAAGACAAAGCACATATATATCCATTATCACTTCCTCAAATATACTGTGAAAAAAGGTAACATCAGTCTGGAATACGTTCCAACTGAACATCAATTGGCTGATATTCTCATCAAGCCACTGGATGCTACCAGGTTTGCGTATTTAAGGAGAAATCTTGGTATGATTGATCCTACAGCTTAATTTTCATTTTTCAAGTTTTCTTTCATACCGACAGACTTAATTTGCTATCTACCGGAAGACTTAAGCTCTTCGCTTCTACCAGGTTAGTACTTCAACTGTTTAGTCTATCAAAGGGGAAAAGGTTTTCTAAAAAGGGCAAAGGGGTTAAAAGTCATTTTTAATTACTTTGAAAAATTCTTAAGCTACAACTTTTCACTAAAAAGATTTTTTTCTCCTTTAAATAGACTTTGAACCGCCCTTTCCAACCCTTTACGAATCCTCTCTCTCTCTCACACACATTTTCTCTCTCTACTCAAACCTTTCTCTCTTCTCTACAACTGCTCCCTCTCTCTACAACTATTATTTGCTTCTTCTTCCTTACAGCAACAATGGTATGCTTTTCATTACTCTCTAGTTTACTATCCACTGATTTATGCTTAGTATTTCTTCTTTTGAGTCACTTTATTGAGGAATCTGAAAAGACGCTTTGCGTATCTTGACGGTTTCCACCATTGTTGTTCATTTCAAAACCTTGAAACAAAAAGTTTTCTTTATACTTTGGATACTCATTTCTCTGAGAAATCTTTTGTTAAATGTTTCTCTGGTTTATCTATCCAAACATTCAAGGGTTTCAAATTTTTAATCTGAAATTTCAATTTATTTCACAAAAATGAAATCTTTAATTGTTTGTTCTGTCAGGACAAAAGCCCTAATTTCTGAATATGTTTTTTATAGGTGAAATCCTCTACCAAGTCAAAGACCGACAATAGGAAGGCGTTTAACCCTGAAAAGTCATTCAACCTGGTCTGTCCATCAACGTTCCAGGTTATCCTCCATTTCCTGCTGCTCACGACATCATTCTGGCTCTGGACCCAAAGACGTATCTGCCCGGCATGTGCATTGACCTCAAAACCGTCTGCACTTTTGCCATCGAAGCCAAAGCATGCGACGATATGAACGAGTTGGGGATTCTACCTCTCTTCTGTCTACATGACGAAGACTATAGCATTCTCCTCGCTGAAGAATTCCATCAGCGAATGGTTATCGACCCCAAGACTCCGCCTGTAATGCATGGATGGATTCGAGGATGACCCATCTCCATCTCTGCTAAAGTGATTTCCAGAATCATTGGGATTCGCTACGGCGGAGATACATGGCTTTCCATTGCTGAGGCTGACCAAGCCTGGGAAGCAATGAGGGGAACTAACACACCAAGGGAACCTCAAGGCAAAATGCTGAGGAACGTCTTTCCCTTGGACATTTACTGTTCTAGCCATCTGCTGGACAAAGGTTTGCTATTCAAGAATGGGGCCCATGATATGTTCACCGCTCAACAACTCAATCTCACAAGTGCTGTCTATCTAAAGACTCACCTCAACTATGGCACTATCATCTTCAACGAGCTTCAGAACTACGTTGAACACGTAAAGGAGAGCCCCAATTTCAAAAGGCCCTTTGTGCGACTCATCAACACCCTTCTACGGGATACGCCTGAGATTAACTCTTCCGTTAAAGAGGATGAGCTCATTGCAGTGGCCAAAGATAGGCAGATGACGGCCACCTTCTTCAAGAAATATATGGATTATGAAAACAAGAGAAGGCAGCAACGAGGGCTACCTCATATCTCTCTTGAAAAAGTAACCAAGCCCTCGCCAATGGTTGTTACGTGTTTCAACATGGACACATATGATGCTGCCAGCAAAGGATTTCGCTCTGCAGCGACCAAATGGGGACAATGAGACCCTACCATTGCTCGCGATATTATCCGAAGCCAAGGATCTGGCTGCAGAGTCTGAGCGTCTGTTGAGACAGAAGGAAGCAACTCAGGAAAAGAAGGCAAGGACGGAAGAAGAGGCTGAAAAACTTCAGGCCAAGTGGATTCGGCAGGAACTGAAGACCAGTAGACGTGACAAGTCTGCTGGCAGCTCCTTTGTCGCTGCTGGACAAACATCCTCTCCCCAGCCATCTAACCCTGAACCACCAACCTCCACTACCCAGCCATCCCCAACACCCAAATGAAAACCTTCTTCTGACCAACCCTCACCTTCACCCAAGCCTAAACGTAGACGACTATGTAAAGGTCTTCTGACCCAGTCACCAGCAGATCCTCCAACCTCTGTCGATGAAGCAGTTGAACCTCCTATTAAGCTGCTAAGGCAGAAAAGGAAGTCTACCGGTACCCAACCTTCTACCCCTTCACAACCCAATCCTACTGAGTCATCTACTCAAGTGGAATCAACCCCTCCGGATGAGCCTATCCCTCAAGAGGAGCCGCCAACTCAGGAGGAACCTACCCGATCAACCTCTCCAGCCCCTCTTTTACCCTTCAACTACTCACCAAACCCTTCTACCCCATCTTCACCCCCCGTAATCCAACCAACACAACTACACCATCCGAACGAACCCAAACCATTCCCATTCAACCCTTAGACTTTGCTACCACGAAGTTATTATTTGAACTTTCAACGGTAGCAGATCTCTTTCCCAAACCTGCTTCATCACCTAAACCAACTAAACCAAAAACCCTTTTCTATCATGCTCCCTATTTCTGGTTCTCTACCGACCCTCTACCAGAACCCTCAATAACCAGTGATCACTCCGACACTGATATTGAACTTGACCCTCCCCCAACCCCACCTACATCCCCTCCTCACTCCAAATCCTCTTCTACCCATACCTTTCCCTCACGCGACTCTTCTTCCTCCAACTCAGCCACTCCACCCCCCCAGCAGCACTTCATCTCTGCCGACGCCACTTCTTCTGTCGGCAGTGAAAACAATGCTCTGAATCTCTCCAACAACATAAAGTTTTATATACTCAGTGCATTCAAGAGATCATAAACTGATCAACGAAGCGCTCAACAACAACAAGAAGATCTGCATCAACACTTTATCTTTTGCTTCTTATTGTTGTTCTTTATTCTATTCTTCTGCACCATTGAATATTCTGTTTGTCACGACCCGACCTGGACTCCAATGCGAAATCCCAAGGTTGTGCCGTCAAGACAAGCTAAAAAACGGACAAGCACCCGCTAAGCGTAGTGGTGCGAGTCAAGAGTTGAACCAACAAACTCTAAACAGGAATGTAAAGCCATAACGGCGATACTGAATAACCAAAAACTAAAATCTGCGGAAGCAAAACATAAGTGGGACCAAAGCCTATAATTGTAAACTAAGGAATACAAGGCGAGAGCGACTATCTCTCGACAAATCTCGACTCGCGTGGACGCAACATTGCGACGGACAACAAACCATCGGCAACCTAAGGCCGGCGAAGCAACAAGAACCCAACCTGATAAACAACAACTCTACGGCTAAAACATGCCGGAGGAACAGTTCAACTAAAAGAATAAGGGATTTAAATACTAATAACTAAACCAAGGGCTCACGACTAAAATTGTCGAAGATAGAAATAACCATCACATAATACTAGAACAAGCGAGCTAAAACCTTGCTCGGAAAGACAACGGGATAACTTCTAATTAAATACAACAGCTCGACCCGACAAGTCGGCTCCCAAAATAAAACAATAATAAGATACTAACTTAACTACCCAAGTAAAGTTTACATAACTTCACGTCCGTATCTCACAAGATAACAAATACAATAATACTAATAACCCCAAGCTATCGCCCGGAAGACCACCTGTTATCGATCAAGCGCCCGAAGCTTCAACGCGTACTAACGAGATCACTGCAAAAACTAAGGAAAACAACACACGAAATGAGTCATAATGACCCAGTAAGTTACTAAATGCAAATGTATGGCATAGCATGTCGTGGCATGGCATAATGCACAATCATGTATAAAATCATGGTATCTTAATAGCATACCAACAATAAACCTCAGATTAAGTCACCAAGTAACATAAACCTCATAAACCACTTAGCACATTATCCTTTCATATAAGTGCTTATAGTAAGCCACATAAGGGATAGAGAAAGTTACCCACATAGTGTCGTTGTGCTGCTCCTGCAATACACATGTTATACTTTATCTTTATCGTGCAACATCGATGCCCTGTGATGTCATCGACTTTCATCGAGAACCACCCGATTTAGCTAGCAAGCCAATGCGGTACTTATTGATACGGCAAAGGGGCTACTTCCCCATCGCGGCCAACAATGGAGGGGTGTGTGAGGTCCCAGGTACGGCGATCCATAGCGAATACGAATCTTACGATTCGTATAGGCGATGTATCGTCCTACCCTGACATAAAAAAACCAAATCCAAATAATCCATATAATGCCAGCTGGGCTTTTATGAAATGCACAAGTAGATAATTACTCTCATGCTCAAACAAGAACCAAGACCGATCATAGCGGACATACCAAATCAAGTAGGACATAAAGTTCTACACACCAATTTTAACAATGCACATATTGTACACACTTAACAAAACCAACCAACCTATCCGTCTAGTCCAAGAACCACCTATTGAGGTATTCATAACCCTCAAGTCACAACCCAATCAAACGTAGCATAAAAGCTCAAGAAATCACAATGTGAGGTCTACTATAGCCCTCTACTCGGGATTAAACCAAAGACCATTATTTAGTCTAAAAACAATCATAAATCCATACTTAGCATTTATCCTCACTTAAAGGTACACCGGACTTCAACCATAGTCCCAACGGTCATATATGTTCGACTTCTTCAAAGCCAATCTCACGGGTATCAAAACTAAGCCGTAGTCATAACCTCGCAAGTGCTTTCATGTGCACGCGACCCAATTCCTAAAAGAGAACTCATTCAAATAATCATTTCTTAAAGTAATACGAGATCATAGGTTGATCTCCAATGCTCCGTGCCCTAACGAGCACGCCCTAAACAAATCTCCAATAAACCTCTATATCGTGGGAGTCACAAATGGGACACAACTCGAGATGCTCGGGTACTCATGATCAAAACCAACCAAACCCGAACATCGTAGGATTCCAACCTAAGGCTCACTAACATCTTATTGAACCTAAAATGACTCCATTGAGTCTTAATATCGCACTTCATTAGATACGCATTTCATAATCCCAAAACCAACACAACATTCATGTTTATAATAATTCTCCCAAAAATAATCCGGGCTTGTTTCCCAAGCCTAAAAGTCCAAGAATTCATCATAATCATAATCAATCAAAACCCAAATGTCGTAGGACTTCAACACGAGTTCATTAACACTTTATTGAACCTATTTCGACTCGATGAGTCTAAATACTAAGTTTCATTTCTTATACATTTCATCAATCTCAACAATGACACTCACTTCAATTTACAACAATTCCCAAATTAATTCGGGCTTAATTCTCAAGCCCTAAATTCATAAAAACCTTAACAAGGAGATAACACATTTCTCCCCACACACAACATCATCCAAATTAACCTACACATCAATGCCCATTTTAAGTAACAACAAATCCTCCAATAATTCGGGCTTGATTCTCAAGCCCTAACATTCATAAAACTCCACATAAATCACAACCCATATTCTATAACACATAATAACATTCAAATCATACTAGTCATGTTATTAGCAAGTTCATATTTCCAACAATTCACAAAATGGGCATACAAGGCATACAAGGTGTTCATTGCCCACAAATAGCACATATATTGTTTTCCTTAGGGCCAATGAACCAAAATAAAAGGAAGGTAACTTACCTAGCTTGAGTGAAAACTCAAGAGAACACAAATCCGATCGGTGAAGTTGTTCTACTCGTCGAGGGCTTCAAGATTCCGAAGTTTGAAGGCAATCGGGTGGGTGGATCGTCTTGGATCGAAGAGAGAAGGAAGCTAGGGCTTGAATCTCCCTTGGACTCTCTCTCTCTAATATGTATGTGGAGGATGAGAAATGAAGAGGGTTTGGCTGAATTGGGAAGAGGTTAGGCTATTTATACTTCCCAAGCAATAAGGGCAAAACAGGGAATTCCTTAGTACAATTAGTAGAGGTTAGGATTAATCAATCACTAATCTAACTTTAATTAACTTCCAACTAATGTTAGGACATGTTTAGGGTTAAGTATGAGAGGTTAGGAAGGGTTTAGAGGGGGTTTAATGAGGGTAGAATAGGTATAATTCGTCCAAACTCAAAACAGGGCAAAAATCCCGTAACAGCATCCTGAGGTTGAGGCGGGCGCCTCACTCCTCTCCATGCGGCCGCCTGGGCTCTGTCCAGCCAATAATGCTCTCAGTATTTGAGGCGGGCGCCTCACAAGGTGCCAGGCGGGCGCCTCGGCCTCTGAACCTCCAAAACTTGGTCCAAACATGATCTAAATGGTCCCAAACTTATGGGCAACCATTCTAAGGTCTAACCCTACACAAAAAAAGTCTAAAACACACCCGAACAACTCCCGAAACAACTCGGAGCGAAACCGGGAAGGGGTGCAACAACGTGCAACCGGAACGACGAATGAACTCGCAATCGAACGAGCAACGAAAGGAGACTTTTAAGACAAGTCTAAGGGCTAAAGAAGAAGCTTAAATACTTCTAGGAAGTTGAATAACAATTAGGGAAATAAGAATCCCAAAGGAGAGACGATTACGCGACTCGATTCCCAAACTACGCGATAGAGACGAACGCTATCTCCAAAACTTCCAATTCATCGATAGACTTAAGGAACACCTCCAACTTGAAGTCTAATGCATCTAAACATGTTAATAAACCATCTAAAAGAGGTCTAGGACCCAAACCGAGGTCACAGACACAAAACGCAAGTAAACCCTCAATCGCGTCGCATTCCGACTATCGTCGAGTCACGACTTGTGACTTTAGCAAGTCAACGACTATATGAAGTCTCTTAATAATGTTTCGGTCTTAATATGGTCTTTCATACATATCTAGACCCTCTCGCAAACCAAACATACAGTCAACAAAGGAAGAAGTGCAAGTATAGCACGCAAACCGAGATAACGAAGGAGCGGGGTGTTACACTGTTAGTCCAGATATTCAATTCCCAACCCCCAAACACAAGTCAAATATTTTGTACACGATCCATTGGACTTCTTTGTAATAGAACTAGTGGAAAACATAGTGCATATTTAAATCCAAGGTTGACTACCTTGGTGGTGGACGTAGCACTCTTTATAGTACGAACCATCTCAAAATACTTGTGTTATTTCATTACTGTTGCTTATTGCTTTGTATTTTTTCATATCTCTTTACTTATCGCTTCAACTGCAGACTTGAGTATTCAGCAAAGTCTACCGGTAGTGCTTCACCGGCAGACTTGAACTGTCTTCCTTACAAGACTTCCGCTACTTCAATTTTTTTAATATATTGCAAGTGCTTGTTTTAGGAATTTATACAAAAAGTTTTAAGTGTAAAATAATATATTCAACCCCCCCCTTCTAGCTTATTATTGTGCCCTTTGGGACTAACAGATTTTCTATCCATTTTGAATAGTGTTGTCGTTAAAGCCTGTTGGATAAAGATGTTGTTCATTGGATCTCTAACTGTTGGGTAAAGACCTTGTTTTGCAGATCCTTGAATTGTTTCCCATCAGACTGTGTTGATGTGTCTCTGAAAAGTAAGTCTGAAACATAGTGCACTGATGATCTACAAGAAAATTGGGTATTTGGGACGGCCAAAAACCGTCCCAAATACTGTCAAAACCATCACAAAAGGTATTTGGGATGGCATTGGGACGGTTTTGGCTCCCTCCCAAATACAAGGGTGCCAAATACATTTGTCTCTGGCCAAAACCGTCCCAAAAAGTATTTGGCACGGCAAAGGTGACGGTTGGGCAGGGTGGTGCCATTTAACACACATTTGGGATGGTTTTTGATGAAACGTCGCAAATAGTATTTGGCACGGTTTAGTTCCGTCCCAAATAGTATTTTTGGCACGGTTGTTTTGCCCTCCCAAATAGTAATTGGCACGGTTTTGATTGCCCTCCCAAATAGTATTGGGGACGGTTCAGTTGCTCTCCCAAATAGTATTTGGCACGGTTGGCATGCCCTCCCAAATTTTTTTAGGCACGGTTAGGTTTGCTCTCCCCAATAGTAATTGGCACGGTTGTTTTGCCTTCCCAAATAGTATTTGGGACGGTTGTGTTTGGCCTCCCACGTAGTATTTGGCATGGTTGATGCCCTCTCAAATACCATTTGTGACCAATTATTTTTGTATTTGATATCGTTTTAATATGAGATGGCCACCATTTTTTTTTCAAGTTTTTATTATTATACTAACCATTTGTTTGAGTCAAATATATGCTAATTATCAAATGAAAAACAATTACATTTTATAGAAATGAAATGAAGTCATAACACAAACTAATTATATAGATACATTTCTAATTAATACCCAATTAGTCAAAAGTATAACTTAAAAAACATTCAAAATTACATAAAAGTACAATAAAAAAAAGTGTCTTTCCTATACAAAAGTGTCTATTGAAATAGACAGATCAAGTCGTCCATGATTGAAATAGCTAGCTCAAGTTGTCCATTAGTGAGTTGGTCCGAGCCTACAACAAAAATTATATAATTAGTATAAATAACGCCAAAAGAAAAGAAAAAAAAAGAGATACCTCAAGAGATCTACACTATAAATTAAGGGTACTAGATTTACCTGTCCTACACTAGATCCGGAGCCATTTGTATCCACAGGAATAGACGATGCTATTATTTAGTGTGCATCCAATAAATATTGCATGCGCTTAATTTGTGCAAGCATTATAATTTGATTGTTCTCAAATTCAGATATTTTTTAGCCATGTTTTCGACTTCATCAGAAGAATGTGTTGTTAAGGTTGACCGAGACCCAAACACCTCACGAGGAGATGGTCTTGAACCAAACATCCTCACACGCCCATGTCCATCAGTCTCCATCACATCAACAAACACTTGTTCTTTGTAAGCTTGTGTTTGATTCTCTTCAGGTACCTCATTAATTTTTTGAGTGATCCTTTCCTAAAAACAAAAGTGTAACTCAAAAAATTAGCGAACAATAAAGTAAACAAACCATATATATAATAGTATAAAATACTAAATTACTTACAACTAGGCTTCTCGTGTTATCGTCAGGTATGGTACCATCCTTTTTACTACGTGTTTTGATGAACACGTTAGCACGAGATGTATCCTCATTATTTGCTTTCATCTAATTACAATACAGACCAATTATATTTAATTACACAAAACACTAAGTAATGACAATTACACAACATAAACACCAAGTAAAGATAACTATTACAAGTAAGAAGTAAGAAAAATACCTAATCATAGTTCAGTATATCGATGAGGTCTATCGACGAGGTCTGGAAAGAGCCCAAGCTAGGTTATGGGTTGACTATGTTGACAAGAAGGTTTGCTCCTCTTTGATTAGTTTTGTTTTTTATTAATCCATAAAACTATTGTTGATTTGTAAATTTTCTTAAAAATAATTGCAGATTAATGATATTGGAAAGGACGTATTGATAAAAAAGGGTGAAGAGTAGCAGATAGGGAAGAAGGAATTGATAAAGGAAGGACAAATCATTTCTTTCCCATAAACATCATAATAAAATCAATAAGCATCATTGTCAAACTTGATAAGTGCTCAATTTTACAATGCCTGTCAACTTATTTGACATCTAAAGCTTGAAAAATAGGCACTTAGCACTTGATTATGCAGAAAAACAGCAAACATCATTGTTACCAGTCGGGACTCTGGAAAATATAAGGTTGTAGATGCCAAAATGGGATAACAATGAAATGACCACCATAGACTCGTAAAAGATAAAGATACCAAAGAGTCTGATCGTTGTCTAGCTATGGCTGGAACAAGGGAGTCTGTAACGTTGTGAGTTGTCCGCACTTTTCTTAGCTATTCACTTTTTTACGCATTTAGGTCTAATTCTTCTAGATTTAGTGGAGGTTTAAACTTTAAGGTATCAACAAATCATAGGGAAGTTTAATTCTTGTCCAATTTAATTTAAGTAGAGGCTGGCGAATCAGGAGACGTCATGTTTTTTGCTGTAGCCATCACCTCCTTTTTGGCCCCCATGGTTTTAGCCAAGATCAGCTTTCAAGCGATTTTATCCAGCATAACTCGACCAAGTAACCAATTCAACTGGCCAATTTGAGCCAGATACAGAATAAGAAGGCAAAAAGACGCAGTATAAGTTCAAATATTTATTTGCTAGCGACCTATAGGTCCTACACAAATAAAAGAGGCAGACAACCCGTTTTTCTACATTTCCTCGTTGTATCCCTTAATGTGGTTTCTCAAATTACAATGACAGCTTGAAGCTTATATCTGAACCTCAACCAAAATCGTATATCCATCACTGGTTTGGTAGGTATCCTTTCCCGGTCACTGAAAGGAGCTCAGTACCAATTCACATGAGTACTTGTTCACGGAATACTTGGTGTGACACCTTGCCTATGTTCTACTTGGTCAACCTTGGAAAGATGTATTTGCTAGTTCGTTGAAGATGTGTATCACAATACTTCCCCACAACCCTAAATGACAAGTTGAAGCAATACTTATGTGACATGGGAGCAAAGCGAAAAACCTCATGAAGCCAAAGTGCAGATCCAGGGAAACCTTATAACAGAAGATAAGAGAATCCAAATATACAACAGGTTGAGCCTATTAACTTCATAATTCTAAAACAACATCTTTGATTAAACGAAGTGCCAAAGAAGTCCTACTCTCTTATCTATTTGTTAAAATTGTTCTCCTGGACAAGCAATAAGGAATATTCAGCTCCAGTTGAAGACATTTCCTCGTACATGAAACTGTAGCTTATCCCTCACTTAAAAATTCCCTCGATTTTGTGGAAGTGTTAGGGAAAATGAAGGGGAATGCACCAAGTATATTAACTAAATAGGGAAGTACTTATTCTTAAATTATTTTTATTACTGAATCAAAAAAAATTGAGTTTAACTTACTTCTTTAGGGGATCTTCATTAGTTTCATAATAATAAGATTATTGGATCTTTTAGAGTATTACGATATTTCCAATTATCCTGCACAGCCATAGTAGGTTTAGGGATTTTCTATTGTCTTATAAATACTGATGAAAATCATTAATTAGAGCTGTGTAAGAGAAGCTTTCTGCTTGCCTACAGGCTTGTCTAGTTTCTTGCCTAGTTCCACTTTTTGAATCAATGGACCACTTGTGCACCTGTTTCTTATCCTCTTTATAACTAGTTACTTGCATTAAACGTATAAAAGTAAATGCAAAATCATCTAAAATAAACCCAACAACACAAACAAAATCAAATTCCTGCTAAGCTGAACAAATAGTTAATCAAATGGACTGGACCAATGGATGTTTCACAATCGGATTTGGGATGAATCTAGCACAAAATTATTGAGATGAATACAAATCATGTATTTAACATGAAACCACCTTCAAAGTTAGACTTGTAGATCTGGAAATTGGTGTGCTTCCTCCGCAAATGGTGCCGGCCGAAAGATGGTGATCATGGGAATAATGATGGAAAGGTAGGCTACTCTCCTTGTACTGTGAAGAAAACAGAGGTGGAGGGAAAGGGTTCCTAGAAATGCTCAAGTACCATGAGATGGTTTGATGCCATCAAATCGCAATGAAAAGAGTAACAATGGAAGAGTACGCTTGAGTTGATAATGCTTCAAAAAATTGAGAGAGAAGATGATGGGCCCAATCAGAAAACTTCACAACTTGTGGCTGAACTGAATCTGGAGAGTTCATTTTTAGGCAAAAGCTTCTTTGGGTGGTTCAAATGAACTGAGGAAGGAGGCGGGTTGATGACAACACTAAAGCAGAAAATAGAAAAAGAAATAAAATAAGTAGTTTCCAATCAACCAATGCCTCAAACTAAGTTCTAATTCAGGATAAGGTACGAAAGCTTGTCTAATGAGTCACACAGAGAATACATGGAGAAAAGTGTAGAAAGGAGCTGAATAATGATCTTAATGCATAATTTTAAGAGATAGTTTATTTTGTAAATATATTAGATTAGGAGTTACTTTTTCGTTTCCTATTTACTAGGATTAGTTACTGATTCCTAATTATTATTTTTTGATAAGTAAGAAAATGTATATATCATATCGTCAAAACAACAGGTGACGCGTCCTTAAAAGAGGTGTCATCAAGAAATATGATACCCCTAAACAAAGTATGTACAAGATAAGTACAAGAAATATTCACTGAATTCATTTTATTCATTGACTTGACCTTCAAATTTCTTTTTGTGCAGTTCTAGAGGAATTCTTTCACTTGAGGATGGACTATTATGAGAAAAGGAAGGTAAGTTTGTTTAATAGAAATTTCAAATCTGCCATGTGCAGAACATTTGGGTTGAGATTTTGGAAGACACGTATAATGCTCTAAGTTCCATTATGTTTATTTCCTTCAGAGAGTTGTATTGCAAAATCTTGAAACAAAATTGTTGAGACTTGATAACAAGGTGCGGTTTATACTTGGGGTTGTGGAGGGAAAGATCATTGTGAACAACAGAAAGAGAGATAATCTTTTTTAATTAACAAAACCAGAACCACTAGGACCAAGGAAATGTGGTGGTGAAAGCCATGAAAACTTTCATGCGTTACAAGGAGTCGCTAGAAAAGCTACAAGTCTCATTTCTCGCTCACTTTGTATTAAAATGAAGTTTAACAAATCATTTAAGCCAAAGCATTTATGTACAACAACAAAACAATGGTCCACACCCATCAAGCAAGGGCACCCCAACAAATCATTTACGTATAACAACAAAACAATGGTGCACACCCATCAAACGAGGGCACCCCAACAAAGCATTTAAGTACAACAACAAAACAATGGTGCACACCCATCGAGCGAGGGCACCCCAACAAAGCATTTACGTACAACAACAAAACAATTGTGCACACCTATCAAACAAGGGCACCCCAACAAGAATTTTAGTTTTGTAGTTAACCTCTTCTCGAATATTAGTGAGTGAAGTCCTTCCGGTCCTGTGTGGGAACTCGAGTTGCTTACGATTTGCAGAATTATGTTCAGCTTCAGCCTAAAATACAAATCATATTCACAGCAAAGAAGCTTATACATTATATAAGCTTATTCATTGTTTCCTTTTCCAAGTATTGTGGATAGGGTACTAACATGTTTGTAGAGTTTCAAGCTCTTAAGGATGGTCTAGCTCAAGCTTCTCTTTCAGGCATTCAACTTAAGGTGGTACAATTTAAGTTATTCTCAAGTAAGAAATCAAGGTGTGCAAGACAACGTGCACACTTCACTCCATGGTTTAATATTTAATTTGTTAGAGCTTCTGAAAATTGGGTTGGAAGTAAATAACTTATACATGTTTATAGAGAAATTAATAATGTTTCTAAGAGGCAATATCACACAATGAGAAATGATAGACAAGGTTTAGCTAGCTTTAGAAAAAAAAATGGTTTTTTGTTATTTCTTAATTGTTGGGTTAACCACGAAAGTTATATGTCCCCCTCCCCCACCCCTTCCCAAATAGTGCTTTTATTTCCCTGTTATCTGGGAGTGTTGATGTGTGAGCATCATTATAAATTAAAGAGACACATCAACCAATACCAGATACAAGCCTCCCAAGAACAATAGGACTCCATCCCAAATGAGCAAACACAACAATCTTCTTCTTGAAAAAAGTGCTCAAAACCCATTATTGAATACTAAGGGCTCATCCATCACCGTCATGCAACTATCAAAAAATGTAAAGGATACTTATGTGCAAAAGAAAACAACATCCAGACTCAGAATGTTCAATCCCTTGTTTTTCAATCGGTTTCAAACTAGTTTACACCCACAACAACAAGACATGGTTAGCCTAAGAGTTTTTGACAAACGAGCAGAATAATAAAAAGAAAAGAAACTTGAAACTCTAGCTAGCTTTTCAAGTCTGTCTAGCAGCCTATACAAGTAGCACAATTGGTATGCGGTAATCTGGGCCGGGGATGACAGTATAAATAGTTTGCTTGGTTTTCTTACCTAGCTGCCACGATAAATTTCACAAAAAATTACATAATTTGAGATAAATCCCATATCACAGAACATGTTCGTAACATGATAGCAATTTATAACTATATCAAACAGTCTCATTTTTCAGGAATATAAGAAAATTCATAAATAACAATCTTAAGTGAAGTACTATTAATTGCATATGTGACTACAAACCTTATATCATTCCAATAAAATTTTTGGTCCATTTTTGGAAAAAACAAGGGTTGCATTTAACACATGGGCAGCAATATCTGTAGAAGGCAGTTATACCACAAGGAATATGTGTCATTAATACTTTAGCTTGTCGAATTTTATACGATTCTTTCACAAACAAAAGAAACTCACCTTTCTCTGTATACCACTCAGGAATGAGTCTCTCCCCTCCACTTCTGACATACAAGTGAAAGCCTGGCAGCACCTGAAAGAAGACAAGGATGTGAAACCACAATATTTGATTTGATACAATGAAACAAATAACTGAAATAAACACATATTTTTTAATTAATCGAGGTTGTTCATTCTGAATACCGACTTACTAGCTATATCACTAGGGACCACCCTAGGTAACTGTAGACAGCTTGACATTCATCTTGTGTTTAGCTAATAAAAGCTTACCCTCAGGAAATAAGTATGCCTTGCTAAGTGCTGGACGTTCATAAAAAGCCACCTGGAGGGGCCAAAAATTCAATATTCAGAACATCCCTAGCCAAAATACCTTAAACATATATGAAGATAATAAAGCCCAATTGTTGTTCTAACAGTAAGGTCCTTTGTGGCAAATGAGTCCATGTAATGCTCAAGAAATTTTAGGTACTTGTATGAATTATAACAGGGCGGATTGCTAGCAATCACAAGCTCTTTTCCAGGTCTAATGACGTGATTTTTATCCAGACCTAGGAAGCTCACAATAGATATTCGATCAATCTCCGAGTTAGTCGATCCCCGATGTTCATAACTTCTTAGCTTCCCATTACTTATAACCTTCATGGATATGTTCACAAGTAGACCACTAACGTACTTTTAAACCATCGTTTGCAAACAGGAAAATAGGTCTTAAGGATGTACTGTTTAATGAGCTATATTGTGGAATAGACCACTTAGATCTTCATCAAATGAGGGCTGAGATGCACTACACAAATTATCCTTTAGTCCCAGGGTATGTAATGTATACATCCTTCTTTTTGTTCACTATACTCTACACTTGCTACTAAGGGTATCCTAAGGGTATGCATGTTGCTATTATATATATATATATATATATATATATATTAAACCTAAGTCTACACACTAGGCATGTTTTGAAGGCACACATTGACGCAATTGGGTGTGCACACAAGGATCATCCACTCCAGAACCAAAAATCAATGTTCCCTTTCCATTACATTCTCATGCAATGGTTGTGCTTAATGGATTTTGTACGGATAAAGTTGTGGGAGAAATAATAGAGTAGGGTTCAGAGGTAAAGAAATTCAGTGTAGGGGACACTGTAGGAGTGGGTTGTATTGTTGGAGCTTGTGGAGACTTTGTGTTGTAACATCAACAAAGAACAATATTGCAACAATATGATATTCACTTACAATAACATCTATAAAAATGGAAGCCCAACTCAGGGAGGCTTCTCCTCTGCCATGGTTGTTCATAAAAACTAAGCTAAAACTTTTATGAAAGCTACTACTCATTTCTTTCTATATTTACAAGACTAGAATCAAACTCACTAGTTGACTTGGGCAATTTGAATAAATGCAGCTTTGTTGTGAAAATACCTAAAAGGCTGATCGATGTTTTATTTTATCTATTTCCTTGCAAGTGTACAAGACTATTATAGAATAGACTCGGAAGCAAGGGTCGAACCCACAGAGACAAGTGATCACGAACAGTGCGAATTATAGATAGCAAATTATTAACCTAAGGGGGGTTTTTATGTTTAATTCTACTCTAAATTACTAGTTATAGATGTTTAACTAATTAGACAGTAATAACAGATATGAAGATCTTATGGTGAGTGGAAATCTAGGATTCTGGGTTTCACTTATATCTCCTTTATGTTCAATTCATAAAAATGTCATTCAATGTCTTGGGTTCGTTCACTAAAAATAGATATAGTCTGTTGAACAATTGGTTCAGCCTCCATCCCCGCAAAATTCACCCATTCTATATCCTAAGCACAGGAACTATCAATCTAGCTGTCACCTAGATTTATGATCTATCTGTCACCTAGATCATGTAAGAACCTGGTCCTAACTTATCACTCTCGTGCTTCGATAGGTCCAATTTATTGTGTTGGTGAGCCAGTGTACGACATATGCACTCGGTCATGCAGTTATCCGCACCTCTAAGCCTTTATTATTTGCGATTACATTCATTTGTTCAAAGCAAAATAATATAGGGGTTGATAAACAACACAATCAACAAGCATTGAATAGACATATATATATGAATCAAAACATAAATTCGATACAAGTTACCTCCCACCTCCTAGATTAGGATGATTTAGTTCATCATAGACGATGAACAAACGACACATGAAGATGATGAAAGACATGATTTGATCTTCAATACTTGAAATTACAAAACCTAACTATGTTATACAATCTAAAACTACCTAAAATCTATGTAAAGAGAGCTTCCAGCCGTCCTCCTTATGCTTAGGCTCGGCATCTGACTTCTATATATACTCGGGAGTTGTGATTGGATCGAATGACTGTGTGAAAATCCGAAAAGGTCGCATTCTGCCTACCTTGCGGTCGCAGGTCTTTGGATACCTTGCGTCCGCATGAGGTCTCCGATGTGGGTGGCTTTGATTCTTTGATTGGCCGACTTCGGGGCCTATGCGCCTACCTTGCGGTCGCAAGCGAGGCACTGCTGCGTCCGCAAGGTGTCCATTTGTGATCTTATTTTTCTTCAATTTTTCTTTCCTTGTAATTTGCACTTAAAACCCACGGAGTTTCGCGTATTTTCACAATAATCATGAAACTTACAAAACTCACCGAAAACATATATTAGTACTCAAAAGACTCGTGAAATAGCATAATTTAAGTCATAGAAGTATATAAAATCGACGTATAAAATACATCGATCAAATACCCCCAAACTTGAACTTTGCTCGTCCACGAGTAAACAAATAAACTTATAAATACAAAAGCATATAAATAACAAAAATTAAAATCTTTTTGTGAGGGTGACACTATTTACACTCCTCTATAAACCCACAAACTCAAGGAGACTCTTTCGAGTGACTCGACTATGCAGATAAATACAAAAACAAATAAATACAAAAGCGAATAAAATTACACATAAAACATAAAATCTTTTTGGCTTCATCTCAAGTTATAAGTGTATGGCATGCATGTAATCTCAGTTTGGTGCTCACCACATATATGCAGGCTTAGTCATATAAAACCAACTAGTCTTTTCTTAATACTGCTACTACTTTTAATTTCTCCGTGTGTGTGTGATCACCAGTCTTAAAGAATATCTTAACTAAAACAATTTTATTGAGCTAAACACCACATTCATATGAAAATTACAGTTTAATAGAAAATCATGCATTAAGAAGTATGAGATCTACCATCCAAACCTGGTCGATTCTGAGACATGTAAAGGTCCCAAGGATTCAAAAGATTTATACATCCATCCCATGCACTTCTATGTATGACATACAATGCTCTCTTATCCCAATGACTTGTAATAGCTAAGATTATGCTAACACAGTGAGCTTTAAGGTGAATAATAATGATTATGAAGTGTGTGATCAATTTCATGTTACTCACTTGACAGTAAAAACAACATAAGCATTGGCAAGAAGATCATTAGGACTTTATAAGCTTGTAATGTAAGGCCAAGGTGTTGGGGGATTTGAAGGAAAGGAATTGGAATTCAAAGTGAGAGAGTAAGACTACCCTTTATCCCTCATACTTCCAAGCAAAAGGAAGTTTTCCCTATTTAGGCTAGGACCTGCAAAGACCACAAGTGGAGGGGTGCTTTTTGTAACTTTTAAGTTTTCTTCTTTCCCCCCCCCCCCAAACTTGTTTTGGGCAATGAAATTCTTCTAAAAATATCACATTCTAATCAGCAGAATTTTTCTAACATATTTTCTCTTGAAAGCTATGCTTTCATTTGAATCTTTTGTTTATCCTCTTCTTCTTCCGTTTCATTTTTCGTCGACACATGATTATTATTTTTTTTTTTCGACGACGGAAAGAAGAAGCCTTCTGAAAAATAGCCTAACTGAAAAGAAGTGGTCCTCCTAAAATCAATTTCCCACCCAATCCTACTCTCTCAAAGGGTAGGCTAAAAGTGTATAGGCTTTTAGGGTTAAGTTAATGTGGGTAATAGAAACGATGGCGAATGGGGGTTTAAATAGTGTGCTTAGCACACTCCATTCTTTTTCATTAGGCTCAAAGGGGACACTAGGGATATATTTAGTATAGGTCAGGGAATATTTAGGCTCTAACGATCCAAAGATGGCCTAAATCATTTCTTAATGCCAAATGCTCACATAGTATTTAAAGCAAGTAAGATAACACAAAATATCATATCAACTATGGGAATTGGGGTTGAATGTTTAGCATCACCGATTTCACATAAGCATTCGCTAAGACGATGGTAGGGACAATTGAGACTAACATGCAGACACGGTTCGAAAGTGTGCTTGAGATATATAAATGAGAAAAATCCAAGGGATCTAACTAACATGCAATTGACCCTAAGTTACAATTTAATGCAACAATCATGTTCGAATGGCTATGCATCATATTCTTGTGCATATCTTGTTGAAGTGAAATAGGTGTTATAAACTTTATAAAACTATTCTAATCAATCCAAAGTTATGACTGGTGTGCGTGCATGAAGAATTTGGAGAAAAGTAAAAGTTTCGCAAAATTAAGTAAATTCCAGGGGGATCTACGACTAACTATGCAGTTCATTGCACTAATCTCTTCATTGACTACGACTAGCATTACCACACCTAAACTCGAGGATGAATATTTTGAATTTAAATATTTTTTTAAATGAAATAGCGAAAATTGGAGGTGATGACGATGACACAATTGATGATGGGTCCCCATAAGAGGAACCCACGAGTATCCAATGTAAGTGTATTCTGGTCAAGGCAACACCTCCGAAAATCAGAAAAAATAAAAACAGGAAAAATAGGGTGAAGAGTTAAATGGTCATCGAGAAAAGAAATTCTCTTTCACCCTAACGACATAGCCCAACTCCATTCCTCGTTAGGCTGGGACCTGCTAAGACCTAAAGTTTTAAATCCCCCCCCCCAAACTTAATTTCTATTTTGTCCTCAAAATAGAGGAACATATGAGAGGATTGATGGGGTAGGACAAATATCAAAAGGATATAGCGGGTCCACCTAACGACGGATTTAACTTGGGCCTCGACTCAAGGTGAGTCGGGCGGAGATAACGAATGAGGACGAAACTGGGATCGTGCCCGTGGCGCCCATAATAATTTGAGACATTATGTCCCTGTTAACCGGTAAAAATTTCACTGCTCAAGACGCATTTCTGCCAACCGCCGACTCACCATATCGGTTGGGAGGACACGCTTCCAACCTCGTTGGAGATCCCAACTGGAGCCGGTCCTCTTCCTCCTCTTCGGGTTCCTCCTCTTGAGGAACCCTCACTCTCTGGCCGCCGGTGATGCTCAAACAAAATGGCCCTAGTAATGACCGGACCGGCAAATTTCTTCATCTTCACGTGTTTGGGCATTCTCACATTTGCCCCCTACACAAGTCAAGAATCAAATGCGGGAACGCGAACCCCGCATTCGTCCTACCTCTAATAAGGGTCTTGATTTGGCCGCTGATCAAACGGCCAACATCAATGGACCCACCATCATAATGGTGTAGGTCAAGACACCCTCTCCCAATTCACCGTGTTTTGGTGACTTGAGGGCATGAGACGTCCGCAAACAAATTTATACACGGGCTTTGGCCGTGTCTTGGAGAAGGACTCTCTCATGGTGCGTGGTCCATGTGGTGGGTTACGGTTATAGGACCACTCCACACCGTGGAGAGCAATGACATTCACCACCTCGACAGGATACGGGGTGGAGGTGTGTGCTAAAATTATCGGCACCAACCGCAAAGTTGGAGGTGCCGAAATATGTGTTAATGCTTTGGGCCGAAAAATCAACTACTGTGCCCCTAACATTAACGGTGTCTAGCACACCGCCATCCATGCCAATGTTTGCTATTGGCGTAGAATTTCTCGGACAATGGGGACTACGGCGCCCTTAGCCAGATCTAGAATAACAACGCCCCCACCTACGAGCCATCGAGCAGACGGATAAAAAATCTTTCAATTTTAAATCCCCTTCTGCACCAAGGACTTGGAGAGTTTGTTGGTGTATTTCTCACCGATGCTTAGAGGACACGAGCGGTGATGTCAAAATTGTGTTCTTCCTCCCCGACGTGGGCCGGAGGATGAAGAGCCAGATTTACGCTTTCTAAACATTTTGTTTGAAATAAAATTTTTAAAAACCAAAAAGTTTTTAACAATTAAAAATGTTGTTTTAAAATTTAAAAATAAAAATTTATTCTAAAGCATGCAAAAATTTACGCATGAATTCTAAAGAGGGTGTTAGGATTACTTGTTTGCGCCTTAATTGAGTGAATGAGTCGAGTGAGGCTGATCTTCAACAAGAACAATGGTGGTTCTTCTTTCTCCTTCAAAAGCTTCAACTTAGTGAAGTGTAATGGTGGATGGGGGGGATGGAAGATGAAGAGTCTTGAGAGAGAGAGAGAGAGATCTTGAGAGTATATGCCGAATTAATGGAAGATCTGCTGGAATTTGGAAGATTTTAGTCGCCGGCCGCATCGCTTGAGAGAGAGAGAGAGTTTCGTGATTTCTCGAAGAAAACCCCCGGCCTTAAATAAGGGGACCTATGGGTCGCAGTTCGGCCACACCTGCGCCCGCAAGGTGGTCGTACCAAAGCGGTTGGGATTCTACATTCATTCCCCACGTCGACACTTCACCGCACGAGATTACCGGGACCTTGCCCAGGTCCTCCTCACACTCAAGGCCCGCAAGGTGGACAGAAACTTCCACTCTTGTTTTTCTTTTCGCCAACACGAGCTTTAGCCTTCCGTTAACTTCCGTTATGTCTTGATATTTCCTCGTATGAAAAATCTAAACAAAATTTAAACTAAAAATTATTAGCAACATATAAATACAACACTAAGATGTTTTTCTCCCCAAACTTGAATTTTGGCATATTTAATTTAAAAATTAAATGTCCAAAAATAAAATTTAACTGAGAAAAGCATATTTAAACTAACTAAATAACAAATAACTTTCAAAATAGTGGGTCAGCTTCCCACTTTTATTAATGTTCTGCTCGACCAAACCGCAGTTTAATCTCTCTGTGGTTCATTGTCACCAAACGATTAATTCAATTGTTCGCTCAACCGACATTGGCTCAAAATATGGCTTGAGCTCTGTCCATTCACTTTAAACACTTCATTATTTTTGGGGTTTGTATATCAACAACCTACGAGGATAAATTGCATTACTATTCTAAAAGGACGCACCATTTGGATTTTAACTTTCCGGGAACAACCTTAACCTAGAGTTAAACAATAATACTTTCATACCTCGATGAAGCATTTTGTTGGCTAATCCCATGTCATGATACTTTTTTGGTCTTTTCTTTATAAGTTTTCGTTCTCATACGAATTAAGTCTATGTTCTTCTAATTCATTTAACTCGAAACAATTTTTCTTTCTCCAACCTAATGTCAAATCTAAATTCAATTCTTTAATTGCCCAATAGGCTTTGTGCTCAATCTCAACCGTAAATGGCAAGCTTTTACCATATACCATCCTATATGGACTCATTCCTATGGGTGTCTTAAAAGCGCCTCGGTATGCCCATAAAGCATCCTTGAGTTTAGATTCCCAATCTTTACGATTAGGCCTAACAGCCTTTTTTCTAATATCGCTTTTATCTCGCCTATTGCTTACTTCTACTTGTCCGTATGTTTGTGGATGATAAGGTGTAGCTAACTTTGTGAGTTACACCATGCTTTCTAAGAACACTATTTAACAACTTATTGGTAAAATGAGTTCCCTCGGTCACTTATTATGGCCTTAGGGACTCCTTACATATCTAGCAAATAAATCTTCTACAAATTTGACTACTGTTTTTCCATCATTATTCTTGGTTGCTCGCTTCTATCCATTTAGACATAATCAATCGCTACCAAAATATACGCAATTATTGGACAATGTGGAAGGACCCATAAAATCAATACCCCAAACATCAAAAATTTCAACTACTAAATTAACATGTAAGGGCATCTTTCTTCCTATACCACCGCTTCTTTTGACATTTGTCGCATGTTCTCAAAACGCTTCACAATCTAAAAAAACAAGAGGCCAATATCGCACTGACAAAATTTTTCGAGCGCTTTTATTACCACTAAATGACCACCACAAGAATATCCATGGCAAAATTCCATGATACCTTGTTGGTCTTTTCTCTCGAATACATCTTCTTATTAAAGAATCGAACAAATCTTATATAAGTGAGGAGCTTCCCAAAAAATAATTTTTAGTTTCCGCTAAAATTTCTTCTTTTCGTAATGATCAAAATCCTGATTAATGATATTTACACATAATAGTTGACAAAATCAAGATACCAGGGTCTTAATCTTTAATGGCTTGAGTTGTTCATCGCAGAAAATTGTCATTAATGGGGACAGGATCATCAAGAAATTGACGCTCAAGGGTGAAAATTTAACCTAGACAAGTGGCCTGGCACAACATTCTCTGCCCTTTTTATCCTTGATAGTTATGTCAAATTTTTGTAACAATAACATCCATCTAATTAATCTTGGTTTAGCATCCTTCTTATTTAAGATATTTCAATGCACGATCTAAAAGATTATCACCTTTGATCCTAGCAAATATGATCTAAATTTTTCTAAAGCATATACTATCGCTTTCAAGAGTGGTATAATTCAATTGAGCATCATTCAGAGTTCTACTAGCATAATGGATCACATGAGGCTTTATCTACCCTTGTCCTAACACGGCTCCAATTGCAAAAATCCGATGCATCACACATGATTTCGGGTAAGTGACCAATCGTGGCTCTGATAAAAATCGGGCAAGAGTTAACTTTTCTTTTTAATAAATTAAAAGCTTCTAAACATTCTTTATCAAAAATAAATCCTCAGATCTTTTGCTAACAAATTACATAGAGGCTTACGTATTTTGGAAAAGTCTTTATAAATCTTCGATAAACCAAAGATGACCAAGAAAACTTCGAACTCCTTTAACCGAAGTGGGGTAGTTGTGAAATAACTTCAATTTTAGCTTTGTCAACTTCAATTCCTTTATTTGAAACAACATGCCCTAAGACAATTCCATGTTTTACCATGAAGTGACTTTTCTCCCAACTTAAAGTTAAATTAGTTCTCAAAGATCTTTCGCATGATGTAAGGTTTTCTAAACAATGATCAAAAGAATTTCCGAAAACCTAAAAATCATCCATGAAAACTTCTACGCATCTTTCAACTAAATCTCAAAATATAGAAATCATGTGCATTTTCACAACCCAAAAGGCATTCTCCTGGCAAAGTACCAAAGGGACAAAATGTTGTTTTCTC
>CM028384.1:6623753-6812763 GCA_013146195.2 Codonopsis lanceolata | reverse complement strand
TTTTCGGCGGAAGAAAGCATCAAAAAATAGCCTAGCGAAAAGAAGTGGTCCTCTAAAATCAATTTCCCACCCAATCCTACTCTCTCAAAGGGTAGGCTAAAGTGTATAGGCTTTTAGGGTTAAGTTAATGTGGGTAATAGAAGCTTGATAGCGAATGGGGTTTAAATGTGTAGCACACTCCATTCTTTTCATTAGGCTCAGGGGACACTAGAGATATATTTAGTATAGGTCGGGGAATATTTAGGCTCTAACGATCCAAAGATGGCCTAAATCATTTCTTAATGCCAAATGCTACATAGTATTTAAAGCAAGTAAGATAACACAAAATATCATATCAACTATGGGAATTGGGGTTGAATGTTTAGCATCCTTTGGATTTTACATAAGCATTAGCTAAGGCGGATGGTAGGGACAATTGAGACTAACATGCGGACACGGTTGAGTGTGCTTGAGATATATAAATAGAGAAAAATCCAAGGGATCTAACTAACATGCAATTGACCTAAGTTACAATTTAATGCAACAATCATGTTGAATGGCTATGCATCATATTCTTGTGCATATCTTGTTGAAGTGAAATAGGTGTTATAAACTTTATAAAACTATTCTAATCAATCCATAGTTATGGTGGTGTGAGTGCATGAAGAATTTGGAGAAAAGTAAAAGTTTCGCAAAATTAAGTAAATTCGAGGATCTCTGGACTAACTATGCGGTTCATTGCACTAATCTCCTCATTGACTACGACTAGCATTACCACACCTAAACTCGAGGATGAATATTTTGAATTTAATATTTTTTAAATATATTTTTCTAAGAAATTGCGAAAATTGGAGGTGATGGCGATGACACAATTGATGATGGGTCCCATAAGAGGAACCACAGTATCAATGAAAGTGTATTACGGTCAAGGCAACACCTCAGATCGAGAAAAAATAAAAACGAGGAAAAATAGGGTGAAGAGTTAAATGGTCATCAAAAAAGAAATTCTCTTTCACCCTAACGACATAGCCCAACTCCATTCCTCGTTAATTTGGGACTGCTAAGACTTAAAGTTTTAAATCCCCCCGAACTTAAGTTCTATTTTGTCCTCAAAATAGAGGAACATATGAGGAGGATTGATGGGGTAGGACAAATATCAAAAGGATATAGCGGGTCCACCTAACGAGCGAGGGAGGAACTTGGGCCTCGACTCAAGGTGAGTCGGGCGGAGATAACGAATGAGGGCGAAACTTCGGGATCGTGCTGGTGGCGGCCATAATGATTTGAGACATTATGTCCCACGGTGTTAACAGTAGAAAAATTTGGTGGTGAACGCATTGTGCCAAGCTGGCGACTCACCATATCGGTTTGGAGGGCAGTGCCTCCAACTGTTGAAGATCCCAACGGCGGGTCTCTTCCTCTTGCGGTTCCTCCTCTTGAGGAACCCTCACTCTCGGCTGGCGGTGATGTTCAAACAAAATGGCCTAGTAATGGCCGGACGGCCTTGACCTCTCGGCGTGTTTGGGCATTCTCACGTTGCCCCCTACACAAGTCGGTAATCAAATGCGGGAGCGAACCCGTCGTCCTACCTCTAATAAGGGTCTTGATTTGGCGTTGATCAAGCGGCCAGCATCAATGGACCCACCGGTCATAATGGTGTAGGTCAAGACGACCCTCTCCCAATTCACCGTGTTTGGTGACTTGAGGGCATGAGGCGTCCATGAACAAATTTATACTGACGGGCTTGGCGGTGTCTTGGAAGGAAGGACTCTCTCATGGTGCGTGGTCCATGTGGTGGGTTACGGTTATAGGACCACTCCACACCAGGGAGAGCAATGACAGCATTCACCACCTCGACAGGGATACGGGGGTGGAGGTGTGTGCTAAAATTCACTCGGCACCAACCATGCAAAGTTGGAGGTGCGAGAAATATGAGTGTTAATGCTTTGGGCAGAAAAATCAACTACTTTGTGCCCTAACATTACGGTGTCTAACTGCTTTACACAGCCATCCATGCCAATGTTTGCCATTGGCGTAGAATTCTCGGACAATAGGGACTACGGCGTCCTTAGCGAGAATCTAACAACGTCCCCACCTACGAGCCATCGAGGCGGGGCGGATACCAAAATCTTCAGACCTTAAATCCCCTTTCGGGCACCAGGACTTGGAGAGTTTGTTGGTGTACCTCTCGATGCTTCGTAGAGACCTGGCAGGTGATGTCAAAATTGTGTTCTTCTCTCTGGCGGGGCCGGAGGATGAAGAGCCGGTATTTCTACGCTTTCTAAACATTTTGTTTGAAATAAAATTTTAAAAACTAAAAGTTTATCAATTAAAAATGTGTTTTAAAATTTAAAATAAAAATTTATTCTAAAGCATGCAAAAATATATCTACGTTAAAAATATCTAGCACCCTAGCATGCAAATAATTTCACGTATGAATTTAAAAGAGGGTGTTAGGGTTACTTGTTTGCGGCCTTAATTGAGTGAATGCGGGAGTGGAGCTTGATCTTCACGGCAACAATGGTGTTCTCTTCTTTCTCCTTCAAAAGCTTCAACTTGGTGGAGTGTAATGGTGGATGGGGGGATGGAAGATGAAGAGAGTTTGAGAGAGAGAGAGAGAGAGAGATCTTGGTATATGCCGAATTAATGGAATCTGCGGATTTGGAAGATTTTGAAGAGCTGCTTTCTAGGGCTGCTGGCACTCTTTGCTTGAGAGAGAGAGGAGAGAGTTTACGTGATTTCGAAGAAGAAAACCCGGCCTTAAATAAAGGGGACCTTCGGTGCGGTCGCCAGTGCGCCACACCTGCGTCACAAGGTGGTCGATCAAAGCGGTTGGGATTCTACATTCATTCCCCATGTCGACACTTCGCACTTTGCGAGATTCGTATTCTCACATTTACTGGGGACCTTGCGGTCGCAAGGTCCTTCACACCTTGCGTCCGCAAGGTGGACAGAAACTTCCACTCTTGTTTTTCTTTTCAGTTTTTCAACAGTTTGCAGTTTTAGCCTTCCGTTAACTTCCGTTATGTCTTGGATATTTCCTGTATGAAAAATCTAAACAAAATTCTAAACTAAAAATTATTAGTAACATATAAATACAACACTAAGATGTTTTTCTCCCCCAAACTTGAATTTTGGCATATTTAATTTAAAAATTAAATGTCCAAAAATAAAATTTAACGGAGAAAAACATATTTAAACTAACTAAATAACAAATAACTTTCAAAATAGTGGGTTGCCTCCCACTTAGCGCCTTTGTTTAACGTCTTTGGCTCGACCAAACTGCAAGCCTAATCTCTTGGTGGTTCATTGTCAGCCAAACGGATTAATTCAATTGTTCGTTCAACTGACATTGGCTCAAAATATGGCTTGAGTCGGTGTCCATTCACTTTAAACACTTCATTATTTTTGGGGTTTTGTATATCAACAGCCCCATGAGGATAAATTCGTACTATTCTAAAAGGACCAGACCATTTGGATTTTAACTTTCCTGGGAATAACCTTAACCTAGAGTTAAACAATAATACTTTCATACCTGGATGAAGCATTTTGTTGGCTAATCCCATGTCATGATACTTTTGGTCTTTTCTTTATAAGTTTTCGCATTCTCATGAAATTAAGTCTATGTTCTTCTAATTCATTTAAGCTTGAAAGCAGATCTTTCTTCTCCGGCTAATGTCAAATCTAAATTCAATTCTTTAATTGCCCAATAGGCTTTGTGCTCAATCTCAACTGGTAAATGGCAAGCTTTACCATATACCATCCTATATGGACTCATTCCTATGGGTGTCTTAAAAGCAGTTCGGTATGCCCATAAAGCATCCTTGAGTTTAGATTCCCAATCTTTACGATTAGGCCTAACGGTCTTTTCTAACTTGCTTTTATACGCCTATTGCTTACTTCTACTTGTCCGGATGTTTGTGGATGATAAGGTGTAGCTAACTTGTGAGTTACACCATGCTTTCTGAGGACACTATTTAACAACTTATTGGTAAAATGCGTTCCCTGGTCACTTATTATGGCCTTAGGGACTCCATATCTAGCAAATAAATCTTCTACAAATTTGACTAATGTTTTACCATCATTATTCTTGGTTGCTACTGCTTCTATCCATTTAGAAACATAATCAAAAGCTACCAAAATATACTCGCAATTATTAGACACAGGGAAGGGACCCATAAAATCAATACCCCAAACATCAAAAATTTCAACTACTAAATTAACATGTAAGGGCATCTCGTTTCTTTTTCCTATACCACCTGTTCTTTGACATTTATCGCATGTTCTGTAAAACAGTTCACAATCTCTAAAAACAGTAGGCCAATATAGACCTGATTGCAAAATTTTACGAGCAGTTTTATTACCACTAAAATGACCACCACAAGAATATCCATGGCAGAATTCCATGATACCTTGTTGGTCTTTTTCTGGAATACATCTTCTTATCAAAGAATCAGAACAAATCTTATATAAGTGAGGAGCTTCCCAAAAATAATTTTTCGTTTCCGCCAAAAATTTCTTCTTTTAAGTAAGTGATCAAAATCGGATTAATGATATCGGACACATAATAGTTGACAAAATCGGCATACCAAGGTGCAGAGATCTTTAATGGCTAGGAGTTGTTCATCAGGAAAATTGTCATTAATGGGGACAGGATCATCAAGAAATTGACGTTCAAGCAAGGGTGAAAATTCTAACCTAGACAAGTGGTCGGCCACAACATTCTCGGTTCCTTTTTTATCCTTGATAGTTATGTCAAATTCTTGTAACAATAACATCCATCTAATTAATCTTGGTTTAGCATCCTTCTTACTTAAGAGATATTTCAATGCAGAATGATCAGAAAAGATTATCACCTTTGATCCTAGCAAATATGATCTAAATTTTTCTAAAGCATATACTACTGCTAAAAATTCCTTTTCAGTAGTGGTATAATTCAATTGAGCATCATTCAGAGTTCTACTAGCATAATGGATCACATGAGGCTTTCTATCTACCCTTTGTCCTAACACGGCTCCAATTGCAAAATCGATGCATCACACATGATTTCAAAGGGAGTGACCAATCGAGGGCCGGATAAAATTGGGCGATAGTTAACTTTTCTTTTAATAAATTAAAAGCTTCTAAACATTCTTCATCAAAAATAAACTACGTATCTTTTGCTAGTAAATTACATAGAGGTTCTGATTTTGGAAAAGTCTTTTATAAATCTTCGATAAAAACCGGCATGGCCAAGAAAACTTCGAACTCCTTTAACTGAAGTGGGAGGGGGTAGTTGTGAAATAACCTCAATTTTAGCTTTGTCAACTTCAATTCCTTTATTTGAAACAACATGCCCTAATACAATTCCATGTTTTACCATGAAGTGACTTTTCTCCCAACTTAAAGTTAAATTAGATTCGCAGCATCTTTTCAGGACAGATGTAAGGTTTTCTAAACAGTGATCAAAAGAATTTCAGCGAAAAATCATCCATGAAAACTTCTACGCATCTTTCAACTAAATCGAAAATATAGAAATCATGCATCTTTGAAAAGTAGGCTGGTGCATTACACAACCCAAAAGGCATTCTCCTAAAAGCAAAAGTACCAAAGGAGACATGTAAAGGTTGTTTCTCTTGGTCTTCGGAGTGCATGAGGGATCGATTATATCGAGAAAAACCGTCAAGAAAACAATAATATTCATGACCTGCTAATCTTTCAAGAATTTGGTCAATAAATGGTAAAGGAAAGTGGTCTTTCCTAGTTGCCGCATTTAATTTACGTAAATCGATACACATTTTATAACCAGTTATAGTCCTTGTAGGAACTAATTCATCTTTATCATTTTTAACAACAGTAATTCCTGATTTCTTAGGAACTACTTGAACAGGACTAACCCATTTACTATCTGATATAGGGTAAATTATACCCGCATCTGTGACACCCCGCTCCTTCGTTAGCTCGGTTTGCGTGCTATACTTGCACTTCTTTCTTTGTCAATTGTATGTTTGGTTTGCGAGAGGGTCTAGATGTGTATGAGAGACCATACTAAGACCAAAACACTATTAAGAGACTCCATATAGTTGTTGACTTGCTAAAGTCACAAGTCGTGACTTGACGATAGTCGGAATACGACGCGATTGAGGGTTTGCTTGCGTTTTGTGTTCGTGACCTCGGTTTGGTCCTAGACCTTTATATGATGGTTTATTAACATGTTTAGATGTATTAGACTTCAAGTTGGAGGTGTTCCTTAAGTCTATCGATGATTTGGAAGCTTTGGAGGTAGTGCTCGTCTCTATCGCGTAGTTCGGGAATCGAGTCACGTAATTGTCTCTCCTTTGGGATTCTTATTTCCCTAGTTGTTATTCAACTTCCTAGAAGTATTTAAGCTTCTTCATTAGCCCTTAGACTTGCCTTAAAAGTCTCCTTTCAATGCTCGTTCGATTGCGAGTTCATTCGTCGTTCCGGTTGCACGTTGTTGCACCCCTTCCCGGTTTCGCTCCGAGTTGTTTCGGGTGTGTTTCCGACTTGTTTTGAGTTGGGTTAGACCTTAGAATGGTTGCCCATAAGTTTGGGACCATTTAGGACATGTTTAGACCAAGTTCAAGGGCTTAATGAGGCGCTCGCATCGAATTTTGACCACTAGCCCGCCTCAAAAGCTGAGAGCAATTCAAAATCAGTCCAAGCCCCAGCATCTGAGGCGCCCGCCTGGGATTTGGTGAGGCGCCCGCCTCAACATCAGAGACCACCTACGGGATTTTTCCCCTGTTTTGTTGCTGAACGATTTTTATACCCAAACCCCTATCCAAACCTTTTCTAAACCTCACTTAAACCTCCCTAACCCTCCTTACTTATACCCTAACATCTCTAACAAGTTTTATGGGTGGATTAGTGAGTGATTGAGTGGATTAATTAAGCCAAAAATCAGATTTTAAGTGACCACAATGTGGTGACACTTGTCCCACTCAGTTTTTAACCCCTTTTAAGCCACAATCTGAGAGTTTGACTCTCATTTCTCTCCTCCCTTCTCCAAAAACGGGATTAGCTTCCTCCATGGTTCCTCCTTGAGTCCTTGAAGGTTTCTTCTTGGTTTCCATAGCTCCCTTCCTCCATTGTTGAAGCCAAGCCATAGGATTGAAGAGCTTGTTGAGAGGAGCATTTCCAACCGATTAGTTTTCTCATTTGCTTTCTTGGGTGTAGAATACAAGTAAGTTACCTCTTCTCCCTTTGATTTTGTACTCATTGATCCTAAGGAAAACAAACTCTATGCTATTTGAGGTCAATGAGTACACATACTTGCTTTGTGTGATTTTTAACTTGTGATTTGAGCATGTGAACTTGTTAAGAGCATATGTAGGATGACTTCTATGATTATTGAAGTATATTGTTACTCTTCATCTTATGTTTCTAGGATTGTGAGCATGCTAGAAATCATGTTTACATCTCATTTGGGTTTATTATGAAAGTATACCTAAGTTTGGGGATTTGGATGTGTGATCTCACTAGATAATATGAGTATGACCATTTAATTGAGATTACGTGAATTATAAGATGGGTATATGATTATGTTGAGTTTCATGAATTTTAGGGCTTGATAATCAAGCCAGAATTATTAGAGGAATTGTTGTTAATTAAAGTGGGTATTAATGTGTAGGATGATTTGGATGATGTTGTGTGTTGGGAGAAATTGGTTATCCCTTTGTTAAGGATTTTATGAATTTTGGGGCTTGGGAATCAAGCCCGAATTATTTTGGAATTTGTCATAAATTGAAGAGGATGATAATGTTGGGATTTATGGAATGTGTAAATAATGAAACTTAATAGTAAGACTCAACGGAGTCGTTACAAGTTCAATAACATACTAATAACCGTTGGGATGAATTCCTACGATGTTCGGGTTTTGGTTGGTTATGATGGTGAGCACCCGAGCATCTCGATTTGTGTCCAATTGAGACACCTACGTTATAGAGATTTATTAGGGGATTTATTTGGAAGCGTGCTCGGGAGAGCACGGTACATTAAAGACCAACCTATGGTCTCGAGTATGGTTGAAAATAATTATTGAGTGAGTTCTCACTTTTGGGAAATGATCGGTTGCACATGAACGTACTTGTGGGTTATGACTACGGTGTAGTCTTTGGTTTGATTTTAGTAGAGGTCCATTATAGACCTCATAATATGATTCTCGGTGGGTTTATACTATTCTTGATTTAATTGGTGACTTGAGATCTTTTAAGATTAATTGGTTGTGAGCAATGTATTTGCCTTGACTTGATTTATGGTAGAGAATAATAACCTATTTGGTCGAATGAGTTCGCTCTTGTCGAATTCATTCCTTATTTGTTTATATTGAGTAAATACATACTTGAGCATTTGGTCGGACGGGTTCGCTCTTGTCGAATCTGATCCTTATTTGGTCTTTACGAGTAAACATCTACTTGTGCATTGCATTAAGTCCAGCTGGCACTATTTGGTTTGATTTTTATGTCAGGGTGGGACGATACATCGCCTATACGAATCGTCAGATTCGTATTCGCTATGGATCGCCGTACCTGGGACCTCACACACCCCTCCATTGTAGGCCGCAATGGGGAAGTAGCCCCTTTGCCGTAACAATCGTGCGACACTGCTATCGGGCGGAGTTCGGTATATCGATGCGAACACGAGCATCGTAGTCCTAAACCCGTATAACAGTGTTTTTCTTGCAGGAGCTACGTAGCGGCCGGGCCCATAACATATCCTATTGTGATGTTTAATACTCGCACTTATGTGAATAACGTGCTAAGTGCAAATTTATGATCATTTGAGGGCTAGGCCCAGATCTTGGTTTTACGTGCTTATGTATAAGCACTTATATGAAAGATAACGTGCTATGTGGTTTATTATTGGTATGCTATTAAGATACCATGATTTTATATACGCTTGTGCATTATGCCATGCCACGTCATGCTATGCCATACATTTGCATTTAGTAACTTACTGGGTCATTATGACTCACTCCGTGTGTTTGTTTTCCTTAGTTTTTGCAGTAAGCTCGTTAGTGCACGTTGCAGCTTCGGGTGCTTGTTGGTTAGCAGGTGGTCTTCCGGGCAATAGCTTGGAGTTATTATTATTATTATTATTGTATTTATTATCTTGTGAGACACGGATGTAAAGTTATGTAAACTTTACTTGGGTAGTTATGTTAGCATTTTATTATCGTATTATTTTGGGAGCCGACTTGTTTGGTTGAGCTATTGTATTTATTTAGAGGTTATTATGTTGTCTTTCCGAGCAAGGTTTTAGCTCGCAAGTTCTAGTATTATGTTATTGTTATTTCTGTCTCCGACAACTTTAGTCGAGAGACATTGGTTTAGTTGTTAGTATTTAATATCTTATTCGTTTAGTTGATTTGTCCCTCCGGCATGTTGTAGCCGTTGAGTGGTTGTTTATCAGGTTGGTATTCTGTTGATTCGCCGGCCTTAGGTTGCCGATGGTTTGTTGTACGTGCAATGTTGCGTCACGCGAGTAATTTGTCGATTTGTCGAGATAGTCGTCTCTCGGCCTTGTATTCCTTAGTTTATAATTATAAGTTTGGGTTCCACTTATGATTTGCTTCCATGAATTTTAGTTTTTGGTTATTCGGTTTTGCCGTTATGGCTTTACATTCCTGTTTAGAGTTTGTTCGTTCAACTCTTGACTCGCACCACTACGCTTAGCGGGTGCTTGTCCGTCTTTTAGCTTGTCTTGACGGCACGACCTTGGGATTTCGCATTGGAGTCCGGGTCGGGCTTTCACATCATCCAAGAGCTTAAGAACTTCTTTCCTAACAGCTTCTTCCATGTGTGGGTTAAGTTTTCTTTGGCTTTCTCTAGAAGGTTTACTACCTTCTTCTAAATGTATTTTATGCATGCACATAGAGGGACTAATTCCTTTTAGGTTAGCTAAGGACCATCCTAATGCTTCTCTATGTGTCCATAAGACTTTCAGCAAACTTGCTTCTTGTATTTCTGTTAAGTCGGCTGCTATAATAACAGGCAAAGTGTTACCTTCCCCTAAAAATGCATATTTTAAGTGGGATGGTAATGGCTTTAATTCTTCGACTTTGGGAGAATTAATGGAAGGCATAAATTCAGAATTTTCTGCTTTAATTGTTTCTTTTATTTTAGCCTCATTATTCTCTTCTTGCTTTTCTTCCTCAATATCTTCTATCTCAATATCTTTTATCTCAATTTCTTCAAAGAGAGATTTTAGAATCTCTACTTCATCTTCTTTGATTTCATAACTTTCTTCTACTACTTTCTCTGACTCATCAGAATTATTTTCTGATTCTACCTTTATTTCTTTTTCATCTTTCTTTTTACTAGCCTCTAGCTTTTCTTTCTCTATTATTTCTTCTTCCTCTATTTCTCTTTCAATTTCCTCAATGTCAATTTTTATGGGAGGAATAGGGCTATCATCATAGACAATAAATCTATCTCTCTCATACTCTTCCTCTTTTTCAAAAGTTTCAGTTGTTAATTTCTCAATCTCATCTATTGAAAAACAGGCACTCATGTCACTAGGTCTATTCATAGCATCAAACACAGAAATTTCCACTGTTTCACCTAGGACTGACATTGTGAGTTTACCATTTTTCACATTAATCATTGTATTAGCAGTTGCCATAAATGGTCTGCCTAACAATATTGGGACCTCATTATTGGTACATATCTTCCTTTCCATCTCTAGAACCACAAAGTCTACTGGTATGATTAATTTATCAACCTGAACTAGGATATCTTCCACTATACCCAAGGGATATTTAAGCGAGCGATCGACTAATTGTAATTGCATATTAGTGGGTTTTAGTTCTCCTAAACCTAATTGTTTATAGACCGAGAAAGGCATCAAGTTAATACTTGCTCCTAAATCTAGCATTGCTTTCATCTTTTTAGAGCTTCCCAAGGAGACTTGGATATTAAAGCTACCTGGGTCTTTCAACTTAGGTGGTAATTCGGGTTGTAAAACAGAACTAACGTTTTCAGAAACAACAATCTTTTCGTTGTTTTCAAACTTGTGTTTCTTAGAGTGAAGATCTTTGAAAAACTTTGCATAAGCTGGAATATTTTTAATAACATTAAGCAAAGGTAAATTAACATTTACTTTGGATAACATATTATAAATTTCCGTGTTTGTCCATTGTTTCGGTCCATTTTTTCATAAGTCTTCTTGGAAGCGGAATTGAGGAACATATGGTGGTGGAGCCACATAAGGTTCCTCTTCTTCTTGATCTAACTCTTTATCTTCTTCAAGCTGTATTATCTTTATTTTGAATTTCTTCTTCTTTTTTCTTGTTCCTTATTTGGAACCTCTAACTCTACTTCTACTTCTTTTTTTCTTTTTCTACCTCTTGATTACTTAAGTCATCAATCACTTTATCACTATCACTATCTTTTTCGATTTCTTTCTCTATTACTTTTTGAATTTTCTCTTGTAGCATGCATATTGGAAGAAGGATCAGGATCACTTACCTCTTCACCTATCACCTTACCACTTCGCAGGGCGGTGATTGACTTAGCTTGCTCGGTTTGACTAGGAACTTCCCTTCTTCTCTTTTATTTGCTTCAAAACTTTCAATATGTTTCTTGATTTTCAATTTCTTCAAGCATGTACTTCATCAAAGGCGCTTGACCTTTACTAGCCTACTTCTTGCTTGGGAACTTCTTCAATTCTCAAGCGATTTTGATTTGGCAAGCTGTGGAGGTTGTGGTGGTTGAGGTTGGAATTGTTGAGGTTGCAAAGGCTTATTTCCTCCCCAAGAAAAGTTAGGATGATTCCTCCAACCGAGGATTATATGTATTTGAATAGGGATCATTCCTTGGCCTTTGAGGATACATATTCATAGCATTAGCTTTGTTCGGAATACATAGCACTTGATGGACAAAAATTAGTAGCATGAGAATATAATCCACATAGAGCACATGCTTCTTGAGTTTGCCAATTTTCAAATTGAGCTTGTGTATTTGAATTATCTTGCAATTGATATAGGCTCCTATTTTTACCTCTAGCACTTTTACATTTGGGAATTAATACTTAGCATCTCAAATAATTCTTCTAGTGCTTACGGTGTCATTCTATTAATAGAACCACCAATGCACTATCAACCATAGTTTGTAAACTGGCGAAAGACCATGATAAAATTGAAGCACTAACACATGTTGAGCCAAATTATGATGAGGACACATAATAAGCGATTTTTAAATCTATCCCATGACTCATGGAATGTTTCACAGTTCATTTTGGAATGACATGATTTGTTTTCTATACTCGTAAGAGATGCATGTTTGTAAAATTTGCTCATAAACAAATCATATAATTGTGCCCAAGTAAAAACACTGTTTGGTGTTAGGTTCATAAACCATCTCTTTGCCAATTCTTTTAATGCATTGGGAAAATATTTCATTTTAATTTGATCTTCAGTCAACCCTCCTAAAGGAAAAGTACTCATCATGTATTCATATTCTCTTAAGAAACTGACAGGATCTTCATGGGGCATCCCATGAAAAGATGGTATGGCATTAAAATAATGTCCTTTTAACTCAAAATTCCTAACAGCATCTGGCAAGACTAAACATGATGTCACCACATTTAATGAAGGTCTACTGAAATCATTAATAGTTCTTTGATTTACTACTACTTCCATATTTCTTCTTGCAGGCTCTTCTTGTCTTTGATTCCTATTGACTGGGTCAACTAGGTTTTCAGGATTACGAATATTGTTATTATCTTCCATTGTAGGATCAACCAGAGGATCCTCTCGATTCAGTTGGTCTTGATTATCAGGCTCGAAAGCTAGATTTTCAAAATATCTTTGGTATCTTTTAACAATATTTATCTCTTGATCTAAGTCTACCAATTCAGGATTTAAAGATCTACGACCTTGCATGCAAATAAATTAAAGCAATTTAAAAACAAATAACTATTAAAATAAAATAAAATAAAATCTTTTTGTATTTTTATTTTTTTATAAAAACAGAAAATTAAACTAAAAACTAAATTAAATTAAAAACTACGCTACCTACAAACTAACTACGTGAACTAGCTTGTCCCCGGCAACGGCGCCAAAAACTTGATCGATGTTTTATTTTATCTATTTCCTTGCAAGTGTACAAGACTATTATAGAATAGACTCGGAAGCAAGGGTCGAACCCACAGAGACAAGTGATCACGAACAGTGCGAATTATAGATAGCAAATTATTAACCTAAGGGGGGTTTTTATGTTTAATTCTACTCTAAATTACTAGTTATAGATGTTTAACTAATTAGACAGTAATAACAGATATGAAGATCTTATGGTGAGTGGAAATCTAGGATTATGGGTTTCACTTATATCTCCTTTATGTTCAATTCATAATAATGTCATTCAATGTCTTGGGTTCGTTCACTAAAAATAGATATAGTCTGTTGAACAATTGGTTCAGCCTCCATCCCGCAAAATTCACCCATTCTATATCCTAAGCACAGGAACTATCAATCTAGCTGTCACCTAGATTTATGATCTATCTGTCACCTAGATCATGTAAGAACCTGGTCCTAACTTATCACTCTCGTGCTTCGATAGGTCCAATTTATTGTGTTGGTGAGCCAGTATACGACATATGCACTCGGTCATGCAGTTATCCGCACCTCTAAGCCTTTATTATTTGCGATTACATTCATTTGTTCAAAGCAAAATAATATAGGGGTTGATAAACAACACAATCAACAAGCATTGAATAGACATATATATATGAATCAAAACATAAATTCGATACAAGTTACCTCCCACCTCCTAGATTAGGGATGATTTAGTTCATCATAGACGATGAACAACACATGAAGATGATGAAAGGCATGATTTGATCTTCAATACTTGAAATTACAAAACCTAACTATGTTATACAATCTAAAACTACCTAAAATCTATGTAAAGAGAGCTTCCAGCCGTCCTCCTTATGCTTAGGCTCGGCATCTGACTTCTATATATACTCGGGAGTTGTGATTGGATCGAATACCGTGTGAAAATCCGAAAAGGTCGCGCGCCTACCTTGCGGTCGCAAGGTCTTTGGATACCTTGCGTCCGCAAGGTCTCCGATGTGGGTGGCTTTTGATTCTTTGATAGGCGACTTCGGGGCCTATCGCCTACCTTGCGGTCGCAGTGCGAGGCACCTTGCGTCCGCAAGGTGTCCGATTAATGCGATCTTCGTTTTTCTTCAATTTTTCTTTTCCTTGTAATTTGCACTTAAAACCCTGGAGTTTCGCGTATTTTCACAATAATCCTGAAACTTACAAAACTCACCGAAAACATATATTAGTACTCAAAAGACTCGTGAAATAGCATAATTTAAGTCACAGAAGTATATAAAATCGACGTATAAAATACATCGATCAAAGGCTATCATCACAATGGGGAACAGTATTACCACAGAAACTATAATCACCACAAAGAATATAAAATAAGGTCATGGGTTGAGAAATGCAAACCAAATTATTTAATCAACCAATGAACAATAACCTGTTTTATAATTACATCTAAAGGAGATAGTTAAACCCAACTATTAGACTCAACTATTAGAGACGTGAAAAAAAAATCAGGAAATGACCCAAAAATATAGGAGAATAAAAATACATATTCACCTAAAGATTTCTCTCACTAAGTGTAGAAGAGGGATTAATAATTTAATGAACAATAACCTGTTTTAAAATTACATCTAAAGGAGATAGTTAAACCCAACATGAAGCAATAAAGAAATCAATTCTACTAATACTAGAATACTTTTAAAGGAAAATATTTAAAACCAATATTTTTTCTGATAGGTAAGTGTGACCCTTTGTTGGTTTGAGGATTGGAATCAAAGATCTCAAGGTCATTGCTTGAATGCCCTTGCCATCTCTCCCACCCCTTGGGGTTAAAAAAATATTATTTTTTTAAACCAAACTTGTTACAACAAGCACAATTTGGTCAACTTGATTAAATTTTAACCAAAGATTTATAAAAAATTACTTGTATCTCATTGAAAGCAGAAGGTGGAGCAACAATTCCAGCTATATTTTAATTATATATTTTAACCGATGCAAAAACTTGACAAGAATACAAGTCAGCACATTTCTTGCCATATTGCATAAATATAAGCTTGGGGTAAGCAATCATGCATCTTAACATTGGGGACAATCTAATCCGTTCTTGCCAAAAATCATACCCTTGAAATAGCATATATGACTTAAAAAGCATCCAAATGTATATGTTTGTGGCAGGCTAAAGGGATCCTATAATATACTTCACTGGGAGAACCATAATCAACATTCACTTCAAGCATAATCAATCCAACAACACACCCCTTTAATTTTAAAATTAAAAACAGAAAAATAAAAAACCGTCTAATACTAGAATACTCTTCAAAAAATATCACGTTCAATTAATTCAACATTGAAAAAAGCCCAAATACCCCCACAAAAGTTGTAATTGAAAAAGCCAAAGCATTTTGGGAAAATAAAATTAGGGTTCATACTTGAACAAAAATTACAATTTACGAGTGTTTGGGAGAGGCTGAGTGAGTATTTTATTTCTTTGGTGGACTTTCAAAAGCACCCTATTTTTTTTCTTGAGAAGGATAGAAGTGAATTCGACGTGAGGGACTTCAGAAAGGCAAGGAGAGAAGAAATCAGTTGAGAATTAGGGGAAAATAACTAGGGCGGGAAAGGGGAAAAGTATCAAGGGCGGGGAGGGAATATTCAGTGCGCCAAAGAAAAAAGGACCGCGTCTTTGTGAATTATCAAGGCGGCAACGAAAAATGGGTTGATTGTCATGTGAACAGGTATTTGGGAAGGCACAAGCATCCCAAAACAACGGTATTTGGGAAGGCTATTACACAACAGTCCCAAATATTAAGGTATTTGGGAAGGCTATTACACAACAGTCCTAAATACTAAGTAATTGTGACCGTTAATTTTCCCTTTCCAAAAAAAGGTATTTGTGACCATTTTTTAACCTTCCCAAATAACAGGGGTCACAAATAGTCACTTTTCTTGTAGTGGATGAGTGGTTTGTCCAATAAAGTAGATTCTTTTGACTTTCCAAACCAAGTATAGAGAGAGAAGATCTTGCAGCATCTGAGATGTCAGACTTCATAAAGATCTGAATGACTTTTAAGGCTTGAACATTTTTGTCACCTTTTAAGCATCTGTAATATTTTCTCTTTGTAGCACGTGCAGAGCCAAGTCTGCTGGTAAGGTGTTCATTTTTGAAGGATGAGTCTTCCAGTAAAGAAGACTGTTGGCAGTTGTAGTTGCGGTATGAACAATCAAACCATAGCATGTCTGCTAGTGATAAGTCTTTAAGATATTTTGCACTTATAACAAGTCTGCTGGTGACGAGTCTTCAGAAGATTTTTCACGCTCTAGCAAGTCTGCTGGTGCTGGTGCACATGAATTTCTAGTCTGTTGATCATCAATGAAAGAGTAGGACTAGACCAGGACATTCCTAATCTAAGACCTATGTGATGTCAAACAAGTTGCCACACAAATCGGTACGCAAACCTTTTAGCCACTTGTTATGACACACAGTAATGGGAGCAAGCAAATTAAAATGTTCGGAATATGTAAAAAGATAAGTTGTTCATCGGCAAGCATATTCCAACATTGGTCCAACCTTGACAAATGATCGGCCACCTAATTTTTTACCCCTTTTGGATCCTTTATCTCCACATAAAGTTCTTGAAGAAGAAGAACCCATCCAATCAACCTCGGTTTTGCGTCCTTCTTGGCAAAGATAAATTTTATGGCACTATGATCAGTGTAGATAATCCTCTTGGTCCCAAGAAAATAATAACGAAACTTGTCGAAGGCAAACATTATAACAAGAATTATCTTTCGGTAGTAGCATAATTAACTTGAGCTTTTTTGAGGTCTTTCTTGCGTAGTAGACTGCATGAAAAATCTTGTTTCTTCTTTGACCAAGCATGTCCCTAATGGCATAATCACTGTAAGACCCCGAACCTTCGTGTATTTGACTTTCTCGTTTTGCTTGTCGTTTAACCGTGACCTCACTTACTAAACTTGAGGAAAGAACCTTGATTTGTGTAGGTAGGCTATCTAGAAGCCAATACCTTAATTTCATATGTTCCATATACTTTAACTAGTTAAAGTTACAAGTCGTATACCGACGCTGTTCGTTACTTGACTCGGTTGAGAGTTTTCTCGCGTAGTGTGAGAACCTAAACCCCTTTACATGAACAACATCATTATAACATGTTTATTATGTGTCTTGACATGTTAGACATTTCACTTCATTCATATCATGTTTGCATTGAGTTGGTTAAGATCATAATAGAGTGATTGTCTTCCATGCGTTGCATGCTTTGTTGTCGATGTTTCAAGTGTTCGTCTTAGCATGTTAGCACCTAAATAAGTCTCATTGGAGTCTTAGTACCTTGCATATAAGATTTATAATGTTCATCTTAGTTGTTGTATGCTTGGTTGGAAGTTTAGAAGCTTCGTTGTTTCAGTTGTGTTTTGAGGTTGTTCTCGTTGCTTGTATTGCTTGTGTTTCGTCTCGAGAGATGTTCCTTTGAGTTCTAGGCCTTGAATGCAAGCCATAATCATGTTTAAACAAGCCTTATACATGTTCAAGTTATCCTAGTTTAAGTTGGGTTTGAATCGTGTTTGATTCGTTGGCCAATTATCGAGCAATTCCAGCCATGTTTTAGCTTGTTTCGGATGTGTTTCGGGTGTGTTTCCAACTTGTTTTGAGTTGGGTTACACCTTAGGATGCTTGCCCATGAGTTTGGAATCATTTAGGACAACTTTAAATCAAGTTTAGGGTCTGAACCTCGCAGCCGCATTGGTTTTTTGGCATTGGCTCGCGTTGAGATGCTGAGAGCACATCAAAATGTGCAGAATCTGGAAACAGGGACCATGCGGTCGCATGGTCCCAAAATAAAGCAACCGCATCATCCTGAAATCACACATACGGGATTTTTTGAGTTGTTTGGTTGAAGACCCTTGTACCCTTGGCCCTTGGACGTCTTGAGTGACCCAAGCCACCTTTGTTGACCCTAGAACAAGCCTCCTAAACCCTTGGATTAGATGCTATCAATGGCTAGCATCCCTTAGCTAATAAGAAGCAACATAACCTCCTTCACATGGATAGTGGTCTTGTTGGTAAGTATATAAACCATTTTTTCAGCCATTGCAGCCATTTGTGACCACCAACATCCTGATTTTCAGAGAGTGAACCTCCATTTTCGTCCATAGCAAGAACCCTAGCTTGGGTGACCATTTGCCGGAGTTCCGGTGATCCGATCGGCGATCCGAGACCACCGAATCGAAGGCCTTGACCTCCTCTTCAACAATCCTTGGTTTATTCTTCCTTCTAACCATTATTCATAGGCTTAAGGTACATTTGCAATTCCCAGAAATTTCTTGTTAAATATTATGACATGCCCCCTTCATTAATGTTATTCTAATCATGTTTAGGATGATTTCTAGTGAAATAGAATCCTCCAATTCAATCTATGAAATGTGTGTCGGATTTTATGATTTCTATATGAAGTTAAGATTTTGACTTTGTGCAAAGCATGAATGTTGTTCTATATGAGCCTAGGATCAACTCTTGTGAAAGAATATGTTTCAATTGTAGGTTTAACAAAATCACCGATTCTAGGGTTTGAAATTCAGGAATGTGTTTATGGCTAGTTTAAGGTCATGAACGGCTTAGTTATTAAGTTCTAAATGAACGGAGAACATAGAATTGAGCAATGGGATGAATTTATTATCTATGCTCCACTTGGTTGAATTTTAGAAATGACTCATCGGAGTTGAGATTAGGGAGTTATTGAACAATACCGACTCCACATTCGATCCCTACGACGTTTGTAGTTCGTTAGACTAATGTATTAGTTTACGTGACTTTGGGATGAATTGAAATGCATGTTCGATATGTGTGCTTATAAGACTCAATCGAGTTCTTATGCGGTTTATATGATTGTATGAAAGAAATGCATAATTGAGAGGATTTGGATTAGGACTATCTTTAGTACTCTATACATGGAGTCTACTTGTATAAGTCGCTAGGATGACCATGTTGTTATCTAAGACTCACCGGTATGGTTTGACCTTACGGGTTATTACCGCTCTAGTGTTGCTTAAGTCTTTGACTACTATCGACTTTTGCGTTATAGAATGAGTTACTACTCTAGGAAGAGTTTAGTAAATGGCTTCATGATCCTAGACTAACGGAGTAGTCTTGGATAGTACACAATGGACTGATGGTTAAGTTGTGACTCTGCTGAATTTCATAAGTGAATATGGAATACTGTGTATATTTTATATTATGACTAAATGCATGATTCCTTACCTTGTCAAGAATTGATTCTTCTACGTGTTTCTATGATATGACCTATGAGTATATTGAATGTATTTTCCTTCGTGCCTGATCTGTTCTACAGTTAATGAATTGTGATGAACTTGGATTCTACTATTAAGTGGAATTATGAATCAAATTGAACTAAGCTTGATTTCACAATAATCAACTTACGCTTCCCTTATATCATTGACTTGGGACTTTGAACTAAGATTCCTAAATGGAACGAGAACCTAGCTGTGCCTCAAACGAGAACATAGAAAAGAGTCTTGGAACACATATAGTGTTCAAACTCTATTTGGTTGAAATTGTACTAAAGACTCAACGGAGTCGAGTTAAGGAACAATTGAACCTTACGAGGATCGTGGTGAGATCCTATGATAATTATATTCCATTTGACTAGATTACTAGCTATTGGGACTTGAATCGAATAGAGTGAACAACTTGACACTTATGATTTAGAGACTCAACCGAGCTCCTATTATCGTTTTGTGATTATTGTAACAATGTGCATAATCGTATGAGTTTAGTAGATCATTATATCTACTTGAGAATTAGCAAGTAAACATCTACTTGTGCATTGCATATAAGTCCAACTGGCATTACTTGAGTTTTCATGATGATGGTGGGACGATACATTGTCTTCACGAATTATGGGATTCGTGGTTGCAATGTATCGTCGTACCGGATTCGGGTTTCATACACACCTCCACTGCTAGCTACAGTGGGGAAGTAGCCCCCTTTGTCGTAACCAATTGAGCACATTGGCTAGTGCTATTTTCCTGAGTAGAGAGCTCAGACCCGAGAAGAGAGCTCGGTACTTTGATACCTGAACACAGGTATCACTGGCACGATATGATTAACAGTTGTGATTGCAGGAGCAATACGACAAAAGTGATTTGGTATCTTCTGTATCCTTTATGTGACTTACTATGGGCACTTATGTGATAACAAAGTGTTAGTGAACGTGAGATCTTAGTGACCATGTTTGTGTTGGTTGATGTTATATGAAAGACTTGATGTGTATATATATATATATATATATATATATATATATATATATGCACACTTATGCATGATGATTATATGGGAGATTTGATATGTATATATAGAGATATACATACAGATATAGGTGTATATATATATATATAAATGCACCCTTACACGTGGTAATAATGTGAATAGCCTGATTTGTATATATAATGATATGTATACTTGCATATGATGTTTTGTGGGAACTACCTTCTAATTCATTTGATTTGTGTTTGAACAGGGAATTACACCCTGGTTCATTTGGACGGTTTAGTAAGTAAGAAGAAATGGATATCTTGTGGAGTATCGAAACAATACGACACCTCTTCATGGGTTTTTCTGTCATTTATAAAATGACACCATGATTATGTTTATGTTACATAATTATATGTTGCATATATATTGTAGTATCGTACTGGGTCATTATGACTCATCCCGTACTTGTTTCTAGTTGCAGTAACTGATAGCTGCATTGAGGTCAAGTAGATCGTGATTGTAGCAGTGCGCAGCTGATTGATAGATCAAGATTAGATTGTGTGGTTCGTGTTTGTAGCAGCCGACTTTCCCGAGTAGCAGCTTGTGGAGTCTTGTTTCTTTTTAGCATTGTCATTGATTTCATGTACTTTGCTATTCTTGTGAGATCGACATTTTGTAAAGTTATTTAGACTTTATAGTTGGGTAGAATACTTGGGTGTTTGCATTGGTTATTTCTTGGGCCGACGTATTGTGTCGTGCCTAGTCCGTGGTTTTCATATTTATCTCAGTTGTCTCCCGGGCACGCGGTAGCTTTGGGGAATTTCTTTATTCTAATTGTTATAGTTGTTGGTTGACCCAGGTATGCTTTAGCCGTTGGGTATTTGATATATCAGGTTGGTTCTTTGATGAAACGCCGGCCTGGAGTGCCGATGGTTTGTTCAGCGTCTGCAATGTTGCGGCACGCGGGTTTTGTTTTTCCTCCTTTGAGAGATGATGTCTCACTTGGTTTCTTTGGCGTTGGTTTCGAGCTTCATAGCTTGGGACTTCTTTTCTTATATTGCTTCCGCTGATTCGATTTTCAAAATACTGTTTTTTAGTGCGGCTTTATGTTCATGTTTAGAGCGTGTTAGCTCGACTGTTTGACTTGCACTACTGTTTAACAAGTGTTTGTCCTCCTCTTATGTTAGTTCCAGCGGCACGACCTTGGGATTTCATGTTGGAATCCGGGTCGAGTCGTTACAATCACTTGCATCACACATGAGCTTAAACGACTTATCCCAATCTGGAGTGACAATGATAGGAGTACTAACAAGTGTCTTCTTCAATTTTTCAAAGGCCAACAATCAATCACCATAAAAAAATAAATGGCACATCCTTTTCCAAAAGATTACATAGAGGCTTAGTAATCTTGTAAAAGTCTTTTATAAATCGCCGGTAGAAACCCACATAGCCCAAGAAACTTTGAATTCCCTTGACATTTGTTGGCGGAGGCAATTTCTCAATCACCTCAATTTTTTCTCGATCAACCCCAATTCCCTTCAAAGAAATTTTGTGGCCTAGAACCACACCCTCGGTCACCATGAAATTACATTTTTCCCAATTCAACACAAGATTTGTTTCTTTGCACCTTTGAAGAACTTGGAAAAGATTGTGCAAACGTGCGTCGAAACTATCCCTAAACATCGAAAAATCATCCATGAAGACCTCAAGTTTTTGCTCCACCATATCTGAGAAGATAGACATCATACAACTTTGAAATGTGGCGGGTGCATTACACAACCTGAAAGACATCCGTCTAAAAGCAAAAGTACTATACAGACATGTGAATGTAGTTTTCTCTTGGTCTTTGGGAGCAATTTCAATTTGATGATACCCGAAGAATCCGTCAAGAAAACAATAGAACTCATGGAATGCCAACCAATCAATCATTTGGTCGATGAATGGAAGAGGAAAATGATCCTTGCAAGTGGCCTTATTAAGCTTTTGGTAGTCAATACAAACTCGTCAAGCCACCACTATTCTCGTTGGAATGAGCTAATTATCATCATTAGTCACCACGGTCATGCCCCCTTTCTTCAGCACACATTGAATCGAACTCGCCCACTTGCTATCGAAGATAGGATAAATGATGTCCCCATCGAGCCACTTGATAATCTCCTTTTTAACAACTTCTTTCATTGGTGGATGAAGTCTCCTTTGTGCTTCTACCAATGGCTTGTATTCCTCCTCAAGGTAAATTTTATGACTGCATAGAGAGGGACTAATGCCTTTGATATCCGCCAAAGTCGAACAATTGCTTCCTTGTGCTCCCTTAGAACCAACATCAATTTTTCTTCTTGCACATCACTAAGAGAAGAGGAAATAATAACAGGTAATGTCTTAGAATCTTCTAAAAATACATACTTGAGATATTTAGGGAGTGGCTTGAGTTCTAGAATTGGTGGATCTATTCTTGACGACTTTATGGATTTTAAAGGATCACTTTGCAACTCTAATGATTGCCACTATACTCTCGGAATCACTCTACCCCATTGACGACCAAATTGAGCTTTCACGGGCATGACTTTTTCAGTTTCCCAAAGATTTTCATTCACAAGAAATTTCTCTACCGGATCTCTTAGATGGCTAGCATGAAATACCTCTTCTACACAATCATCAATAATATCCACCCTCGCACATTTTTTCTCATCGATCGGATGCTTCATTTCTTCATACATGTTGTAACGCCCCAAACTCGGGTCCGACCATTTGGACCCACATTTGGCCACGTCACTACAAATTAAAATTTAAATAAAAACAAAGCCGAAACGTCATCCAGCTCAAATTACAAAAGTCTCCAATTCAAAATACAATCATCCAAAATAAATTGTGAAACAAAAGTCTACTAATCTGACTACGTCTCTATTAGATTCAAATCATAAAGGTACACCCTAAAAACCTTGATTTCTTCACTCGTATCCTCATCCTCAGACTTAGTCCTTAATTCCGACCTGAAAGAAGAGTGATGTGAAGGGTGAGCGAACAAAGCTCAGTAAGATCATACGTCGCCCCTCCGGTTTCTAAGGAGGGGTGACTCAAAGAATAATCATGTTTTATGTAAAACAGAGTTAAGACAATTGAGAAAGTATCATAACAAAATATTTGATAGCTTGCAAATCAAAAAGATGTGTATCAAATGATTAAAACTCTTTTTAAATGGAGAGTTCAAAGCAAAACAAAAATGCAGATCGAATAAGTTTGTCGATATTGACTACCCCATACCAACTAGTAACAACCAAAGATCAAATGCATTTATTAAGATCACGTAAGTGGTCTATTAACCAAGAATCGAATCCCCCAATGGGTACGCTAATCCCCCGTGGGGTACATGAATCCCCCGAATGGTGCATGGTTATGGTATATTCGGATTACTGCACACACGGGTCAGTAGGTGCAATTTCATTTAATTCATTGTTTGTCATGTAATCCCTGTGACGGGTTGTTCATACTTAGTGATCATAATTATTTTCGAAACATAGATAGTACTATAAATGTACCACTATCAAAACAAAACTTGTATTATTTTCAATACAAAGGAGTATGCCGATAAAGTTTACAAAACACGAAGTAGATTTTTCGATAGCAAAAGGTATTTCACGTAAAACAAGTTAATACTTGAAATTTGTGAAAACGAAATCATAACGAAGATATACAACAAAGGCTAATGACGGAGTCAAAGCAACTACCGACACGAGGTCGGGCATGGCAAATGAAAGAACGTAAAATTCAAGAACCAGCGGAAGCCTATCATTAAAAGCATTTTAATACTTTTGTAAAGGACCAAAAAGAAACGTAATCCCTTACTTGAACAATGTTTCAAAATTAACTTGTCGATCAAATACTCCGCTACACGTGTCGATCCAAATCTAAAATTCAAGACACAATTTTGATTAAGTGACTATACTGTTCATAATAATTTTAGTAGCTAAATTAGAATTAATAATACAACATGGGTAGTAGACATTATATCATTATTTATTTACTCTTTTTCTTCCAACCCATAAATAGTCTACCGCACTAAAACTGTTGAATTCCCTTCTAAATACGCAAGCCAGTAAAAGACAAATCTTAAAAAATATATATACTATATCAAAACCCAATTATTGTCCCACACTTAGTTACCACGTAAAACTACATACACCAATTCAACTCCCTCCTGCCACGCACCTCCTCATCAAAGCCACAACACCAAATTTTATTTTATTTTTTGACTTGTGCACACACCCACTGACACACCTTCCAAACACACACAATTATAATTTAATTCCCTTTCCCGTCTACTCCCTCTTTCTTACTTCGGTTGTTCCTCTTCTGCTTCTTTTTTTCATTCTTTTTATTCTTCAAACAAACTCATATCTCCGATACACACCCAACTCGACACATGCAACAACAAAAATTTTGTTCTTACTTCCTCCTTGACTTTCCTTCTCTTCTAATCACATGCACACATATACAAATTCAACACATCATCTTCTTGTTCTTTGTTGATTCCATGTACAACCCAACAACAAACCCACATAACAAAAATTAAGATCGGTATTTACATTAATCGAGAAGGATCACGACAACTTACCTGATGAACCTCTTGGTATACTTTCGGCTTCGTGCTCAAGATTCCCTTCTCTTTCTCCTTGCTCCTTACTGTCGTCTCTCACTTTCTCTCATTGTATCAGCCGCAAGGTATATATAGTGTGGTAAATGGTTTTCTCCCCTCTCAAATCTCTATTTATATAAAAACCCTATTAGGTTTTCTAACCTTAAATCGGAATTCTAAAGCTGACTGAACTGAAATTAATTAAGTAATTAATAATAGGGAATCAGTATTAAAGTCTTAGTCAAAAGTGGGCCTAGCCCGACCCAATTCAATTGATTACTATTCAAAACAAATTTTAATTTTAATTAACACAAATTAATATTTTTAATTAAAATTATCGGGGTATTACACATGTTGAAGGTGATTGTTTGATCATGAACTTACATTGTCAATTCTCCCTTTGCCACATCAATATTGGTTTCACCGGTACCAAGAAAAGGTCACCCAAAAATGATTAGAACTTTCCTATCTTCTTCCATATCCAATACTATAAAATCTACCGGAAGAATGAATTTATCCACTTTCACCAAAAAAAAATCCACAACACCTCTCGGTCGAACTTTCGAGCGATCTGCAATTTTCAAAAGATGGACCGCGGCATGAGATTGATACTCGAACCAAACTCACAAAGATCTTTAACCACATGAAGCTCACCAATATTGCAGGAATAGTAAATTTCCCCAAATCCTTCAATTTTGGAGGAAGCTTGTGACTAAGCATGGAACGACATTCCTCCGCCAAATGAATTGTTTCATGATCCTCTAATCTCCTCATCTTTGTGACAAGATCCTTAAACAATTTAGCATACTTGGGCATCTCTTGTAGAGCATCTATAATAGAGAGATTGATCCGCTGAGACTTGAAAATCTTTAGAAATTTTGTAAATTATTGATCATCGGATTTCTTTTGTAGCCTTTGAGGGAAAGGTGGAGGTGGAAAGATTTTCTGAAAATTGGGAGGAGTTGGTACGACATGTTTCTCATTCTCGGCTTGACCCTCTTCACTATTTTTTCTGAATTTTCGCTTCACAATTTTCTATTTCAACCCCGGAGCTTTTTCCACTTTGAGTAGTGACTTCCATACAACGCCCCTTACCAGCTCGGTGTCACTCGGAAAACTCCCTTGAGGTCGGGAAGAAAATGTCGATGCAATGGTCTTCCCCAACTACTCAAACTTCTTTGTCATTACAGTTTCCATGTGATCTTGTTGTTGCTTGAAAATAGTCAATATATAATCGGGAGGAGGATTGTTGTTCCCTTGACCTTGAGAGTGTTGGAAGCCTGGTGGTGGTGCATTCGCTTGGTTTTGATTAAAGAAGCTTTGATGTTGAGATGTACCTGCATTGTTACTCCAAGAAAATTTTGGGTGTTTTCTCCAACCGGGAGTGTAAGTGCTCGAATACAGATTATTATTCTTATTAAAGTTTGAAATAAATGGAAGTGATTCAGAATTTAATGCATAAATATCCGTAACATGGTTAACTCGACAAAGCTCATACACTTGCACGATCATCCACCTTGGAAGTCCATGGTGAAGGCATTGTCGGGGTAGATCCTTGTACCGCATACAAGCTTCATAAAGAGATTTACCACAACATTTTGTGAAACTGGTGATGTCATTCCTCATTTTGTTTGTTTTGCTGGGAGGAAAATACTTATCAAGAAATTGTTGAGCCACCGCATCCCAAGTAGTGATAGATTGTGCTGGAAAATATGATAACCTATCATTCTCAACCTCCCCGAAACTAAATGGAAATAGACGAAGACAGATTCCGTCTGAAGAGACCCCATTAAACATGAAATGCATCACAAATTTGGAGGAAATACTTGAGATGTGAACATGCATTTTCATTAGGCAAACCCATAAATTGTTTTGCCATCACCATTTGGATAAGAACGAGCTTGAGTTCAAAATTATTTGCATCAACGGTCAGTCTCCTCATCCTTTCTTGGAAACCGGCCATAGATGGTGCCACAAATTCCCTAGATGTCCTTTGAGCAGCTTCTTGATTTCCTCGGTTTAACATTGCTTGCCTCTTTCGAATTCGATATGTGCGCTCAATTTACGAGTCAAGATTGAAAGGAATTGAACCTTGACTTAGGGTCTTTCGCATAAACCTACAAAATAATTTTGCAAAACAAACTCCAACCAAGTAATTAGATGGACAATAAAATTAAAAGCGTCTAAATTAAAGCCACAAATCCTTGGTATTAATGATAAGAAAATAAATTAAATTGTCCCCAGCAACGGTGCCAAAAACTTGATGGTCGAAAAGCGTGACTGGCAAGAGTACCCAGATATATCAAGTAATAAAGAGTGCAAGAACATGTATCGATCCCATAGAGACGATTTCATTGTAAAATTTCGTAAGTACTAAAATTAGGGATTTAATGACTTTAAACAATCGAATTGAGCGATGATTAAAAAACTAAAGCAATAAAAAGTAACCAAAAATAAAGATAACCACACACACGCAAATAACAAAGAGTTTTCTCAAGGGTGAAAGGGCTAGGATTGTAATTTCACTCTATTTATCCACATGCTCAATTAATCCACTCTCTCTAATTTCCTATAATTCACCTAGAGTAGCCGAGAACACTAATTTAGTCACTATGGGCTCTCACATCTTATAGATAGAGTGTGTAAATTACAATATAAACAAGTTCTCAAAAGGGGCTATTGTATTTTGTGCTATATCTCTATGCTACAAAATACCAACAACTAAATTGCAAGGTCCAAAAAGTAATGGTGGTTCTCGCGGATCCAAAACAATTCAAAAATCATCTAATTATCAGTCAAGTAATTAGAAGCATTAAACATAAGAAAATAGTAACCCTAGCATAAATTAAAGTAATATTGAGAGAGGGAAAAATATTAGAGCATGCTTCAAAAGTAGAGATTCATCAGAATCCTAGCTACAAATATTTACCTCATAATGTAAAAGAAAACACACACAAACACTCCAAGAAATATTTCATAATAATATTAAAAATAGAGAGTGTGAGATACAATACTTCAATGCAGCATTTTTTCTTCTTTCAGCAGTGTAGATTATTGCCCATGCTCCTCCTTCTTTTTTCAATCTGATCTCCTCCTCTAAATTGATCCCAAGCAAATATTGTAGATTATTGCCCAAGCTAAATAAGGGTAATTTGGATATTTTACTAAGTCTATAGAACATTCCACCAAGGAAAACAAGGCTGCTAAGAGAGGAAAATGGAGAAGGGTGTGGCTAATGGAGGAGGAGGGAAGACGTGGCCGGTTAATCATTCGACAACACATAAATGAAAAGGTTTCAGCTTTTCAATGGTGCCCTTGCACTTTCAGATATTGCTCCAGAACCCTGGGAGTTGCTGAAGAAAGGAACGCACAATGCTGGAGCATTTTCTTTTTCGGTTGGACTTTAAGGAAATTGCGCTGGTGCCCTTCCTCTTCTTCAGATGCGAGCCGCAGTCCCTCTGCTGCCAGGCTTCGCAATTTGGTCCTCAGTTGGCCTTCGTTGTCTCTCTTATGCAATGGAACTCTAAGGGACTTTAACAGAAGTTGGTAGATTGGCCTTTATCAAGGCAATTCCTCTAGATGCTGCCTTAAATATCCCAAATAGCTATGAAATGAACCTTTATATCTCCAATAATTCCTAGCAACTTTGAAATAAATAAAGAGTACAATAAATGTAATATCTTGGGCAAAATTTACATGATTTTCATAGAATTTGGGAACAAACCATGAGGAAAAATATATATAAATATGAACTCATCACCTATGCATTTAATGCATTCATCTTTCATGTTCAAAGTGGGTGAATCATCTCCAATGCTACCCAAATCTATCTTTTCCTTCTTTTTTGCATCAAGCTCGGACCTTTGTCGAGCATCACACCTTCTGGTGAATTGGGAAAAGTGATTGTTCCATTTGGCTTAATTATTGGTAGCCAAACATATCTAAACCTCCTGGATGCAATATTACTTTTGTCAAAGAGCTTCTTTTTTTTTTTAATCTCGGGGCAGCTATGTCCTATCGCAACATATTTCCTTTATCCCGCCCCAAACTTACCCTACCTGGGACTCAATTTGGGATGTGAACTACCAGTTGTTTAACACAATACTAAATCAAAACTGACATAGTTAACAAGACTAACTCAAAAGATAACTCGTATATAAACATTGAGTTCAATGACTCCCAAAAGTTTTACTAAAGATTGTCTATACTGTTAAATAATGTATTTAGATAGATTTATTCTGTTGTATCTTCCTTGTTTATAGTCAGCTTATTGTTATCTAGGATTGATTGTAATCTCCTTGATTTTAGCTTAGGAAAGATACTGTAAATCTTCACATATATATCACCTTAGCAGTGATCATAATGGACAAGGAAAGTTTGAAATTCTCACATGGTATCAGAGCACTAGGGCAATTTTTCGTGCGCCGCTTCCTTCTGCCGTTCCCGTCTTCTGCCTTCTTTCGTCTTTCTCTCTTCTCGCCTTTTTTCCATGGCTTCGTCTAAGTCATCTTTCCACCCGGCCCTTGCCGTCTCCAACATCAAGAACCACATTCCTATCATTCTTGAAATGGAGAACGTCCAATATGCGACGTGGGCGGAGCTCTTCACCATCCATGCCCGTTCCTACCGTGTCATCTCCCACATCGAGGCATCGGCTGCTGCCCCTACAACCGATGAGGAAAAGGAACTGTGGATCACACTTGATGCTACCGTTCTCTCCTGGATTTATTCCACCATATCCAGTGACCTCCTTCAAACTATTCTTGAACCCGGCTTATCGGCACTCGACGCTTGGACTCGTCTGCGTGACATCTTCCAAGACAACAAAACATCTCGTGCCGTCACCCTTGAGCAGGAATTCTCTCACACGAAAATGGAGGATTTTCCTAATGTCTCAGCCTATTGTCAACGGCTCAAGAGTCTCTCCGACCAACTCAAGAACGTAGGTGCTGAAGTCTCCAACAATCGACTTATTCTCCAAATGGTTTCGGGTCTTACTGAAGCATACAGTGGAGTCGGCACTCTTCTTCGCCAGAGTAATCCCATTCCTCCTTACTATCAAGCACGGTCGATGCTTACACTTGAGGAAGCTGGCTTCGCCAAACAAGCCGCGAACAGTTCACCCACAGTCTTACTTGCTAAAGACGTTGATGAGGGCTCTTTTCCTTCATCCCCTCACCAGCGTGCTTTAAGCACTGGTAGTCGGGACGGTAACAGTGGTGGCGGTAACAGTGGGCATAGGGGCCGTGGTGGAGGTCATCACAACAACAGGGGCAGCGGTGCCCGCAATGGCCACAGAGGCGGCACCAACAGAGGCGGTGGTCGCCAACTCCAGCCGCAACATAACAGTTCGCCACAGACTTGGAACCCGTGGATGTCTCCTGCTCAACATCAGTGGGCTGGGTCGTTTCTACCTTGGGCTATTCCACCTTGCCCATACCCCACTACACCTTGGACTCGGCCCACTACTCCCTCCTCTCAGCCTGGGCTTCTTGGTCCGCGTCCTCCACAGGCTTATTCTGCCACAAATCAGCTGACTCCCACGGACATTGAAGCTGCGATGCACACACTCGGGCTCTCTCCTCCGGCCCCTAACTGGTACATGGACACCGGGGCAACCTCTCACATGACATCCGACAATGGTACTCTCACTTCTTATTCTAATTTACTGTCGGAAATGGCCATTCCATTCCTATTCACGACTTTGGTCACACTATATTACCTTTCCCAAACCCCCCCTTCACTTTAAATAACGTCCTTCATGCCCCTAAAATTATCAAAAGTTTAATTTATGTTCGTAAATTTACTTATGATAATTTAGTCTCTGTTGAGTTTGACCCGTTTGGATTTTATGTGAAGGATTTTCGGACGGGGGCACGTCTAATGAGATGTGATAGTCAAGGAGATCTCTACCCCATCACCTCCGCTAAATCTGATTCTCCTTCTGTTTTTACTGCTATTTCCTCTTCTTTATGGCATGACCGTTTAGGTCATCCGGGAGCTCCTGTTTTTGACTCCCTTCGCAAAACTAAATTTATTAATTGTACTAGAACCTCTAATTCTCATATTTGTCATTCTTGTTCTCTTGGGAAACATGTGAAATCTCCTTTTATCTCATCATGTTCTTACACTGTTATGCCATTTGACATTATACATTGTGATATTTGGACATCTCCGATATTAAGTTCTTCAGGTCATCGTTATTATCTCCTGCTTTTAGATGATTACACGAATTTCCTGTGGACTTTTCCGTTATCAAAAAAATCTGACGTTTATTCCATCTTCTTAACGTTTAAATTTTTTATTCGGACTCAATTCGAACGAGAAATTAAAACCATTCAAAGTGATAACGGCAGAGAATTTGATAATAAGTCTTTTTGGACTTTCTGTCACCTTCATGGTATTTCTTTTCGTCTTTCTTGCCCCTATACATCTTCTCAGAATGGCAAAGCTGAACGAAAAATTCGGTCTATTAACAACATCATACGTACCTTACTGATGCACTCCTTCCTTCCTGTTTCTATGTGGCATCATGCTCTTAAAACTGCAACCTACCTTTCTAATATACTTCCTAGTAAATTATTAGGGTTTCATTCACCACTTAAAATTTTATATTAGAAAGATCCCTCCTACTCTCATCTCCGTGTTTTCGGGTGTTTATGCTATCCTCTTTTCCCTTCGACTACTATTCATAAACTTCAAGCCCGTTCTACCCCGTGTGTGTTCTTAGGATATCCAGACCATCATCGTGGTTACAAATGCTATGATCTTTCCTCTAATAAAATCATTCTTCTGTCGTCACGTCATTTTTGACGAAACCAAATTTCCATTTGCTACCCTTCACAAACCATCCCCTCAAACTTATGATTTTCTCCAAGATAATATTTCTCCTCTCCTTCTAAATCATTTAGCCTCCCCTCTTGAATCTGGCTCAGACCATCTTCCTACCTCGTCCAGCCCAGTATCGCCTCTTCCTTCCCCACCCAGCCCACATTCCAGCCCAGCCATTTCATCAACTGCTTCTATGCCGCACCAACCCCCCTCTTCTCCTTTAGCCACCAGCCCAGTAACTAGAAGCAAGCATGGCATAGTCAAACCCAATCCCAAATATGTTTTATTCTCTCATCTTCCTAAATCTCCTATTCCTAGTAACCCCGTGTCTGCTCTTAAAGACCCGAATTGGAAAATGGCCATGGATGACGAATATAATGCTCTTATTATGAATAAGACGTGGGAATTAGTACCCCATCCTTCTAATGTTAATGTTATTCGTTCCATGTGGATTTTCAGACATAAAGAACATTCTGATGGTTCTTTTGAGAGGCATAAAGCCCGTTTTGTAGGTGATGGCAAAACTCAGCAGGTCGGGGTTGACTGTGGTGAAACTTTCAGTCCGGTCGTCAAACCAGCTACCATCCGCACAGTTCTTAGTTTGGCTTTGTCCAAAGCATGGCCCATTCACCAGGTGGATGTAAAGAATGCTTTCCTTCATGGCGATCTCAAGGAAACTGTCTACATGCATCAACCTTTGGGCTATAGGGACTCCACTCACCCGGATTATGTCTGCCTCCTCAAGAAATCTTTGTACGGGCTTAAACAGGCACCACGCGCTTGGTACAAAAGATTTCGCCGATTTTGTTTCAAGTATTGGTTTCTCCAACAGCAAGTCTGATCATTCTCTCTTCATCTATCGGCACGGGACTGATATGGCATATCTTCTTCTATATGTCGTTGACATAATCTTGACCACTTCATCCGACGCTTTGCGCCATTCCATCATGAAACTTCTTAGCTCAAAATTTGCTATGATGGATCTGGGGCCATTAAGCTACTTTTTGGGTATCGCTGTTACTCGCCACAAAGGCGGTCTCTTCTTATCTCAAAAGAAGTACGCTGAAGAAATTGTTGACCGTGGAGGCATGGCTTCTTGTAAACCTAGCCCTACCCCCGTCGACACTAAACCAAAACTTAGTGCTTCCTCTAGCACTCCTTATGCCGATCCCTTTCTATATAGGAGTCTTGTCGGCGCTCTGCAGTACCTTACATTCACCAGGCCGGACATCTCATATGTTGTTCAACAGATTTGCCTCTTTATGCACAATCCTATGGACACGCATATGCTCGCTCTTAAGCGCATTATACGCTATGTTCAAGGGACTCTACATCTCGGTCTTCATCTATTTACTTCTTCTACGACCAAGCTCATCTCCTACACAGACGCTGATTGGGCCGGCTGCCCCGTTCTAAACGTCAAGCTACTCTCTCTCGCTCCAGTGCTGAGGCCGAATATCAAGGGGTAGCTAATGTTGTTTCAGAATCATGTTGGATACGGAATCTACTCCTTGAGCTTCACTGTCCTATCTCAACAGCGACATTAGTGTACTGTGACAATGTTAGTGCTTATCTCTCCAAGCAATCCTGTTCAGCATCAGCGTACCAAACACATTGAGATCGACATCCACTTTGTCCGAGAACAAGTTAGTCGTGGTCACGTCCGTGTTCTACATATCCCTTCTCGCTCCCAGATTGCGGATATTTTCACTAAAGGTCTTCCTTTGGTTCTTTTCGAAGATTTTCGCGACAGTCTCAACGTTCACAAACCTCCCGTTTTGACTGCGGGGGTGTGTTAAATAATGTATTTAGATAGATTTATTCTGTTGTATCTTCCTTGTTTATAGTCAGCTTATTGTTATCTAGGATTGATTGTAATCTCCTTGATTTTAGCTTAGGAAAGATACTGTAAATCTTCACATATATATCACCTTAGCAGTGATCATAATGGACAAGGAAAGTTTGACATTCTCACATATACAACAACTCAAAAGAAGACGAAAGTCTTCCTGTACAACGCAAAATAGCAAGGGTCAGGGGGTGGAATAGGAAATAACATAAACACCCCTCACATGATTAACACATACTAAACTTCGTTACCTTCCCTAATGTCCATCCATACTAAGATTGATGAACTCAAACATGAGGTGTATAGTTAGTTATAATTTGATCTGGGATGTAGTTGGAGATTTGATGGATACTTAGTGGGTAATAAAGTAATTTGGTTAGAAAGTCATACTACTAAACAAGAATTAAGGACATAAGTAGAAAAAAATTGTTAACACGTAATGTTGTTGTTATTTGAAATAATTGCGGGACGGTACACTTTTTTGAAATTATAGTTGCTCCACTACCCTCTTTTTTTCCCAACCGGTAAAGTGTTTTTTCAAAGTTTTGTTCCAAAAATATCCCTTCCTCTGTCTCTGTCATTTGCGAACAGTTTTCTATGCCAACTGAATAGACAGTGAATGTTCACATCCCCCAATTCATACTCCTATTCATTTTAACCTCTCTCGCTCTCTCTCTCTCTCTCTCTTCATTCGTCTCCCTCCATAAGCAACAAGTCTCTGCCTCACCATTTCCACCTGCAATGTTAACTCCCTCTCTTTCTTGTAGCAAAACCTAGGTGATCCTACACCCACCAAATAAAATGAAAGAGATTTCAAGGTCTACGCTCAATCTTGAAATCTCTTCCTCTTTTAAGTAAAACGGTTGGCTACCGAATGAGATGGCTCAAGTACATAATAGTTGAATAAAGCCATTCATTAATCTACAATTCTTCTTCTTCTAAAAGGGCATCGAAGCTAACAACACAACAATCCGAGCCAACGGCATAACAATCCGAGCCAACGATGCAACAATCAAAGCCTACGACGTAACAATCGGAGCCAATGACACAACAATGAGAGCCTACAACGCAGAGAAAGATGTATACAATTGTTCAAGCATCTGAGATGCTACGACGCAGATATGTGATATCGAGCATCAGTATGTGCGATGTTAGCGTCGCTCCTGTTCTGCCTTTCCAACTACTCTATACAACAGTGTCTCTGATCTTCAACCCAGCTTCATGGGTATATGAACTCTGTGTTCACCATAAATGAATCATAATCAAGTGCACCGCTGGTAGTGAAGTTCCTGTTTTGCCTTTGTTCGAATGTTGAAAGTTTAGGCTCAAATTGATTAACTTTTGTACACTGCTAGCAATGGTATTCATAGCTTAAACATTGGGTGCATAATAGTATGTGATTTTGTGAGGTTAGTGTGTTTTGTTTGCCTTTTATTTTCTTCTCTCTCTTTTTAACATCGTACCTTTTGATGTCCTTTGAGCGATGGCAAAAACGTTGAGCGATTCCTAATGTTCTTGCTTGCAATGTCCAAATTTGGGCAGTGGCTTTTGCATTGCGATGACCAAAATTTTGAACGATGCCCAAATTTTTTCTTGCGATATCCAAATTTGGGTAGTAGCTTATACATTGCGACGCCCAAAATTTTGAACAATGCCCAATTGTTTTCCTTGTGATACCCAAATTTGGGCAGTGGCTTTGTCTACGCACCTTTCCTTCATTGAGGGTTTATTCGTCATTTTCTCCCCAAAAGTGTACTGTAGCGGTTTAACAAAATTATCATAGACTTTTGGGTTATATTTTTTCTCCACAGGGGATCGGCCTGGTTATCTCCCTTTTTTTTTAGGGGTCGTTTGGTAGCAGAGTCATATATCACTAATTAGTGTTTATTCGAGTATCTGCTAATAACAAGGTAAGCGGGTTACTTCTGTTGTTTCCCTAAATTATTTTTATTTGATGTTTTTGTCGAACTAAATATTTTTCAATATAATTTTGACGTATATCTTTTTTATTTCTTAAAATTACTACGAATTACGTATTTTATAATTTTGAAAAAATAAAAAAAATACACATCAAAAATTGCATTCAAAAAACATTGAGTTTGACCAAAAAAAAGTCAAGCAAATCAGTAATTTAGTGATGGACGTAGAATTATTTATTCCCGAGTAAGGGGTTATCCAAGTATCTGGATAATTTTATTCGACACAAAAAGGTCCCACCGGAAAAATCCTCCCAAACGAACCCTAAAGAAATTAGTTATAGTATTATTATTTTACTTTTCCAACCTTTAATTGTGTGATAGTTCTTTCTGCAGAAAAAAAAAACAGAGCAAGACAAAGATTGATGACAAAAAGTTTGATTAACAATCACTAGTTCTTGGTACTTGTTTAATTTGTTTTCTTCTTTTTTAAAAATTTATTTATTCTCTTGGGGGTTGAACTTTAGACCAATAGCAGGTTGAACTGCACAGTTTAACCAACTAACAACTCCAACCCACTTCATGATCATCCCCTCCTTCTTTATACCAAACTAATTAGGAGGTTGTCTTGTATTTTACTTATGAAATCATTCTAACTTGATTATAAAGTCAACATCTCTGATCTCTCCCATTATAAAGATTGAATTTTTGACCATTAAAACCTTCTTCTTATACTAACTCTATGAATTAAGCAATGAGAGATCATATGGAAAGGTTTCTTGTTCTTCCTTTCTCTATTGACTGCATTTCTCAGTCCACTACTGCAATTGCCACTACCACCACCCTACCCAAGAAACCAGACTTACAATCAAACACTTTGGTATCAAGTATGCTCTCTCTCTCTCTCTCTCTCTCTCTCTCTCTCTCTCTCTTCATGCATGTTACGTCAATCTTAGCAGTACGCTATGATGGGTCTGGTCGACCGAGCTAACTTGCCATAAGAGTCTGAGATTGAATGAATGTAGATATTTGACATTATATTTCTATGTATATTAAGGAAGAAAAGAAGGAGAAGAGAGATCAACGGGGGAGAAAATGAAGAGGTCGTGGGGATATTTAGCTCTTCGGAGATCTTTCATTTCACGGGGAATACAGAAGCTGATCACCACTTTGAAAAACTTTTCTCAATTATTTGGTTAGTAACATATTATTAATTCTTAATTCCCTTTTATACAATAAACCTTTCATTTAGTAATGTAAACGAATCGAATCGAATCGAAATAAATATCATTATTCTATTCGATTATTGGTATTCGTTTGTTATTAGAATATTAAAATTGATTCGTTATTTTAATTTTTATTTTTTAAAAAAATTGGTTAATTATTATTTTTGCACACAATCTCTCTAAATATGTATTTAAACAAAAGTTGTATAATATTATTTTAAATAATATGGAGTAATATTCAATACATTCAAAATATATTTAACTAATAAATACTCAACAAGTATATATATTTATTAAATATTTTTTCTTAAGAAGTCAAAAGTCTAGTAAAATGATAAATAATTATATTATATTATATTATATTATATTATATTATATTATATTATATTATATTATATTATATTATATTATATTATATTATATTATATTATATTATTATTATTATTATTATTATTATTATTATTATTATATATTATTCAAATATTGTAAATACTCAAATTGAATGATGTGGGCTCGTATTTGAATTTAAATACTTATCGAATCAATAAAAAATCATATTCAAATTCAAATTCGAGAATTTTGAAAACAAATATCTATATTCGAATACGAATATCGAATCAAATAAAAAATAATTAATTTGTTTACATCCTTATTTACATCTGAGAAAACATTTTAATTTGATCAGTTAAATTGTTAAACTTTTAGATTTACTTGTCTCTAGCTAACTATTTTAATAAGACAATTTTTAAAAGCCACCTAATAAGTACCTAATTTTGTCCGCAATGTTTTTCTTCTCAGCAATGTTAAAGCCACCAAATAAATACATAATTTTGTCCACAAAATAATGTGTCAGGTAAAATGATACATAGGATAACATATTATTTTGTACACAAAAGTAGATACACATTATTTTGCGGAATTGATTCAATTTTCATGTACGAATCGAGTCTTTATTGTTTTGAACTTTTAAATACAAAAGTGCACTTGTCAACACGTAAGCATATCGAACTACTCCCTCCATTCTAAAAGTATTGTCTTGTTTGACCTGATACACTATTAAGAAAAAATAATTGACTTTATTATCAATATTAGTTTGATGTGTAGTTTATTTTAAAGTTCATGTGTATGTGACTCATAATTAAAGTATGATGAAAAAATAAGGGTAAAGTAATAAAAGTGTTCTCCTAAAAAAATTCAAATAAGACAATTATTTTGAAACAGACGAAAAAAGAAAGCAGAACAATAATTTTATGACGGATGGAGTATTTTATTTCAGAGGTTATTTATTAATTTAATCCCTAAATTTGTGGAGGATCTTGATTTTAAATACAAGAAGTACAACTGTCAAAACTTGTATGTGAATAATATTTATGTCTTTTTTAGTACATAGGATTAGCATTAATTAATTCTCACTATTCTAAAATCATTGACATGAACTTAGCAATAAGACATATTCTAAAAACTCACTTATTTATAATAGTGAGACTCAATTAATGTTAATCATATCTAAACATAATAAAAAATTAATTAAGAAATGAATAGATTATTATCATCTCAACATATTTTATTACACATCATTAATTACATTTCTTAATTTATGTAATTTGTAAACGAGGAATATTTATCCAGTTGGAGAGAGTATTAGATTTAAGATATCAATTTATTTAGAATAACAATAATAGTAATAATACTATAATCTGAATATGTCATAAGTTTACAAACTTACTTTGTTTATTTTGCTTTAATAATGGGTCCCACTTGCATGAAATGCATAATAGACCAATATTTATGATTAAATCAATTAATTTTTTTCTTAATTAAATAATATATATGCTCTTTTAGGAACAAATGTAATACTAATATTGATTACATTTTGATATCATACCATAATTATCTATAGAGAACTTTACACTATATCTCTTTTCTCCTTAATAAAATCTATCTTTTCTTTTATGTCTTTAAAAAAAGAATCTACTTTATAATATTTCTTTTTTTTAAAGCTACATCTAAGGGCATCCCCATTGCTGGCTTTGCCAACTTCTTAGAGTATAAGAAATTGTGCAAAATGGTCACATAAGAAATTTTTTTGGCCAACTAGGAAAGAGGGGTGAGGAACCATCAACACACTAGATCTCTTTCTCAAATCTAAGATTTTTACACCTTTTCTAAGTAATTTTTCACCACTAACTTAATCATGTTAAATTAAAAACAGTCTACTTTATAATATTTATTTATTTTTTAAAGCTACATTAAATATCTTATCTTTAATTTTCTCCCTAATTTAATAATGGGTCCCACTTGCACGAAATATATAACACACCAATATTTATAATTAAAAAAAACTATTTTAGGAACTAATGGAATAATATTGATTCCACTTTGATATCATATAGTTACCATAACAGTCTCATATTTGAAAGATTAATAATAGTATAATCCTAATGTTTCATAATTTTGAATTTTCAGACGTAGATAATTAAGTGAAATAAATTTATTTCCTGTTGAATTCATTCACTTTATTTTAGTTTTTTTTTTATTTTCTGGTTTTGAACAGTTATAGTAATTAGTTTACATTAAAATCAATTTATTGATTACTTCCTACATTTAAGATGTTGGCTTATTAAGATGAAAAAAAGTTTAAGACTTTTTTATTGGTGCAAAAAGATAAGTTTAGACATTCAATAAATATATTCCTAATTTTGCAGAATTTTGAATTTTGAATTTTGAAAAGAATATTTTTATTTGTAATAATTGCAATATAGTAATTCAATTGTTTTCCAAAATTGTTTACCATTGAATATTTTTAATTAGTGGATATAATTAAATTCTATTAGAGAATGTTTTCAATGCAAAGTAATTGATTAGTTCCTTAAAGAAGCATAAAAAAGGCTATATATTTTCATCTCTTCATTCACATTCAATTAAAAATAATTTCTCCAATACAACGGTACATTTGATCATATATGTTGTAGGTCAAACCAATAAAGTGAAATTTGACGAAAAAGTTTAAAAATAAAAGAAAAAGTAACAACTAATGAGAAGAGTTTTTGATTAAAAAAAATACTGACAAGGATGTACTCACATCCTCAATAGAGAATATCAAACAATCCGTAGTTTTATCAAGAATGTGAAGAAAAATAGTTAACACGGTTAAATCGATAACTCTTCTACACAACTGCATTGAATAGTTTGTTTGTTTTTTCAAAGAAGATGTAAATCCTAATGGGTACTTAATTTTTTTCACATTTAGACTCTGTTTGTTTCACGGAAAATAACTTTTGAAAAACGCTTTCCTCATTCTCTGATGTTTGGTAACCTTGGGAAAGTATAATCAACGTAAAAGCTTTTCCGAGTCGATGGAAAATGAAGCTTTCTTTTCCTAAAATGAACTTATGATTTATTTTCCTGATTTCATTTTCCGTTCACGATGCATGTCCCTAGTCGTGCCCTTCCAAAATTACGCATATTTACATACACGTATAGTATTTTACTCAACAAATAAATTGTTTAAAAATATAAATTGAGTTTGTGCACATTATTTATAAATTATAATTTTAAAAATACTCACCACGTCCTAAAATCAGTGTCCACTATATTATATTATTATTTAAGGACGTCCCAAACATTATTTATTTTATTTTTTAAAACGATTTTGCATATCAATTATCAAAAAAAAATTTATTTGTGAGCTTGAAAAAAGATATACCGTATTGATTTGACACCATTAATGATAAATTGACGGTTATTAAAAGAAAATTACTTATAATTCAACATTATTTTATATTCAATATGTGTATTAATATTAGAATATATTTTTTTGTATTTATTCATGTATTGTTTTCCGTAACATTTTTCGTATATTTGTCAAACATCTGAAAATGTTTTCCGACATAATTTCAAAAGATTTACCAAACACCTGAAAATGAAATATTTTCATTTTCCATAAATCATTTTCTGAAAATCATTTTCCGTGAAACAAACAGAGCCTCACATTTGCATTAGTGATTCTCTTTGGAGTACTTTGGTAGTTAGGATAAAGATATGATTAATAAGTCGAATTTTCGTATGTTTGATATTCAATAGACAATCTAGACTAATAGCCTGTAGTATTCGAATAAGACCTTTATCTTCTTGTTAATTATACCAACTAAGAGGATTGTATTAGTAACGTTCTCACTAAAAAAATATGAGAGGAACATTTTTAATTTCAAAACTATTTATGTTATATAGTATCAAAATTAATAATATTGGTTATCCCTAATTGGCTACTAAACAAGTTTTCTTGTTTGGTAGTCGGGCAGGGATAAACAATATTATTAATCTTAGTACTATTAGTGCTCTCGCTAGTAATCCTCATGACTTGTATATCGGGGGTAGGTTTGAGATATACAATATTAGTCTTAATTTTTTTTAGTGAGGGTGCTAATAATACCACCCTCTCCGAAGATAATGACTTCATCTGGGTACCAAACATTAGATAATTTGACTTATTAATCTTGTCTAGCCTTAATCATGACTACCAAATGATACATATGGTTCTTCATTACGTCTCAAAATGAGTGTTCTTTATATAGTTTTGGGACGATATAAAATTATTGGATCATTTCTTATTTTTTTCTTAAAAACAATATTAAGCAAATCATTCATAATACAAATATGAGGGACCTTTGATTTGACCTACTTAAAAATACTTTACAGAACTAAAGTAACTTATATAAAATGAAACAATTTTTTAAAACTTATGTAAAGTTTATAGGGGACACTTATTTTAGGATAAGGACGCAATTTTTCTTAACTAAGCATGTAAATCACTTAGTAGGGTCTTGTTGTATTGTAATCATATATCTCGGGTTCAAACCATAAGAATGCATACGATTTGAACTTTGGCATAAAACTTTGTGGTCTTACAATCGTAATCATATATCTCGGGTTCAAACCACGAGAATGCATACGATTTGAACTTTGGCGGAAAACTTTGTGTTCTTACAAGAAAAAAAAAGTTCATTAAACTTTAATTTGATGGTTATGTTGCAGATTATGGTGAAGAGAAAGAGGAGATTGAGATGGAAATAGGGTTTCCAACAGATGTGAAGCATGTTACCCATATAGGTTGGGATGGATCTACGAGTGGTAACCCAATCAAAGGCTGGGAAAATCTCAAAACACCAGAATTGCTTTCTTTTCCATCTATTTCTTTGAGACAGTTTGAGCTCGCCATGGCTGCACAAGCAAGCTCACCTGTTGGTTTAATGCCTTCTTAAATTACCGATTGAGTTGTAAGAAAAGAAGACTTAAAGGTCGTGTTTGCCTTTGTGGTTTCTTCTTTTGTTGTTTATGGTCTATTTTTTCTCGTGTTGATCTCATATTTTTTATTCTCTATCTCTTTACAAAACTACGGAAAAAACTACAAACTACAAAACAAACAACGGATCCAAATAGGGCTTGTTGATGATGTGACTTGTATGATTGATGCAAAAGGTGAAAACAAGTTTTTCGTCATGGGATTATACTCCAAGTTGTGTGTTCCAAAAAAATTGTCTTCGTATTGGTCATTATTTTTTATTTGTCCCAAAAATGTTTGTCTACTATGCAAAAGTGAAACAATAAATTATTTTAGTTTCCTCATGTACCCTCAATAAATATCTAATTATTTTTTATTGATTTGTGAACCATTAATTAAGTAAAAACTAGTAGTGGCGATTTGTGTTCATACTCATTTACCTACCCAGACCGACCATAATTAAAGGTATGTGCATCAACAAATTTCCAATACGCATAAATGGGAGGTCTCCATAAAAGGCTTAAAAGCCCAATTGCATTCATTGGTATATACAAGCGCTTATGGGCTTACAAAGCTTTTATTGAAAAAAATTGACTTTTGTACTCTAAAATGTGAGTAAATAGCTAAATAGCACAAAATTGCTTTGTAGAATTTGAAATAGGGAGAGTTCAGCTTTCGGGAAAGTAATACGCTCATTGAGAAAGAGTGGTATTTCAAGATCGAATTGACATCTCCAAATAAAGTCTCTAGAAATCCACTGATGACATCTTGCTTTGTCGGATTTTGCTTTCGGCAGTCAAGAAGCATGAATGCGATTAATGGAATAGGGAAAACAATTAATAAGAGAGAGAGAGAGGCAGGAAGAAGAAAAGGATTTGCCATTCCCAAATTGACTGGTGGAAGAGAGAGAGGGGGGAAAGACACCTTTTCTCATTCCCAAAGTATGATATTTACTCTGATGCCCAATTTTTCTTTTGCGATTTTATCGATTGCATAAAAAGAAAGTGGACTGGAGAAGTTATAATTTCTCCAAAAGGGAACGGCCCGGTTATCACCTTAATGATTTAGGAAAGGAGGGAGTAATGCATGTGGACTAATAATTGAAGTGTGCTAAAGGTGAAACTAGACTCTGGACCACATTTTGGGCCAAAATAATGCTCAAAGTGTAGCAAGTAAACGGGATCTTACTTTCTCCAACCTTAGGCTCAAATGAACAATGGATAAAATTTTGGTCGGTTTCATTTTCAAAGTTTGTAACCTCAAAAGTCTACCTTTCTTTTTTTAAACCGTGAAAACTACTTTTTGAAATATTATTCCGAAAACACATCGTCACCTTCAACAGCTTTGTCAAACATATTGGATTCGAAAATCACTATTGTTGCACAACTAAACGGGGATTTATGAAATACGAAACTGTAATGGATCTGTGCTGGGTTGAGATTTTTCAGTAGAGACGGAGGCGGAGGAGGAAGAGGAAAAAGAAAGCTTACGGCGGAGGAAATGGAAGAAGAAGGTGGAGGACGTCGTCTGATTCTTTATGATTTTATATCGCGGTGTAAAAATATCAGATTAATATATCGTGTTGCAAACATTGAGGTATCGCGATTAAAACATTGATGTATCGCGCTTCAAACATTGATGTATCGCGGTGTAAAAAATAGACTAGACAATTAGACTGATGAATCACAATTCAAACATTGATGTATCGCAATACAAAAATAGACTAATCAAGTAAACTGATGAATCACGGCGCAAAATTAATGCAATAAAATTGATACATCACGGTTCAATAATCAATGCACCCAAATTAAACTAATAAATCGTGGTTCAAACATTGATGTATCGCGGTGTAAAAATAGACAAAACAATTAAACTGATGAATCACAATGCAAATATTAATATAATAAAATTGATGTACCGTGATTCATTTTCATAGCGTGCCTCATGTTCATTGAGGGTATCGTAGTCTTTTTGCCCCCAAAAATATTCTTTTCCGATTTTAAAAAAAATACGATACTAAAGAAAATAAAAACTTTAGAAAGTGAACCGATCCGTAACTTTTCCTTGAACAATCTATTCGAGGCCTAACTAAATTTCTTTGGTGAATATGCTTTTAGTCTTACAATTTTCAAGGCCTTACCCAAATATTACTTTTTTGAGTGATAATCGACCGGTTCCTTTTGTGGAATTTTCAACCGCCTTAGTCCCTTATATTGTTTTCAAGCGCTAAATATATTTTTGGAGAAAAAATAACGAAGATACCCTTAATAAAGAAAAGATTCGCAGACAAAGCATTTGCCCAAATTTAGGCATCACAATTAAAAAATTGGGCATCCAATACACATTTGAAGTCTGTCCAAATTTGGGCATTGCGATGAAAAATTCTTCGCCCAAATTTGGGCATCGCAATGCAAAAATACTATCCCAAATTTGGGCATCTCAATGCAAAAATTATGAATCACAATGCTTCTGAAACAAAAATTGGGAAAACTTCTAAAGCTCAAAACAGTGCTTAAATAACATTTTTTGACCTTAAAACAAAGACAATATGGGATAGCTTTGATGAGTCTTCTAGATTTTGTCGAGAGCTTGGATTTGACAAATGGTGGGTCCGTGGTTCATCCGGAATCAAAAGTTATCCATACCAACGAAAGAGTTCTCAACTTTCTAATTTATACTAGTGCACTAGTTTCAAAACTGATAACTAACACCCTTAAACTTCGTTTCAAATTTGCATTTTAGTATACAAGTTGTAACACTAGTGGTAAGGATATCATTACTTTATGTAAGAACATAGTAACCATATAATCAAGTAAAAATGTAACAACTACAGCCCCTAGGCGGGCCTAGAATTAAGGCATAATTATTATTTTTTTGATAATTTATATCAAAGATCAAACACATTGACTAGGGGCCAAATTTAATTTTTTTTATGTTTGTAAGGCATAATTATTATTTTTTTGATTTATCAAACACTTGTCTATATCAAACACATTGTAAAATAAACAAAAATATACAAACCTACAAATTTAATTTTTTTTATCACAATTCTCAACAACTCCAAAACAATTTTAAACCAAACAAAACTTGTCTATATTTGTAAAATAAACAAAAATATACAAACCTACTATTAATCACAATTCTCAACAACTCCAAAACAATAAACCAGCCAAGTTTAGAACTAAAAAAAATATATATATATTACTTCACCTAGCTACTGCCCCTACAACCCACGGTCTAACATATCCTCCTAGATCTAACCCTTTAATCTATCTCCTCTCTCATCCCACTAAATATCCACAAAATCAAACCCCTTTTCTTTCTACCTCCCTCTCTGCCTCACCATTACCACTCTTCCTTCCTTCTCCAGTTCGTCCCCATTCCTTCTCCGGTCACCGCATGCCACAAAATCAAAGCTACAAAAATAAATTAAGGTCGACGAGGTTTGGCGTAAGCACCGACTTGGTTGATTAGGCAGCGACTAAGAAAGTCGCGGCGGTAGAGAGGGGCCTAGCGCCTAGGCAGGGCCTAGGCGGAGCTAGGCGGTGAGTTTTAGAACACTGGCTGGGATTAATTAATAATCTCAATCAATGTTAGCAATTTTTTCTCTTCATTCATATTCAATTAAAAGAAATATCTCCAATGCAACTGTGAAATTGATCTATGTGACATGCATTCCAAGTTCCAACAATATATTTGACCAAAAAAAAAATCTATATTATAAAAGAACTCAGGGTCTAACTGACAGCCCTGATTGAATTGTGTTAAACACAACTAACGATCCATATTGATTCGTAAGTATGTGAGTAATAAAACAACCCTCCAGTTATGAGTTATTTTTTAATTACCTCTCTACAATTACATATAAAACCTTCAATTGTGGATTTTGTTTGAATTACATTGTTAATAATGAGTTTTGTTTATCTCGACCATTCATTGAACAAATCTCATACCAACACCGTACATATGACACGGGCACATATACTGATATAAAATAAAATAAAACAAGCCATGTAAAGAGTTTTTAAGAAGAAAATTGCAGATTATGATGTATTTACATCTTTAAGTTGAATGTGAAAATTGGATCCTTATCAAAACCAAAAAAAAAGTAAATTGAAAAAAATTGACATTTTTAACAAGAATGTGTTAAAAAAAAAAAAAGTTGATACTTATATCCACAACTCTCATCCCAAATGCATTGAAAAATTTGTTCTCTTCATAACTATGTAACAATTGGTTTTTTTCCACATTCAAAGTTGCATTAATGATGCTCTAATGCAATGTTCAATCAAAATGTGCACTCAAAATTTACTTGTCATGTTATGGTTTTTTAAATAATTTATAGGTTTCATCACTTAATAATGTTTCAACCAACCATAACATTGACAATTACACTTTGGGTGCAGAGAGCGTAGCACAATATGGTATTCCTACAATATATTGTGTTAGATGAATCTAATTAAAATATTTTTAATTTATCTAAATCTAGAGTTAAATCAATTTTTTCAATTCCTAAATAATATCATTTGAGTGTACATAGGATTGTCCAATAAGGTATTCCTACAATTAAACTTGTTGGACAAATAATAATTACTCATTTTTATTTAATTACTTTTCTTTTTATTAACATCGAAATTCAATCAAGACATTATTACAAATCAGAAATCAACCATTTATTCAAAAACAAAAAGAAAAAAAACCAACATTCAATCATTATAAAATTAAAAATTACAAATCAATCATCGAATAGTATATTTGAATACCCTAATTCTAAGATATTTAATTTAAATTCTAAATTTTGATCAATTATTATACATTAACAACTCACATTCCTTTTACCACCATCACCACACAACTCCCGACAACCACCTCTAAACACCACAACCAACCACCAATTCTAACAACCACCACTAACCACCTCCGACCTCCACCACCAACTACCACCTCTATATTCTATTTATTATAGAAAATATAAAATTAAAATAATTTTGTTGTTAACAAGATTTAAACCTTCACCATTTGTAATGAATAACAACCACTACCACTAAACTTAACTAAATATTTTGATACACTAACAAAATTTTATTTTAACTATAATGTAAAATTACAATTGAATCTTACACAAAATCCAAACAATATAATTACTATGATTTTAAAAACAAATTTCAAATTGTTTAAATTCCATAAAATTTAAATATTTATTAAAATCAAAATCAATCCATCCAATCGAACTCCAATGAATCCCTACCCATTTTAACAAATCACCTAAATTACAATATAAAATTTGTAAAAACAGAAAAAGAAAAGGGAATCCCAACCGATTTTTACCAATCAGAACTCTGTAAAAAAAAGGTAACAATTTTAAAAAATCGAAGTCAGAGCATTAATGTCCAGTAAAGTCAATAAAAATAACATTTTTGATTTTTAGTAAATTACTACCAAAATTCATTTTTGATAATAGTAAATACCATCTGATGATCCCCAAATTCAATTTGGGGATTCCAAGTTCAAAGAAATAAGAGAACGAAAATGGGTAAATGGGTTTGTTTCTCTCAGACAAATGCCTCGATTCGTCGTCAGGGTTAAGTTGAATGGATTTCAATCGGACTCGTCATCGTTATAATCATCATAGAGAAACCCCCAATATCCCTAAATTCAATTTTTAAAAAAAATTAAAATTCAATATGAACAAACAACAAATAAGAGAGCCTCAGAGATTAATTGCAAAAGCAAATCAATGGAAGTCAGTCCGAAAAAGAAAGACTCCTCTCAGATGGTACGGACAATACTGCAATACATACATCATTGGCCATCTCATATCCATTACTCATATAGACTCTTACGTAAAACAAAAAACATCCGAATGTCTCGTATGATCGAATCACAACTCAACCCACCAACACACGATAAATCGGATCAAAAAATCATGTTATCAGAGGAAAACGAGAAATTAAGAACAGAGCAATGGCTTACTAAGACAGATTTCCGAGACGGCTGTTGGTTGGGGGGGGGGGGAAGCAGTCTCGGCAATTTGTGTTAATAGAGGAACGAAGTTTAGGGTTTCATTCATCTTTCTTCTATAACCTATTTATAAAGCCCCGCTTATTCTATCTTCCCTTTTAGAATAGGTATAATTACACTTTCCCCCCTATAGTGTACTCGTGTCCTACTTTGAGTCCTTGACAATTCTTAGGGTGTGTTTTGACATGGTATTTTTTTAGGTTGATTTTTTGGTTACAAATTCTCATTTTGTAATAATCGAAAAAGAAAAAACAAATAAAAAGAGTGAAAAAGGGAAATTGATGGTGGTGGTTAAAGAAAGAAAAAAGTAATAAATGAAAATAATAAATCTAAGTTTCTAAATCTTAGAAAGAGAATATACAGATTAGGAGTCGTTTACTAGTCAGAAAAAACATAAACATTATTATTTTCAAATGAAATTATCATTATACTTTTAAAGATAGATGCAATTTCATCACTATCCCTAACTCTTATCAAATTTTAACGAAATTATTTTAAGTTGTCTCCCTTACAGATTTTTAAAATATTGGAAGATCATTAATGATTGTTGATTATATTTTTATATACATTTTGTCTTAATTGATAATAATAATAATAATAATAATAATAATAATAATAATAATAACAATAATATGTTTAAAGGAAATCTAATCAATTAATAAATTTTGAAAAAAGTTAATTCATTAAATCTAATTTTTAACACTCATTCATTCAATGTAATTTAATTCGTAAGGAAAATTGACTTTAATTATAATGTATTAATGTCTTTCAAAATTCGTTATCATTGAGAATTATAAAGATTATAAAAAAAACTTTTAATTCAACCAATAATAGCAACTATGAAAATTGTAACGTGTTAATTTTTTTTTTTGAATAATACTCTTTGTTATAAGAATATTTTTTTATCAATTTTTTAATGTTATTTGAAGATTTATGTCTAATATGTTTTATTTAATAATTAATTAAAATTTTGAAATAATTTATTTTAAAAATGAATTATTTTAAATAATTCAATAATTTATTAAAATCAAAATTAATAAAAAAAATATTTATTGATTAATTTTTTGAATAATTATTAAGTAATATTTTAATAATTTAGTAAATAATTTGTGAGTAATGCTATGTGTACCTAATGAGCACCTAAATTTTTGCACCTAATGACATGACATATGATATGGTTAGTGGATTCTTTTTACTTAATTAATAACCTAACTAGGTTATACCCGTGCAATGCACGGTTTTAAGATTTTTTTTTTTCCAAAGTTGCATAAAACAATAAAAAAATCTCAAACTCATAAGAATTAGAATCTTTTGAACAAAATTAAAATATGATAAATATTGAAATTGATATATAAATACTTAATACAATATAAAAGAAATATTTTAATTAAATGAATTTATTATCATATAAAATTGTTGCAAAGATGGGCGGGTAATATAAATTTCAAATTTACTTAACCAAGTACAACTGGATCAACTTAATTTATTTCAAGATAAAATAAAATAATAAAATTAATATTTTCTTAAATTTATCAGAATAGTTAGTAATTTAAAAATAGTTAACAACTGAATACTTTATATCTTAAATTTAAAATAAATAAAACTTAAAATAGTTGGAAATTGAATATATTTTTTTATAACTGGTTTAAAAATCTACCCAGTTTTATTTATCTGTAATTTTAAGATTAGTTTAAAAAAATATCAGTAACTTTTTATCTGTAAAACTTTTATCTATTAACTAATTATGGTTTTGTTTTAATAATAATTAATGGGTAGATTTAATATAATTTTTTTACTATTTTCTAAATCATAAAATACATCAGTCAAACATATGTGTAACAAATATTAGGAGATAACATGATATTAGGAGATTTGATAGAATATTTAAGTTTGAGATAATGTTTACATAATAATATATTTTATATTAAATCAAAAATTATTTTTATCTTTAAAATTTTGATCAAATGTGATAAAATCTTATCCTAAACTAACCGTATAAAATCAAATGAATAAACTTTTTTATCAGTAACTTTTTATTTGTAAAACTTTTATCAGTAACTTTTTATAAGAGAGTGACATGTGGAAACATGAAATTATTTTAAAAAGATCTCATTTCACAAGAAGCCGTCACGTGACAACTGAGGCTTCAATTTTAGTTATCGTTAATAGATTGTAACTAACCTTGGTTAAATTCCAATCCAACTTAAAAATAAAAAGAAAAAAAAAATAAAAGAAGAAAACCCAAACAGTAAAAGTGTAAACCTAATGGAATCCCCCACAATTTCTTCAATCACATAACAAATTATAATATATACAGAAATTGGATGAAAATTAACAATTAAATATGAGAAAACATCAAATACAAATAATACACACGAGACTTCATCAAATCCAATATAAGATAATTGAATCAATCATCAAATGCAATGCTAAAACTCAGAATGTGATGCTGTCTGATTTGATAATTTTGGGAAAAATTGAATCCATTAGGTTTTCACTTTTAATTTTTGCATTATCTTCTTTTTTTTTATTTTTTTTATTTTTAAGTTTATTTGAAAATTAACTAATGATGGTTAGAATTCGTTAGTAGTTAAGTATAAAAAAAGAACCCACCAGCCACATCATATGTCAAACCATTAGGTGCAAAATTGTAGGTATTTATTGAGTCCAGATTTCATGCACTACCCTTATGAACCCCAACATGTGTCACTAATCAAACTAGGCCAGGTTGCCTATTTTTTGTAATCCCGTTAGTTAACGGATTTGAGAAAAAAAAATAGATAGCACAATCTAACGATGTAATTAGAAACAAATGAGCAAAAAAAAAAGGGGGGCAAAAATTTCACAATGAGACACTCAATAGATTGATTCACTGAAACGGGAGGGTCGTGATTAGCTAACATATTTCTTATATAACATATAAAGAAATTTCTAACCGCGTAAATGTCTCTATATTTTATAGTGAGGTTTAAATTTCAATTTGATCACCTTACTTTCGGCCAAAAATTCATTAAACTCACTTTTTTTTCCTTCAAAAGTTAATAAGGTCACTAGAGTCATTTCCATTAGTTAAGTTGGATAGAAATCTTTGAAAAGATAACAATGCCCCTTATCTTTGAAAGATGTGTTGACAAATTCAGATCATACAATAAGAAACTATGTTTGAGAGGGAAAGAAGACTCTCAAAACCTCCAAATTTAGTAAGGGTATTTTTTTATTTTCTTAAAAAATTAAACTTTCCATCTAAATATATAGATGGAGTGATAAACGTGCTAATTATGTAAAAATAGAGTGATTAAACTGACGAAAAAAAAAGTAAAACGAGCTTAATAAATTTTAATCAAAAGTATGATAACCAAATTAAAATTAAAAACTTATAGTGACTATAAACCAAATGCATAGGATAATAAGCCCACTAAAAGTTCAAACTACGTATAAATAATAAAAAGAAAGTATGAGTAAATAAAACATGAATACCACTTGATTGCTTTATATTAGACAAAGAAGTGGTCTCCTGTAAGACGGTCTTACGAATCCTTATCCGTAAGACGGAGCCCCATTTAGCAATTCGCGGGTTAATAACTAAATATGTTAACAAATATCATAATCATCTGTTTGGCAAGATGGACGGAAGCGCTGCTTGAAGGTTTAGGTGGCCAAAGGTTGGCGGTTTGAAACCTCTTAGCTACATAATTTGGTTTTAATTCTTCTTAATGAGAATTATAATTTTTCAGGTCATAATAAATTAATAATACGTTATAAAAAGTCATAAAAACCAATTTGGTGAGATGGTTCACAACAAATCTCATAAGTTGTTGGAATTTTGCACGGTCTAAGGTTCGAAACCTCTTAGGATTGTTTTTAAGTTTTATTAGCGAGATGTGTCATTTTGACATTGTTTATATTTACCATCAATAAGAGTGTTACTTTTAGGCTTGGCGTGTGTCACTTTGAGAACAAAAGTGTGTCACTTTTGGATAATTGTTGCCTTAGGTCTGATTAAGTTTTACTTAGTTACTTTAAATCAGAGTGTCACTTTTAAACATAGAATGTGTCACTTTTAAGTTTTACGTGTGTCACTTTTGGCAAAAAAAAATCACTTTTCATCTTTAAATTTTTATTCATAAGTGTCACGTTTAATATGTCACTTTTATGTATTAATTGTGTCACTTTTAGGCATTAGGTGTGTCACTTTTGGTAAAACAACCTATTTTTATAATCATACAATTTGTATCAATAAGAGTGTCACTTTTAAGGTTGGAGTGTGTTACTTTTAGGACTAAAGTGTGTCACTTTTGAGCTAGTGATTTTAATAGCAATAACCAATTGAACACTACTGAAACATATCTTCTCATTCATAGAAATGTATATAATCCCAAGTGTCAATCGTTAAAAACACAAAACCATAACTTTTTCAAGGTAAAGTATATGTTTCTTACTCAAACATACTAAATTTACTGAAAATATGTCTAAAATAACCGAGCATTAGGAGTCTTGGAACCAAATTCCTTGGCTTGATGGAAATCAGAAAAATCAGTAGTCTTTTTCTTGCCCTTTTCAATACTTCCCTTAAATTTTTTTCTCTTTCCCTTCGTAACAGAGCGAACAGGATCTAGGCATGTAGAAGATTAACTTGAAACACGAGGAGATTCATTTTGGTCCGGTAAATTATTTAAGGAATAGTGTCACTTTTTAGTATTAAATGTGTCACTTTTTAGTATTAAATGTGTCACTTTTTGTATTAAGAGTGTCACTTTTTGTATTAAGAGTGTCACTTTTTTAGTATTAAGAGTGTCACTTTGTATTTTAATAAAAATTATAATAAATTTTCATTTATAGTGTCACTTTTAACATTAAAATGACTAACGGAGCAAATAGAGGAAATGAACACTAAAAATAAATTTTGTTGTTGGGAGAGTTAAAACCTTCGACCAACGCGCAGGTAAAGCCTTAAGGGTCACCCCCTTCACCAACTCATCCAACCAACTTTCATGAATTATCTTAACAGGTTTAGTTATTAACCCGCGAATATTTAAATGGGGCTTCGTCTTACGGATTTAGGATCCGTAAGACCGTCATGTACAAGTCTTTGCCTTAGACAAAATATCAAACATGTGATGGACAAAATATACCGCTTCTTATTGTCGTCTACGGTTGCTTCGCTTTTGCCATTTTTTTATGCCCATCTATTTTTAATTAGATCATTAGATCGTGATACCTATTTTTTTCCTAAATCCGTTAACTAATGGGGTTAAAAAAAATAGACCATGTGGCCTAGTCTAATTAGTGGCATATGTTGGAGTACATAAGGTCATCTCCAACCATCAATCTCAAATTTGGTCAGATTTTATCTTAAATTTGGTTCATTTCATCACCAAACACTATTTCAACCCCAACCCACAACCCCCAAATCTCACCCCAAATAGAATATTCCTTAGCATATTCTATTTTTATTTCTTTTACTTTATTTATCAACATGTATATTAATTTGCTATTAACATTTTAAATAATACTCCCTCCGTCCCTAAATTATCGTCCTCCTTTCCTTTTTCGTCCGTCCCAAAATAATTGTCCACTTTGAAACTTACCTTTTTAGAACATCACTTTTACCACTTTACCCTTACTTTTTCACTCTACTTTAATTATGAGTCACATATACATGGGCATTAAAGGAAACTACACATTAAATCAATATAAATAATCAAGTCAATTACTTTTTCTAAAACTGTGCGCCGGGTCAAGCAGGACGATTATTTAGGGACGAAGGGAGTAATTGTTAATATTACACAATTAATAATTTTAGTATATTTAATAGTTATATTTACGTTATTAAAAATATTTAAAAATTAGTAATTTTTTAACTAAATTGAAGAAATATAATTTAATAAACATACAAGTACTTGAAAATACCATTAAAAATATTACAATCAATACAAAATATAACAAAAATCATACAACAACAACAATTTCAAAAGCGCTCATAGAAAAAAGTACATAATATTTTACTATAATTCTCATAATTACTGAATTGTTCCCATAAATGTTCAATTAAGGCATTGCGAAGTTCAATGTGAGCCTCTTTATCCTTGATTTTTTTATATCGAGCAAGAAACTCTTGAAATCGAGTATTATCATCTGCTACCTTAGCAGTTGGAGCCGTCACTTCATCTTGTTCTTCAATTGGTGCACTCATATCACGTTCATCTTCAATTATCATATTATGCATAATAATGCATGCAGTCATTATATCGTGCAAAACATTTTTTTGCCAATAATGTATTGGTCCACTAGTAATGGGCCTAATGGCAAATCGTGATTTGAGTATTCCAAATGCTCGCTCAACATCTTTTCTACAAGCTTCTTGTTTCATTGCAAATAATTTCTTCTTTGGACCTCGTGGATCCTTGATAGTTTGAATAAATGTAGCCTATTTTGGGTATATGCCATCAGCTAAATAGTAGCCAATGTTATAACTTTTTCCTCGAACGACATAATGAGCAGGATGAGCAATACCTTGAGAAAGATTAGCAAAAAGGTTGGAAGACTAGTACATTGATATCATTATTCGATCTAGGTAAACCAAAATACGCATGCCATATCCAAAGATCATAATCAGCTACAGCTTCGAGAATAATTGTTGGAGAGCCACTACGACCATCATATTGTCCTGCCCATGTTGTTGGGCAGTTTTTCCACTTCCAGTGCATGCAATCTAAACTACCCAACATGCCAGGAAATCCTCGATGTTCCCCAATATGGAAAAGTCTGGAAACATCATTGGAATTAGGAGATCGTAGATACTGCTCTCCAAATACCTCGATAATATATAGCACGACAAAATCTTTTCAAACTTTCGATAGCAGTTGATTCCCCAATTTTTACATACTCATCAGTAGCATCTGCCGATGAACCGTATGCCAAAATTCGAAATACAGCTGTTGCTTTCTGAAAACTTGACAAGCCAAGTCGTCCAGTTGCATCTCTTTTCATATTGAAATAGTCATCATGAGTACTGACAGCATTAAGAATACGGAGGAATAAATCCCTTCTCATTCGAAATCTTCTACGAAAATACACATCAGGAAATATAGGATTTTCTGCACAGTAATCATTGAATAGATTACGGGCAGCAACTTCTAGATCACGATTGATTACTATGTGACCAAGAACTGAGCCTTGAAATCTACCTTGGTTGCTTTCTTCATTGAGATAGTTGAGGATGACTTGATTGTTGTTAGAAATGGCTTGAGCAATCACCTCCCAATCGTCATCATCCGAACTTGAATCTGATAAATTTGATGGACTTCCAATGTTGTAATTCATTTTTTGATAAAAGATAAGTTGATTGAATTGTTTCCAATCCGCATATAACATATTTATAATATATGTCATCCGTAGAATCGATTCATCCGTTGAATCGATCTCATCCTCATGTCAACCGTTGGATTAGATTTTGTGTAATCCAATCTTATCTGCACATTTTTCAACATGGCAGATAATGGGACATGACAATGCACACCCGACAATATCTTAAACTTTCAGTGCAATCACATTTTTCAATTATCTGAGCTGATGGAACATGACCATGCACACCCGACAATATCTTCAGCTTTAGGTGCAATCATAATTTTCAATTATCTGATATGATGGAACATGACAATGCACACCCGAAAATATCTTCAACTTTCGACGCAATCAAAATTTTCAATTATTCGAGCTGATGGGACATGACACTGCAGACATCTCATCCATTGGATCAATCTTATCGTAATGTCATCTGTTAGATTAGATTTTGAGTAATTTGATATTATCTTCTTATTTCGAACTATATAAATGGGATACAATAGATTGAACGAAAGCATCCCATTTCTGCTTTGTTTTCTTTAGTCTTGAAAAAAATGAGTTCAACTTTCCGATCAGTATCATTTTCAATTGAAGAAGATATACAGTTATGTCATGTTTATCTTGACGTCTCTAAAAATCCAATCATAGGAATCAACCGAAAGAAAAGTTTTGGGATAGAATTGAGAAAGAATTTCCTAAGGATCCAAAGTTTATGAACCCATGTCGCTCGAGTAAATCTTTACAAAAAAGAATGAATCTAATCACTAGTGCAGTATCCAAATTAAAGGGTTGCGTACGACAGATCGAACACTTGCATCCAAGGGGAGCTTCTCAAGCAGATATTGTAAGTAGATGTCACATTTTGTTATAGATATCTAACATTATATAATTTAATGTTTATTTTTTTTGTTTTTCCAGTTAGATCGTACTAAAATATTGTTAACAGAAGATGGAAAATACCGAAAAGGCTTCAAATATGATCACGTGTGGAACATTCTCAAAGACATTGAGAAATTTGGCAATGATAACATTGCAACGGCAACAACGAAATCTACCAATATTAGTTCATCTCAGTCAGCAACAGCTGATGTAGAATTCTCTCAATTTGCATTTCTGCTCGTGTCTTCATTTAATATTAATATCACCGATGACGATAGCGCTGATACTTCAACCAAACGGCCTACTGGGATAAAGCAAGCAAAAGGGAAAAGGAAAAAAAGAAGAAGATGTGTCAAAAATAATTCATCAGAACAAAGAACTTGTTGAGCAATTGAAGGTTGGTAATGAAATTCGTAAACAAAGGGAAGAAAATAAAATACTATTCAAAGATTTGAATTCTATACCCGATCCGATCATGCGTGATTTTTTTTCGTGGTGAACAATTAAAAATTATGCAAAGAAGAAGTCAAGGTCAGAGTTTTCAATCATTTCCACGTCAAGGAGAAGGATCTCAATTCAATAGATCTGAGGATGAAGGGCATGGATCTCAAAATGAAGGACATGGATCTCAACAGCCTTCATACGTTTTCGATCAATTTAATTTTGATCTACCAACAAGTCATCTCCCAGAATATTAGCTATTGTCTAGTTTATAATATTTTTAATGTTTAGTATTGTTATTTTAAGTTTTTGGTGGTCATATTTTTAAATTGTATGTCTTTTTAAGTTATTTGTCAATTTTTTTTAACTTATGTGTGGGTGCCCCAGATTCTCCCGCGCCCCGCGCACCCTTGGATAGGGGTGCGCTACGTGCGAAAGGACACCACGCTTTCCATTCCACACTCCCTTGTCTAGGGGAAGACGAAATTAAAAATGCGGAAAGGGTGCTGTCAAGAAGCGCGTTGAATACGCCTCGGTCTCTTCAGTGATTTTTGGTCCGTTATGGGAGCTTTGGGTTTTCTGTATCAAGTTATCCCTTTTTTAGGGGATGCCAGAATGCAGGAAAGCATCACCCTTTTATTTGCATTTTCCCTTGTGTAGGGGAAAATGGAAAGTGCAAGAAAGGATGTTGCAAGCCTCACTTTTGACTTTATGAAAATTGCCTTAAGGCCTATTTCGGATCGCTATGAGTGTTTTGGGTTTTCTATATCAAGTTATCCATTTTTTAGGGGATACCAGGATACATGAATACATCACCCTTTCATCCTCATTCTCCCTTGTCTAGGGGAAAACGGAAAATAATAAGAGAGGATGTTGCGAGGCCTCACTGTGATCCAAAATGTTTTGACAGAGTCGCCATCTTTATTTTAAGGAGAAAATAAAAAAAACAAAAATAAAACCAGAGAATGCAAAAAGGAGGTTCGGAGGATAAGTTACGAGTTGGGAAGGTACTAGGTACCCAACTCGCCCTTTCGATCTCAAAAACAGTTTTTGGCTAAAGTATATTTTTTGTTATATTTTTCTAGCAAATAAATAAGAGGTATGATATTACAAGCTAGAGCTTGTGGTATTATTACAAGGTTTAGTGTTAGTACCGTTTGATCAAATCTATTTAGATCTCTACACTGTTAGATCAAATATACTTTTTTTAAGTAATGATACGGACTTTCCAAATCATCACCAACTTAATCATCTAACGACCCTAATGCTAAAGCTTGTAATAATATTACAAGCTCTAGCTCGTAATATCATTTGTCAATAAATAAATCATTAAAAGAAAGAAAAGAAAACAAATACATCCATGTCTACATTATTTACGGACTTGCAGCCGCCTTCTTCCAATAATTACAAATACATTTAAAAATATTTGGTCATAATAATGGCTATTTTTAATGCTATTTTCTAAATAAATCCGAGCAGCACAACGACTTATATTTTTACATTGGGCCGGATGGAAAATAGTTTTTTTTATAAAATAACGCTCTTAAAGGCTCACCTTTTAGAGCGTGGTGTGCTCGTTCTGTCCTTCCGGGATAGAGTCTTTTTTGCTGCTGCTGCGATTCGGGCAGGGTAACTGCTTCCGAATGTTGCTTCTTGGCACCGTCAAACAGGCGGAGCAACTGCTTGCATTTTTGTTGTTGCTTGCTTGTTGGTGGTGGAAATCGGGCAGAACAACTGCTTGTTTCTAGCGGATTTGGTCTTTTTACTCGGGCAGAGCAACTGCTCTTTTCGAGATTTTTGGACCGGGGAAATAGGGTGGAAACCTAGCTGGGGGGCTAAGACTCACTTTGACTGGTTGGTTTTGCGTTTGAAGGAGATTTGGCAGAGCTTCGAGGCTTTATAGGAGGGGGCGCTCACTATCTCACGATCGCTCACTATTCTTACAGCGTAACAACAACGCTGAAAGCTTTGGGCGTTTTACGTGTCTTTGGCGGCCGGGCCTTCTATTTATAGGCTAAGAGAAGGACACCGCTGGGATTTCTTAATTTCACTCTGTGCTTCATCAGCTTGTACCGCGTGCTTGAGAATTTGTGCAATGCGTTAACTTTTTGGGGGCACTGTAGCAGGTCTGGCGTCGGAACCACACCTTTTTGGTGCCGCGCCAAGGGCCTGATGTGGCAGCGCCAACCTTCAAACTTCAGTCACTTTTTGACACTTTAGCCCTTGCATTTTACTGTTTTGTGCATCCTGCTTTGTCTTTTGCATTTTTAAACCCTGTAATTTGACATTTGTTAAGTTTTAACATGTCTTGATATCGCATGTCAAAGTTACGTACCAGGGGTACGAAATTGGAGTTTTTTTTTAACTTATGTCTTTTTTTTAAAAGTTATGTATTTTTTTTGAAGTTATGTATCAATGTTTTTCAAGTTGTATGTCATTTTATTTGTGGTGTGTTAATGTGTGCACTTTTAAGTTTATAAATATTCTAATAATTTTAAATTTTAATATGTATGTATTTTTTAGTTTAAATGTGAAATTGGTATTCTATAATTAGTATAATAATAATTTATTTATTTATTTGTAAACGAAATCTACAAATAATAGAAAAAAAAATGTTATAAATTATTGAATTAAAAATGTTCAATAATTTAAAATACTTAATAATAGAAAAAAACGTTATAAAATTATTGAATTAAAAATGTTATCTAATTTATATTATCTAGTATTAGGTATTTATTAATTTTTAATACATTTAAATAAAAAATATAATATTATAAATAATTTTAACAATTATATAATTATTAAAAATTAATTTAATGGCATGAGACCCACCAACCCCAAATTTGAGGTAAAGCTACAGTGGAACCCCAAATTTGGGGTAGCACTGTAGCAATCCCCAAATTTGGGATTGAGTTTGGGGTATGGTTGGAGTTGCTACAGGATAGACCAAACCCCCAAATCAAGGATTTGGGGGCACGGTTGGAGATGCCCTAAGTGTGGTACAGGAGAGCTGTGTATTCATTAGACTACCCACAACGGTGACTTCCGTTGTGGGGGCACCAGATGAGACAAAACAATTTCATTAAAAAAAATAGAAAGTCATAGAAATTTGGTGACTTGGGCGGCCAACCAACCCAAGTCATGGTTGGATAAATTGTTTTGATTTTGTACACATGTCACCCTTTCATTGGGTGGCATGTGTTTATATAAATATATTTTTAAAACTAGTATATTTTATATAATTATATAAAATAATAAAATAAAAAATATATCAAAATTCATAATTTTTTTTATCTATAAATAGAGCCTAATATTGATACATTTTTACAAACAACCTACAACTCTCTTTTTCTCTACATATTCTCTATCTCACTTCTATTTCTTTATTTTAAGTGATGGATCCAAATCACCCAAACTATTATCAGAGTTCCGAAAATTATCCAAACTTTGGATCTTACTTCCACACACAAAATTTTCCAAACTCAGAAGGTGAACAAAATTCTCCATATTATCAAAGTTCTCAATTTTCTCTAAACCTCACTCAAAATACTACCTCTGAAGAACTTCCCACCAGAGAAAATGTCTCTCGCAATTTGTTTGGGAATGTTCAACACACAAACCAAAATCAGAAAGGAGCAAAGAATGTAAGTTGGTATGTGAAAGAAGATGTAGCTCTTATGTCAGCTTATATCTTTGTTAGCGAAGATAGTGTATGCGGAAAAAACCAAAAAAAGGTTGTGATATGGTCACGTGTGCACAAATTGTATCACGAAACTCAAGCAGAAAATCCAGATGAGCTCAACCCAAGAAATATCGAATCAATGAAAGATCATTTTAAACGACTTAATGAAAATGTAGGCAAGTGGGTTGGTGCTCTGGAAGAAGTAAATCGTAGGAAAAAAAGTGGAATGAGCCATAAAGATGTTGAAATGGAAGCTCATACAATTTATGAAGCGGGTGGCAGAAAATTTCAAGACTTGATTGTTTACAATGATGTTATGAGTAAAAATCCAAGGTGGGTTGTAACGTCTCATCATGATGCAAGACGGTCTCGTCTTGAAGATGATGTGAACGATGATCAAGAAAGTGGTGGCAGCACGAAAAGATCAATGACTTTTGAAGATGGATAGTATCATCCTTCTAATTCAGAAACTCCAACTGCTGAACATTCGACTATTTCTCGTCCAACTGGTAGAGATAAGTCAAAAAAGAAAGGAAAATGTAAGGCAACACAATCTGAATCTGAAGTTGCTGCAAAACTTCGTGCATTGAAACTCACCAAATCCAATGAATATGAGTTAATTGCCGAGAAACTCGAATTGGAGCGCCAAAAGCTACAAATGAATTCCTTGAAGATGGAAAAAAGAATGTTGAACACATTATTGGCGAAAGATAAACTATCTCCAGAAGACGAAGAAATGAAACGCCAACTAATTGTCATTGTGTTTGGGCAAACTTGAATTAATATTTAAATTGTCATTGTGTTTGGGCAAACTTAAATTATGTGTGATGTCAGGTGTGTTTTCCTCAAATAAAATTAATGTAGTCGTAAGATGTTTATGGCATTGTCTTTCTCTCTGCAAATACTATTCATTTATTGAAAATATCACATGCATTAGATCCGTAATGATCTCAATCACATGTCATTGTCTTTCTCGCTGTAAATACTATTCATTTGTTGAAAATATCACATGCAAACATCTCACATGTATGCTTTGGATTCTTTCTCTCTGCAAACACTGCACACACACATGCAAATATAAAAACATCACATGCATTGGATCAGTAATGATCTCAATCACATGTCATTGTCTTTCTCGTTGCAAATACTATTCATTTGTTGAAAATATCACATGCAAACATCTAACTTGTACGCATTGGATTCTTTCTCTCTGCAAACATTGCACACACACATGCAAACATAAAAACATCACATGCATTGGATCACTTGTCTCTACAAACAACGCACACACACCAAGAAAAGATCACTGCAAACCCCCATACATATGTCTCAAACCTGCAAAATAAACTCACACAAAATCCTCAATATTTTTCCATAGTATTACTTCTGTTTATCATATTTTACCATTTCATTTCACTTTAGAAAAATGTCTGCCAACTCTCACTCTTCAGTAGAATCAGACTCAAGTTCTGATGTTTCTGATTCCAACACTCTTGATGAATGGGATGAACGAGTTCATGAAGAAAATCGTCAAATTGATAGCATCATCGAGGATATGCTTCTAAACAATCCTAATTTGATTGTAGGAGCTCAAAATTCTACAGTCAAAAGAAGGTCTATTGACAGGGAACGCGAGATTGGTGAGGAACGTTTGATGAAATACTATTTTGTCTATAATCCAACGTATTCTCCAGAGCTCTTCCGGCGTAGATTTCGCATGCAAAAATTGCTTTTTCTTTGTATAGTGGATGCTGTTACTATCAACGATACATATTTTAAACAGGGAAATGATTGCACAGGTAGAAAAGTTCTTTCACCATTGCAAAAATGTACTGGAGCCATAAGGGTGTTGGCTTATGGGATATCAGCAGATGTTGTTGATGAATACTTACGAATGAGTGCAATGGTAACGAGAGATGCTATCATCCATTTCGTAGAAGGTGTCATTTCTTGCTTTGGTGACACATACCTTAGACGACCTAATAAACAAGATTTGGAAAGAATACTCTATGTTGGGGAACAACGTGGTTTTCCTGGCATGATTGGTAGCATTGATTGCATGAATTAGGAATGGAAAATCTGTCCTACTGCTTGGGCTGGGCAATATGCAGGGAGAAGTAAAAAGTCAACAATCATTTTGGAAGTTGTTGCATCATATGATTTATGGATATGACTAAAGAGATTGCAAAACGTAAATTTTATTGTTACTGGCTTTTCAAATATATACAACTTGGATGCTAATCTTTAGGCTTGAGATTTACATGAATAAAATACAAAATATAAAAGATATACCTAATCATTCCTAATCATAAAATAATAACCATATTTACAATGTCAACTCCTACAAATACTGAAACAGAAATGACGAGAATTGTGCTATGAATCTGGAGGATATTTGGTATCCTTATGCTGTGAATCTGGAGGATACTTGGTATCCTTAATATGCTCCCTCAAGTTGGACGGGCTGGAATAGAGTCCAATCTTGGAAATAAGTGACAGGAAACGAACTCGGGACAACGGCTTAGTGAGAGCATTTGCAAGTTGGTTGTGACTGATATGTGCCTTGAACTTCGGGCCTGAGTCCTCGTTGAACTTGTTCGCGCACAAAATGGAATGCAAGAGTGAGATGCTTCATACGAGTGAAAGATGGGGTTGGCGTAATAGTTAGGCTGCTCCGAGATTGTCGAGTAAATGACCGGAGAGGCTGGTGTGAGAGTGAGTTCGGAGAGAAGGTTTGAACCCACATAAGTTCAGCTGTAGTAGCTGCCACAGCTCAGAATTCAGCCTCCGTTGAGGAGCGAGCAAGGGCTCGTTGTTTCTTGGAAGACCAAGCAATGAGATTGCGCCCAAGATAAACCAAAAAACCAGTGGTGGAGATAAAATCGTCCTTATCTCCAGCCCAGTCGGCATCACAAAAAGCATGAAGGACGGGAGGGGAGATTTTGAAGAGTTGAAGACCGAAATGAATAGTGTTGTGTAGATATCGAAGAAGGCGTTTGAGAGCTGCCCAATGATTTTCTTGAGGATGATGAATGAATTGAGCAAGTTTATTGACCGAAAGCAATGTCCGAGCAGTGAGTGATAGATATTGCAAACTCCCAACAATGGCACGGTGAGTCGGAGGGATTGCATGGGTGTCCTAGAGAGGCGAGAGGGGGGTAGGAGTTCATGGGGGTTGAGGAAGGTTTTGAGTTATCCATGTTGTATCTGACAAGAAGATCAGTAATGTATTTAGACTGAGAGAGTAGAAGACCTTGAGAATTTGGTGTGACCTCAACTCCTAGAAAATAAGAAAGAGGACCGAGATCCTTTAGGGAGAAGCGAGAAGCAAGGGTTGTGATGAAGGACGTTAGAAGTGAGTTGAAGGGCCAAGTGACAATAATGTCATCGACGAGACAAGAGAAGAAGACGACTCGAGTGTGTGGTGTAGGTGAAGAGAGATGAATCCGAAAGTGAAGGAGTGAAGCCAAAGGAAATGAGAAATGATTTTAGTTCGGTGTACCACGCACGGGGCTGTTTAAGGCCATAGATGGCTTTGAAAGCCGACAGACAAGAGAAGGGTCGGAAGTGTTTAGAAAGCCTGGGGGCTGGGACATAAAAACTGTGTCAGAAATATGACCTTGTTGAAAAGCGTTGTTTATATCAAGTTGGCGAAGAGACCAACCTTGAGTAATTGCAAGAGAAAGAATGAGACGAATGGTCACCGGTTTAACTACGGGACTGAAAGTGTCAGAGTAGTCAAGCCCGGGCCGTTGGTGGAATCCCTTTGCCACAAGACGGGCTTTATATTTGGAGATTGTGTTGTCAGGATTGTATTTGACACGAAAAACCCACTTGCACCCTATGATATTAGGTGCTTCCGAAGAGGGAACAAGACTCCAAGTATTGTTTCGCATGAGGGCATCATATTCCTCACGCATGGCGGCATGCCGGTGAGGGAGTGGCAAGGGCTTTGTTTTGTGGAGGTGGGGAGAGAGGTAGGATTGGTCGGTGTAGCTGAGAGGCATACTTGGGATTGGGTTTTCGATGTTGTTGGACACTGGTAGTAATAGTTCGAAATGGAGGAGGGTTAGAGGCGGGGAGGTGGATAGTGTTTGGGAGTGGGTGTGGCGGTAGGGACAAGTTAGCGGGTGGGATTAGCGGGGGAGGCCGTAGGTCCGGAGTGGGATCGGCGGGGGTGGGGGAGGGTTTGCGTCGTCGGTGGGGAGGGGTGGGAGGTTGTGAGGATTGGGATTGTAAGAGAACACCATTCATTTGGGGACATTAACTGTGAGGGTGTGGTGGAGGTAAGTGTGGTATAGGGAAATTCGGTTTCAAAGAATTTGACATGGCGAGAGGTATATATACGGTTAGTGGTTGGGTCTAAACAATGGTAAGCACTTTGGGAGGAGGAGTAGCCAATGAAGATGCATGGAGTGGATTTGGGGGCTAGTTTGTGTGGAGCATGTAGGGCGTAACCACGGGTAGCAAAGGCACCCAAATGAGCGGAGTTTGGTATAGTTAGAGGCAGTTTTGAATAAGCGGAGGAATGGTGAATCATTATGAAGGGTGGGAGTGGGCATGCGGTTAATTAAGTAAGCCGCGGTAGTGAGAGCATGAGGCCAAAATTTTAGAGGAAGGTGTGCATGTGATAGCAAGGTGAGGCCGGTTCAACGAGGTGTCTATGGCGGCGTTCGGCGAAGCCATTGAGGGTTCGAGGGTGTGGAGGGATGTGAGATGGGAAATGCCATTGTTAAGAAGAGACGGAGTAAGTTTGAGATATTCGCCACCGTTGTCGGAGAAAACTTGGAGAATGGGTTTGTCAAAAATTTCTCAACTAAAGCACGAAACCTATTGAAGGTGGAAAAGGTGTCAGATTTGTGTTTAAGAGGATATAGCCAAGTATATTTAGTGAAATGATCAACAAAGATGACATAATATTTGTAATTGTCATAGGAGTGTACGGGAGATGTCCATACATCCGAAAAAATTAAATCAAGTGGTGCGTGAGAATGTAGAGAGGAAGTAGAAAACGGAAGCTTATGACTTTATTAATATTGCAAGGATCACAAAAAGTAAAGGAACCACTAGGAATTGATAGGGAAAATTTATTATTCAAAAACGAAACAATAGGGGGGGAGGGGTGGCCTAGTCTATGATGCCAAGACTTAAGAGTTGAGGCAGAGCTAGTGTGAGCTTGAGGAGAGAATGAAGGATTCCATGTGTAGACACCACGATCACATGTTCCTTGGAGAAGAATGCGGTTGGTCGAGATTTCCTTTATGAAAAAAGAAGAATGTGAGAATGAGATAGTGGCATTATTATCCTTGCAAAATTGAGAAACGGACAAGATATTTCGGGAAATTAAGGGAACATGCAGTACATGATTAAAGACAAGAGAAGAATTAGAAATAGTGTAAGAGAAAGAACCTATATTAGAGATGGGGAGGGAGGATCCATCTCCGATGATAACATCGTTGGTGCCATCATAGGGGTGATGGAGGGAGAGAGTAGAGAGATCATTTGTGATATGATTTGTGGCTCCGCTGTCCACAAGCCAAGGGGCGGAGGGTGATTGTCGAGAGAAGTGGCGGTATGAGCTTGGGCCGAGGTGGGGTTGAGTATGGCGAGATGGGCGGTGGGTGGAAGGGGGAGAAGGGAAGGTAACCATAGGGAAATCTCGTTTGAATTGTCGACACTGCGAGATGACATGACCCACAAAGCGACAATATTGGCACTTTCCCTTAAAGGGGGTAGGAGTGGTGTTGCGGTTGTGAGGAGGGGTGGGAAGGAGAGGCTGATTGGTGGGATGCCGAGGTGGGTGTGTGGTCGATGGGAGAAGGCATGGACGAGGCGGGGAAAGATGGGTGTAGTGGGGAGGTAGTTGTTTTAGGGTGAGTTCATGGTGGATGAGCTTTTAGGTGGAGGGCTTCGAAGGATATTGGGTTGTCCCAGCCTAACGGAGTCAATGATGGGTTTGAAAGCATCATAGTCTAAGCCCTTGAGAACCTTAGCAACAACATCTTCCGGATCCATAGGTTTGCCTAAGAGGGCAAGTTTATCAATGCAAGACTTAATGGTTTGCATGTAGTCAGTGATTGTGAGGTTGGATTTAGTGATGGAGTCAAGGTGGTCTTTTAATTGAAGGATGTGGGCATGAGAGGGATTGGCGTAGGTTTTCTTTAGAATGATCCAAGCTTGGTTGGATGTGGTTACATGAGAAACGAGGGGGGCAACAGAATTATCTAGGGTACCTAGAAGAGCACCGAGGATAAGGCGATCTTGCCTATTCCAAGTAATGAGAGCGGGGTTGGGGATGTCCTTACCATCGGATTTGATGGTTTCCGGAGGTTGTGGGTGAGTGCCATCAACGAATTGAAGGAGATCAAGGCCAAAAAGGATGGAGGTAACTTGGGAGGACCAAGCGAGATAGGTGAGGGGTGTTAGGGTCTTGCAGTTAGCAAGGTTGACAAGGAGAATAGGGTGATTTGGCTCGGCTGGGTTGGGCAGTGCAGAGGAGGTTTGAGCAGCCATGCAGAAGCGGTAGGCGGCAGATTAGGGTTGCAGCTGGTGGAGAAAAAATATGATCGTCTTGCTCTGATACCATAAAGAGATTGCAAAACGTAAATTTTATTGATACTGGCTTTTCAAATATATACAACTTGGATGCTAATCTTTAGGCTTGAGATTTACATGAATAAAATACAAAATATAAAAGATATACCTAATCATTCCTAATCATAAAATAATAACCATATTTACAATGTCAACTCCTACAAATACTGAAACAGAAATGACGAGAATTGTGCTATGAATCTGGAGGATATTTGGTATCCTTATGCTGTGAATCTGGAGGATACTTGGTATCCTTAATAATGACATGCATTCTTTGGTACACCAGGCTCGTGCAATGATATTAATGTTCTCCATCGATCTCCAGTTTTTAGTGATATTTTAGAAGGTCGAGCACCAAAGGTTAGTTACATCGTGAATGGTCGCCAAAATAATAGGGCATATTATCTCACTGATGGCATTTATCCTTCTTCGGCTACATTTGTCAAATCAATTAGAAGTCCTATGATTCAAAAGCATAAGTTATTTGCTCAACACCAAGAGGCTGTTAGAAAAGATGTAAAGCGAGCCTTTGGAGTTCTACAAGCTCGCTTCACATTTATTCGACGTCCATGTCTTGTTTGGGACAAGGTTTTGATGGGAAAAATTATGATGGCTTGTATCATCATGCATAATATGATTGTAGAGGATGAACGAGACAAATACCAAAACTATTATGATCCCACAGAATTTTTGATGGATGTACCTTCTGAAGGAGAGACCGAACTTCCTCAATACTCTACTGCACGCATTGTAAGTTTGTCAACTTATATGATTAATAGAGATCAACTTCACAACAGAGAGGCTCATAGCGCTCTTCAGAATGATTTGATTGAGTACATATGGGAGAAATTCGACACTAATAATTGAATATGTAGTTTGCATATTATGTATGCGTAATTTAAAATTCAAGTATTGTATTTGTAACTTTTTAAATTTATTTTTGATTTTATTTTATCTATTTTATTTTCATTTTGTTGTCAAGTAAATTATGAATTTATAATTGTATGGCTAATTATTTTTAATAATTGTACGGGTAATTTTAGAAATATTATAACTAATACATTATTTAAAAAAATAAAATGATAAGTATTTTAAGTAAGTTGGAGTAAAGATAAATAAATATTTTTATTAAAAGGTTGGGTTGGGTTAGGTCAGAGTATAAATTATAGGAAAATACTAAGTTTACCATCAGGATTACCACTATGGTGACAACTTTGCCTTGAAGACAAAGTGCGCAATGCAAGTTGTGCGGGCAATACCAAGTGTGCGGGCAATGCAGTAATTAAAAATCTTCTTTTATGCGGGCAGTGCAAGGTGCACTGGTTAGTCGTGCGGGCAAGGCCATCTTGTGGACAACGGAGGGCGCGGGCAATGAATGTTTTGCGGGCAATGCATGGTGCCCTCAAAAATGTGGGCCACCATAGTTGATATTTGTGGTGTGAGCAGTAAAGAAGTATGCAAAAACTTGGCCACTTTTAATCTCTTTGGGCAATTTAACAATATTTTAATAGTTATACTTGCATTTGGAATGAAGTGGGTTTTTTAGATCAGAAAACTTTGGAGAACTTGTGTTTTGGAGCGTTCATACATGTTCCATCTTTTTACCGTTCTACGCATGAAGCTTTCCCTGGCTCATTCTTGTCTGCTCAAGAATTATATTGGAATGATTTTATTTGTTCATTGGAGCCAATGTATTTGCTCGCCAATGCTTGTGGGCAATGGGAGCTTGCGGGCCGAAGGCAATTGAGTTTAAGAGGTGCGTGCATGGCATCGGTGATGATCGATGCCGACTCGTAAAAGCTGCCTCGGTCCGGCCAAGGCGGCGTCGATCTTAACGCCATCAAGTCCCCTGCGTGTAGAGAGTACGATTTGGCCCGTGCCCCAAAACTCGTTGAGATGGTCGCGGCCCTCCCCGACCCCGATCGCGAAGCTCTACTGCCAAAGCTCCAAGCCAAGCCGGTTCGCGCCTCTTCGGGAATTACAGTCGTGGCCATCATGTCGAAAATCCGTCGTGCGTAAAACGGACCTATCCTATGAGATAGCTCGCGTCTCCGTCATACTATGCCAACCCGCATTTAGATCTTGAATTGTACAGCCCGGCATTTGTTGTAAATTGCATCGATGTTGCGGCCCGCAGTGCATCTAAGTGTGATTTTTTGACCTGCTGCAGTAAGACGAAGTCATATAAAGCGTCCCCCACCATGCGTAGAGGAGGCTTGCTCCACCCATATGGCGGCATCTAGGACAGCCCGCATGGAGGAAGTTTTCCCCTGACTAGAGGTCCGCCCGCTACACCAAGCTAGGCTCTGCCCGTCAAAGTCGACCCGCCCTATCCTTCACTTACTTGGCCCGCTAATCTTTCATGGAGAGAAAGCGTACTTGCAATCTTGCTGCCCCCTTCAGATATTGCCGGCTCGCGTCGTTGATTTCGTTGCCCGTTCGTGAATTGTCGGCCCGCGTTCTTGTGTCTGGGCTCCCATTGAACTGGCTGCGCTCGAATGTGAGATATCTCACTATCAAATTATTTTTTGTTAATCGAGGAAAATAAACTGGCTGATTGAGGTAATGGCTCTTTCACATGGCAGCCCCATAGTTGTTTGGTGAGTATTACCCACCATAAATGTCAAAGCCAGATTTTTTATACTCCATTAAATTGTCCACAATTACTCTTTAATGCACGACTTTTGTTGGGGGTATGCAAGCATTGTCCGCAAAAGGTGCAAGATGTGACCCTTCATGGCCGGTCATTTTTAGTGATGGCTTCCCAGAAAATATGGTGACAGACAATGCGTGTGCTTGATACAAGTCCCCTTCGGGTTATGCAATTCCTCTTCAATTGATGTTGTGTTTCCAAACAAGCCAACATTGATGATGGTTGGGGCCGGAAGTTAGTGGAGTGATGTGAGGGAGTGGTTGGTACAATGTTAGGGGAGTATTTTGAATTAAAGGCTTGTATTGTACTATTGCTGCTCCACTTTCTTTATGTACTTTCAAATTGTCTGCAAATTGTCCTAGGATTTTGATGTGTCTATTGTTGCTTCACTTTCTTTATGTACTTTCAATGGTATTGACATTAATCCCAACCGTATTCTCTCCCTCATTTAATCACTAACATGCTTTTTCTTGTATAAATATTTGACAAATGATATTACGAGCTAGAGCTTGTGCTATTAATACGAGCTTTAGTGTTAGAGTCGTTGGATGATTAACTTGGTGGTGATTTGGAATGTCTACATCATTATTTAGAAAATACCATATTTGATCCAACGGTGTAAAATTTTTAGTAGATTTGATCTAACAGCACTAACACTCAAGCTTGTAGTAATATCACAAGCTCTAGCTCGTAATATCATAGCTCTAAATATTTTGCTCTCCTCTCTGCTTCTCCTCACTTTCCTCTTTCTGTCTCAGCAGGATTTCTCCAGCAACTTCTCCCTTTCTGCAACTCTAAGTATTCTCTTGTTGGTATGCATTGCCACCAAAGCATTTGAACCCTTCAGCAGGTTAATACTTCGGGTGTACATCAGCTCAATTCTAAAGATCATCGTCTTTTTTCTACTCCATTATATCGACATTTCTTCAAAGTTTACTCTTCCTTAGCGAGTAAAACGCCGGCTGGGTTGAACCCTCTTGTGAAAATCACGTCTTACCCTACTCTTGAAAAGTCGCAAGTTGTTGCCTCGGTGAGTTGCTCGCAACCCTTCATAAGTTGCCCCTCTATCCGCTCAAATCGTTTGTTACGACCACGAAAAATAACCCGCCCCTTTTGCCGGGAGATTGCCCGCCACCCCACTTATTCATTTGTTTCCCCAGCTGTTTTTTTGGTAACCGTCAGCGAAATCTTGCTCGCATTTGGTTTGAAAAGTTGTCTGCTAACTTTCATTGTCAGGTATACTTGTATTGCCTTTCTTGTACTTGCACCTCTCCGTATGGCCAGGACCAAAACTACCTATAGGGGTATTAGGTTTGCCCTCACCCATTTAGATAAATACGTTGTTTTCGATGACGACCCAGAAGGGTGGCGGACTTTTCGGGAGGGTGAAATTCAGAGGTTTATGATAGCGAGGGGGTTGGACCCTAGGTTCATTGACGTAAAAGACATTCCCACAATGTCTTTTCCTCTGGGTGTCCGCGTATCTCACTTCCCTACCCTTAACAAACTTCTTCTTTATTTTAAATTTCATTATTATTATGACTCTCGTACACTTGGTGTTGACCACGACTCGTCTTTCGCAGATTCCATGTCTTCACTAGAGTGGAACATCGGAGCGGGCAGTAGTGAAGCTTCTACAAGTTCTGAAGAGGCCGTCGAACCTTCTCGTATAATAGACCGAATGAGTCTGTACCCACGCACTAATGAAGAAGTCCCCGTTGGGCAGGGAAGAAAGACATTGATCTTGACAAATATAAAATTATGATAGAAACTGACCGGGTGGATATTGGGATGGCTAGACTTAGGAATGACATAGTGGCTTTCTACTTGGCTCATTTTGATGCGGTCTCAGGTGCCCATGGACCCTTTTATTTGTGAGTTTTAGAAAAGGTTAGGGGGCACCTATCAATCTCACTATACATACTGATCGACTCCTTGCTAGCTTTGCCATAATTTGTCGGTACTTCTGCTTTGAACCCAGCCTTAGTGTCTTTCTTCATTTTCACACCACTCAGGGAGCCGGTGATGGTGACTTGATTGCAGCCCAGGCGAAGGGGGGCAAAGTTCCTTCCATGTTTGGTCCTACACCCAATATAGTTTTAGAGTCAGACAAAACTATCGTCTGGGTTGAGTCTCGAGAGGCTTGAAATTTTCCTCTACCCCGAAAAGACCGTCCTCTTCACTTACTAAAGTCTAAGAGTGCAACTTCAAATGAAGATCAAGCACTATCCTCTACCCCAAAAAAAACCGTCCTCTTCACTTACTAAAGTCTAAGAGCGCAACTTCAAATGAAGATCAAGCACTATGTCGCATGATATATTCTGCTCTTAGCCCCATTCTTGGCGAAGGCGGCAAAGTGATAAATCAACAATGGTATTTTGATTTTGACAAGTTAGTGGGCAATGAGAGATGGCTGTAGAAGGCGGGGTTGTCACCCAAACCATATAAAAACTCCTTGCCTTGGGTAACTATTGATAATACTAACCATTTTCCCAAATGGATGGTCCACCTTAATAATGTCTTAAAAAACAATTGTCGTGCTTACGGGCAAGGATTTTGCCATCGTAAGCCAGTGTGTTCATTAATACTATCCCAATATCCATCTTAGCTAAGTAATTCTTATTTATTTATTTTTATTTAATTGGACGGATTATGTATCCCTTTCACCTCTTTTTTGTAGCCATGGACGCTATTCATATTGACGAACTACGCAAGCAGCAACAACAAGGCCGCGTTAACCGTGGGAAAAAACTGAGAGAAGAGAACACCCGGCGGAGCAAACCTTTGCCTCTTGTGCAGCCTTCCACAGCCCGCTTGAAACGTAAAGCCCCAAAAAGAAATCAGACCGCAGGTGCGGGGCAAGGGGATGACGAGGCAGAGACGGATAACATTGAAGTCTTGAGGGAGCGACCTTTGGTGATATCGTCTACTTCGACTGACCAGACTATTACAATTCCGACCTCTGATTTTGCGGTATTTGCATTTGGGTCAAGCCATAGTGGTATGAGGTGCATGTACATCTTCAAGGCATAGTTATCACCATAGTGGTAATCCTGATGGTAAACCTAGCAAAGTCGTAAATTATATAAGGTTGGAAGTTATGTATATAAAAGTGAGAGAAATTAATATTTTATTTGAGAGTTGGATTGGGTTAGGTTGGATTGGATCACCATTGTGGGTACACATAGAATTACTCATAATTTATTAATAAAAAAGATAACTACATCTACACATATGATGATCTCACCCGTTAAATATTTTAAAATTCTAAATAAATTATAAACAACACCCTCCATTCCAAGTAAAGAATCTCTATTTGAAAAGCCTAATTATTAAAAAATATAAGAATATCATTAAAATTAATAATAATTACAAAAAATAATTAAACAAAAACAATATACTTACATTATAAATGAAAAGTAAGAATAAAATATTATAAAAATTGTAAACATACCTATTAAATTTTAAAGAAAAACATCTCATAATAGTATAGTATAAGAAAACCATTCTTTACCTAAATGGAAATATAAATTTCATTCTTTTTCCAAAAGTTTGTTAAAACATTTGAAAACAAATGCCACGATTTTAAACTATATTCGAATTAGGATCACCGAGACTAGTAAGAAATTACAACAATTTATTTTTTATCATTGTGGCTATTTGAACATCGCCTAATTCATATAAAAATAAGAACACAGAAAATGGGTTTGTTTCTCTCAGACAAATGCCTCGATTCGTCGTCAGGGTTAAGTTGAATGGATTTCAATCGGACTCGTCATCGTTATAATCATCATAGAGAAACCCCCAATATCCCTAAATTCAATTTAAAAAATTATTTAAAATTCAATATGAACAAAAAACAAATAAGAGAGCCTCAGAGATTATTTGCAAAAGCAAATCAATGGAAGTCAGTCCCTAAAAGAAAGACCCCTCTCAGATGGTACGGACAATACTGCAATACATACATCATTGGCCATCTCTTATCCATTACTCAAACTCAATGTTTTCCTATGTAAATTTGATACTTATTTTTAGATCCGAAGTATAAAATTCCTTGAATTTCACTTTCCCAGATTCAATATCTAGAGTCTAGAAATTTAGGAATTAGTAAGGAATAAAAAGAGAAATTAAGAAGAAATGTAGGAATCATAGCGAGCCAAGAGCTGATTAAGAACAGAACAATGGCTTTCTGAGATTCCCTTACTTGTTTTCGATCCTCCGGCGACTCTGCTTGGAGAGACAGCTTTCCGAGACGGCGGTGGGGAAAGCAGTCTCGACAATTTGTGTCTGCGGAGGAACTAAGTTTAGGGTTTTCTTCTTTCTTCTATAGCCTATTTATATAGCCCCTTGCTCTTCCGTTTTAGAATTGGTTTAATTACACTTTTAGCCCCCCTAGAGTTAATTCTTTAGTGTGTGTTTTGACTAGGCATTTTTGTGGTTGATTTTAGGGCAAATACTTACTGCATGTACCATTGAGATACCCAAATGAAATCAAAAATTAAAAACAACTCATTAAAAATCAATTAAATAATTTATTAAATAGTTATTTGATTTAAAAACCAAAATATATTTATAATAGTGGTACAAAATCCAACATATTTATATATCCATACCATTTTTGTCTCCATTAATTTAATATTTTTACGAAAAAATAGCTATAAAAACTTGAAAAAATCATTAAAAAAATCTGATGTCCAAATGAAACAACTCAAGTCTCTATTTATTATAGGTAAAAATGTACACTTTAATTCAGGAAAAAAATTTAAAAAAAAATAATTTTGTTGATTGAAAATTCGTCATGAAAGGCAATAGAGAAAAATAAAATAATGACTAATATCAATTTGACACATGGAAAGGAGTGAACGGGAAATGAGACTCATGTCTTGGAGTTGGAGCCATTTGGTATCTTTTATTGATTTTTTTTCCATAAAATTAATGAATGATTTGTATTAGATTTGTTAAAATGCTCCATTGGATTTTAAGATTCCACCTAGATTTCATTAATACCAAGCTTGCATAATTCCCTACTTACATCAATTTTTATGAAATTAACAATTTTACCCTCCGCCCAAATCATACAATTCTTTTGGAAATGCCATTTGCCAAGGCTTGACGCCTTTTAGTTTTAGCCGCCCAGCCAAAACAAGCCTCCACTAGCCCAAACCAAAATTATTATGGAAAAATTACATGTCGGTATATTTTTAAAAATGTATTTTAAATCAATCCAGTCATTTTTGAAACATATCTTTTAGATACAATTTTGAGGTAAAAATACATTAGTACCCCCATTTGTATCGTACAGGAAGAAAAATGCGTGGATATGACTCAACTTTCTCCATTTGCAATCCCGATGTCATCGATTATGTGCACAGCAAAAGTAAAAGTGAGTGACTGACCGGTCACTTCACTTTCTCCATTTAGATCCATTTTCTACATGATTCAGGGGCATCACGAGATATCACACAAAGCTTTCAAGCGAATGAGATGCCGTAAACGTATGAGATCATCGTCGTCGGCGGTGGATACTTCTTATGACGCCGCGAAGAATTGTGATTTCTTTGATGCGTTACCGGATGATCTTGTTGTTTCTATTCTCGCCAATCCACAGCCGTTGTTCTTCAGATTTTATCAACGTTTTAGCAACGTAAGTTATTTGCTCGATTGCCTCCATTTCCGTTCTGGAAATATTTTCTGTTTTGGGTTTATGTTTTCATCTTCGCCGATTGTGGAGGTGAAAGAGTTGTTGATCGGGCGGGCGGCGGAATTGGAGAATAAATGGTAGGGGTGGAAGCGATTTGGGGCAGATGAGTTGGGAGGCAGGAGATGAAGGGGCGGAGATGGTTGGATGGCTGCTGGGGCGGTTGAACGATGAAGATTACGGCGTTGATGAAGCTTTGCCGGAGAAGGAGATGAAGGGCAGGACTGGCCGGAGATAGATTAGAAATTTAGAGTACTCCCACTGTTCAATAAATCATACGGAGTACTGGTATATAAATAGTTGTATACCATGTTGAAGATTTAAATCTCTTACTTTAATATACGTTGTTGTATGTGTACATATTTGTGATTTAGATCAATTGTTTGAGTTTTGACTTCGATTTATGAACTAATGGGTTTCTGATGCCTGACGATTGATTTCTGATGCCTGGCATCAGGTTGATTTATGGCATCAGGTTGATTTCTGATTTCTGGCATCATGTTGATTTTTTGCATCAGGTTGCTTTTTGGCATCAGGTTGATTTCTGATGCCTGGCATCAGGTTGATTTTTGGCATCAGGTTGATTTCTGATGCCAAGGATTGGCATCAGAGTTTTCATTAATGACATTTTTGTCATTTGGTAAGCAATTTGTAGTTTTATGAAATGTGTAAAAAATTAATGGTCCTAGATGAAAACATGTTTTCAAAATTGTACCCACTTGAAATTCTCCAAATTATTATTTTGGACTAATTGTAGGCTTATACATTTTTTTTGAAATTGTAATCACTTTACTATCATTTAAAAAAAAAAACCATTTAAGTCCACTTTTATATTTTTTTTCTAATATTGTTTGTCTTCTTCACATCTGGCTATGCCTCATCACTTTCTCTCTCTCATGCCCTGACAAAAATACCATTAAAACATCACTATTCTCTGACTTTCATGTCTCTCTCTTTCTCTCACACTCTCTCTCTCCCTCACCTAGACCCATTTCCAAATAAAGTATGAAATTTGCTTTTACCCCTTTGATTCCAATGTCATCATTAATTTGTTTATGTCATTTGATTCCGGTGCATCATTGTTTAACTTCCCACTCAAAACCAAAAGTCATTCATTTCTCATTTCCATCACACTCATAAAATCAATTGATGATAGGTAATGACTACTCCAATTGATGCGTGGGATAGTTAATGACTTTTGAACTATCCCTCGCAATGGTCTTCATTGTTTATCAAATTGCAGTGAGACTTTAGTTTCAATCTATCACCTTAGAAGACGAGAGTTTTACTTGCACACGAAGAGATGGATCTCTGAAATTCAAGTCTTTTCTTAAAAAAGAAATGGATTCGTAGATGTGAATGAAATCACAATTGACAATTCCATGTACAGTCCTCACCTTCTCCCCTTATTCGGTGCCCAATGTTTTTTCTTGCGATTCCCAAATTTGGACAGTGGCTTTTGCATTGCGATACCCAAAATTTTGAGCGATGCCCAAAATGTTGAACAATGTCCAATATTTTTCCTTATGATGCCCAAATTTAAGCAGTAGGGTTAGTGCGTTTTGTTTGTTCTTCATTTTCTTCCCTTTCTTTCTAGCATCGTACCTTTCAAAATTTGGGTGTCGTTCAAAATTTTGGACAGTGGCTTTTGCATTGCGATGGCCAAAATTTTGAACGATATCCAAATTTTTTCCTTGCGATGCCCTAATTTGGGCAGTAAGCTTTTGCATTGCGACGCCCAACATTTTGAGCGATGCCCAATTTTTTTCCTTGTGATGCCCAAATTTGGGCAGTAACTTTGTTCACGTGCCTTTCCTTCATTAAGGGTATTTTTGTCATTTCTCCCTAAAAAGTGTACTGTAACGGTTAAAAAGATTATCGTGGACTTTTGAGGTTATATTTTCTCCATAGGGGACCGGCCTGAATTTCTCCCTATTATTTTTCATTGTTGAGGCTGATGTTAGCCCAGTCCCTCCATCAGCCCAAACCAAAATTATTATTTCATTGTTGAAGGTAGGTGTGTAACTGGTTTAGTTTGGTTTATGCTAAAATTACGAATCGAGCCACTCCTATTGGTTTCAAAAATTTCAAATTGAACCGAGTAATACTTGGAACCGAAATGAATCAAACCACTCGGTTTGTTTGGTTGGGTTTTGTGGTTTATATAAGTTCTTTTTAATCATCTTAACCAACATTAAAAATAACAATAAAAATAAGATTTTAATTTGGATTTAGCATCAAACATTAGAGAACAACCTACTAAAAATAAATTATTGTAAAGAAAATAATACAAATTCCAATATAAACACAAATAATTAAAGAAATAAAAGTCCTCCAAAAATCAATATTTTGTTTGGTTTAGTATATATATATATATATATATATATATATATATATATATATATATATATATATATATATATATATATATAATAACTAAATCAAGGGCATAGATTGTGTATATTGGATGATCCAAAGTTTCAAAATAGTTAATAGATGTTATATAATATTTATTGTATTATAAATAAATAAAAATATATATGTTAGTTTGGTTCTGTTCAGTTTGGTTTGATTTAGTTCGATATAAAAACTGTGAACCGAACGGAGCAATTTTCAGATTTTTGAAATCAATACTAAACCGTGTTCAACCAAAACCGAACAAAACTTACTGGTTTGATTTGGTTCGATTCAGTTCGATGGTTCGGATTTACACCCCTAGTTGAAGGTTGTTGTCCGCCTAGCCCCTCCACATCCCAAACCATTTTTCTTTTTCATTGTTGAAGGTTGTTGGTCGCCCAGCCCCTCCACCAACCCAAACAAACAAACAAAATCATTATTGAAGGTTGTTATCCGCCTAGCCCACCACTAGCCCGTATAACACTTTTGGCATTTTTGTAAAGTCATTTGCAAAAGTGATGTATTAAGTATATTCCAAATGCGGCATTAAGTACCAATGTTTTTGTAAGAGTCAAAAAAGAAAATTAAGATAGTGAAAAAGGGAAATTGATAGGGGGTTAGAGAAAGAACAAAGTGAAAAATGAAAAATCTAAGTTTCTAAACCTTTGAAGAGAATATACCCTTACGAGTTGTTTAGTAGTTCGAACAACGATAAACATTACTCCCTACTCCCTACGTAACCAATACGCTCAACACCACCACCAACCACCAACCACACACCCACCAATCAACCATGTCTTCTTTCTCCCCTCCCCACATCCGTCATCAATTCCCCGAATTGGATTCTCTATCCCTAGAGACGACGACAAAACAATCCCCTCAACAACAATCCCAAAATGCCATTGCTTCCTACTCTCACATACATTCCCATTCACCAAATTATTAAGCTCAACCGATACAAACAAATCAAAGAACACACGCATCAGAGCCGACCTATCTGACGCAGACCCCTCATTTCCAAACCGAATTAAAATAGGTTTCTCCAACGCCTGGATATCCAACTCCGAAATTTTTTTTGTCGATAAATCTGACGCATTGTCCGTCAATAAACCCAACACCAGTTAGTGGTCAGACAATGACATTAGTCAAATACGACCATTTTGACCCGGTTGATGAACATATATAGCCTTTGACCATAAACCACTTGGTCGACCACTGGTCGCAGATAAACCAGTTGTCAACCAAGTGGTCGATTTGTCGACCGCACTATCGACCAGTGATTTCAGATGTTGAGGGGGTGCATTTTTACTGGTTTACCGATAAACCAGTCGTGGTTTATCAGTGGTTTATCAATAAATCATGTCATAAAAAAGTTTTTTTTTAAGTGAGGCTACAAATGACCAAGTCATCTTTGACTTGGCCATTTTTGTAAATACCCCGGTCAAACAAATGCTCTGAAAGCATAGTATTGAAGAACATTATCAAGCAACCAGGAGGAGAGAGGTAGTGATTCAATTGAAGATGGGGAATAGAGGGGGGGGGGGGATTGTGGACGTGAAGATCGATGATTAAAACCCAATTATCAAACCCAGTAGTAGAGCACAACATTCAAACCAAAAAATGAATTAAGGCCCTAATCGTTCGACCGGGGCTTAAAATTGATGCCCTAATCTAACCCAATTGCTAAGCATTTCAAACCAAAGAAGAAGACACTAAACAACTAATAATCTTCCACACTTATTCTCTAACCTAGGAGTGGACCATCATTCCAAATTTGGAACTGAAAACTAAGAGAAAGAAATAGAAGGGGGAATGAGTCAGCGAGAATAATCTAGGGCCATAAATTTTGGGACGGAGATATCTATGTGTCAACAATGGCAGATGAACAAGAAGACTAGCGAGAGGCAATAGAAGAATCAGAAACAAAAACAGCAATAGATGAGCTCACCGATTCCCAACAACATGTAAGTGTGAAGTTGGAATTGAATTGGACTTAATGTTTAGAGTTATGTGAGTCTGTATGATTATGTTAATGTGTAGGAGATGGTGGTGTGTTCGAGGGGAGAGAGACGATGGGGAAGAGAGATGATAGAGAAAGGGAGGTGGGTGGAGGTAAACTGGAATGGGTTGGAAAAAGACGAAAATAACCCGCACATGGAAGACCACGTGCGATTTAACGTCAAGTTTCAAACGACAACTGACGTGAGGAGGTTAAATGAGACAAATGACAACCTTGAATGCTAAAGTGGCACAAACCTTAGTATGAGTGGCAAACTGAGATTTGGTGGCAACTTTTGGGGGGGGGGGTAATTTGGCCTTTAAATTAACTTGTTATTATCTTTAAAGTATTTAAAAATGTAGTTTTTTTGTGTTTAATGTAAATTGTATATATTTTTGTTTCATTTTGCTTTAATTAGTTTATTTTCTTATAAAATGATTTGAATATAATTTATCTAAATCATTAGGGTGTCGTTTGGTAGTTAGGAGTAAGGTCGTATAGAATTAATAAGCCGAGTTGCCTGATATTTGATACGCAATAGGTGGTCGGGACTAATAGCACGAGTTATTATGATAAAATCATTATCTCCTCACTATTAATACCAAGGGGGTATTATTAGCCCCATCACTACAAAAAATTGGGATTAATATTTTTAATCTCAAAACTACTCCCGTTATACAAATGATGATTAATAGCGAGGACACTAATATTATTGAGATTAATAATATTGTTTATCCATGTCCAACTACCAAACAAGTCCCAGGCGTGTTAAGGTAAAATGACAAGTGAGAAGCCGCAATCAAAGCGAACAAAATTTAGTAATTTATGGTTTTCGAAGTCTACTGTTGAAACTTCAAGTTCACATGATGCTCCTGAACCTTTGGTAGCCTCCTCCCAACTACAAATGTAACTTTAGAATGTAACTTTAGAGACATATAGAGTTAGATTTAGTTAGCTTAAACTCTTTTATAATTATGTATGTAGTGGGTAAGACTCATTAAGTCACTGACTATAAGTAATTTCTTTTTTCGATAAATGAAATTTTTTTCCACAGTTATTAAAGTTCACAATTTTTTTTAAATGTCACCCACGTGGTTCTAAAATCTTGGATCCGTTCATGCATGTGTATGTGACTCATAATTAAAGTTTGATGAATAAGTATGAGTAAAGTGGTAAAATTGTTGTCATAAAAAAGAAAGTACAATTATTTTGAAAATAACAAAAAAAGAAAGCAGGAAAATAATTTTGGGACAAATGAAGTATTATTGTTAGTAATATCGGGATTAAAAATATCACCATCCTCGAATAAATATAGAGTGGATTAAGCTCTTTATTTGAGTAGCGAGGATTAATAGTGTCATTCTCCCTTATATTAATGACGAGGGGATTAAGCTCTTTATTTAGGTAAGTGATGATTAATAATTCTCAGCACAAAAACTTATCAACTTATCAAAGAGTATTCTACTGCTAGGGGCTAGAGAGATAATTTCTCTCACTAAGGAAAAAAGCTCTCGTTTTCTTCCTTGGTTGCTCCACCATTGCCGGCGTTGTTCTCTTGTTCTTCTATCGATTTCTACTTTCTTAAACATTGTGATTCTCATCTGAATTGTTCTGGTTCTTCTCATCCTAGATTATTCTACAAATTCCTTTTTAGTGGGTGATTTTATTGTGATTTGGTTCCTTTGTAATTCTGTTCAAAAGGCGCTGCCTTATTTTGTTCATGTTTGATGGGCAAACAAACAACTCGATACAAGATTGGTGGTGATGGGAGTTTGTTTAAGGTGAATTGTAAAGACAAAAAGAAGTCTAAATCCACTATGATGGTGGCTCAAGATGAGTTTGTTGCTGATATTGAGAAGTTCGACTTGGTGACACATGTGAGACCCGATTCTCGAGTCTCTCTTGATGGTGTTCTTGATGAAACCACTCTTAATGTGGTTCATGACTGGTCCCAAACCATTGACCATGCGGAAAGTATGGAAATGGAAGAGAAATTCCAGGAGGCGTCTCTGAATATTGCTGAAGATATGATAGCAACGGAGGTTCCTATGCAAGCTGCCGTGGTGGTGCCGTCAGGAGCTGTGGCGGCTGTTGCAGGCGGTGGTGTGATTTCCACTCGATGGGCAGTAGGTCAAGGGTTTCAAGGGCAAGTAAACAGCCATAATAGGCTCAACAGTCAGGTTCATGTCTCTAATCCTTTGACTACTGCAGTAGGTTCTCAGTACACTGGAGGAGTTGGAAGGTCACGAGTTCCAGCCTCTAATGGCCCGACTGGAGTAGCTAGTGTCTCGGCATCCAGAGTTGCAATAGGTCCTGGGGTGGTATCATCTTCGAAGGCTATTTCTGGTGAAGGTAATGTCTCAACTCCAATTGTTCCGCATGCTAGAAATAATACTTCAGAGGTTGATAGACCAAAAAAGAGTTTTGTTCGTATGTTTTCAGATAATAGGTTGGTAACCGAGGGCATGCAACTGAAATATATCGAACCCAAGGATGGTGAAGTAGAGTTGGACACTAGAGATGAAATTCCCTTCGTTGAGACTTGGGGTTATTGCTTAATTGGGTGCTTTACGAGTCCATTTATGGGGCGTGTAACATTGGAAGGGATTGTTAAATCTTGGGGGGTTAAATGTCGGGTGATTCCATACGGCAAATGTTGGACGATTTTTTGTTTCATGACTGATGAAGACAAATTTAAAGTGTTATAGGGCGGCCCCTACATGACTTATGGCAAGACATTGATGTTAAAATCAATTGATAAAGGTGTTATGCTCACTGATGATCTATTCATGAACATTCTTATATGGGTTGTGTTGCCTAACGTTCCTCTTGATGTTTGGAGTGAATCTGGATTGAGCAAGCTTGCTTCCAAGATTGGGAAGCCCCTGTTCACAGATCAAGTCACAAAGAAAAAGTCAATGATGAATTTTGCTAGGGTTTTGGTGGAAATTGTTGTTAGCAAGGCTCCAATCATGGATTTTGGCGTTAAAATGTCCGGTGGTAGACGTTATGTTTAGAAAGTTCGGTATGAGAGTGTAACACCCCGACTATTTGGTTTGTTTTTATGTGCATTAATTAATTATAATATGTGTGCATCATTTTTTTAAATACTAAGTTTAAATGTGATTTTCGGGTTGATTAAGTTAGTGTGGTATTTTGCTAAAATTATTAATGAGTTATAGAAAATTATCTGATTTGCGATAATTGTGAATAATTTCGACCCCGATTGACAATGGTGTTAGTTTGTATTACATAATATTTATGGTTATAAATTGAATAATTATTGACCAAGTTATATTGAGTTATGATGGGTATTTTGTTTAATTACTTATGGGTATTTTGGGCAAAGAATGTTGCCACTAATTAATCGGGTAAGAAGCCCCGTGGCAGTAGGAGATTTTCTCTGTTTTCTTCTCAGTTTGGCTAGTAGAGAGAGAGAGAGAGAGAGAGAGCAGCCAATAGTTGTAAGAGAAAAGAAAGAAAAGAGAGAGCTGGGAGCAAGGGAAGGAACAATTGTAGAGGAAGGGAAATCAAAAGCTGGTAAGTCTCCTAGCAATTCTCAACATCAAAATTGTTTAAGGGAAAGAGTTGTTGATATATATATATATATATATGAGTGTGTGTGTGTGTGTGTGCTGGTGTGTGTGTGTTCTGTGCGTGTGTGTGTTAGTTTAGGTGGGAGTGTTGATGGGTTTTGATATATCTATATGGGTATACATATGTGTGTATGAGAATTGGTGCTGTTCAATTCTTTGTGAGAGAGGAATTGCTGAATTTTGAAGAGGCTGTAACTTGTAGCTGGGTTTGGTTTGAGGTTGAAGGTGATCAATTCCGAAAATTTCAATTTAGTCCCTGTAGTTTTGTTGTTTATAGAAAGTCTGATCCTAGTAATTTGTGAATTCTCGGTTTGGTCCTGTTGGATTTCAAGAAAAGTTGTTTACTTTAAAAATCCATAACTTAATCATTTTAAATCAGAATTGAGTGATTCAAAAGCCTAAATTGATTATTTTTCAGAGTACTTCCTAATGGGAACAGTTTCAGCATCAAACTGCACCTATTTTGGATAATTATTGATTATTGCAGATTGTGGTTATAGTGATTGTGTTTAATATTCATTGTTGGAAGCATGTTAATTAAGGTAGGTTTTTAAATCACTTCATTGTGTTTTTATGCTTAGATTAAAGGGTGTTAGCTGGTGGAATACTTGGAGTGTTTTGTGATTAAGGTAAGGGCTCTTGTCGACCTAGTTACCATTCAATTCTTGTTATTCGAAACCTTTGAAAGATATTGTTCTTACCAAGTTTGGATTTGAGCTTGTTATCGTTTATTCGTTGATCACTTCATTCGGAATCAATTATTCGTATTTTTTTTGATACTCCGCCATATACACTTTGAGTTGTTACTACGTTACGATTTGATAGCGTCACAAGTTGACTGCTCCATCACCGGTTGTTGGTATTTGTTATTGCGGCTCTTGGTCAAAGTGGCATCTGCAGTGGCACTTTGATGTTTGAGTCAATTGTCTTGCAGGTTTTGGCTTTTGGCCGGCTCAAGTGTTATGGGTTCCGCTTCGAAATCATTGTTATCGTTATTGTTCCTCACTCCGTTCATAGAAAAATATGGTTGTTAGTTTTGTTTCAAAATTTTGTGATCAGATCGGTATATCTATTTTTGTTGTAAATGTCGATACACCTTATATACAGTGTCACCTCCTTAATTGTTGGCAGTTTCCTTACTGGGCAATTTGTGCTCACCCTTTTCTTTTTTTTCTCCCTTCCAGGTGGTAGTTAGAGGGAGGCTTGAAGAGTGACTCAAGGTTTCAGCTAGGTGTTGTTAAGTTGATCCATGAATCAGCTTTCTTTGGAACCTGGTAGAGTTTTTTGCCTATTATGTAATAAAGTGTGTAAGCTTTTGGTAGTTTGTATATATTGGGCTTATTAGGCTTGGTTTGAATATACTAAGAGGATAGTTGTTCGGGTATCCACGTACCCAGTTGTGTTATGTATAGTATTTTGGTACTTTTTCTTACTTGGAAAAAAAAAAAAAACCTGTCTTGGTTGGCTTTATTTTGGATTTGGTTTAGATTTTGTTCTTCATTCCTCATGGGACGTGTAATCACGTACTTGGGGTGTGACAGAGAGTTACCCCTTCTATTGTCATCATTGCAAAGTTTTTTAGCATAATCATATTCAATGCTCGAAGTTGAAGGGGGTTGATAAACATGTTTCTGTCCCGGACAAGATGGACCCGAAAGTCTTGCCGAATAAGGGGAATGTGAACACAGTTGGTGTGATTGGAACTGGACATTTGAGAACTCCGAACGTTAAAGCTGCCCCCTTTTATTTCAACGAATAGTGCGGTTGTTTTGGGTGAGAACTTGCTGGATTTTTCTCTTGAACAGTCTCGATCTCCTTCTCCAACACACGTCAGGGCAGTTTCGGGTGGTGGTGGTGATCAGACACATGATGATGCTCAAGAGACCCCCGGGGAGACTTCGTGGCCCCAACTTGATCTTCCATTAAACCATAGTTTGCATGGGATTTCTAGTAATTCTCCTACTCCGGGTGTTATTCCTATGGATGGCCAATGGCAGGAGGTTATTTCTAAGAAGCACTCGAAGAATATTGCTCAAGGTAAGACGTGCGGAGGGGCCCATGTATCCTCCTTTGGTGGTAAATGAAGATTTTTACTTGGAATGTCCGGGGTCTTTCCGGACGGCTGGATGGGGCTGCAACTCAGGCACTTACGTGCAAGCTCTATCGCTCCTATTTAGCATCTATGGTTTGTTTGCTTGAAACTAAGCTTTCCCCTGCTCGTCTTGACTTCTTTGTTTCTCACAGATTCCCCGCTTGGGAGTCTTGTAATAATTTTGGTTTAATCAGTGGTTGTAGGATGCTTCTTCTTTGGGATTCTTCTTGGGTTCATTGTGATGTGCTTGATATTGGAATGCAACATTTTCTATCCAAGCTCGTTGTTTGGTTACCTAAGTTTCCTTTTTTGTCACCTTTGTTTATCCGGTCTATAGTGTGCCGGAAATAAGGAATTCGTGGCAGCATTTGTCTTGGGTTGGAAGCTTTCTATCTCAGTCTTGGGTGATTCTTGGGGATTTCAATTGTTTTTATTCCCCTCGTGACAAAATGGGTGGTTGTCCCCTCTCGGCTTATGCTTTAAAGGATTTGGATAATTCTGTGATGGATAGAGGTCTTGTTGATGCTCCCTCCACGGGATCCTTCTATACTTGGACTAATGGCCATATTTGGTCCAAGTTAGATCGAGTTTTGATGTCCCAAGATTGGAGTGATTTGAATTTGACTTGCACAACTTCTTTTCTACCTATGGAACCGATTTTCGATCATTGCCCGGTTGTCACTACGGTAGTTGCTAACCATATCCGAGGGAACAAGTCTTTTAAGTTTTTCAACATGTGGATGGATCACCCTTCCTTTGCTTCAATTCTTAACAATGGATGGGAGCAGCAGATCGGAGGGACATCGCAGTTTGTGTAAGTCTCAAAAATGAAGTCTTTAAAACAACCCTTGAAAAGATTAAATTATTCTGAATTTGCTAACATCTCGGATAGAGCTTTCAACTGCTAATGTAGCGTTTAAGGAGGCTCTAAATCTTCTCATGGTTGATCCCTCCAATGAAGATCTGAAGTTGAAAGTGAGTAGTTTGCAATCAAGGGCAAATTTCTTGCTTGAGGCTGAGAGAAGTTTCATTTGACAAAAGGTTCATTGTACTCACTTGGTGGAAAGCGATAGAGGAACCAAGTATTTTCATAGTATGATTAAAAGACACAACATTCAGAGATCTATTTCTTATATTATGAATGAGGATGGTACGCCTACTTCTTCTCCGGGGGAAGTTGCAGATCTTCTTGTTGGGTTCTAAACGAATTTATTTGGTACTGCTAGGGATTCGATCACCATTGATCCGAGAGTGCTTGATATGGGGCTGCAGATTGATGTGGGAGATGCTAGTAGTCTTCTTTCCCCTATTTCAAATTTAGAGGTTCGGAATGCTCTGTTCGATATTGGGAGTGATATGGCTAACGGTCCTCGTGGGTTTTCTTCTTAGTTCTTCAAAGCTAATTGGAGCAAGGTTGGTGGCGATGTTATTTCTGATGTGAAGTATTTTTTTCATCTCGGGTAAGCTGCTGCAAGAGTTGAATCACAATGTTATCTCTCTTATTCCTAAGATTGATAGCAACCCGAAGGTGGGGGATTTTAGACCCATTGGGTTGACTAATGTGGTCTACAAAACTATTACGAAGATTCTTGCTAGGCGGATGGAGACTGTTCTTGCTCCCCTTGTTAACTCTTGTCAGGCTGCTTTCGTGAAAGAGTGAAATATAGTTGATAATATTTATCTAGCGCAAGTGCCTGTGAGAGGTTTCAATCGCGCTCGGATCTCTCCCCGGTGTATGCTTATGGTTGATCTAAGGAAGGCTTATGATATAGATTCTTGGGATTTCTTGGAATCGGTTTTGAGGGGTCTCGGTTTCCCAAGTCAGTTTGTGGATTGGATTTTGGAGTGTGTTACTACCTCTACTTTCTCCGTCTCCATTAATGGTGAAAGGCGTGGATTTTTCATAGGTAAGTGTGGTTTACGGCAAGGTGACCCTATGTCACCTACCTTATTTATCTTATGTATTGAGTATTTCTCTCGGATGCTTAAGATGAGGGCTAGTGGTCAAGGGTTTGCTTTCTTTCCTAAGTGTGCCAACACTGGGTTGACTCACCTTGCTTTTGCGGATGATCTTATGTTGTTTTCCCGAGGAGATGAATCTTCGGTTGGCATTCTCACGGAGTGTTTGGAATATCTGGAAGCGGTTTCAGGGCTGTCCATCAATCCTTCTAAGTCCTCCATTTACTTGGCTGGGATTCGTGGGGACTTGAAGGATATAATTCTGGGTCGTGTTGGCTTTGCGGTTGGGTCCTTCCCGGTTCGATATTTGGGGGTCCCTTTAACCTTTTTGTCGATGGTTGTTGATCAGTTTGCGCCTTTCACTGAGGCCATTTCGGGTTATATTCAGAAGTGGGGGCATCAAACCCTATCTTATGCTGGTAAGTTAGAGTTGATCCGGTCCGTGATTCAAGGTGTTGAAGGGTTCTGGTTTCGAGCCTTTCCGTTGCATGCGGTAGTCCTAAATAAGATTCGGGTGGTGGCGGTGATCGGACACATGATGATGCTCAAGAGACCCCCGGGGAGACTTCGTGGCCCCAACTTGATCTTCCATTAAACCATAGTTTGCATGGGATTTCTGGTAATTCTACTACTCCGGGTGCTATTCCTATGGATGAGGTTATTTCTAAGAAGCACTCGAAGAATATTGCTCAAGGCAAGAGGCGCGGAGGGGCTCATGGATCCTCTTTTGGTGGTAAATGAATATTTTTTCTTGGAATGTCCGGGGTCTTTTCGGACGGTTGGATGGGGCTGCAACCCAGGCTCTTGTGTGCAAGCTCTATCGCTCCCATTTAGCAGCTATGGTTTGTTTGCTTAAAACTAAGCTTTCCTCTACTCGTCTTGACTTCTTTGTTTCTCACAGATTCCCCGCTTGGGAGTCTTGTAATAATTTTGGTTTAATTAGTGGTGGTAGGATGCTTCTTCTTTGCGATCCTTCTCAGGTTCAATGTGATGTGCTTGATATTGGAATGCAACATTTGCATGTCCAAGCTCGTTGTTTGGATACCCAAGTTTCCTTTTTTGTCACCTTTGTTGATCCGGTCTATAGTGTGCCGGAAAGAAAGAATTTGTGGCAGCATTTGTCTCGAGTTGGAATCTTTCTATCTCAGCCTTGGGTGATTCTTAGGGATTTCAATTGTTTTATTCCCCTCGTGACAAAATGGGTGGTTGTCCACTCTCAGCTTATGCTTTAAAGGATTTGGGTAATTTTGTGATGGATAGAGGTCTTGTTGATGCTCCTTCCACGGGCTCCTTCTATATTTGGACTAATGGCCATATTTGGTCCAAGCTAGATCGAGTTTTGATGTCCCAAGATTGGAGTAATTTGAATTTGACTTGCACAACTCCTTTTCTACCTATGGAACCGATTTCCGATCATTGCCCGGTTGTCACTACGGTAGTTGCTAACCATATCCGAGGGAACAAGTCTTTTAAGTTTTTCAACATGTGGATGGATCACCCTTCCTTTGCTTCAATTCTTAACAAGGGATGGGAGCTGCAGATTGGAGGGACAGCGCAGTTTGTGTTAGTCTTAAAAATGAAGTCTTTAAAACAACCTTTGAAGAGATTAAATTATTCTGAATTTGCTAACATCTCGGATAGAGCTTTCAGCTGCTAATGTAGCGTTTAAGGAGGCTCTAAATCTTCTCATGGTTGATCCCTTCAATGAAGATCTGAAGTTGAAAGTGAGTAGTTTGCGATCAAGGGCAAATTTATTGCTTGAGGCCGAGAGAAGTTTCATTCGGCAAAAGGATTGTTGTACTCACTTGGTGGAAGGCGATAGAGGAACCAAGTATTTTCATAGTATGATTAAGAGATACAACATTCAGAGATCTATTTCTTATATTATGAAGGAGGATGGTACGCCTACTTCTTCTCCAGGGGAAGTTGCAGATCTTCTTGTTGGGTTCTACATGAATTTATTTGGTACTGCTAGGGATTCGATCCCCATTGATCCGAGAGTGCTTGATATGGGGCCGCATATTAATGTGGGAGATGCTAGTAGTCTTCTTGCCCCTATTTCAGATTTGGAGGTTCGGAATGCTCTGTTCGATATTGGGAGTGATAAGGCTCACGGTCCTGATGGGTTTTCTTCTCAATTCTTCAAAGCTAATTGGAGCAAGGTTGGTGGCAATGTTATTTTTGTTGTGAAGGATTTTTTTCATCTCTGGTAAGCTGCTGAAAGAGTTGAATCACACTGTTATCTCTCTTATTCCTAAGACTGATAGCAACCCAAAGGTGGGGGAATTTAGAATCATTGGGTTGACTAATGTGGTCTACAAAACTATTACGAAGATTCTTGCTAGCCGGATGAAGACTGTTCTTGCTCCCCTTGTTGACTCTTGTCAGGGTGCTTTCGTGAAAGAGCGAAATATGGTTGATAATATTTATCTAGCGCAAGAGCTTGTGCGAGGTTTCAATCGCGCTCGGATCCTTCCCTGGTGTATGCTTATGGTTGATCTAAGGAAGGCTTATGATACCGATTCTTGGGATTTCTTGGAATCGGTTTTGAGGGTCTCGGTTACCCAAGTCAGTTTGTGGATTGGATTTTGGAGTGTGTTACTACCCCTACTTTCTCCGTCTCCATTAATGTGAAAGGCATTGATTTTTCATAGGTAAGCGTGGTTTACGGCAAGGTGACCCTATGTCACATACGTTATTTATCTTATGTATTGAGTATTTCTCTCGGATGCTTAAGATGAGGGCTAGTGGTCAAGGGTTTGCTTTCTTTCCTAAGTGTGCCAGCACTGGGTTGACTCACTTTGCTTTTGCGGACGATCATATGCTGTTTTCCCAAAGAGATGAATCTTCGGTTGGCATTCTCATGGAGTGTTTGGAATCTCTGGAAGTGGTCTCAAGGCTATCCATCAATCCTTCTAAGTCCTCCATTTACTTGGTTGGGATCCGTGGGGACTTGAAAGATATAATTCTGGGTCGTGTTGGCTTTACGGTTGTGTCCTTCTCGGTTCGATATTTGGGGGGTCCCTTTAACCCTTTGTCGGTGGCTGTTGAGCAGTTTGCGCCTCTCACTGAGGCCATTTCGGGCTATATTCAGAAGTGGGGGCATTAAACCCTATCTTATGCTGGTAAGTTAGAGCCGATCTGGTCCGTGATTCAAGGTGTTGAAGGGTTCTGGTTTCGAGCCTTTCCGTTGCATGTGGCAGTCCTAAATAAGATTCGGGTGGTGGTGGTGATCGGACACATGATGATGCTCAAGAGACCCCCGGGGAGACTTCGTGGCCCTAACTTGATCTTCCATTAAACCATAGTTTGCATGGGATTTCTAGTAATTCTACTACTTCGGGTACTATTCCTATGGATGGCCAATGGTAGGAGGTTATTTCTAAGAAGCACTCGAAGAATATTGCTCAAGGTAAGAGGCGTGAAGGGGCGCATGGATCTTCCTTTGGTGGTAAATGAAGAGTTTTACTTGGAATGTCCGGGGTCTTGTGTGATGAGGTCGCAACTCGGGCTCAGCTCTATCGCTCCCATTTAGCGACTATGGTTTGTTTGCTTGAAACTAAGCTTTCCCCTACTCGTCTTGACTTCTTTGTTTCTCACAGATTCCCCGCTTGGGAGTCTTGTAATAACTTTTGTTTAATCAGTGGTGGTAGGATGCTTCTTGTTTGGGATCCTTCTCAGGTTTAGTGTGATGTGCTTGATATTGGAATGTAACATTTGCATGTCCAAGCTCGTTGTTTGGTACCCAAGTTTCCTTTTTTGTCACCTTTGTTTATCCGGTCTATAGTGTGCCGGAAAGAAGTAATTTGTGGCAGCATTTGTCTCTGGTTGGAAGCTTTCTATCTTAGCCTTAGGTGATTCTTGGGGATTTCAATTGTTTTTATTCCCCTCGTGACAATATGGGTGCTTGTCCACTCTCGGCTTATGCTTTAAAGGATTTGGATAATTCTGTGATGGATAGAGGTCTTGTTGATGCTCCTCCACGGGCTCCTTCTATACTTGGACTAATGGCCATATTTGGTCTAAGTTAGATCGAGTTTTGATGTCCCAAGATTGGAGTGATTTGAATTTGACTTGCACAACTTCTTTTCTACCTATGGAACCGATTTCCGATCATTGCTCGGTTGTCACTACGGTATTTGCTAACCATATCCGAGGGAACAAATCTTTTAAGTTTTTCAACATGTGGATGGATCACCCTTCCTTTTCTTCAATTCTTAACAAGGGATGGGAGCTGCAGATTGGAGGGACATCGCAGTTTGTGTTAGTCTAAAAAATGAAGTCTTTAAAAAAACCCTTGAAGAGATTAAATTATTTTGAATTTGCTAACATCTCGGATAGAGCTTTCAGCTGCTAATGTAGGGTTTAATGAGGCTCTAAATCTTTTCATGGTTGATCCCTCCAATGAAGATCTGAAGTTGAAAGTGAGCAGTTTGCGATTAAGGGCAAATTTCTTGTTTGAAGTCGAGAGACGTTTCATTCGGCAAAAGGTTCGTTGTACTCACTTGGTGGAAGGCGATAGAGGAACCAAGTATTTTCATAGTATGATTAAGAGACACAACATTCAGAGATCTATTTCTTATATTATGAAGGAGGATGGTACGCCTACTTCTTCTCCGGGGGAAGTTGCAGACCTTCTTGTTGGGTTCTACACGAATTTATTTGGTACTGCTAGGGATTCGATCCCCATTGATTCGAGAGTGCTTGATATGGGGCTGCAGATTGATGTGGGAGATGCTAGTAGTCTTCTTGCCCCTATTTCAGATTTGGAGGTTTAGAATGCTCTGTTCGATATTGGGAGTGATAAGGCTCATGGTCCCGATGGGTTTTCTTCTCAGTTCTTTAAAGCTAATTAAAGCAAGGTTGGTGGCGATGTTATTTCTGTTGTGAAGGATTTTTTTCATCTCAGGTAAGTTGCTGAAAGAGTTGAATCACACTGTTATCTCTCTTATTCCTAAGACTGATAGGAACCCGAAGATGGGGGATTTTAGACCCATTGAGCTGACTAATGTGGTCTATAAAACTATTACGAAGATTCTTGCTAGGCGGATGGAGACTATTCTTGCTCCCCTTGTTGACTCTTGTCAGGGTGCTTTCGTGAAAGAGTGAAATATGGTTGATAATATTTATCTAGCGCAAGAGCTTGTGCAGGGTTTCAATAGCGCTCAGATCTCTCCCCGGTGTATGCTTATGGTTGATCTAAGGAAGGCTTCTGATACAGTTTCTTGGGATTTTCTTGGAATCGGTTTTGAGGGGTCTCGATTTCCCAAGTCAGTTTGTGGATTGGATTTTGGAGTGTGTTACTACCCCTACTTTCTCCGTCTCCATTAATGGTGAAAGGCGTGGATTTTTCATAGGTAAGCGTGGTTTACGGCAAGGTGACCCTATGTCACCTACCTTATTTATCTTATGTATTGAGTATTTCTCTCGGATGCTTAAGATGAGGGCTAGTGGTCAAGGGTTTGCTTTCTTTCCTAAGTGTGCCAACACTGGGTTGACTCACCTTGCTTTTGCGGATGATCTTATGTTGTTTACCCGAGGAGATGAATCTTCGGTTGGCATTCTCATGCAGTGTTTGGAATCTCTGGAAACGGTCTCAGGGTTGTCCATCAATCTTTCTAAGTCCTCCATTTACTTGGCTGGGATCCGTGGGGATTTGAAGGATATAATTTTGGGTCATGTTGGCTTTGCGGTTGGGTCCTTCTCGGCTCGAAATTTGGGGGTCCCTTTAACCCCTTTGTCGGTGGTTGTTGAGTAATTTGCGCCTTTCACTGAGGCCATTTCGGGTTATATTCAGAAGTGGGGGCATCAAACCCTATCTTATGATGGTAAGTTAGAGCTGATCTGGTCCGTGATACAAGGTGTTGAAGGGTTCTGGTTTCAAGCCTTTTCGTTGCATGCGGTAGTCCTAAATAAGATTCGGTCTGCTTCCATTCGTTTCTTTTAGGGAGTTAAGCCGACTCGTGTATCTTGGGATGTGGTTTGTACGCCCAAGAAGAAAGGGTGCCTTGGGCATATGAATATTAAGAAATGGAATTTAGCTCTCCTGGCCCGTTCTCTTTGGCTCTTACTTACCAATACGGAATCTCTGTGGATCCGGTGGGTTAATGCTATATATCTTCGTGGGTTAAGCATCTGGGAGTATCAGGTCAGGGATCGTGATTCTCTTTTATTTAAGAAGCTTTGTGGAATTCTTGATTCCCTTGTTGGCATCTTCGATGGTGTAAATTTAGCTATTGACGGCATATCAAAGTGTTGCCCTGGTGGTAAGTTGAGTTTTAATCTAGTTTATGATATTTTGAGGACTAGGCATGTGCCCATGCCGTTGATGTCCCGGATCTGGAAGGGTTTTGTTCCTCCCAAGTTCTCTTTCACGGTTTGGCTTGCTTGTCGGAAGCGGTTGGCTACCAAGGACATGTTTCCTTTTTTGGAGATTGAAGATCCAAATTATTGTTTTTGCAAGCGAGAGGCTGAGACTAGGGCTCATATCTTCTTTGTTTGCCCTTTCACATGTGCTATCTGGAGGAAAGTTAGAGCTTGGTTGGGTATTAGGCGGGAGATGTCTACCATTGAGAGTTCCCTTAAATGGATCAAGAAGGATTATCGTGGCTCCGGATTTCGGCCCAAGATTGTCTTAATAGCCTTTTCCTCAGTTGTGTTTGAGATTTGGAAAGCTCAAAATGTTATGACCTTTGATGGTGAGGGTCCTTCCCCAGATAATATTGTGACTAGAGTGAAGCTATCTACCTATCGAATTATGTATAGGTTATTCCCCGATTGTAGACTCTTTTGAGTCCTCCCTCCTCCCCATTGATTTCTTGTTTCGCATGGAGGCTTTATGCCTCTTCATGCTTGTCTTGTTCTTGATTCTGTGATCTATATATTTTTTCTTCCCAAAAAAAATATTCTTTGCTATTATTAATCCTATTTGGTTTCTTAAAATGACTACTAAACAATCTCTTAAAGTTTACAAACTAATTTACTTACCAACGTTCCCTTTTATAATGGCTATCAAATGGTGGGGGTGTACAACCGAACAATCGAATCACTGAACCGAACCAAATCAAATCGAATCATGCGGTTTGGTTCGGTTTTGGTTTTCAAAATTCACAGTCCGATCGGTTTGGTTCATGGTTTATGTTTCCAAACTGAACCAAACCATGTTTTATTTGATTATTTATTATATATAATGTATATGTATTTCTGGCAAATATATAATAAATAATGTCATTCTTACTAAATAATATGGATTCAAATATATCTTGACTTGTATTTCATTGTTTGTTAATGTTTCATGTTTATAAGAGAAAGTTTGACTATTTGTTTATTAATATTTGATGTTAATTTACCGATTAAAATTTCATTTGTCTAATTTTTAATGTTTTTTAAGATGATTAATTTGATTTTTGTCAAACCATAAAAATGAACCGAACCGAACCGAACCAAACCGAACCAAATAGAGTGGTTTGATTTGGTTCGGTTCCAAATGTTGGTCGGTTCGGTTTGGGAATTTTGAAACCAAGTGGGTGTGGTTCGGTTCACGGTTTTTGCCTAAACCGAACCAAACCAAACCACATACACCCTATCAAACGGACCCTTCAAATTTACTAATCAGTTTACTTATCGACATTCCTCTTTTCCTAATGCCACTGGAAGTACATCAATCCTTTGTGTGAATTAGCTTACTTCATTTTGAGTAAGCTGAGATTAGTTGTTTCTCCATTACTTTCTTATAATTTTTTTCTCCAAGTATCATTAGTTGGTTATTACTTACTCCCCCTGTTCCACTCAGAGCAGCTACAATGGCAATATCATTTGGTAGCTAAATTAAGAAAGAAGAGGTTGGGTAGCTTGGTACACTACGGTAGCCAAATGGAGCAACAATCCAAAAACCTTTCAAAACAACATCTCCCCAAAGGTAAAACGACATCTACAATGATGTGGGTTCCTGATCGCCCGCGCCAGCGCTTGGATGTGGGTGCGTATGTGATCACGGGACACCACGCTCTCATTCCATCCTCCCTTGTTTAGGGGAGAGCGAAATTAAAAGTACGAGAGGAGTGCTGTCTAAGATAGCGCGTTGGAATGCGCCTCGGTTGCCTTTAGTGGATTTTTGATCCAATATGAGAACTTTTGGGTTTCTCGCATCAAGTTATCCCTTGTTTAGGGGATACCAGGATATGTGAATGCATCACCCTTTCATTCACATTTTTCATTTTTTAGGGGAAAACAGAAAAGTGAAAAAAAGGATGTTACGACGCCCCCGCTATGGATTTTATAAAAAAATAGCCTTATGGCATATTTCAGATCACTATGGGAGCTTTGAGTTTCCCGCATCAAGTTATCCCTTGTTTAGGGGATACCAGGATATGAGAATACATCACCCTTTCATTCTCATTCTCCATTTTTAAGGGAAAAACGAAAAAGTGCAAGAAAGGAGTGTTGTGAGGCCCCACTGGATCCAAAATGTTTTAGAGTCGCCATCTTTATTTTAAGGCAAAAATAAAGCAAAAGCAAAAAAAAAAAAAAAAACCAGAGATTATAAAACGGGTTCGGAGGCTAAGTTACGAGTTGGAAAGGTGCTAGGCACCCAACTCGCCCTTTCGGTCTCAAAAATGGTTTTTGGCTAAAGTATGCTTTTTGTTATATTTATCTAGCAAATAAATAAAGCATTTAAAGATTGGAAAATAAAAGCAAATACATTTGTGGCTACATTATTTACGGACTTGCAGCCATTTCCTTACAATAATTACAAATATATTTAAAAATATTTGGCCATTATAACGGCTCTTTTACATAATATTTCCTAACTAAATCCAGCCAGCACAACGACTTATATTCGCTACATTGGGCCGGATTTAAAGAAAGACTTTATAAAAAAAATAACGCCCTTAAAGGCTATTACCTTTTAGAGCGGGATGTGCTCGCTCTGTCCTTTAGGGAGAGGGAGTCTTTTGTTGTTGTTGTTGTTGTTGTGAATTGGGCAGAGTGACTGCTTGTTTTTGTTGGTTTTGGCTCGCTCATTCGGGCAGAATGACGGCTTATTTGTGGTTGTTTTGGCCTTTTTTGTTGGACGGAATAATGACTTATTTTGGATGTTTTCGGCCTATTTACTTGGGCAAAGTAACGACTTACTTTATGATTTTTGGGCCGGGGAAATAAGGTGGATACCTAACTAGAAGGCTATGGATCACTTTAACCGGTTGGATTTGTGTTTGGAAGAGGTTTGGCAGAGTTTCGAGGCTTTATAGGAGAGAGGGGATCACTTTCGCTCACTGATCGCTCACTGCATTAAAAATACGCAGAGTTTATCTGGGCTTCAAGCCTTCGTCGAATTGTGTCCTGCAATCGTAGCCGGGCACTGATATTTATAGTTGGATTTGTGCTTCATCGGCTTGTACTGTGCGCTGAGAGAATTGTGCAATGCGTTAACTGTGAATGCACTATTTGGGACCTTGGCGCGGCGCCAAAGACTCCTTATGGCGGCGCCAAGCCTCCATTTCCAGTCTATTTTTGGCATTTTGACCCCCTGCAATTCACTATTCATGCATCCTACTTTTTTCTTTTGCATTTTTAACCCTGTAACTTGACATTTTGTTAAGTTTAAACAATTCTTGATATCACATGCTAGAGTTACATACCAGGGGTACGAAATTGAGATGTCTATAAATGGATATCAACTTGTTCAGCTAGATAAGGTGATCGACACCTTTGCAGGTCACCTTTTCACGTGGCAAAGTTTGGTTGGTCCGGCATATTTTTACTTTTTATCCCTTTTTAGCTTTTTTTTGCACCTCAAAAATTATTTTTTCTTCATTAAAAAAAATAAATCTACACATTTTTATCTATAAATAGAGACTTGGTTTGTTGCATTTGGATATCAACTCGATTTTCTACAATTTTTTGAATTTTCATTCATTTTCTTTCTCTCCCTCTCAAAATTTGATATTTTCAAGTTATATAATATATAAAAATATAATATAATTGAGATAAAGATAGTGAGGTATGTAAAGTTATTGAGATTTGTGTCACCGCTGTAAGGAGTTTTTTTATTGGGTAACTTAGAGTAGCTTAAATATGTTTTATATTTATTTTTAATGATTTGGGTAGCTTGGGGCAGCAACATTTGCTCCCCCATTGTACATGCTCTCAAAGAGTCCCCAGTTAAAAAGTCTAATTATTAAAGAATATATTAATGACATTAAAGTTCATCATAATTACAAAAATAGTTAAGCACAAAAAATATGGTTACAACACGAGTGGAGGGTAAATATGAAATGTAATAGAAATTGTAAGCATACTTTTTTAAAAAAATGGATTCTTAAAGTGAAACAACTCAAACTAGTATATTAGACTCTTTGCCTAGAACAGATGAAGAATTACATAAGAAAAAAAGACGCGTGTGGATCATTCAATAGTGCATTGAAGAAATTTTACGTGAAAAAGTAATGAAGATGAGCCAAGTTTGTGGTTAATCAAGTACACAACAATTCAAATTTACCATTTATAAAATGTTTCACATTTAATTTGATATATCAAGTGTTCCATTAAGTAGTTGGACGAACCATGTAATAACAAAAATAAAACAATTTTCGAAGTATAAGTGTTATGGAATGTGAACGGTGTGATTTGATTATCTAGGTAATGGATCAAGTCCTTGGAGGATTTGTACGGATAAGCATGTAAGACTTGGTTGAGACCTAAAGGGGGGTGTGGAGGGCTACGCTCCTGTGGTACGAACTTTTGGAAATATCGTAGCGGAGCAGAGTGTGGACACGATCATACGAGGTGACTTGTCATGTGCGTGACATAATCAGGATAAGCCCAAAAACTTGGAGTGGCCGTAGAGGGTGCTCCAAGTATTTAGATCGATTGTGTCATCATGAGTGGAGCGAGTGTGCCATAGGGGTGAGCAGTTTTTCAAACCCGGACCCATCGCCAAAAATGGACCTGACCAATACTTTGGATTGGTCCCTCGATCCGACTTTTACGTAACCGACAATTGGGTCGGTCCCCGGTTCCAGAAACCAAAAACGCAGAACCGGACCGAACCGGACCAATGTGTATTTATTATTATTTTATTATATTTAATATACTAATATATTATATATATATATATATATATATATATATATATATATATATATATTGATAAGAATATAATAAAAGAGATGCAACTTACAACCTAAAGAAAATATATAATAATTTGATTTAATATTCAATCAAGTTTCCTTATTTGATTAAAAAGAATATAGGAGGGAAAACATTGTTCTTCCCTATTAATTAATTTACTGCCTCTTTTTGTGATTCCAAACATTATTAGTTTGAAGGATTGTTATCTGTAAATTAATTAAATTAACCATAAGGGGATCGGAGAGAAAGATGACTTGCAATAAATTTTCTTACAACTTTCTTTTTCGTTTCTCTTTATTAATTTGGAAGTATTGATTTTTACCTTTAGTTTATTTTCACAAGAACAACGAACCCAATAAAATGTTGTATGAAGGAAGAACATGATTTGATTATTGATCATTGTTTTTTAGAAAATCTAGTTATCCTCTTGATCAAAGATACACATCGTATTGGTCCGGTCCTGGTTCTCGTACGTCTTCAATTGGTTCTGGACCGGACCAATGTATTAATTCTCAGACATATTGGGTTGGTCCGGGTTCTATATTTTTTAAGAATCAGACTATTGGTCTGGTTCTGATTCTCTCAGTTTTTCCAAAAAAGTGGACCGAATCGGATCAAGCTCACCCCTAGTGTGCCATAGTCGGGGCTGTCACTCCATGGGATATTGAGCAATCACGTCGCGTCACCTGTTGACTGTTGTGTTTTATGATTTTCTTATTCGTACATATAGAGTTTTGTATTATCTATATTACAATAGAACTCATTCTCACACATATGCAATTGACTAAAGCTATTTAGAGGTTGAGATTTAATTATTTTAAAAAATTTAATGGTTGAGATTCACTCTCATATTCACATATGTGAGAGTAGTTATCCACTTTTAACTTTTTATTTTCTCTCACCCTGTTACAAAGTCACCCCATACAATTAATAATATGAGCAATCACGCTCTGAAATTAATCTTCTAAACCATTACCCCTTACAAAACATCAACCTTACATTAATATAATCTTATGATAGAGCTCAATTGATTGATTGAGACTATCTGACCATGGGGATTGATTCTGCCGCAAAATCAAACATTCATAGGTCAGTTAAATATAACTCCTTATAAATAACCTCCCTCAACTATTAGTAGAGTTCGAATAACGCCCCTCAACTGTAACATTTTTTAAAATTGCACCTTTTATTTAAACATTGACGTTTCAATTGACGATATCAGATATATTGGTACCGTGCCATAGACTCGGGCACGAAGATCTAGTATTCTATATAATTGTAATCGTAAAGTTGAGAATAAGGTCGATAATAAGAAAAATTTAAAAATCCATTGCCTAAAGGTATGAAGTAATTCATCATAAAAATAAAAATGATTTTTTAATAACTGAAAATGTGTACTCTAGAAACAATTCATTTAAAAGCTTTTATTTTCACCAAATTGCGATAAACTATTTCAAAGACATTTTCCCCAAACCTGATCCTCTATCCTCTTCCCCTGCTTTCTCTCTACTGTTGCAATGCAATTGCTGGCTAAAGCAACAACATCAACAGCGCCACCAATAAATTTCAAATCCAGAACACCTCCTCTTCTTCTTCTACCGAGTAAGAACGTCAGTTATGTGACCGTCGTTCATAGTCGCCGGCGGAGTAGACTGGTGGTAAGGGGCGGTGATGGTTACACGAAGAGGCAATTGGAAACATCGGGAGCATATGAGCTCATAGACGAGGAGACTGGTGATAAGTTTATTGTTTGGGGAGATGACGAAGCTCCCATCCCTTCAAAAGATATTCTTCAATGGAAACCTCCCAAAATTAAGCCTAATTCAAATCCCACCACCGTTGATGCCCCGAATTCCGGCGAAGCTACCATTACCAAAACTGCGCATAAAGGTGCTCGTCTTTCTCTTTCTACATACATACACTGATACACACACTGTATTTGTTAACCTTATTTGGCACTATTTTGTTTTACCCCTGAAATTAGAGTTTTGATAATTCCACTTTCTTCTAGTGGTCATAATTATAGTTGGCCACACCCCCAAAACCCACTCTCTAACACCCCATTTACTGCATTATATAACACAAGGTACAACACCTCAATGTAAGAAATGGGTTGTAGAGAGGGGATTTTGGAGGTGTGGTTAGCCTCCACCTTATAGTTGTAAGCCCTAGCCCAATTCTAGGTCTTGCCCGAGTTCAAGCAGCCCAAATACTTTCTAATTAAGCTCAGCTAAATAACTTCAAGGAATAATTGGCATTCAACCCTTATCTTTGTTTTTTTTAACAAAAAAGGAAAAAAAGAAATTCAATAATATAATGAAAAGAATTATGAAAAAAAAAATCATATTAAGGAGGGTAAAGTGTTAATATTACTAGTTAGAGTAATATTGTAATTCTATATGAGTCGGGTTGAGTTTAGGTGGTGGTAAACCTCAGCCCCCTTGTAAACACAATGGATTTTAAAAATTGCTTAAATCCGCTCCTTTAGGAGTGGATCTTAGCTGGTTTTGGATATTTTGCCATCCCTACGAGTGTCCCTTTTTCTTTGAAATTTGGACTAAATTTACCTTTATTATCTATCATGACTTAGCACTTGTAATGTTATAGTATGGACGTTTAGACATTTCATGTATATGTATTACTCTTTCTGGCCCAAAAAAAATAGTTTCACTTTCCTTATGGAAAATGAACCTAAGATAATATCAGATTATTATTATTCACCATACATATTGTTGCGCAGCAGAAACAAAAAACCACAAGAATAGTAAAGAGAAACGGAAAATGAAGAAATTATCTTGGCTAGGGGTAAAGACGGTGCTCTATTCGTTATTCCACTCGTTTAGGGTTACAACATTTATATGAACAAAACCCTAATTAAAAGCCCAATAACAATTACGGTCCATACTCTAATTAAACGCTTGTGAGGGATTTGGCCCATTGCATTACATATATTAAATACAAGCCAAAGAATTGAGTCATCCAATCCAACACATATATTATGTCTTAGGTAAGATTGATATAAATTATAATACTTAGAGTACTCTCTTCTGGACTATCAAGTCATTTGGGAAGCTAGGAACTTCATGTATTTCAAGACCCAAAATAGTAAATATGTACTCCATTCTTTCCACTCACACAGTGATCTTTCTATTTTCAAAAGTCAACACATGTTAATATCAAATTAATATTTTTCATATATTTGTTCCATTTCAGGTGTAAAATACTTTACACTAAAAACTACATTAAAATACTATGAGTTGCAGCCTTATAATTTTGTTGCAACAAATAAATTTCTATATATTGTCAGTGAAAGTTGAATCAAGTTGACCAAAAAAGGACTTTTCACATGAAGTGGAGGAGTATAAATAGATAAATAAGTAAATTGAAAGAAAAACTTAATACTTTAAGATTCATCTTCAACTTCTGCTTGCTCTTAGATTTTGTTTTGGAGGTCACACTTTGTTTCTGTTCTACAGCAGGCGTCACGGGTTTGGCAAGAACTCTTGGAAGATTGAAAGTCCAGAGGGTAAGAGATATTAGCAAGACTAGTTCTATGCGGAAGAAAAATGATAACAGCCATGCTTATGATGCAAAGGATGTTAAAGATGCTCCTGTCCATGAATCTATTCCATCACAGTCTGAGAGATCTGATATCAAAGATAGGACAAATGTTTCTAGAGTCAACCGCTCACAAGAAGCCAGAGATGTGTGGAGAAGAGAAGGCGTTAGCCAAGTTAAGACGAGTATTCAGCGTAGAGGTGAACACTCATTTCAGGACCATGATAACACTGTTTCTCCTTCAAGAGTTTCTTCTACCTCTTTAAGAGGATGGAGTTCTGAGGAATCATTCGATGATTTCAGATCAAAGCCAATAGATACGAATAAATGGCGGAAATCGAATGCAGACAGCGAATTTTTTAGTAGAAAATCCTTTAAAGATATGGAGTGTAGTGATTATATGATTGAATTTTTAAGGAGTCAGCAATTTTCACGCCCTTCGCATATTCAGGTATGTCAACATAAATGTATCAATTTGATTCTCATCATAATCATTTCCACCTCCACATTCATTATCATTGTAAGTATTTATTTAGTTAATTAGATTAAAATTGAATAGATGGTCATTATAGCTTTGATAAAATCAAAATTATTATTGATTTTTTTCATTTTTTGTTTTTGCTGACCATGAAATTAGAACAGCATAGTTTTGGTTCATCAATTATGCAAATGTCTATTTGGAACTATTCATAAAGCTGGCCTTTATTTGTTACTGCACATTCCCTCATCGATCCAGGCGGACTTGTCTGTTTTTTCTTGTATATGGATTGCTTAGGACTAAGAGAACTTCTTGGATGTTTCGTAATGAATGTTGCTGTAATTTCTGTTCATTTCAGGCTCCAAGAGGTTGTCATATATTTAAATATAGGTAACACTTTTTTTTACCATCACACTGTTTAGGGAGTATCAATTCGACGCTCATACTTCCAGGTTTGCGAAGGTGACCAACGTATACATAATTGCACTGTTAACAGATATCCAAAACAACGTGGCACACTAGCAAGTTCACTAAAAATAAAACGATTGTTAACAATTTAGGTTCAATTTAAAGTGATATTAGGATTACATTGGTAACATTTGCAAGGTTGATAGTACGGTTTTCCAATTGATATTATCTAAATAGTAGGATTTTCAAAAAAGTAGTTTTGTATTAAATATATTGAATCTGAGTTCATATCACATTCATATTCATGTCTACTGATAGCATTTTCTGTTGTCGGGTGTGTAGTGGTATTGTCTTTATTATTTAGTGTTCAACCTGTGCCCATTCGTTTTTATTGCGAAGGTGACCAAGGTATACATAATTGCACTGTTAACGGATATCCAAAACTTAACGGAGCTTCTTGAGACCTGCTAACATGGCACACTAGCAAGTTCACTAAAAATAAAACGATTGTTAACAATTTAGGTTCAATTTAAAACAATATTAGAATTACATTGGTAACATTTGCAAGGTTGATAGTACGGTCTTTCAATTGATATTATCTAAATAGTAGGATTTTCAAAAAAGTAGTTTTGTATTAAATATATTGAATCTGAGTTCATATCACATTCATATTCATGTCTACTGATAGCATTTTCTGTTGTCAGGTGTGTAGTGGTATTGTCTTTATTATTTAGTGTTCAACCTGTGTCCATTCGTTTTTACTGCATGTAAAGTTTCTCATTTGAAATATTTGGTTATTGCTATGTTTACGTTTCAGATCGTTTAGTGGGCTCAGAGGATGCTCATAAATGGTTCTTTGTTCTTTTGCTTTTTTAACCTCTCCTTTTCCTTAAGTTAAAGCTCATAACTTGAGTTCAGTCACTTGGAAACCTGTGTACATTGCATGTGCCACAACTTTTCTGAGCAAGCACTGGTCTTATCATCCTTAAACGCTTAGGATACCTGCAGGCTATGGCATTCACACCTGTTATCAAGGAAAAGAGTTGCATCATTGCCGATCAGAGTGGGTCTGGCAAAACTTTGGCCTATCTTTTGCCGGTAATTCAACGTATTCGGGAAGAAGAGCTCCAAGGACTTAGCAAATCTTTATCACAAAATCCTCGAGTCATTATATTGGTACCAACTGCAGAGTTGGCTTCTCAGGTAATTGTTTTTTGTTGCTTTCCTGTTGTTTTATTGATTTGCATTTGGTCTACTTCCTTGGTCCCAAAATGAATATCTACTCTTCCATTTTTGAAGCTTCCAAGTTAATTGTACACTTTCGCAGTTTTGGAAGTTGCAAAATAGTTGTCTGTTTCAAAACCATTGATCCCTTTTCCAATTTATCTTCTACATGAGATGTGGAGTTCTATCAAATTGGAACTGAAGGAAATTTGATTTCAATACATTTTGAAAACTCTCGTAAAACATTTTACGAAGTCAAAGTCTATATTGTTTTGGGGCAGGGATCATAATATTTTCCATTTTGCCAGGTCTCCTGCTTTTGTTCACCTTTAATGTTCCCAATGATCAATTTCTTGCTGTATATCTGGTCTTCCACAGATTTGACCTTGTTTTACCATCCATGAACTACGTCTTTCAGTTTTTACTGTTTAAATGTATCACAGTAGCAGTACCTACCTTTTCATCTTGAATTATTTTCTGTTTGACACAATTATAGTTAAAGATTAAAGATTTTTCTTTTTGAAGAACCTTATGCGTTATTTCTTTGTTGAAATCTATGAGTCATTGGTATTCACCAATTTGGTAAAAACTTGTTCTTAAAAGAACATAACGTCATCATTCTAGCTTTCTCAAGTGTTTATTTATTTAGAAAAGTCTAGCAACCATGGGAACAGTAATTTCTTCCTCAATTGACTTGGTATCTTTATGCAAAGATGATACGGTGGGAACAGTAAAATCCAAGCTGCGGAAGATAAGTGTTCAATATCACCATTATCAGTTCATTACTATTTTCATTTTTCATTTTTCAGTTTTCCTTTTTCACTTTGAACTGAAACATGTTGAATTGAGAAGTGGTCATTCACCATTTCAGATCAAACTCTTAGCTTCTGAATGAGGAGCAGTTTGGTAGTTGGTCTATTGTGCATGATTGCTGATTAAGCAGCTGTCTAGCTGTTCTAATTCTAGCTTAGCCCTTTGCAGGTCTTAAGTAATTGTCGATTGATGTCGAAGTTTGGGGTGCCCTTTCGGTCTATGGTTGCAACTGGTGGGTTTCGACAGAAAACTCAATTGGAAAGCCTGAGGCAGGAGTTAGATGTTCTAATAGCCACTCCAGGTCGTTTTATGTTCCTAGTCAAAGAAGGCTTTGTGCAGCTAACAAATCTTCGATGGTAACCACATTGTCCTTCTGCTCTATCTTTCTTAGTATTTCCCTTTTGTATTTTATCTACTTAATGTGGATCATAACAACTTCCTTAACAATAGATAAATTTTTTATATTTGTCTTTAAGATAACGTAATATGCTGATGCCATTATCCATATCCTTTTGGCAGTTCAGATTCATTGAAAGTTTATTTATGTATGTCACCTTATTGGTTGGTTTCTGTCCATTACTATATAAGAAGAAGCCCTCCTACCTATAGGTTTAGTTAAAAGAGGGGTTATAGGCATTTGAAGGTATGTAACTTTGTAGATGTGTCAAAGGCATTTCAGCGTGCACCAACCACTGAGAGGATACATCCAGGCCTTTTCATGATAAAGAAATGTGTATTTTGGCCCATGGGTTCACTGGATTGTAGCAGCTTTGCAACATCAGAGGTTTATTTCCATTTGATTAGCGCTCCAACATTTTGTATCCATATTATATGAGCATCTCTAAAGCTCACTTCAGGTTGCACATCTCCTGTGTTTTCTAGCGTGTGAGTAGCAGATGTCTCTTTACCCTAATTGTTTTCTTGAGATGGAATGGAAATGGTGCATATATGTTTTGCCTCTCAGTAAATGATTGGGCTGTTGGAAGAGAGACTTGGAGGTCTTAGAAGGAAGTTTCTTATCATCTGTGATGTTTATATGCCAACTTGGCAATTGGCACATTTTGAGTGTATAATTAATGTCAATGCTCTTATATCCAAAATAGGTTAGTTTAAGAGATATGATGTTCTATGGGTGATTTATGTAATTTACAATCCAGAATGTTAAAAAGTTTTCAGCGTCTAATAGATACTCTCCCCATTCCACCCGAAGAGGTCATGTTTGAAAAGTCTAATTATTATTATTATTATTTGATAAGTCTAATTATTAAGGGATATATAACTAGCATTAAACTTGGTCATAATTACAAAAATGCTTGAGCATAATTAATATATTAATAGCAAATGTGAGGGTAAAGTTAAAATGTTATAGAGGTGATAAACATATTTTTTGAAAGTAGATTCTTAAAGTGAAACATCTCAAAATAGTATGGTGGACTCTTTGTCTGGAATGGAGGGAATATGTTTTACATAACTATTAGTAGACGCCGTTTGCCTCATTTGCATTCTCAAATGTCTTAAGAGTGCTAGAAACCTTTTTAAAGCTACTTCATAGCCCATACCTTTTTTAGCTATAAGCGAAACTTCTGTCCTTTGACTGCTGTACCACTCCATTTCCATGTAAGATGTGTTGGTGGTATCTTGAGCCTCTCTGGTATTGGTTTTATGGTCTGATTTGTGTGTTTCCCAAGGATAGGTGTTGGAGATTCTACAAATTTCTCCAACAGTATTAATTCAAAGCAAGTTAAATAAATTAAACGAGTGTGTGGTCTGTACGCGGTGTACATGTTGGATCCTTTCGATAGTCATGATTAGTGAACTTGACGTTTAGATCACAATGGTAGATTCACATCTCAGTCTCTTTTAAGAACTTTTATTTGGTATTGCAATTCTTTTTGGTTCTGTTCTTTTTCTCCCTTTGGCATCTATTAGACGCTGAAAACTTTTTAACATTCTGGATTGTAAATTACATAAATCACCCATAGAACATCGTATCTCTTAAACTAACCTATTTTGGATATAGGAGCATTGACATTAGTTATACACTCAGCATCCCTTAATTACTAACAACCTTCGACAACGGCGTAGACCATATAAAGCTTTGTACCCTGACGTGTGTTATGTGCTGAGGCCATAGTGAATCGCATGGTCATCTTTTCCTTCATTGTCCTATGGCTTGGTGATTGTGGTGAGTGTCCTTCAATTGAAGGTTTTGGCAGAGACAAGGATGCAGTTTGCTAGTGGCGATGTGGGATTTTTGGGACTCAGTGGTGTCTTAGGATGAAGAAGAATGCCAGAATTTTTTTGATCAGACTTTATCTTTCCCTCTCGCATTGTCATCTTTTCCTTCATTGTCCTATGGCTTGGTGATTGTGGTGAGTGTCCTTCAATTGAAGGTTTTCTTGGCTCTATCTACGCGGTTTCGGCAGAGACAAGGATGCAGTTTGCTAGTGGTGATGTGGGATTTTTGGGACTCAGTGGTGTCTTTGGACGAAGAAGAATGCCAGAATTTTTTTGATCAGACTTTATCTTTCCCTCTTCTTACGGAGAGGATCCAGTTTCTCGCTTCGTTATGGTCTTCTGCTTTGGCTGCTTTCATAGGGGATTTGGTGATGGATTGAGTACAGTGTTTGATTGATGTAGTTTGCCACTCTTTTTGCATTTTGTTTTTGAATTTTGTTTGTTTTTGTTTTCCTTTTTCTATCCTTTTTTTGTGTGGACAGCTTGTCTTCTGGCTTTGTATATTTCCCTCTTATCTAAGAGATTCTTTTTTATCAAAAAATATGTTTCAGATAGTCGATGTAATTTTCAATCACTTTTGGTTTCATAGTGGAACTCGACATCTACTACCGTAATAAATGCGAAGCGAGTTGGTTCGTCCTCTAGAACTTTCTGATAGCAAACTGGACCCAATTTTTGACTTGATGATAGTGCCACCTCTTCTCTCTTAATAGAACAGAAATTCTTCTTCCACAATATGCCAACCAAGCGTCTTCTTTCAAAGCAGCCTGATGTCCCCTTATGAAGGCAAATTTTTTGTTTCTGCTTGGTCAATGTGACTACTAGAGGCTGCTGGACGGAAGTGACCATGTGATTGGCCCTGAAATGGGAAACATAGAAGGAAATCACCTTTTAAATGGATTCTGATACTTGCATGCATACTTCCATTTTCGAAATTTCCCGTCACTCTTCCACGTCAGGGAGCCTGTTGCATGCACATAACATTCTTGCTCTTCTAAGTGCTACAGGTTGACACTCGATTACGTTAAATGGTTTTGTTTCAGCCGTCCACTCTTTATGCCTTGTATTATTTAGGTGAGTTTTGCTGAAGGAATTCCTTTATTAATTTACAAACTTGATTTGTTCCCTGAGTGTCATCATTACCCTCTTACGGAAAGGAATGTTAGTTTCAAAGCTGATGTTACGGAAATTGATGAAAGAAATGCAGAGGAGATGCAACCAAATGCTTGCATAAAATTATATATTCTTTCCTTAATTTTGCTCCTAGATGGACTTCTTGTCTCTCCTGTTTGTACATTCTCTCTTCTTGGTATCATTATTATTTTCTATAAAAATAAATAATAAATAATACATAAAAAGTATCTGGTAGAATGTTTACATTTTCGTTCAATTATTTCCACTATGTAATCCATGCAGGTAGATGTGTAAAGAGCGTGTGGCTAGATTGTTGGGTTTCAGTTTTACTGAATCTGAGCCAACTTGTTACTTGCTCACTGCTCAAGGATGATTCTTTAACGGTCTAAATTTCAGATGATTCTTTAACAGTCTAAATTTTATAACACTCTTTGCACACAAATGTGTATTACATCGGTTCTGTCTGATATATAGTATATCTTGTCTGTTGGTGTGCGCTTAATATAAATTACTACTTTCTTTTCAGTGCTGTCTTGGATGAGGTAGACATACTCTTTAATGATGAAGATTTTGAGCCAGCATTAGAAAGTCTGATAAAGTCTTCGCCAGTTACCAATCAATATCTCTTCGTGACTGCAACTTTACCAGTAAACATATACAACAAGCTCATTGAAAATTTTCCTGATTGTGAAGTTGTCATGGGACCTGGTATGCATCGTACAAGCCCTGGCCTGGAGGAGGTATATCCTTTTCCTGTTCATTTTCTTTTTCTAGAAGGTTGTGCCGATTTTTTAATTAGAACATGAATATTGCAGTTCAGTTTAGTGGTGTTATTTGATCTGTTTCTTGCCTTCCCTGGTTATATCAGCTTAGGTCATTTGCTATGATTTTGGAAATAGAGTTTCTGTCTTACCTTCCGTTTTTTATCCTTTTCCGTAATGTTCTTCCCCATTTCACATTCATTAGCTTAGGTATCGAAAGTTAAATTTTTTTTTTGCCAATAAATGTTAGATTTGGCGATGAACTAGGATACATTGTGCTAATGGTGTGGTCCTGGTGGATAGACAGTCCAGTTTCACGTAACCTCAGTTTTCTGGAGCTGAAAGCTTACTTGCCCTATTATTTGAAGATAATATACAGTGAAGTAATGACTGGATTACATGTCAGATCCTCGTCGATTGCAGTGGAGATGATGGCGCTGAAAAATCTCCGGAGACGGCATTTCTCAACAAGAAGAATGCTCTTCTGAAGCTTGTAGAGCAAAGCCCAGTTACCAAAATGATTGTTTTCTGCAATAAGGTTAGCTTTCTGAAAATCAGAATGTATTACATGCATGTCATTTTAACTTTGTCATAGCTTTCTTGTCCTAAAAAATACTAAGTTTACTACCACTTCTACAACTAAGCCTTGATGAAGGCTAAAGGTGTTTTGAAGAAAGACAACTTTGTCCTTCACTAAGGCTTAGTTGTTGTAGAAATAGTTGTAAACCTAGCATTGTTGTTTCGTCCTAGATTCTAGTTTTGGCCTGTTCCATCTGCAGATTGAGACGTGCAGAAAAGTTGAAAATGCATTAAAACGCTTTGATAGAAAAGGATCTCGTACAAGAGTTTTTCCATTCCATGCTGCCTTAGAACAACACATACGGGTTTCAAATATGGAGGAGTTCTGCCGATCCGAGTTGAAAGACAGCTCTCTTTTTTTGGTTTGCACTGACAGGTATTAGATTTCAAATTCCTCCTTTTCTCTTTTGAACCCTCAGTGCAGCAACCCACTTGGTCAAGTCATTTTCTTTTCCATCATATTGACACTTTATGCTTCTGAAATCATTTGTAGAGCATCACGGGGGATTGACTTTGCCAGAGTAGATCGGGTTGTGCTCTTTGACTTTCCTCGTGATCCAAGTGAATATGTTCGTCGCGTGGGTAGAACTGCTAGAGGTGCTGGAGGAGAGGGAAAGGCCTTCATTTTTGTAGTTGGGAAACAAGTTTCTCTTGCCCGGAGGATAATTGATAGAAATCAAAAAGGCCATCCATTGCACCAAGTGCCAGCTGCATATGAATGGATGAGTTAGAACAAAGGGGAAGAGTGTGTGCGTGTATGGCATGCACACGATAAACCACATCCACAGAGGCATTCATCGAAGCAAGCCTGGTTGGATTTCGCCTTGGAGAATTATTGAAAGGAACACCAAAAAGCTGCACAGCACACAGATTGACATGGGAGTTGAGGAATCCTTGTTGAGTAATTTTGGAGGCTTTTCTCTATGTTATAGCCTAGACTCCCATGTCCTTTTCTTGGTGGTCCAATTCTTCCGAAGCCCACTCTCTCATGAAGATCAAAAGAACCCTACTCATAGTTGGTATATTTTCTTGATGAGTGCATCTATTTGACCTTAACTGCCGATCTCTTAACCAACTTGCAATCCCAACAGTGCAAAGTGTATGTACTATGTAGTCTATGTTTAAAGTTGTTTTATGTCCTTTGATCGGTCAATTTTTCTTCTTCTTGGGCCCATCAATGATCCCAAACGCCTCTTAATTACAAAAATACCTACAAAGAGAAAGACCCTGTTGCCCTTCATGCCTATAAAGAAACCTCCACCAGGCTCCAGCTTGTTTATTAGTTGGACAACATGATAAACATTATTATTAATTTCAGTAGTATTAGTGGTCGTGTATTAATCCTCACTTGTATATCGTGGGTAATTTTGAGATTAAAGTGTAAATCTCAATTTTTTTTTAGTGAGGGTGCTAATAATGCTACCTTCTCCCCTGATATAATTAGCGAGGGGATGATAACTTTACTATTCTAAATATTAGGTAACTCGACTTATTAACTCGGTCTAGTGCCCTCGCTATTAATCCTAGTTCGGGGTAGTTTTGAGATTATAAATGTTAATCCCAATTTTTTTATCACCTATTGTTAAATATTAGGTAACTCGACTTATTAATTCTATTCAATCTTAATCATGGCTACCAAATGACATTCTTTTGTTTTTAATAGAAGCCAAAGTCTAGATACAGAACCTCTCCCCGCCCCAACAAATACACTCCCACCTTCCTTAAACAACTTCCACTTTGCCTTGTTCCAAAAACCTTCCTATTGACCTAAACCTTCCTTCACCAAAGCTTCCCACCTCTACATTGGTGTGAAAATCAAATATGAAGTAAAAAGAAGTCGATATTACATTTGTTTTATACTTACAAATGGTCCACACAATCATTTTTTTTCCTTCAAAATGGGATTCCTCGGTGCACAATAGGTAGGTTCGAAGGAACATTTTGAAAACATTCGGCTAATAGTGATAGAACCTTTGAGTAATGTTTGGTTGGGAGGCCAAACATTTTCAAAATGTTCTATCCCCATCGGCCAAACAATATGAAACTCTGGTTTTGATTTTGGGTCATTTTAACCACACCTTAATATTATCTCTTTATACCCCATGTACTATATTATACACTATAGGGTACAATATTTCAATGCAGTAAATTGAGTGTAAAGATAAGGAATTTGGGTGTGGTTAGGCCCATTCTTTGATTTTTTGATGTGTTATTGTTTATGTTAACATGTTTCAAATATTATGGAAGACTTTCAAAGAATAATAATACATCATTTATAAGTAAAGTAATACTCTATCCGTTCTGGATAAATAGTTATTATTCTATTTTTGATTGTTACTTAAAGAGTACTCTAAAAAATTACGTCATAAAAATATCATTTTATTACTAATGTGTTATTAAAAGCGTTTTTTTTGTTTCTTCAAAAAATTGACTTTTAAACGGAATTCTTTACTCGAAACAGAAGGAATAATACATTACTGATAAGTAAAGTAATAATGCCATACGTCACACATCACATGTAAAGTAATAAAACATATATTCTCTCCGTTTCGGATAAAAAGTCTCCGTTTGAAAATCAATTTTTTTTTTTATAAAATAACATTTATAGTAGTTCATTAATAATAAAATGACACTTTTATATCTTAAAATTTGAAAGTGATCTTTTTAAATAAAATAACCAAAAATAAAATGATAAACTATTTACCCGAAACGAAATAAATATCACATAACTAAAATCAAAATACCTTGCTCTCCTACTGCGACGAGGCTGAACATGAAATGGTTCCGCCATGCCTCATAAAAGAATGCTAACAGATCTTCTTAACCGAGTCTCGGTCACCGATACATTTTTTTTTTATATTTTATTTAAGAATATATATCTTTTCATTCATAATTTTTTTTAACATATCTTCTTAACTGGATTCCACTGCTAAAAAAATATTTCAATTTGCCCCCTCACCCATCGTCACACACACCCACACAAGAAGATTCTCTTCTTTTCTTCTTATTTAGGAAGAACACACTCTCTCGTAGGGGTGACAAATCGATCGTGCTGGGCTATTATCGGACCGGCACGATAACAACACGACACGATAAGCACGAACACGAACACGGTACGATAAGCTTATCGTGCTTAATATTAAAACCCGAACAAGACACGATAAAAACACAAAAAGCACGACACGACACGATAGGCACGATAAGCAAAAAAAACACGATTTGTTTAGTCAGGCCCGTTAAGCCCAATAAACATTATAAAATATATAATTTTAATTTTTTAATATATATTTTGAAAATTTATCAATATAAATAGTCAAGTAGTTTAAAAGTCATAAATTTTCAAATGATAAAACTATGAAATAATCATGAAAATAGTTCGAAAGAAGGGAATAACCCATAGTAAAATTTTAAAAATATATTTTTAAAACATATATATTTTAGTTATCGTGTCTTATCGTACCTTACCGTGCTTATCAAACCTGTCTAATAACAACTCATTTTTTATCGTGTCTTAACGTGTTGGTTTTATAACAGCCCGAACCCGATAAGACCCAACCCAAACCCTATAATTTCGCACCGTGTTTATGTCGATCAATCGTGTTGTGCCTCAAATTACCACCCCTACTCTCTCCTATATGACTGGCCTAAGAAGACTCCTCCTATTGCATTACTTCTCTTCTTATTAAGAAATATAATCCTAAGAAGAAAACATCTCTTGGGGATGCTCTAATATGTTTCCTCAAGTGTCAGAAAAGGCCCTAAATCTACCTAAATTTCAACCCAACCCTAATAACTTCCTTTTCAATTTTAATGAACCCTTCCGTCTATTCATGTTACATTTTCCATGTTTTGGACGGAAATCGTCGGATGGAAGGGCTCCTTAAAACAGAATGAAAGATACTATGGTCCATTCAATTTTTTTAGTAATTACTCAGCACAAATATTCTACCATTCTATTTAAGAATATTTCATTTTAAAAATTCACTTTCAAATCATATTTATAATAATTGGCGAAACCAATATTTTGTTTCCACGGCGGCCGTATATTTATACACTTTCTTTTACTGACCATGGAAGAAAGAACTCAAATAGATTTTGACTTTAGGGGAACCAATAGTACAATTTTTAATAAAAATAACCAAAACTCAATAACTCGTCTATTGCAGGAGTGAATTTTTTTAAAGGTCCGGGGCCATGACCCCTTTAAGAACAAATGTGGCTCTGCCACGCCACGATTTATAATCTCCATAACATTTCAACCTGCACATTTGATAATAACATTTTGATTAAGCTCAAACTTTATTATAATTAAGACCAACTTGGATGCAAAGTTATATGTCACAAATTCAAACTAAAAACTAAAATTTACATTATAAGTATATTAAAATAGGCCAAATCCCAATAGGAATGACAGATTGCAACTTTTGGTCAATTTGTTTCATCATTTCATGTGCTTCCATGTCATTCCGACCTTGGTTTGTTTGTGGCCTTTTGTATTCTATCATACTCTAATTTATTTTAGCATACCTCCAACCATTTCAACAATAATATCTCCAACAAAAATGAAGACCTCATAGAGCACCCTTCCACGACACATCTCTTTTGCCATTCTTGGAATAATGGTTTAACCCAAAGCTATCCATTAACACCCAATTGCCACCCTCTACTTGAATCTGAGCAAGTTCTCACTCCCCACCCCCCCAAAATGGATGCTCCCCTAGAAGATTCCGCCTCCGCTTCTCCAAAACAACAAAGCAGCAACTCTTTATCAGGTAACTCAATCTGTCGTTTCCAATCCATCTGTTTTCCACAAAACCACATTTGTTGTGTTAAATCATGGTTGACCGAACAACATTATGTTATTCGGTCAATCATGGTTGAACAATAGGAATCCATAATTTTTTATTGGAAAATGAGAACGAGAGGGAATTGCTACAAATTGAGATGGTAGGGGGATGCAAATAAAGGGTTTAATTAGAGGGTTGGGGGGTGCGAATAGCACCACTCAAAATATAAAAAGTGAAAAATAAATAAAGCTACATCTTTAATGAAAATTATTATTATTTTTCTTTAAAAATGTCACTTTTTGACATTAAATGTGTCACTTTTGATATTAAATATGTTACTTTTGGCTCTAAAAGTGTCACTTAATATTATAAACGAAGTTCATCAGAGCTTTAGATTTGATTTATGACTAAAATGTAAAATTTGAAAAGAAATGAACTTCTACAGCGAAGTTCCTAAAATAAAAGGGATTGGAGCACGATCCAAAAAAAGGAGGGCACTGGAGCTCATTAATGTGGTGATGAGGAACAAGAGCAATGATGCAAATCAAAACGAGCCTCGCTCCAGTGACGCGGCGCGCCCACGTAGAAAGACTGAATGCCTATGTGGAATAACTGACTTGCTCTAGTAGTGCAGCGTGCCAAGTCGTATGCCCACGTCATATGCCGAATTGAGTTCTATTTTAAGTAGGTTTCCTATGTTAATTAGTATTAGAGTTATTATTAGTCTTATAGTATTTTTATTCCTAAATATATTAGAACTTTGTTTGTGATTTATTACCCCTAGTCCTAGTAGGTTAAGGTTTTATTAGTTTCCTTATAAATAGAATTGTAATCTCTAGTTTAAGGGGACAATTTATTTTTACGAATGCTTAGCTTCTGAATTGGAGTTTTCCAATTGTGATTGTTTATCTCCGTCCCTTCGAACGACAATCGAACAAACGTCGGCTTGTGTGTTTACAAGCTTAATTTTATTTATTTTGCTTCCGTTTTGTGTCAGTTGGTATCAGAGCCATGATTGATGTTTCAAACCAAAACATTGAAACAACAATTCGGGACATCCATGAGGAAATACGAGCAACGATCCACAACACCATCCGCGAAGCCCTTGGTGCAATGAACATCGCAGCAGCACAACCACAACCTGTAGTGCATAAACAGGCCATCCCCATGCCTCGCAATGGCTATGGCACATGTCTAGCTAATCCCCACTTACATCAAGTTTACCGAAGACACGAAGAGTTTGATGGGTACAAGATGAAGGTCGAGATCCCTGCATTCAATAGAGGATTAGACGTCGAATCCTTCCTTGAATGGATGAACAAGGTGGAACGATTCTTTGATATCATGAAGGTTAGTGAAGAACAAAAGGTAGCACTTGTCTCCTACAAATTTAAAGGCAGTGAAGGAGCTTGGTGGCAGAGTTTACGTGAGGAACGCTATTGCCAATGATTCCCTCCAGTTCGTGACTGGTGATAAACCAATTTCGATTGGTTCAATCACGAAAATCTTTAGCACATCAAGCAATATGCCCCACCTACTCAGAATGCAACATCAGCAGTAACGAGCCAAAACATCTACCCGAACACCTCCAGTTCAGCTTGCCTTCTTAGGTGAACCAAAGCGAAGTCATCACAATCTTAGGCAAGAACCTTTAGGAACTACCAGCAATGTATGTGATCTGCCTAACGAGTGCCCAGAACGCAGACTAACGCACATTGTGGAAGCTACAGGGGAAGAGTGGAATGAAGAACAAGATGTTGATGGTGATGATATAAAGGTTGACGAACAGGAGGAATGCAAGTATGTCGAAGAACAGGTTTCTCGTTTGCCAAAAGAAGTTACAGAGATGAAATTGAGAAAAATAATTCCAATGGTGGATGTTAAAGACGTGGACATCACGGATTTTTCTGCAATAAGGAACATTGAAGAGTATATACCTATTTGCAAATGATCACGCCACGAAGACGGGGTGATTGAGCTGGCAGTCCACGTAATGGACCTGAGCTGACGTGTCCGACTCTTTGGGGTCACGTCGGTGTAGTGGGTACCGGTGGTACTGATTCTTCTAGGATATCTGGGCTTGATTCTTGATCTTGGTTGATAAGTACCTGAAAAGAAGACTACCGTTAGGGTGCTGGGGGTTTCCCAGCTACAGCCCTCCGGTGTGAGAGTCAGTAACAGGGTAATATATGGTATGCCGGAGCTAGGCGTTCCCTTAAGCTTCCGGTGAGTGTATAGAGAGTAATCCCAAGGTGTGTTTTGTATCTCACCAGCAATATAGTAAGTTTGCAATGTTAAGTTATCTTACCTTTCTTGAAGGGAAAGGTTTCCTTATATAGTAGCTTAGATTTGGGAATCATGATTGGTATGAAGGTCCCAACTGGTGGGGCTTGTTCCCTGGTCGGCTTGTTGGCAGTTCCTGAGTGGTCAACAGATTGCGTATGCAGTGTGGATTGTAGGCGGTTAAATAAGCCGATAAGGTATAGCGGCTTGCATGGCTTGCTCGGCTCTTGTGGAGAAGGCACCTGGATGCTATGTACATGCTACGGGCTAAACCGGTCTTATCTCAGAGAAGCTGTCGGCCGAGCATAGGTGATCCTCGATCGTATGGTCGGGTGTTGACTCATGATCGCTGATTGTGCTCGGCAGGTTGTGGTCGCCGGTACTTCATCGACTGGTTAGTGGTTGTCGATGATGGTTGATTGGGGAATGGTCTTCGGCCCTTGGTGGGACCAGCCCAAGTCTAACTGGAATCCATGTGGTCGCTCCACGTAGGGGGACCCAGGTCGGGTCCCATCAATAGCCCCTGAGTTTCCAAGTGCGAGGATTTATCCTTAGCTTGGAAAGTTTAATCGAATATCATGCTAGATTTGTTTGTCTTTGATCTTTGCTAGGCTTCCTCGATTCTCTGTTCATTTCTGTTTGTGGTTTCTAACTTTGATTTGCTCGCTTGGCCGTTCGGTTTTTCGTAGTCGATCACTTTGCTGTCGAGGATGATGAAGGAGTAATTAGTGGAATTTTCCTAGGAAATTGGTCCGCCGTATGCATTAAATGCACGGTATTCGAGGAGTCGCAGGTAATGATTCATAATTACTTTTCCCAAAATGTGACGACGTCTGGTTTATTGAAACGTCGTCGGTTTGCAGTCATTTTGTGCATAGTGCTCGCCTACGTGTCGATCAGCGGATGGTTTGGTAAGGATCCGCGTGCTTTTGGTCGGGTCGACCCGGGCAAATCGGGTTGATATAAAAGCACGATTTTCCCGGTTTTTCACTTCACTCTTCTGTTGCACTCTTCTTCAACTTCTTCTAACTCAAAACGGGCGAAAAACTCTTCCTGCTATTTTCCCTATTTCTGACAATTCCAGCCGTTCTTTTGTTGTAAAATCCTAGTTTCCAGGTTCGCCCTTTCTTCTTTTCTTCCTTTTGATACAAATTTCGTGGGTTTTAACTTTGTATTGAGTGTTTTTCTGGTTTTTGCAGTTTTTTCCGGTGAGTTCTGCGTTTTCCGATACACCGGAACTTCATTCCTTGGTGTCTGTCAATCTTCCCAGTCCTCGCACAACCTCCTGCTTTTTCTTTGCTCGTTCTTGATCTCAATCCTTTACACAGGTACTTTGTTCTTTCCTTTTCCTCTTACTCGCTCTTCGATCTGCTAGGCTTCTAGGGTTAGGTTTTTATGAGCCCTGTAACTGCCCTTTCTGTTTTTGCTCCGAGCGAAACCTCTTCCTCGTCCTCGCCCAGCTCTTCGACAGCCTTTCAACGCAGTATGAGGACCAAGCATGTTAGCCCGGGTCCGGTGTATGCTCGGTCTCCCGCGACCAAGAGATTGTATTCGCAAACCGACGGCGCTTGGTCGCTGGTTAAACCGAGCCAAGCGGTGCCATTACTCGTCAATGGTGGTTATCGCATGGAGGGTTTGCCCACCCTTTCTGACAAACAATATGCCGCCGAAGATATTCCGGTTGGGGCGCCTATGCGGGTGTGCTCGGACACGGCCAAGGCCCTCCGTTACCTGTTCAATCAATATTATCGAGAAATAGTTGCCCAGGAAGTGGTCGAGGCGAACAAGGCCCTAGCCGCCGAGAAACGAGGGGAGAGCTCTTCAGCTGCTGCCCCAGTCGAAGAAGTTTCGGCGGAGGCCGACAATGCTCCTGCTCGAAGGGTATTGAGGGAATGGAGGAATAATATTTATCCTCTCGATGTAGATAACTGGGACGATCAGTACAACCACAGTCGGAAAATATTCCGGGGATCCACCCCCAGCAATTTGATTAGCATGGATGATTTGAGGGCGAGGAAAGATAGAGTAGGTTTTTACATTTCTTTCTTTGAGGCCGGTCTTCGACTGCCTCTCGACCCTCTTATGTGCGAGCTTCTAGAAGAAGCGGGTGCCCACCCTCTCGATCTTTCCCTGAACCTCGTTCGATACTTGATCTCCTTTGCGGCCTGTGTCCGAATGCTCGGATTTGAGCCGACTCTGCCCCTCTTTAAAACTTATTTTGCGGTGACAAAATCTCTGAAGCGCCTCCAATGCAAGCATCACAACCGAGGAATAAATCTGTTCGCCAAGCCTCCGAGTAAAATAGGGCACTGGGACGAGAAGGTTCTGTTGTTGGAGAGTAGATATGGGTGGAATTTCCCGGTGCCTCGCCTTTCTAATGAAGAGATTAAATCATTCTCCCCGGCTGGGATTTTGGACGAGTACGAGGAATCTGCTCGTAAGGCTATCGAGGATTTCCTCAGAGTGAGAGGGATGGGGCCTGCTCGGGTATTTGACTGGAATTCCATAAGTGTAGATGAAAGTCTGTTGAGGATGGTCGGGATGACGACCAAGAAGTTTAAGGGGCTAGATGTTCGATGTGAGGTCCCCGAGTACATCCAGTACCCCGGGTGGTCGATGCACGAGGGTAATAAGTTCCAGTCGGACTGCCCTGTGTGCATAGAGAACACATTCTTCCTCGAAGGTTGTGGAAGTATACCATTGCTTTGTAGCTTTTATTTGATCTTTATTCTCTTAGCTTTCCTTTGATAGATTTTGTGCTTGTGCTAACTAATTCTTTTGCTCGTTTCAGATATGATCGATATAGACGCCCTCACAGGCAAATCAGCCCGGCGAGACCAAAGGGTCACTCGTCGCCAGACTTTGAGGGATCGACCCCAAAAGGCCTATCCGCCAACCCCGCCAACCGAGCGAGCAAGGGTCGGGTCTTGGCTCCTGACGGCTCCTCGGCCGGCGCCACCAGGATTAGTACCCGGGAAAGGAGTAAACCCCCCGCCCCCGCCCCAGCCAAGAAAGTCTCTGAGCCTATGGCTCCTGCTTCCTTTGCCCAGCCCGCCTCTATTGAGAGTGCACCAGTTCCTCAAAGGAAAAGACAATTGATCGTGGACGCTTTTGAGGATGACGAGCAAAGCGAAAAGTCTACCCGTCCCCCTGCTGAGAAGAAACTGAAAGGCAAAGGCAAAGCTGTGTCCTCCTCGGCTAGCGAGGAGACAGTCCCCTGGTTGAGGGATGATTTTGTGGGGCCGACCACCCGAGCTGCAGGGACCCAGCTCGCCAAGGATTTCACGGATATCCCCGTCCTTCAAAACTTTGACGTTTGTCGTCGTGATTCCCCCATGGCCCTAGCCGGGCAAGGGCTAGTGGTCCGAGCTCAGGTCGGGGATATGGTCGGGATTGCCAACTCTTTGCCCCCTGCTGAGGGCATGGGACGAATTGTCCTGTGCATAAGCGAGGTGATGTTCTTCGCCTCTTTTCTTTTCCCTTTGTTGTTTATTTTGTCAATTGTTCCTTTTGCTGATATTCGTTGTATTTTCTGTAGATTTGCTCTTTTGTATCTTCATTGGCCACTCGAGCCGACGCGTCTGCTATTGAGGCTAATAAGTTGAAGACTCAGGCCCAAGCTGATAAGGACGAGATTGAGCTCCTACAGGGTCAAGTGGCCTCCCTGACAAGTGAACATGCAAAGGGGGAAGCCCAGCTGAAAGAGTCTTCGACCCAAATGACTCGCCTAAACGAAGCCAAGGACTCGGCTGAGGCTCGTGCTAAGGTTGCAGAGAAGAGGGCCGGTGATGCTGAGGAGAAGGCCAAACAGGCTGAGGAGAGGACTGCCGTGGCCGAGCTGAGGGCCAAAGTTGCTAGTTTGGAGGGACAGGTCGAGGACGCGAAGGTCGCGACTTTCAAATCTTTTGAGGGGACCGAAGATTTCAATAAAGAAATCGTCGTTTATTATGATCGGGCGGTTCGGCATATGCTTCGAGTGGCCGCTGCTTCGGGGATGAGTCTGGGCACCATAGTCGAGTGGGGTAGTGAGAATTTCATCGGCGATGCTGCTCGGCAAGGCCATGAGATGATCCCTTTTACAGAGGACGAGTTGGAGATGTTGCGGGCAGCGGATGTCAGATATAATATGGAGGAATGGGTGCCCCCCACTCCCTGGTCGCTGGATGTCATGGCCCTTACAAAGGCTGTGGAGAAAGGTGAGGAGGTGGACTTCGACCCGGAGCTCAAGTTAAGACAGTTTATGGGCGAAGGCGAACACTCCAACCGAGCTGAGTTCGAAATAGCGTCCATGGCCGCCGAACAACATGTTCTTCCCTCACCCCCTCGTGAGACCGAGGTCGCCAATCTCCTCGAATAGCTTCTTATTTTGCCTCGCTGTGTCGAGTGGTCCCAGGCGACTGTGCCTTCACTTCAAACAATTTTTATGTCTTTAAACAATTTTTGCTTATTCGTTTTGGTCGATTAAAACGAGCTATATATGAATGAATTTTACTTGTTTTTATTTTTAGCTTTATTTCTAACTATGCTCGCGTGCCGAGGACAGTCAAAGATAGCTTTATTTGTTTCTTTTTATATAGTCGCTTTTTCCTTCGTATAATAATCCTTGGAACTCTCCCACATCCATACGAGGATGGGAATAAGTACTTTGACTTATTTATCGTTTTTGTTGGCCTTCCTCGTCTACCGAGGATAAGGTCTTTTTCCCACCTCCGTACGAGGATGGGAATGAGTACTTGACTCATTTGTCGTTTTTGTTGGCCTTCCTCGTATCACAGGGGATAAGGTCTTTTCCCACCTCCGTTCGAGGATGGGTCCTATTGCATCTCCGTTCGAGAATGAAAATAGGTGGTTACACTAGCTTTCAGAAAATAAAACTTATCATTCACTAGGCTTGCAATTTTTACAAAAAGTTACCTCAATGATAATATGCCTTGAGATGATCGGCATGCCAAGGATTTTTAAAAGGTGTACCATCTAGCTCGGCCAACCTGTAGGTTCCTTCTTTCACAATGCTAATTATTCTGAATGGACCCTCCCAATTTGGAGACAGCTTATTTCTTCCCACCTTTCTGCCTGTAGCTTCAATCTTCCTCATAACCAAGTCTCCGACTAAAAAGGCTCTCAATTTAACTTTTTTGTCATGGTGAATCTTTGTGAGCTTCTTGTAATTGATCATTCTGAGTCGGGCCTCTAGTCGCCTTTCTTCGAGGTTATCGGATCGGTATGCGGATAAGTCATTGTTGATCGAATAAGGTAACCGAATGGTGGGAAGGGCTAACTCGACTGGAGCCATTGCTTCCGAGCCATATGTTAATGCAAACGGGGTTTCACCAGTAGATCCTCGCGCCGATGTTCTAATTCCCCATAGCACGATTGGTAACTGTTCTAACCAGCTCCCCTTCTTCTCGTCTAAATTTCGCTTCAAGGCGTGCATGATCTTCTTATTCCCTGCCTCTGCCTGGCCATTGCCTTGTGGATGAGCTACCGAAGACATTCTGTGTTTAACGTTTAGCCGATCACAACTTGCTGTAAATTTTTTAGAAAATTGAGTGCCATGGTCGGAGGCGATCATCAGGAAGTCCAAATCGGACGAGAAAATCTGCTCGTAAGTGAACCTGATTGCCTGATCCTCGGTTATACTAGCAAGTGGCTTTGCTTCTATCCATTTGGTGAAGTAGTCAACCGCTACTATCACATACTCGCACCCATATTTTGCTTTAGGAAAGGGACCAATAAGATCAATTCCCCACATGTCAAAGGGCCATGCCGCAACTCTTGGAGTTTGTAAGCGAGGGTGAGGAATGTTTGCAAATCTTTGGCATTTATCACACTTCCTTACATATTCCGCTGCGTCTCTCCTCATGCTCGGCCAATAATACCCGTGGAAATTCATCTTGTCCGACAGGGTCCTCGCCCCAGGGTGTCCCCCACACTCGCCCTCATGCACCTCGGCCAGCAAATCGTTTACTATTTCTGGTCGTATGCATCGAAGGAGAGGTTTAGTGTTCGACCGCTTATAAAGCATGCCTCCAATGACCGAGTATCTACACGCTCGGTTTCGATTATTGGGCTTCACTTTTCCTTACGGTAGAGTGCCCGCTCAATGTAATCTTTAATGTCGTCGATCCAACATCTTGGAGTTTCAGCGACGACCATAACTTCTTCATAGCTAATGGCTGGGATCTTGAGGAACATGAGCTCGATACTAGGAGGGACCTCTTCGGCCTCCGAGGATGCAATTTTAGAGAGATGATCAGCTCGGGAATTTCCCTCTCTGAGGATCTGTTCTAACTCCCAATACTTGAAACGAGTCAACAGTTTCTGTGTCAATTGTTGGTACTTAGCCAATATTGGGTGATTTGCTTCGTATTCACCCAGTATTTGTTTCACCACCAACTGAGAGTCGCTGTAGATCACTATATCTTCAGCCCCCAAGGCTAATGCGAGCTCGATTCCAGCGATCAGGGCTTCATATTCGGCCTGGTTATTTGATGTCTTGAACTGGAATCTTAAAGCCATGTCGATTTCTCCTGAATCTGGGATACTCAATGAGAGCCCAGCTCCACTCCTTTCTGCTCCTGCAGATCCATCCACGAACAAGGTCCAATATAAAAGTGGCCTTGTTTTTGTTTGCTCGCCAGATGTTGTCGCTTTTATGCTCGCTGGGGTAATTCTTTGAGCATTCTCTTGCTTGCCTTCTGGCCGAGTAAACGAAGTCTCAGCTATAAAGTCGGTCAAGACCTGTGCTCGGATCATTTTTCTGGCCTCATAGCTGATGTCATACCCGGAAAGCTCTACCGACCATTTCAACATCCTGCCCGCCATATCGGGTTTATGCATGATCTTCCTTAAAGGGAAATCGGTGTAAACTATGATTGAGTGCGCTTGGAAGTAAGCTTTTAATTTCCGTGCAGCGATGATCAGAGCGAGAACCAATTTTTCGACCTCTAAATATCTCCCCTCAACATCTGTAAGCGCATGAGAGACGTAGTAGATCGGCCTCTGGATGTTATCTTCCTCTCTAACCAAGACTGCAGCAACAGCTGAGTCCGAGGCAGCCAGATAGATATATAGTTTCTCCTCGGGTATCGGAATCTTGAGGTGGTGGTCGGCCAGATACTCCCTAAGCTCTTCGAAAGCTTTCGTGCAATCCTTTGTCCATTCAAATTTTCTGCCCCCTTTCAATACCTTAAAGAAGGGCAAGCTCTTTTCAGCGGATTTGGCGATGAAGCGGCTGAGAGCAGTGATCCGACCATTAAGCTGTTGGACATATTTAATCGAGGATGGTACGTCCATGGTCGTCAGGGCTTTTATCTTCTCTGGATTAGCCTCAATTCCTCTCTCATTCACCATATAGCCGAGGAACTTTCCCTCTGTCACACCAAATGCACATTTGGCCGGGTTGAGCTTCATCTTGTTCTTTCGCAGATTTGAGAAAGTTTCTCTCAAATCTTTGGCATGGTCGGAATGCTTCGTTTTGATAACCATGTCATCAATGTAGGCTTCCACATTTCTGCCCAACTGGTCCCCGAACACTTTATTCACCATTCTCTGGTATGTAGCCCCCGCGTTCTTGAGGCCAAAAGGCATCATTGTGTAGCAATACAACCCGCTCGGAATCTTTGTGTGTATCAGTCGGCCAACCACATCGATCGATGATATCCTGAATATGCATCTACAAAACTCAGAATTTTGTGCCCCGATATGGAGTCCACAAGTTGGTCGATTCGGGGTAATGGATACCAATCTTTTGGGCAAGCTTTATTTAGATCGGTAAAATCTACACACATTCGCCATTTCCCGGTTACTTTTTTCACCATAACTACATTTGCTATCCAGGTTGCATACAAGACTTCTTTAATAATTTTGGCTTTCAACAACTTCGACACTTCTTCCTTGATAGATGTCTGCTTTTCCGAGGAGAAAATTCGTGCCTTTTGTTGTATTGGGATGAAGTCTGGGTCGATGCTCAACTAGTGCATAAGCGACGTCCTCGCTAATCCCCTCCATATCATCGATCCTCCAGGCGAACACATCCAAGCTTTCTTTTAGTAACTTGATGATCGCTGCTCGCTCTTCCTTGGGGATTTCCCTTCCTACTCGGACCTTCTGCTCGGGGAAATCGAGGTTGATCACGATTTCATCCAAGTCATCGTTAGGCTCGATGGCTGGTTGATGATCAATGTCCAGGCTTTCAATAGTGATTACTTTGGTGATAGCCGGGTCTTTGATATGACCGACTAGAAGGTCTTCGGCTTTCCCCTTTTTGAGCGAGCTGGCGTTCCCAGCTCGCTTGCTCCATGGAAACGACGAGCTGGCGTTCCCAGCTTGTGTCTCGGGCCACTTGTGCGAGCTGGCGTTCCCAGCTCGCTTTAATTGCTAGGCGTGAGTGGGTTCGGGAAATGTTGGTAATATTTCCCCTTCTGTTTCTCGACTTCTTTTGGTCGATCTACTGACTTCGACCACCTCTCCTTCAGGCATGGAAATCACCACTTTTCTTTTTGGGTTTTCTCCTTGTAGATATATTCCAAAGTACTTGACGCATCATTCAAAACCATTCCAATCCCTTTTTCAGCAGGGTATTTGACTCTTTGATGAGCCATGGATGCGACCATTTGAAATTTTGTCTGGGAGGGTGAACCAAGTATGGCGTTATATGGGGATGGTAGGTCAAGTACTAGAAAATCAATCTCCTCCGTTCGAGGAGTATTGGTCTCTTCCCCGAGGATCACCGAGAGCGTGATGATTCCTTTCACCGCCACTTTATGCCCGGTGAAACCCTCCAACTGTACATTGCTCGGTCTGAGGTGGGCGTTCCCCAACCCCATTTCCTTAAAGCATGCGTAATCTGAGGATATCCTTCACCTTTGTATCTATGAGAACTTCGCTTCACCTCGCTATTGTGAATCCTCACTCGCGAGTCGAGGGTTGTTAGCGGCGATCGACTAGGCTGCGAGCTCGCCTGGCCAGAAGGTGATTCCTCCTGCTTCATCAGATCGCGGCATCATGTGAACCACATGCTACAAATTGTAAATCATGTTTTTTAGCTGGGTTCCACTTGGTGACGCTTCCCTAATTGTATTAATCACGTTCCTCGGTCCTCCATTATCAGGCCGAGGATTCTGATGTCTTTCTGGCTCTCTCGGCCTGTCTTGTTGGTCATTTCCCTTTCGCTCAAACCTTCTGAGCTCGCCTTTGTCAATCAACTTTTGGATGACCTTTTTCAAGTTGATGCAGTCCTCGGTCGTATGCCCGATATCTTTGTGGTAGGCACATCGTTTGTTGGGGTTGCGAGGGTACCGAGTTTCCTTCAATGGGTAAGGTCTACCAATTTTATCCTGGTCGAGCAGGACATTCATTATGTGCTCGCGGCTAGCATTGAGTGGGGTCCAGTCAACATCGTCCCACACATTTTTCCCTCTATTATCATCCCCCTTGTTGTTGGATCCTCGATTCCCTTTGTTCGAGCTGTCCTGAGTTCGGTGCCCTCCTTCCTGCTCTTTCTTCTTTCCTTCTTTCTTCTCACTCCCTTCCTTCTTCGCATCTTCGGTATTGATTACCCGAATTGCATGGGCATACATTTCCCCGATCGAGGTTTGGTCGCGTAACATCATTTCCTGCCTGATCAACCCCTGTTGTAGGCCCGAGATGAAGCACATCTTAATGGACTCCTCTGAAATATATGGTATCTGATCCACCATGGCCATAAACTTATCCATGTAGAGTTGATTGGATTCATTAATCCGCTGTTGGATCCCACACAGGTCGGTTTGCTTCTTGGTGAGTCGGCCGAGGCAAGCGGTTGACAAACAACATTGCTGCTGAATTCGTCCCAACTTTCCACGGAATCCAGTGGCAGGCCTGTATACCATTTCAGAGCCTTCCCTTCAACGTCCCTGCAAAAATCTTTCCCCAAGCATCCTCATCTTCGGGAGCAACTGCGTTCATCTTTACCTCAAAGCTAGCCATATGATCTATGGCATTGGTGAGGCCTTGGTATGGCTCGAAAATAGGGATCTTTTTGTCTGGGAGAGGAGCTTTCCTCATTCTTTCCTGGAACGGGCCATTCTTAGCAGGAGGCAATAGCATAGGTTTTCCCTTCTCCATGGCCTCTAGTCGACCTTTTAAAAATTTTACCTCCTGCTCGACAGCCAAGGAAGGTTTACTGGTTGATACTTGTACCTCGGTGGTCGCGTTCCGACCATTCCTGGGGTATCCTGCACCTGGTTGCTGGGAATGTGTGCAATGCCCACATGTTCTAGTTTTGTTCGCCTCTGTCCTCGGTCTAGATTCCCCTTCTTCGCTCCTTTCACGTGCTCGCCGGGAGCGCTTAGATTCATTGGGAAATGTTAGTCGGCTTTGAACACTAGGCTTAGGTGCTTGCTCGCTCGCTCTCTTTCCCAGCCTGGACTTTGCACTGGGCCGGGATAAAGCTTTCCCTTTTCCCTTCCCTTTTGAGATGGCGTCTTGGATGGTCGGGGTTTGCTCTTCTTGAGGCACAGTGGTAGCTTTTATCTTTTGCTGGAGCTCGTACATTTTGAGCTCAGCTTCTTGAATTCCAGCGAAGTAAGATTTCTGGCGTTCCCAGAATTTTACTTCCGCAAGGAGTTTTTCTTGTTCAGTAGGTCTTTCTTCCTCCGTTCGAGGTTGATCCACCTGAGCCTCCTCGTCGATATTATGAACGACACTTGGCTGGCCTGCTGTTGCTTTCGAGGTGATCGGATCTATGTCCATATCTGTTAATTTGCTTGCTGGTGAGGGTGGTAGTTTGTTCGCTCCTGGTTGGTTTTGCTTGGTAGGAGTTTGTTGATCCATTGATTGTAAAGTTTCACTTGGTCGTTCCCGGGAACGGAACCACTTGATCACGCCACGAAGACGGGGTGACTGAGCTGGCAGTCCATGTAATGGACCTGAGCTGACGTGTCCGACTCTTTGGGGTCACGTCGGTGTAGTGGGTACCGGTGGTACTGATTCTTCTAGGATATCTGGGCTTGATTCTTGATCTTGGTTGATAAGTACCTGAAAAGAAGACTACCGTTAGGGTGCTGGGGGTTTCCCAGCTACATCCCTCCGGTGTGAGAGTCAGTAACATGGTAATATATGGTATGCCGGAGCTAGGCGTTCCCTTAAGCTTCCGGTGAGTGTATAGAGAGTAATCCCAAGGTGTGTTTTGTATCTCACCAGCAATATAGTAAGTTTGCAATGTTAAGTTATCTTACCTTTCTTGAAGGGAAAGGTTTCCTTATATAGTAGCTTAGATTTGGGAATCATGATTGGTATGAGGGTCCCAACTGGTGGGGCTTGTTCCCTGGTCGGCTTGTTGGCAGTTCCTGAGTGGTCAACAGATTGCGTATGCAGTGTGGATTGTAGGCGGTTAAATAAGCCGATAAGGTATAGCGGCTTGCATGGCTTGCTCGGCTCTTGTGGAGAAGGCACCTGGATGCTATGTACAGGCTACGGGCTAAACCGGTCTTATCTCAGAGAAGCTGTCGGCCGAGCATAGGTGATCCTCGATCGTATGGTCGGGTGTTGACTCATGATCGCTGATTGTGCTCGGCAGGTTGTGGTCGCCGGTACTTCATCGGCTGGTTAGTGGTTGTCGATGATGGTTGACTGGGGAATGGTCTTCGGCCCTTGGTGGGACCAGCCCAAGTCTAACTGGAATCCATGTGGTCGCTCCACATAGGGGGACCCAGGTCGGGTCCCATCAGCAAATATAAATTATGCCTCAAAATTCAAAAGTTTGCGTTTATATTGATGACTTTAATGACTTAAAAATATTATATGACTTTAATGACTTAAAAATGAGATACAATTTATGATAGTGAAGAACTACAGCTAAAGGTGTCAAAATGGGTCATGCTCGGCTGCAAATTGGGCCAACACTATAAGTACCAATACGAATACGTCACAATAATCTTATCGTGCCTAATATTAAGATCTAAACACGACATGATAAAAATATGAAAAGTATGGCACAACATGATAATCAATAGACACAATAAGAAAAAAAAAAGTCTGATTTATTTAGTCAGAGTTATTAAGCACGTTAAGCCCAATAAACATGATAAAATATATAATTTTAATTTTTTAGTACAGATTTTAAAATTTTATCAATAGAAATAGTCAAGTAGTTTAAATGTCACAAATATTCAAATGATAAAAACTATGAAACAATTGTGAAAATAGTTTGAAAGAAGTGAACAATAGTCAACAATGTCTATTAAATTTTTTAAAAAATATTTAAAAAACATATACATTTTAGTTATCGTGTATTACCGCGCTTATCGGTAAATTATATAAAACTATGAAATAATCATGAAACCACTTAACCGAACCAAACAAAACAAAACCAATAAGTTTGGTTCGGTTTTGGTCAAACAATTCAGTTTCTGTTTTAAAAATTGAAAAAACGTTAAGTTCAATTCGGTCACAATTTTTTATATCGAACCAAACCAAACCAACAAAACCAAACCAAAACTTATTATGTTTATATATGCAGAGTGTCACTTTTTACTATTAACAATATCACTTTATAGTATAAAATGTACTTCCTCCGTCCCTAAATTATCGTCCTCCTTTCCTTTTTCGTCCGTCCCAAAATAATTGTCCACTTAGAAACTTACCTTTTTAGAACATCACTTTTACCACTTTACCCTTACTTTTTCACCTTACTTTAATTATGAGCCACATATACATGAGCTTTAAAGGAAACTACACATTAAACCAATATAAATAATCAAGTCAATTGTTTTTTCTTAATCTGTGCGTTGGGTCAAGCAGGACAATAAATTAGGGACGGAGGGAGTATCACTTTTGGCCTTAGAAGTGTCACTTTACATTTTTAATGAAAATTATAATTTTAATCTTAAATATGTTACTTTTACTTTGAAAAGTGTCTCATTTTAAAAAAATGAAAATCATTACGTTTGGCATTAAAGTGTTATTTTATAACATTAAAATTATCCATTTTTAGCATTAAATGTGTTACTTTTGACCCTACAAGTGTTATTTTATCTTATAAATAAAAATTGTCGTTATTGAACTTAAAAGTGTCACTTTTTACCATTGAAAGTGTCACGTTTTAGTATTAAATGTGTCACTTTTGACAATCAACGTTAGTTTTAAAGTGATACATTTTAATATTAAATGTGTCACTTTTTAGTATTAAGAGTGTTAATTTGTATTTTAATGAGAATTATAATAAATTTCCCTTTATGGTGTCACTTTTAACCTTAAAATGTGTAACTTTTGTCTTTTCAAGGTCCCTCCCACCAATTTACTAACTTTAAGAGTTTCGACGTGGACCATCTCAACCAATGCATTTTTATGATTTTTTGTAATATGTTTTTTTTATTTATTATGATCCGTAAATTTCTAAATGGGACTCCGTCTTACGGATCTAGGATACGTAAGATCGTCTTACACAAGTCTTTGTCTTTTCTTAATATAACCAATGTGCTCAATAATTTGGCACGATATGATCCTTACCGTCAACGCCCGAGATGCATGGAACTGGTTTCGGCAGCCTCCGAGGGCGGCGATATCACAAAGAGGGTCGCCTACTCGAAATGAATTTGCCTATAGTTTCATTTTTGAATCAATCCTATTGAGAATTTACACAAGGTAATTACCAATCATGGAGTGATTGGGGGAAATCTAGTACGGAAACTAACGTATCGTGAAAAATAAAATTTATCAGGTAAGACTTTGGTTTAGGTTAACAATTCTTTGCAAATAGTTCGTATTTGATAGTCAAAATTTTTAAGACAATGACACATTTAGTAGTCCATTAGTAATAAACTAGTTTATACCCGTGCGATGAACGGTTCAAATTAATAATATTTTTGTTTGCAAAAGTTATGTATTATAAGATGATTTTATAAACTAGTTATAAGTAATTAAATTTTAAATTAGAATACTTTGAACAAAAACTAAAATAATATAAATATTGAAATTGATCAATGAATGCGTAATTGAAAGATTTGCTTAGGAATTTTCTGTAGAAAAAAACCTTAAGAAATAAAAATAATTAATGAATATAGATTAATTAGTAATTTTCTAGTGAAATTGATCATTTTAATAAATAGTTGTCATGTGGCAGCAATACCATCTGTTAGTAGTAATTAATAAGAATTAAACTTTCATCTACCAACGATGTAGAATCTTTTATAGACAAACGAATTTTTGAACATGACACGTGGACAACCAAAATATAAGTAAATCAAGACAGATATTCTGATTGATACATGTCATGATCTAATGACCGATTGTGTAAAAAAATTCAACACAATCGGTGAATGAAAATTTTATCAATTAATAGTTAATAGATATATATTAATAGAAAAAAAGTTGATATAAAAATGCGCCGTAAACAACTTATATAAATAAAATAGTAGAAAATTGAAAATTAATAAAAATAAAAAAGTTTCCATCAAATTAAACTTGTATAAATAAAAAAGAATATAGTCTAGTTTTAAATTAAGTTATATTTGATAAAAGAATTTTTTTTTAATTTTATAGAAAGTTAACACGTGACAGCCATTTAACTAAAAGCTACCACGTGGCAGCAAAAATTATATTTTATTAATAGTTAATAGAACAGATTGAATTTGATCGTTCAAATGTGTAATTAAAAGATTTGCGTATGAATTTTCTTTAGAAAAATGAATTTTAAAAATAAAACAATTAATAGATAATGGATAATAGATAATAGATATAGATTAATTAACAATTTATCTGGTGAAATTAATCATTTTAACTAAAGCCATCATGTGACAGCGTGACTTCTCTTAATAGTAAGTAATATTAAATTTTAATCCATCTACGGTGTAAGATATACATAAATAGATGATAGAGAAGTTGAAGCTATCATTCATTACTCATATGATATTTTTTTTATCTACTTCAACCTAGAACTGGACATATAACTTATTCCTTCAACAAATTCTTTTCTTGAGGTGTTCCAGTCCTTAAACACTTACTATATAATCTTTAACATATTATTTTTTTCTAGTTCTTGTTTAAACATTCATTGTATTCTTCTTTACTTCTTCCTAACCTTTAAAGGAGTATTTGATTGTTGCACGAGCTTGATTATTCATTAATCATACTCCTCAGACACTCGTTTTTGTTGTACACGGATCCGTTAGTGATCACTTAGAATTTCAATATATTTAGTGCACTTCAAAATCCAAGTTTGATTAACTTGGTAGTGGGCGTAGCGGTTTTTACTGTGAACCACTCCAAATATCATGTCCCATATCTTCTAATTGATAGAACGGTTTCTCACACTTATGTAGCCTCAATCTACTTAAGTGTAAGTCAGTTACATTCTTGTATCATTTACTTAGTTGTCATATATATCGTCTTTCAATTCAGTTCTTATACTTTAGTTATTAATAGAAAACCAAGTTGTTTTACGTTTAGCAGCTGCTACATGCTGATTTTATATCAGCTGTTGAAAACTTATCTTTCCCGCTGTAACTTTTGAAGGTGTTCAAAATAACTCTTAAGTTTTTTAAAAGACTATTCACCCCCCATTCTAACCCGTTTGAAAGCCGAACTTTTTAAGAAAATGATATTTTTATTAGTCTATTAGTAATAAAACTAGTTTATACCCGTGCGATGCACGGTTCAAATAATATTTTTCTTTGCAAAATTTATTTATTATAAAATGATTTTCTAAACTTGTTATAAGTAATTAAAATTTTAAATTAGAATGCTTTGAAAAAAAAACTAAAATAATGTAAATATTGAAATTGATCAATGAATATGTAATTGAAAGATTTGTTTAGGAATTTTCTGTAGAAAAAAAACTTAATAAATACAGTAATTAATAATTAACAGGCCCACAGGTTTATCTTTTAAGGAAATACTGTCAATTACAACCTGGAAACCGTTAACCCATCTAACCCAACCTAAAAATTACTCAACCCAACCTATTAATATTTTGGGTTGAAACGAATAACCCTCCGTTTCAACCCAAAAATATTAACGAGTCGGGTTAAAGCGGATCGAACTTGTTACCCATTTTAACCTGACATCTTTTACTCTATAAATTTATGAAAATTTGGGAGAAAATCTGAATTAAGACGGGATGTCACGTTTTAGCCCTTTATTCGCTTAACCTGGCCCATTTCGACCGTTTGATATTCGAATTTTAATGCGTTTCAACTCGTCACACGTTCAACCCGACCCATACCTAACCCAACAGATGAGGAGCTGCATATTCACTTTTTTTTTTTTTGAATAATAGATGAAAATCATGTGAATAATTACTCTACATGTTCGAATTGGATATAATTTTGTGAAAGGAAATAAAAATGTTTAGCTTTTATTTCTTTTTTATAATAGAAATAGAAACACCTATCAAATGTGTTTTTATTTTTCGTTCAAAATAAAAAAGAAATAGAAACGAAGTGAAACAGAAACATGCGAATAATAAAAAGAAGAAATAAAAATGTTTCTTGACTATTGGTCGCCGAGCCTAGTAAACAAAATGCCTTCAACACTTGCAAAATTCAGTTTTTTTTAATAGCTATTTAATAGTATTAACAGATTGTAATGTTCAAAAGCACCAGTGGTCTAGTGGTAGAATAGTACCCTGCCACGGTACAGACCCGGGTTCGATTCCCGGCTGGTGCATGCGAGCTATGACGATATGTCAATCGCAATGGCTGGGTCCGTTGCTTGATCTGAATCAATAATGATTCTTAAAGGCTTCACTGAGCTCTTTGTTTATTTTTATTCTTTTTTTTTTTCATTTTTTCTTTCATTTATGTATCCTAGAGGGCACTTTCAAAACTCAAATGTTCTTTTTTCTTTACATTCCCTAGACTTTCAAAACTCAAAATTGTTTCAATTATAAATAACCCCCCTCAATTATGGATCGAGTTTGAATTGTGTCCTTCAATTACTAATTGATTAACTGAAACAATATACCGCTCTGAATCAATAGTGATTCTGAAAGGCTTCACTGAGCTCATTGTTTATTTTTCATCTTTTTTTTTTTTTTTTCATTTTTTCTTCTTTTTTTCTTACATTTATGTATCCTAGAGGGCACTTTCAAAACTCAAATGTTCTTTTTTCTTTACATTTATATACCCCTAGACTTTCAAAACTCAAAATTGTTTCAATTATAAATAACACCCCTCAATTATGGGTCGAGTTTGAATTGTGTCATTCAATTACTAATTGATTAACTGAAACAATATACCGCTCAATTACGTATTATTTTTTCCATAATTTTATAGCTTTGTCGATTGACTTTAGCTAACTAGAGATCTTGATTGATCCGACGGCAAATCCAACTGTCGTGGACCCAGACATATAACTCCCTTCAATTATGGGTCAAGATGGAATTGCACCCCCTCAACTACCATTTTAAGTTGTATCCACTCAATAACATACTCCCTCTGTTTCTAAATTATGATTCTGAAAGGCTTCACTGAGCTCATTGTAAATTCTTTTTTTTTTTCATTTTTTCTTTCTTCTTTTTTTCTTACATTTATGTATCCTAGAGGGCACTTTCAAAACTCAAATGTTCTTTTTTCTTTACATTCCCTAGACTTTCAAAACTCAAAATTGTTTCAATTATAAATAACTCCCCTCAATTATGGATCGAGTTTGAATTGTGTCCTTCAATTACTAATTGATTAACTAAAACAATATACCGCTCTGAATCAATAATGATTCTGAAAGGCTTCACTGAGCTCATTGTTTATTTTTCATCTTTTTTTTTTCATTTTTTCTTTCTTCTTTTTTTCTTACATTTATGTATCCTAGAGGGCACTTTCAAAACTCAAATGTTCTTTTTTTCTTTACATTTATGTACCCCTAGACTTTCAAAACTCAAAATTGTTTCAATTATAAATAACACCCCTCAATTATGGATCGAGTTTGAATTGTGTCATTCAATTACTAATTGATTAACTGAAACAATATACCGCTCAATTACGTATTATTTTTTCCATAATTTTATAGCTTTGTCGATTGACTTTAGCTAACTAGAGATCTGGATTGATCCGACGGCAAATCCAACTGTCGTGGACCCAGACATATAACTCCCTTCAATTATGGGTCAAGATGGAATTGCACCCCCTCAACTACCATTTTAAGTTGTATCCACTCAATAACATACTCCCTCTGTTTCTAAATTATTTTCTTTGACCAACACACCGTTTAAGAAAATGTAATTGACTGTATTATAAATATTTATGTAATGTGTTGTTTCCTTTAATACCCTTGTATATGTGGTTCTAATTAAAATATGTATAAAAAGTAAGATATAGTGGTAAAAGTGTTTTCATAAAAAAATATGAAAAAGATAATTATTTTGGAACCAATAAAAGAAGAAAGGAGGGCAATTATTTAAAAACGAGGAGGTATTATTTTGACCATAATATCAGATCAGTTTGAGATTTTGGGAAGTCGAATGATTTTGATTTTGTTTGATTTGCGGTTTGACATGTCAAGTCGAGTCAAACTGAACCAAACCAAACCATTTTGAGCCGAACCACTGAGCCAAACAATTTTAATATTTTTGTTTGCAAAAGTTATGTATTATAAGATAATTTTCTAAACTTGTTATAAGTAATTAAAATTTTAAATTAGAATACTTTGAACAAAAACTAAAATAATGTAAATATTGAAATTGATCAATGAATGGGTAATTGAAAGATTTGCTTAGGAATATTCTGTAGAAAAAAACCTTAAGAAATAAAGTAATTAATAATTAATGGATATAAATTAATTAGTAATTTTCTACTAAAATTGATCATTTTAATAAATAGTCGTCATGTGGCAGCAGTATCATCTATTAGTATTAATTAATAAGAATTAAACTTTCATCCACCAAAGATACTAAATCTTTTACAAACAAACGGTTTTTTAACATGACACATGGGCAACCAAAATCTAAGTAAATCAAGACAAATATTCTGATTGACACGTGTCATGATCTAATGGCTGATTGTGTAAAAAAAATTCTAGACAATCGGTTGATGAAAACTTTATCAACTAATAGTTAATAGATATATATTAATAGAAAAAAAGTTGATATAAAATTGCGCCGTAAACAACTTGTATAAATAAAATAGTAGGAAATTGAAAATTGATAAGAATCAAAAAGTTTCCGTCAAATTATACTTGTATAATTTAAAAAGAATACAGTCTAGTTTTAAATTAAGTTATATTTGACAAAAGAAAGATATTTTTTTTATTTTATAGAAAGTTGACACGTGACAGTCATTTAACTGAAAGCTACCACGTGGCAGCAAAAAATATATTTTAGTAATAGTTAATAAAACAGATTGATTGATATTGATCATTCAAATGTGTAATTGAAAAATTTGCGTATGAATTTTCTTTAAAAAAAGAATTTTAAATATAAAGTAATTAATTGATAATGGATAATATATATATATATATTAATAATTTATCTGGTGAAATTGATCATTTTAACTAAAGCCATCATGTGGCAGCGTGACTTCTCTTAATAGTAATTAATATTAAAATTTAATCCATCTACGGTGTAAAATCTTTTTTACACAAACGACGTTTAAACACTACACGTAGACAACCAAAATCTAAATAAATCAAGACAAAGATTGTGATTGACACAGGTCATGATATGGCCGCTTGTGTAAAAAAGGATTTTATACCGTCAATTCATGAAAATTTTACTCAATTAACAATTAATAGATATAGATTAATAGAAAAAAAATCAACATAAAACTTCCCCTATTTGTATAAATAAAATAGTATAAGGAGGATAAAATAAATGAGAATTGAAGAATTTTTTTGTCAAATTGAACTTGTATAAATTAAATATGATAAAATTTGGTTTTAAATTAAACTATACTTGAAAAAACAAAAACAAAAGCCTGTTTCATTTTATATAAAATTGACATGTGGCAGCTATTTTACATAATGATGTCACGCAGCAGGATCAGTTTCTATTTTAGTAATAGTTATTAGGTTATAACCCGTACGATGAACGTTTAATTTAGTGTTGTTTCTAAAACTTAATTTTGTAGATATAATCTGTAAGCTATTTGAATGAACTAATAACCGAAGGATGTTCACATAATTAATAAATTTTATAAAAAAACGTGAGATCACATCGAATCGTCCAACCGAAAATTTCTTCAAATTATAAAATTGAACAAATATTCTTAGGTAGGAGAGGGGAAGTACCACGAAGATAGACTCGTCAAGGAGGTGTTTGATGGAGTGAAAGTATTTTTATAATGATTGTTTGTGGTTTTGGTAGAATACATTTAATCAAATTGGATAAAATTATTTTAAATTGATTGAGTTTTAGTAAAATAATAAAAATAAAAAACTTATATCATGACAATTGAGGAGTACTCCTAATCAAATTAAACTTGTCTAAATCAAATGTGATAAAATATATCCGATACAAACCGATTTTGGCAGCAAAAAGTTGTAAAAAACAAAATACCAAGAGAATTGAAGAGTTTTAATAAATTAAAACACGTCTAAATCAAATGTGATAAATTCTATCCGCAAAAAAACTTTACCATAAAAATTTGGAGTCCTAATAAAGTAAAACACGTTTAAATCAAATGTGATAAAATCTACCTGGTATTAACCGGTTTGGATCCTCTATTCCAAACCCCTATTCCATCTCCTGAATGTTGTTTTTAAATCTAAAAGTTTATTATTACATGAAGATGTGTCTTTTGCAGCTCTTACTTTACATAGACCTTAAAAAGAACTACAACGATAGCAGTGAATATACAAAGAACCCATTACATAAGGGCAATAGCAATGATAACTTTGAATTTTGGCAGAAGGATAGTAGCTATAAAAGAACTACAAGGCATTATCATTTGAATCTATTGATACATGGTAGTACTAGAGAAATGCATGCTTACCTTGTAAATTAGTAAGTCCAGCACTACTAAGCTTTGTAGTAAACCCATGGCCAAAAACCTCCTCAAAACCCTTCTAGTGATGGTCGTAACGATCTTGACTATGATCGTACACTCGTCCCACCTCAAGCACATCATCAAGTGTTTCCAACACCTACAATTCATTAATCGTTTCAGCACTAACACTAATCATCTCCACCTAGACATCACAATGCAAGTAATGATAGGTGATGGTATCCAAATTAATCATCTCAGCTTTGCCTCCCAAGTTCCCAACCACCAACTAAGGGATATCACACATTGGCACATCATATAAGAGGAGTAGTTTGACTCAACTAAACCCACAAAAAATCTATCCTAGGCATAAAACAAACACCTCAAGCACAACATCAAAGTGTATGGACTTTTAGCATAAAAATCTCTTTCTTTCTCACTTATACAGAAACAAATACTTACTTAGGCATAACTCATAAGCATAATAGCATGAGTAATGCTAATCACTCCAACTTTCACTCCAAACTGATATGTCTAAATATGATTGGCTACTTATTTTTCATAAATTTCATAGATGAAATATGATTGGCTTCTTATTAGCCCACAACAACAATTTGATACCAATAATGCCTTGCCATGCCAATTGAGCATGAAAATTGGACTGGTCATTTTGGACTAAAAGGATATAAGCTTTTTGCTAAAACACATAATCCTAGTAAAACATGGCCTTGTTAATTGTATATATTTTGCATGCATGAGGTCACAGAATCATCACATGCTTTCTACTCAATCTACCGAAATGATATTAGTGTCTCTTATGACATATCACCATTGAGACATTTCATCAAACATCTGGTGCACAAGGCACAAAATAAAGTCCTACCCCCACTTCAATTCATATGCAGTGATTCTAACTATTGGTAATTGGGCTTGCGGCCCAATTATTTAGTCCCGCCCACATGGAATATATTTATATTATTAATTGGTTAATTAGTTTCCTAATCCAATTGGGTTTAGGATTACTTAACTTACAAGAAATAGGTTTCTTGGTAATAATATAAATAGGGCAACTAAGGGGATAAAACCCTACATGATTACACGCCTATTTCAGTTTGGCCGCCCTCCACTCTCCCTAAAATCTATCTCACCAAAATTCTCCCTCTAGCCTAACCATCAAGAGGTTTGGATTTGCGGTGTGAACCAGTATTGATATCCGTGCTCCGTGATATCAATCCGATGAGAGAGATTTGCAGGTTCGTAGATCTTGGTATACGAAGATCGTAGCTCAAGCGAAATTCTTCCGCTTCGCATAAGGTTCAAGTTCGCACAAGGTAATATACCATTACTGTCTCAAAAACGAACTTGTATGATATATGTTACGATATATCCTTCATTGTTATCAGAGCCTATATGCTTGATTGCTTGTATCGTTATGCCATGAATCACATGCTATTGATTTTGGGTTTGTTTAAAAGTTTTACCTGATAACGAAACAAATGAGTTTTATTATTTTATGTGTAAAACTTTAAAATTTTCGAGAAAAATTTATATGTCTGAGTTCCCTACAACGAGGCGAACATCATACTAAATTCTCGTTGAATTCTGTTGGGTATTTTTCAAAATATCGCAAACCCAAGTTTTGTTGAAAAGTGTTTTTTCCAAGACTTTGCATGCTGTTATGACCTGTTTATGTTCTGTAAAATCATGATTTTATGGACTGTACTTGTAGTACTCTGCGAGAGCTTTCCAACAACATATTATATGCTTAATTTGGACTTAAAATGAATGTTTTATGGCCTCGCGAAGTTGGCACTTCGCGAATTGATTTTTTGGGTTAAAAATCGCGTCAAAAACGAACCCCACTCTCGGCCTCGATACACGTGCATTTTTTGGCACTCCTTTTGAGGTAAAAAGTATACCACTGAAAATCCCTCGATGAGACGAGTCCAACGCCACCTTCCGTGAGATCATCGGAGCACCGGAAGGCGGCGCGTTAGGCTCAATCTCCGGCCAGGCGTGTGGAGGAGGCGGCATGAAGATCCAGTCAACCGTTGACTGGTCAACGGTCAATCGTTGACTGATGACGTGTCTGCCATGTCATCGACACGTTACCTACCACGTCATCAGTGGGGCCCACTTCAGAAAAAGTCTTCTTTGATGATGTCATCGGTGACGTCATCCTGCCACGTCAGCTGCCACGTAAGCCCTAGATCCTAGTCAGCGCCCAGTCAGCTTCAGAAGGAAGCCCACACGCACAGGTGGCGCGTGAGGGCGCGTGCGGCCATTCTAGAACTCCGATTGAAAAACGGCCGGCGCGTCTGGCTCTGCTTTGGCCGTCTGAGTCCAATGGTGGCCTCTATTTTGATCAATTCAGTCTGTAAATATTTGTTTTTTTCTTTTTCAGTGTATAAAAACCTGTTTTCTGATTTTTTAAAAATACAAAAATAATATCCAGGGGTTGTTTTGTCATTCTGTGACTGTTTAGGGCTGTTTGGGATTGTTCTGGAATTTTTTAAAATTCTTTGTGAATTTTAAACTATTTTAAAGTCATTTTTAGCATATTTAATTGTCGTTTTGGGCTCTAAAATTGCGATTGGGACTTCACAAGGCCCAATAAAATTATTTTCAGTAGTGAAAATATTTATGTACATCATATGTGCTTGATGGATTCGTTCTATCAGATTTCTCTTGTTTAAATCATCAATTTATGAATATTTTCACGTTGTGCATACTTTGGTTACGATTACGAGCCTCGCGGATTTTCCCTCCTTATGTGTACGATGTGATTATATTTAATAATTGATTTTTTAAAACAAAAGTGAATCGAAATATATATATATATATATATATATATATATATATATATATATATATATATATAAACTTATTTCTTATTTTTGCAATAAATTGTAGTGAAATGGCTTCTCAGAATGTAATCGCTGACCTTAATAAGGGTGAGAAATTAGATAGCTCAAACTATAGTGTTTGGCAAAGGAAAATCACGTACTTGCTAAATGAGCAAGAGGTTCTGGACAACCTTGATACTGTGATGGTAGAATCAGAGATGAGTAACTTGACCATCGCCCAACATCGCCAGAAAATGCAGGAATTCCTTGACTGGAAAAAGAAAGATCGATGTGCACGCTTTACTATGCTGAGTAGCATGCATAATGATCTGATTGGCAAGTTTGAGGATTACCTGACTGCTAAACAAATGTGGGACCAAATTAAGCGCACTTATGGGAATACTTCTGCTACAAAGTTAAGGACTTTGACTTACAAGTTTGAAAGCTATAAGATTGATCAGAAACGTAACATTCTTGAACAACTACGCGAGATGTCCGGAATGATTCGTGATCTTAAAGCTGCTGGTTCTATCTTATCTGATGAACAACAAGTTCAAGCGGTGATTCGTTCACTGCCTGACTCTTGGAGTGGTTTGAGGCGTATCTTGACTCATACTGGACTCCATTCGGACTTTGCGGATGTATCTCGCCATGTTGAGCTTGAGGCTGAGTGTCATGAAGTGAATCGCGCGATAGGTGCTGCGACTCGTGATCTTGCTCTTGTTTCCCTTGAGGGTCTGCACAAGCCACACGGGCAACGCAAGAAACAAGCTAAAGGCAAGAAGACTCAGAATTTGGCCCCCAAAAGTGACAAGATTGCTAAACGCCGTAGAGGCAAAAAGAATATTGCTAAGCAGAAGTGCTACAACTGTGGTGCCTTTGGGTCATTTTGCTCGGACTTGTCCTGAGCCCAAGAAGGTATCACTTAATCCTATCTCCATGCAAAGTTGTGTTTACTCTCATGTTTTATTGGCTGACTCTCTCCCTGTGTGGATTGTAGACTCGGGCTCAACCAAACACGTGACGAGGGATCGAGAAGGATTTGTAGATTATCGAAAAGTTCCTGCGGGTACAAGAAAAAATTTTCATGGGAAACAGTTCGTCTGTTGAAGTCAAAGGAGTTGGCTCATACCAACTTCAATTACGGAGTGGACGCACATTGACTCTTCATGAAGTTCTTTATGCACCTGGAATTCGACATAATCTATTATCAGTAGTACAATTGATAGGACATGTATATTCTTTTAATTTTAGTAATGATCACTTGGATATTTGTTTTGGTGATGAGACTTTGGAACATGGTTCTTTGTCAGATAATTTCTTTAAATTAGATTTGTTGGATTCCCATAATTCTTCTGTTAATTCTTCTTCTTGCATGGTTTATGATGATTCTAATTCCGAGTTATGGCATGCTAGACTTGGACATATAGGAAAAGATAGGATGACTAGACTGGCTAGAGAAAGCCTGTTGGGGTCTCTCAGCAAATTCAACCTACCCTTGTGTGAATCTTGTTTGGCAGGAAAAGCTTGCCGAAAGCCTTTTGGTAAGGCAAAAAGAGCCACACATCCATTGGAGTTATTCCATTCAGACATTTGCGGACCAATGAATGTTAAGGCACGTCATGGAGCTTCCTATTTTCTCACTTTTATCGATGACTACACACGCTATGGTTATGTTTACCTTATTTCTCACCGCGATGAAGCTCTCAAATGTTTTGAGCGCTTTCTCGCAGAGGTTGAGAATCAAAAGGATAAAAGCTTTAAAAAATTTAGAACTGACCGGGGCCGTGAGTATTTATCTAATCAATTTAAAGAATTGTGTGAGAAAAAGGGAATACGCCGGCAGTTGACAATTCCTAGAACTCCGCAACAAAACGGTGTTGCAGAACGAAGGAATCAAACATTGTTGGAAATGGTTAGGTCGATGATGGCACAGGCCAACCTCCCAATTTCGTTTTGGGGGGATGCGCTAATGACTGCCGCCTACATACTTAACCGAGTGCCTTCTAAGTCAGTTCCCACAACCCCTTATGAACTTTGGAAAGGTGAGAAGGCTAAATTGGGGCATCTTCATCCTTGGGGTTGTCCAAGTTATGTCCATAGTACTTCCAATAAGTTTGGAAAACTAGGCCCTAGAGGAAACAAGTGTGTTTTCATAAGGTATTCAGATACCTCAAAGGGTTATGTTATGTACGGTGGAAAACCTAACGAAGGAATGATGAATCAGAGTCGCGCAATGTTGATTTAATTGAGAATGATTTCCCACAGATAGGTGAAGTTAGGAAAGACTTTGAATTTTTTGAGATGGAAGAACACATGACATCTTTTGGCGAAGGTGGGGAATTGCCTCAACCTAATCCTACGGTACAACATGAGGTTGAACCTATGGAAGTCGCCAATAAGAGTCAAGGTGATCTTCATCCGAGTGGGAGTACGGATTCTAGTGGGAGTCCGACACTAGAACGAAGAAGTAAACGTGGAAATATACCTCGTTGTCGATTCGCGATCGAAGAGGAATCTTTCCTAACTACTTCTTTCAATTCTAGTGAGCCTACATCGTTCAAAGAAGCCCTTTCTTTACCTACAAACAGTGAATGGATGACTGCAATGGAAGATGAAATTTCCTCTATGAAAAAGAATCAGGTTTGGGAGTTAGTTGATCTTCCGCAAGGTCGCAAGACTATTGGAAACAAATGGGTTTTCAAAGTCAAGCAAAAGGCAGATGGATCAATTGACAAATATAAGGCACGTCTTGTGGCGAAAGGCTTTACCCAAAGAGAGGGTTTAGACTATGAGGAGACATTCTCCCCTGTGGTGAGATTCTCCTCTGTTCGCCTAATCCTAGCGATAGTAGCACACATGGATCTAGAACTTTATCAGATGGATGTTAAAACTGCATTTCTCAATGGAGAACTAGATGAAGAGATCTATATAACTCAACCAGAGGGTTTTGAAGTCAAGGGACAAGAGCGCAAAGTGTGCCGACTCAAGCGTTCCCTCTATGGTCTCAAACAATCATCTAGGCAGTGGTACATTCGCTTTCACCAAGCGATAACCTCAATTGGCTTTGTGATGATTGAGGAAGACCACTGTGTGTATGTTAAATGATCCAAGAAAAAGATCTTGATTCTGTCATTATATGTTGATGACATCCTACTAGCTATGAATGATATGGAGATGATAAATGCCACTAAAGAGTGGTTGTCTGCGCTTTTCGATATGACAGACTTGGGTGAAGCAAGCTATGTGCTTGGAGTAAAAGTCATTAGAGATCATTCGAAAAGATTTCTTGGTTTGTCTCAAGAGACTTACATTAAGAAAGTTATCGAACGATTTGGCATGACTAACGCAAAACCCGTTGTCACTCCAATGGAAAAAGGATGTGTCCTTAGTACAAACCAATGCCCTAAGAATGAAGAAGAGAAGAAGAGAATGTCTACAACTCCATATGCGAATGCAGTAGGAAGCTTGATGTATGCTATGGTGTGTACTCGGCCTGACCTATGTTTGCAGTAGGGATGTTGAGTCGATTCCAAAGTAATCCTGGACCTCAACACTGGATGGCAGTGAAGAGGGTTCTGTGTTACTTGGTGGGAACCACAAATCTAACCCTATGTTACCAAGGTGGGGATTTGAGCTTGAAAGGTTTCACTAACGCGGAGCTATCTCTTGGAGTAGCAAGCGACAGACTAGCACCGCCCTATCTACGATGGAGTCAGAGTACATGGCTTGCTCAACCGCGGTTCAAGAAGCTGTGTGGTTTAGGAGTTTTCTTCAACTTCTTGATGTTATGACGCATGTGGATCGTTCTGTAGTCATTACTTGTGATAGCATGGCTGCTTTAGGTTACACTAAAGATCCCAAGTATCATGGGAAGACGAAACACATTAACATCAAATATCATTTCACTAGAGACATGGTTGCAGAAAAGAAAGTTGTTCTAGAATACATTCCTACTAGAAGCATGTTAGATGACCCTATGACTAAGCCTCTAGCTAGAGAGATCTTTCAGGATCATATGTTGGGTCTAGGGCTTCGTAGGTTTTGACTTTTATTCTGAGAACACTTGTGTTGACATTTGATTATTATTTTTCATTATCGTTTGAATAAATTGCAGTTTCATTTTATTCCTTTTATATGTTAATTGGATATTTCAGTATGAAATTGCGTAGCATATATATTTTTGATTAAAAAGATGTCGTGGATATTGAATTGGCCCTCTCACACGGGTAATTCACCTTGTCACCAGATGGGCAAGCAAGTTGAGATAGTAAAAGTCTTTGGTACCTACAAAGGGGGGTACGCAAATGACATTACATTTATCGCCTTGGCATACGGCCAAGATGAGACCTTTTATAAGGTCGACTTTATATCCCAAGGAAAAGTCCGAATGTGAGATCTTAAAAGAGAGTCACTAGAAAAGTGACTGCTTTTAAGTACTTAAGTTAGACGCCAGAAGGGTGGCTAGACTAAGGTTCGTGTGACGTTTGAGCATGATATGCCTGCTTCGTGTGGGAGTTCCGTCATAGCATACACTTCATATATACTATATGTGACTATAATGCGACTTAAGAAAGTGATTGAATGATCCCCGCTTCATCACTGTGTGAGTTCTAGTGATCAAATCCAGATCACAATTATACCCTATGTGACTTAGAACTATATCATGAACTTGGACGTTGATGATGCTACTTTGGCATGCCGACCAACGGGCTATGCACATACAGTCCTACGGAGCATTGATGGGAAAGCTGTTAACCAAGAGTGATTAATATGAGTGTCTAAGGAAGATAGTATGATATGCATTTTTATTTTTGTGTTTCAATGCCATGGCGATCATATTGAACATACGGTTCAAAAGGTTGATCTTGATACATAAACATATTGAGTTTTAAGCACCGCTCTTGAGGGATTGAGGATGCTTAAATTGATGTATATATACAGTCTGGGGTATAGACGAGTTTTGTTTTCTAACGAGGACGTTCTATGTTGGTTAGATGGTGATTTGGTATAGCGCTTCACCCTTTATCTTTCTCGTCATGTCGCACGCTTCACTTCCAGTATGAAGAGGCAGTGTTTAACGGGTTTTGATGATACGACGTGGTTAGAGAGGTGAGTCCATGTGTACGAGTGGGAGATGTTGGTAATTGGGCTTGCGGCCCGATTATTTAGGCCCACCCACATGGAATATATTTATATTATTAATTGGTTAATTAGTTTCCTAATCCAATTGGGTTTAGGATTACTTAGCCTACAAGAAATAGGTTTCTTGGTAATAATATAAATAGGGCAACTAAGGGGATAAAACCCTACATGATTACATGCCTATTTCAGTTTGGCCGCCCTCCTCTCTCCCTAAAATCTATCTCACCAAAATACTCCCTCTAGCCTAACCATCAAGAGGTTTGGATTTGCGGTGTGAACCAGTATTGATATCCGTGCTCCATGATATCAATCCGACGAGAGAGTGTGGGTCCCAATGGGCACGATAATAAGCTAGAAGGGGGGGGGGGTTGAATAGCTTATTAAACACTTAAAACTTTTTAGTAAATACTTTGAAAGGTACTTGCAATCTTTTGAAAAGATTGAAGTAGCGGAAGACCTTCAAGGTAGTTGTTCCAGGTCTGCCGATAAGGACTACCGGTAGACCTTTGACAAGTTACTTAAGTTCTGCTGTAACGGATAAAGATAATCAAAGTACTAAACAGTTCAAGTATCAAACAAACAGTAAGGAATAACACAAGTATTTTGGGATGGTTCACACTATAAAGAGTGTTACATCCACCACAAAGGCAATCAACCTTTGATTTAAATAGTGCATTATATTTTCCACTAGATCAATTACAAAGAATATCCCTAATGGATCGTGTACAAAATATTGACTTGTGTTTAGGGTCTAGGGAATTAAATATATGTAAATACAAGATATTTAATTCGTGCAGAAGTATAGTTAATAAATGTAAACAACAAGAAGTTAAAACAATAAGTGTTGATGAACAACTTCTTGTTGTTGACGAGGACTTCTAGATCTGTTGAGGATCTCTTGATTGCACTGAGCTGTAAGACTTGGAGTTATGGAGTTTCAGAGCAATTCTTTAAGTGTTCGATCGATTCTGTACAGTTGTCTATGTCTCCAGTCTTTAATGGCAGTATTTATAGCAGGTGCACTTCAAAAGATCCGTTGGAGAAGACGAATACTTCAACAACTCTTTTATGAATGCATTAAATGCATGGGGCTGTCAGTCAAGGATTTTCGTCTTCACAGATATCTAGAGCAGGGAATGATTTCTAAGATCTTCAAAAAGTGGGCGATTTTAGGTGTTAGATCTGAGAGTTGTTGCGCAGTAGGAGACGATGCTTTTTCCCTTTCCTTTGTTCGGACGAAAAGTCTTCCTGCTTTTCGAAAAGTTGCTTTCGGCGGCTTGATGTGTCAGGGAATGTCTTAGATTAATTCAAACAATGATCAGGATAAGTTTGAATTAATCCAATGAGTCATTGCTGGATAGGACACGTCATGAGAGACCAGGTGGACACAAGGTTTGCCGTTTGTAGGCTTTGAGCAGGTCTTCCGGTGAAGCTTGAAGAGGTCTTCCGCTGAACCTGTAAAGTCTTATAAAAACTATACTAGGCAAAGTTCTATACACAGTTTCCACGCTAATCGATACGCAGCCCGATTAGCCACTGAAGTATAAAACTAATGTAATGAACTAAACAGATATAAATCTAACATAAGAATCAACAAAGAGATTTGCAGGTTCGTAGATCTTGTTATACGAAGATCGTAGCTCAAGCGAAATTCTTCCGCTTCGCACAATGTTCAAGTTCGCACAAGGTAATATACCATTACTGTCTCAAAAACGAACTTGTATGATATATGTTACGATATATCCTTCACTAACATTGACAATTAAATCAAAATATTGCAGGTTAGAGCTTTATACTTACTGATTTTGATTCGGCAAGTCGGGATTAGGAGCTTCCAGATTGGAAATTTTTTTCTTTCATAGTTGTAGCTACTCTTGAATTCTATGGAAAAAGAAAGAAAGATTTCGCAAACGAAATCCATCCCCTAAAATCTCATTGAGTCTTTCCTTTATTTTGGCGGAAATCATGGAAGAGGGAATAGATTTTCTCCGTTACAATGTTAACGTCAGTTTCCAACCCAAGTAATTTGGTTTATTAATAATGGACAAGTGGCAACGATCCAACGGTGGAATAGGAGATGGAATAGGGGTTTGGAATAGAGGATCCAAACCGAATAAAGGAAACATACACATTTGAAGTTCTTGATCAATTGTTGGCTGTTCAAAAAAGGGAAAGAAAATAATAATTAAAATCAAAGTTGTTGGTATCCCAATCTATACATAATTGTAGCAATATATGTTTAAATTACTGCAACGTATAAAAAGGGTGCTAATTATTATAAATCAAAATAACAAATTCAAGGTACTGATGAGACATTGTTGGGGGGAATTTTGCATGAGTTCAATCCACATTACATCTCTTTGTGGTACCAGTAGACACCTTTGCTCTCATCATGATCTGGCTCGATGTAAACACATTCTATTCCCTCCCTCCACATTGCCTTGAGTATTGGGGTTCTATCAATCTTATAGTACTCACCAGAGTAAGAGAGCCGAAACCCATCATAAATTTATCCCATTGTGCATGGTTTGACAGCCGCACCAGTTTGCAAATGTCTGAATGGACTAACTCTAATGGATGTGTGGCTCTTTTTGCCTTACCAAAAGGCTTTCGGCAAGCTTTTCCTGCCAAACAAGATTCACACAAGGGTAGGTTGACTTTGATGAGAGACCCCAATAGGCCTTCTCTAGCCAATCTAGTCATCCTATCTTTTCCTATACGTCCAAGTCTAGCATGCCATAACTCAAAATTATTATCATCATAAACCATACAAGAAGAAGAATTAATAGAAGAATTATGGGAATCCAATAAATCTAATTTAAAGAAATTATTTGACAAAAAACCATGTCCCAAAATCTCATCACCAAAACAAATATCCAAGTGATCATTACTAAAATTAAAAGAATATCCATGTCTTAGCAATTGTACTACTGATAATAGATTATGTCGAATTCCAGGTGCATAAAGAACTTCATGAAGAGTCAATGTGCGTCCACTCTGCAATTGAAGTTGGTATGAGCCAACTCCTTTGACTTCAACAGAGGAACTGTTTCCCATGAAAATTCTTCTTGTACCCGCAGGAGCTTTTCGATAATCTACAAATCCTTCTCGATCCCTCGTCAAATGTTTGGTTGAGCCTGAGTCTACAATCCACACAGGTAGAGAGTCAGCTAATAAAACATGAGAGCAAACCCAACTTTGCATGGAGATAGGATTAAGTGATACCTTCTTGGGCTCAGGACAAGTCCGAGCAAAATGACCCAAGGCACCACAGTTGTAGCACTTCTACTTAGCAATATTATTTTTGCCTCTTCGGTGTTTAGTAATCTTGTCACTTTTGGGGCCCAAATTATGAGTCGTCTTGCCTTTAGCTTGTTTCTTGCGTTGCCCGTGTGGCTTGCGCGGACCCTCAAGGGAAACAAGAGCAAGATCACGAGTCGCATCACTTATCGCGCGATTCGCTTCATGACACTCAGCCTCAAGCTCAACGTGGCGAGATACATCTGCAAAAGTCTGAATGGAGTTTGTATGAGTCAAGATACGCCTCAAACTACTCCAAGAGTCAGGCAGTGAACGAATCACCGCTTGAACTTGTTGTTCATCAGATAAGATAGAACCAACAGCTTTAAGATCACGAATCATTTCGGACATCTCACGTAGTTGTTTAAGAATGTTACGTTTCTGGTCAATCTTATAGCTTTCAAACTTGTAAGTCAAAGTCTTCAACTTTGTAGCAGAAGTATTCTCATAAATGCGCTTAATGTCGTCCCACATTTGTTTAGCAGTCAGACAATCCTCAAACTCGCCAATCAGATCATTATGCATGCTACTCAACATAGTAAAGCGTGCACATCGATCTTTCTAGTTCCATTTAAGGAATTCCTGCATTTTCTGGCGATGCTGAGTGATGGTCAAATTACCCATCTCTGGTTTAACCATCACAATACCTAGGTTGTCAAGAACCTCTTGCTCATTTAGCAAATACGTGATTTTCCTTTGTCAAACACTATAGTTTGTGACATCCAATTTCTCACCCTTGTTAAGGTCATCGATTACATTCTTAGAAGCCATTTCACTACAATTTATTGCAAAAAATAAGACATAAGCATATATTTATTTCGATTCACTTTTGTTCTAAAAAATCAATTACTAAATATAATCACATCATACACGTAAGGAGGGAAAATCCGCGAGGCTCGTAATCACAACCAAAGTATGCACAACATGAAAATATTCATAAATTGATGATTTAAACAAAAGAAATAAGATAGAACAAATCCATCAAGCACATATCATGTACATAAATATTTTCACTACTGAAAATAAATTTATTGGGTCTCGTATAGTCCCAATTGCAATTTTAGAGCCCAAAACGACAATTAAATATGCTAAAAATGACTTAAAAATAGTTTAAAATTCACAAAGAATTTTAAAAAAATTCAGAACAGTCCCAAATAGCCCTAAACAGTCACAGAATGACAAAACAACCCTTGGATATTATTTTTGAATTAAAAAAAATCAAAAAACATGTTTTTATACACTGTATAAGCAAAAACAAATATTTACATGCTGAATTGATTAAAACAGAGGCCACCATTGGACTCAGAAGGCCGAAATTAGTCCAGACGTGCCGATCGTTTCTCAAACGGAGCTCTGGAGACGCCGTACGCGCCACCTGCGCGTGTGGGCTTCCATGGATAGGCTGACTAGGCGTAGGCTAACGTCAACGATGATGTGGTAGCTGACTGGGCAGGGTTGACGTCACTGATGATGTGGCAGATGACGTAGCAAGGACTGACGTCATCAAAACTGAGCCACTCGGTGGGTTCCACTGCTGACGTGGCAGACACGTCATCTGTCAAAGCGTTGACCATTGACCAGTCAACGATTGACTGGTCATCCTTCACGCCGTCTTCCACTCGCCCAGCCAGAGAGTGGGCTCCACGCGCCGCCTTCCGGTGCTCCGATGGGGTTACGGACGGTGACGTTGGATTCGTTTCTTCGAGTACTTTCCAGTGATGTAATTTTTACATCGAAAGGAGTGCCACAAAAGGCACGTACATCGATGCTGAGAGTGGGGGTCGTTTTGACGTGAATTTTGAACCCTAAAAATCGATTTGAAAACGTGATCCGCGAGCCAACTTCGCGAGGCCATAAAACGTTCATTTTAAGTCCAAATTAAGCATATAATATGTCGTTGGAAAGCCCTCGCGGAGTAATACAAGTACAGTCCATAAAATCATGATTTTACAGAACATAAACAGGTCATAACAGCATGCAAAGTTTCGGAAAAATCAATTTTCAACAAAACTTGGGTTTGTGATATTTTGAAAAATACCCAACGGAATTCAACGAGAATTTAGTATGTTGTTCGCCTTGTCGTAGGGAACTCAGACATATAAATTTTTCTCGAAAATAAAAAAGTTTTACACATAAAATAATAAAACTCATTTGGTTCGTTATCGGGTAAAACTTTTAAACAAACCCAAAAACAAAAACATTCAATTCATGGTATAACGATACGAGCAATCAAGCATATAGGCTCTGATACCAATGAATGATATATCTAAACATATATCACACAAGTTCGATATCAAACATTAATCATGAGTTACCTTATACGAACTTGAACTTTGAGCGAAGCGGAAGACTTTCGACCTAAGCTACGATCTTCGTATGTCACGATCAACAAACCTGCAAGTCTCTCTCATCGGATTGATATCATGGAGCACGGATATTAATACTGGTTCACACCGCAAATCCAAGCCTCTTGATGGTTAGGCTAGAGGGAGTATTTTGGTGAGATAGGATTTGGAGAGAGAGAGGGGGTGGCACAATTGTAGAAGCTGTGTTCTTCAATTTGTGTGTTAGGGTTTTATCCTTTTAGTTGCCCTATTTATATTATTACCAAGAAACCCTATTTCTTGTAGGTTAAGTCAATCCTAAACCCATTCGGATTAGGAAACTAATTAACCAATAATAATAATATAAATATATTTTCCATGTGAGCGGGACTAAATAATCGGGCCACAAACCCAATTACTAACACCTTGAGTATTGGGGTTCTATCAATCTTATAGTACTCACCCAACACTAGCTTGATGGCATGCCTTTCTTCCTTGGCGTGATAGTGTGGGATGTGTGAGATTAAATGGTGCAAGACGTGAGTATGAGTAACATCATAGAGAACTATGTTTAGGAATCCGAAATCTCTGTCAATTGTTGATAATGCTCCCCTCAACCAAGTCCATTCGGTTGAATCGTAATGAGGCAAAGAAAGATGAGTGTGGTGCAAATAAGTGATGAGAACGAAAAATGCATTAACAACAAGTACTGGAACACCGTACATGCACATGGTCCAGGCTCCTCCTTTTGCCTGTACTAATCGGTAAAACCCATATGTTGCAACGAGAATTCCAGCATCCGAAAGAAGAACTTGAATACGCTCACGTTCAGTGAAAATGGGACTCATTGGATCAAAGTGGTTAGCAAAACGCTCATACTTCTTACCAGAAACATTTGTCAAAAGATATAGAGGGAAGCCAACAATGAGCCTAAAAGCGTGTGTGAAAACTCGACCAGGTGGGTTGTTAAGGATCTTGGAGTAGATCTTGACACTAGACTTACGTTTGGGGATGTAAACTTCATCGTTGTTGAGGGAATTTGTGTTGGTGTGGTGACTACGATGGCTATATTTCCATGCAAAGTAAGGGATGAAAAGAGGAGAATGAAGAAAAAAGCCAATGGTATCATCCAACCAGTGGTACTCACTGAAGGCATGGTGCCCACATTCATGGCCGATAACCCAAAGACCAGTGAGGACGCTACCTTGACAAAACCAGTAAAGAGGCCATGCTAGGTACGATAAAGGAAAAGGGAGGAGGGGGATATAAGTGTTGGCGAGGTAGTAGAAGATGGATACGATAACAAGGTCGTGAATGATGTAGAAGAAAGATCGGAGGGCAGATCTCTTGAAACAATGAGGTGGTATGGCTTTCTTGAGATCACCCAAGGTGAATGGAGGTTTGGAGATCGACTGACGTTTGAGGACATTTTTGCCCTCACCCTCGGTGGAAACAGTCATTTGGCCACCTGCACCCATTTTAATTCTCCAAACTCTTAACACTTGCAACAGGATGAAAGCAGAAAGAAGGAAGAGAAACTCTGTTGGAGTTCTCTGTCTTGGGTAAGTTTGGTCTTAGCTTATGCAATGGGGAGGTACTTATATATGTTTTGGGAAAGTTGCTCACTTAAACTTTCTATTTTGGTAGGTGGCATGGCATGGCTTACCTCCTCCAAAATTGACCATAAAACTGTACATTTTACTATATGGACACCTTAACTGACTTAAATGTGCAACTTTCTATTCACTCACTTGAGACACACAAGCCATATATGCATTGGATTTTGGATAAGATAAATCTCTAAGTATTTTTTATTTTTATTTTTGGGTTTTCCAAAATATTTCCAATTTGACCATTCAATGCCTTATCGTGTATTCACGTATTTTCTATCAGTTTTTGCGATGCCTACCGTGATCCGAGAGAAGATAGAGAAGATTGAAAGAGATTTTATTTGGGAAGGTCGAGCGAAAATATCATTGGGTGAAGTGGGATACAGTGTGCTCCAAGATTAAGGATGGAGGTCTTGGATTGAAGAAATTATGTTTGTTTAATTGGCGGGGTGGAAGAAACAATTGCTGTCCAAAGCTAGGATACAGTGTGCTCCAGGATTAAGGATGGAGGTATTGGATTGAAGAAATTATGTTTGTTTAATTCAGCGCTCCTCGGGAAGTGGTTATGGTGATATATGGTAGAGTACAATGCCTTGTGGAGAAGAGTGGTGGTTGGAAAGTATGGGGAAGGGGAGCATGAGTGGTTTCCTAACGCCATAGACAGCCCGTATGGTACTGGTGTATGGAAAGGAATTTGTAAGGGAAGGGCTACCTTCGAGAGGAATATTTCGTTTGCCCTAGGCAATGACTCGAAAATCAGATTTTGGAAAGATGTCTGGTGTGGGAAAGAGGAGCTTCGTACTGTTTTTCCAGATCTTTTGAATTTGGTGGTTGATCAAGATATTCTGGTTAGTGATGTAATCCAGGTGGTAAATGGTTCGGTGGTTTGGAATCCTGTTTTTCGTAGGAATCTTCAGGATTGGGAAATGGACTCTTGTGTTCTATTTTTGGAGCGATTGTACTCTATCCAAATAGACATTAGCAAGGGAGGATAAGGTTATGTGGGCAATCTCGAAAAATTAAGAGTTTTCTGTTAGATCGATGTATGCTCAGATTACAGGAAATAGGGTCCCTCTTTTCCCTTGGAAGCGTATTTGGAAGTCTCTTGCCCTTGCCCGAGTAATGTTTTTTTGCATGGGAGGCTTGTTGTGAGGCCATTCTAACCAGGGATAATCTTAGGCGGAGAAGAAAGATCTATGTTAATTGGTGCTACATGTGTAGGAAGTGCAGCGAAAGCACGAATCACCTCTTGCTTCACTGTCAAGCTGTTTTGGATATGTGGAATATGATGTTAAGGTTGCTCAGAATCCAATGGGTTATGCCTCGATCAGTGAAGGAGTTCCTATTGTGTTGGTCTGTTACAACTTACAGGAGGAGGAAATCCTTTTGGGGGGTAGTTCCTCTTGCAATCTGGTGGATAATTTGGGGAGAGAGAAATAGTAGAGCTTTCGACAATGTTGAACGGACGCTGGATCATCTTCAGGATCAGCTGATGCACACTTTGAACCATTGGTGGAGCCAGGGGTTTGAGGCTGATAATATACATCAATCCCTTGGGTATTTAGTGAATAGCTTCTGTTTGTTATAGTTATCATTGTATACACCTAGTATACATGGTCGGACCTTCGTTTTGGCATTTTATTTTAAATATATTTATTACTTATCAAAAAATATATATATTACGAGCACTTGCGGAGGGAACCAGATCCCAAGTACCATTGCGAGCTAAAGTTGATACTCTTCGACATGCCCTGGCGCCACTGGACATCCTTTATAGCTTGAGTGACACATGTCGGTTCACTGTCCGCTATTAGTTGAGCCGAGACACTCACTTTGGTCTTTGGTTTGTAGATATTGTTCTTAGAGCGAGTAACCATGGAGGAGGTGCCAGCGGGCACAGGAACTGGGTCAGCGGGCAAGGGAACCAATGCAGCGGGCACAAGACTGGCAGACATTGTGTGATCCTCGGGCATGGTACTGGTTCCCGAGGAGGGCTAAGCAGCAGATACAGTGCAATCCTCGAGCAGGGAGCTGGTTGCTGAGGAGCAGCGGGCATAGGATGGTGTATGGGCGAGCTGAGAATTGAGATCCACCAAATTCGATTAGTGTAGCCACGGACGGAGAGGTACCGAAGCGGGCAGCAAACGGTGTGTATGAAGCAGAGAGCAGCTCGTATGAAGGGAACCAGGGGTCACATGTGTAGATAACCGAGCGAACAGAATGGGTGGCCAAGGTGGACATGGGAAAGGCAGACTCAACAAAGCGAAGATGACGTGAAATGAAGAGCTTGGTAGTGCTCGGATCGTAACATAGATAGGCACTCTGAGTGAGCGAGTAGCCTAGGAAGACACATGGGGTGGAACGAGCAACCAGTTTGTGGGCGGAATAGGGGCGAAGCTAAGGGTCGCAAAGGCAACCAAAGGCACGAAGTTTGGAGTAGTTCGATGGAGATCCAAATAATTTGTGGTAAGGAGATAGGTGAGCTAGGGTGGGTGTCGGTAGAAAATTTATGAGGTAGGTGGCGGTTTGGAAGGCAAATGACCAGAAAGGTAGCGGAAGAGATGCGCGAGAGAGGAGAGAAAGACCGGTCTCAACAATGTGCTGATGACGACGTTCCAAGAACCCATTGTGTTCCGGGGTGTGAGGAGGTGAGGTGAGATGAGAGATGCCATGAGCGGGCAAGTAAGCGGCCAACCCAGTGTCCCGGGCGAGTACCATGTACTCGCCACCATTATCTGAGTAAAGAGTGACAATGGTTCTTTTAAAATAATTTTTGACCAGGGCTTTGAAACGAGGAATGATAGTGGCAACCTCAGACTTTCGTCGGAGCGGGTAGAGCCATATGTAGTGAGTGTAGTGATCAAAAAATATGACATAGTATTTAAAACCATCAGGAGACGGAATGGGAGAGGTCCAGACATCAGAGTAAATAATTTGGAGCTCGAAATAAGACACTAAGTAGACTGCGAAAATGGAATTTTGTGACTTTTATTGCATAGACAATCATTACAATGTTTTTATTTGATGCAAGTAGTGTCTAACGCAATGCCTAAACTAGATATAGAATCTGACGTTGGATGGGTTCAAAGGGATTGCCAAGCCGATGATGCCAGTCATGGTGAGAGACTTTAGAACCTACACAAGCAGATGGGCGAGCAGGAGGAGCTATGGTCGGCCATTCATACACATCATCGTTAGATTGCCTGGTGAGCAAAATGTTCCCTGTCCGTAGATCCTTCACATGAAAAGAAATTGGTAAGAACTTGATAGAAGTATTATTAGAGAGACAAAATTGAGATATCGAAATATGGTTCTTTTTCATGCCAGGAACAAAGAGAGCATTATGCAAGGCAAAAAAGTGTAATGGTGTATGAAGTGAAGAGAAATTTGTTTTAGAGATAGGAAGCCCGGTACCATCACCATTCACCAATGACCATGTCATCTGTGCCCGTGTAGGAGGTGTGAAGGTGGAGATTGCCAAGGTCGCTGGTAACATGGTGAGAAGTAGCACAGTCAAGAAGCCAGTCCGGAGTCCCTGTGTCCGTTCAGGTCGCTAGATTGGCCCGAGGTGTCCAGCCACTTACCGAGGAGGAAGTGGTAGCATGGGTGTTGGTGGCAACCAGATGGTAGGTCAAACAACGAGCAACTGTGTGACCTTGTTGACGGTGCCGCCTTGACACTTACCAAGATATGGACATTGTTGTCGAGGAGCTGGTGCCGGAGCCTGCTGTGAAGGATGCCGAGGTTGAAAGGTAGCCTGGCGAGCATGCGAGGAAGGGTGCCGAGCATGCGAGTTGTTGTTCCTCGGAGTAGCAGGATTGGCAGTGACCGGATGGGAGAAGGACGCGGGCTGAGATTGTTTCAGGAGCAGCTTGCGGTTGATGAGTTTTTCATGAAGCTCATCAAAGGAGATAGGGGTATCACGTTTTTCAACCACATCCACTATGTGACGGTAGTCATCATCCAACCCACCGAGTAGGATCTCAATGAGGTCCTCATGGTCAAGCGGTTTTCCTAAAGCCGCGAGTTCATCAGCCCGACTTTTGACAGATTGCATGTAGTCAGAAATCGACTGAGTTCCCTTGGTTGCTCGCTTGAGGTAATCTTTGATTTGTTTGATGTGGCCGCGAGTTGGGCGAGCATAGGTGTGAGCCCTGTCCCAGGCTTTACGAGCAGTGGCGGCCTGTTGGATCATAGGAACCAGGGGAGCAGACAGGAAGCCAACAGAAGCCCCAAACAGGAGTTTGTCTTGGCGAATCCATTGTTGGTAGTGAGGGTTTGGGGTGGGGACGTCCTTGGATGATTTGGGCATCCTTGGTGAGGACTGTGGGAGGTAGGCATGGGTGTGATCCGTCTACAAACTTGTAGAGATCATAGCCAATGAGGGTGGCCTCAACTTGGAGTTTCCAGGCTATGTAGTTAGTGGAGGTTGAGTTTGGTGATGTTGTGGTGGGAAATGTTAATGAGGTTGAAGGTTTGAGTGGGATCAATAGGGTTTTTAATGGTGAGGGAGTGATTTATGTTAGCCATGGTGGAGGGTGGTTAGGGCGGCGGCTAGAGGAAGAAGAAGAAGATTTAGGAGCAAAGCTCTGATACCATATAGAAACTGATAAAGTTTAGGAATAATGGTATGCCTTTCCATTGATTGAACCACTTATTTATATGGATAGATACAATTAGGGTTGTTACACTTGGAGTGGGGAATAAGAAACCTTTACAAGGAAGGAAACATAATAAGGAAAGAACTATACAAGGTAATTACCACTAACTAATAATTACAAATAAACAAGAATAAATAATAAAGATATTATTTTCTAATAGAATGGTTGTCGAGCACATTATGAGGGGTTATTTTGAGTGGGTAAAGGCAGCTTTGAGCTACCATAAATGGTTGTCGAGGGGTTATTTTGAGTGGGTAAAGGCAACTTTGAGCTTCCCATGAATGGTGTGTAGATCCCACCTTGTATGTTGCATTGTAGGGTCAATCCTCGACAATTGACCAAGTGTTGTGTGGTTGGGGAGGTGGGTACGTTATAACAAGGAAAGAAGAGGCTTAGTTTTGGAGGAGATTCTTGGGGAATAAGTTGTAAGTGATCGGTGGGTAATGGTTTCAGAATGTAATGTATGGGTGTTGGATAGACTTTCTTTGGGTAAAGAATGTTGTATGTGCAAGATTGAGAATGACGAAATGAAATGGGATTTGAAATTCAGGAAAAAAATTATTTGTCTAGGGATTTCAAAGACTTCTTCTCCTAGTCAAGTAATAAAAAAGGCTGGTATTGCAATTAACCACTAGTGGTCAATATAATGTTAAATTGGGTGTTTCCAGTAACAACACTCAATGGTGGATGATGATTTGGGTTGCACCAATTGTAGTATGGAAACAGATGAGAGTGATCATTGATTACTATGGTACCATTGGACCATGGAGGATTTGGAGTATAGAGCGGATCAATCATGTTTTATATAGGGAAATGCTTTGGAAATCAAAATTTTATCTTAATGAGTTTTTATAGAATTGAGTCAGGTTGTCGAGTATTAAGGAGGTCTTTTGAGTGGGTGAAGACAACTTTGAGCTTCCATGAAGTTTGTAGTGTAGATCCCACCTTCTATATCAGTAGGCGACAGTTCAACAAGAAAGGGAAGATAGGTGTAGATCCCACCTTCTATCATCTTGTACTTTTATTCTTTGTATTAGGTTTAATAGTGTTTTATTCTTTGTACTTTTTTATTCTTTAAGTGCATATATTTTGTGAGATTTTTTGGAGAGTTGACTATTGGTGCAGCCTTTTTTTATGGTGGAACGTACTGATGCGGGAGCATGGGGGCAAGACAATGTGCACCTAGAGGACCATGAGGGGATGCATTCGTATGGGGAAAAGGGACGGGACAGCCACGGATTGAAGGTAAAACAAGAGTGACAAGGGGTAAGGGGCCAAGAAACCGTGAGCAAGCATGGGGGTTAGGGTCGTGGGTGTGATTCTTGAAGGATGGACGCGGGTCAAGGAAGGAAGCAAGGGAAGCGCACGGCTACACTTGGAAGGGTGGCACAGTTGGTGGAAGACTAGCATGGCTTGCATGCAAGGTGGTCAAGGAATTGCTTGGAAAGGGGGCGGCCTCTCTAATGTAATGTGAACACATTGTTAAGTAAAATTAGGAAACAAAATCTGCTAGTAGGATAGAGCTTTCTAGGAAAGAGATAAATTAGGTAACTTTGTTAATTAGGTTTAGGACAAGCATTGCTCCTTTATAAGGCAACTTAAATTCATATTAATAAAGCAGATTATTTTTGGTGTGAGGCATGCAAAGAACGAGTTCGTTCTTCTTTCGATTTTTCTTTTCAAGGTGAGTGAAGAAGCCTAGAGAGATTAATCAAACGGAATACGACAAGTGAGTGAAGCTTGTCCGGTGAAGCCGATCTATCCTCTCCTATTCTCCTTCTACTTCTTTTTCTTTTTATTTCAGATTTGTGGCAGCTTGGGCAATCTCAAATCGAGGACTGTTTTGGCGATTTCTCTTTGGGTGATTTCAGACTAAGGAAGTTACAGAGAAGGGTGTTAAACCTTTGTTTTGGGCCGTAAGTAGGCTAAGTAGGGGCTGGATTCGTGAGGGAAGTTATTCATAAAAAAACGTGGGTTGTGTCTTGGGGCAAATTAGGCGTGACTTTAGTGATTGTTTTAGGAAGATCATTCCATGTATTAATTCTATAAACAAGGTTAGATTTTTGGGTAATCTTTGTAAGGGAAAATCTATAAATTCGAATAGGATTGTTGGAGTTAAGTGTTCGAAATTTTGGGCTCTTGTTGAGGGTTTTTAGAAGAACTTTTGGAGCAGTTTTTGTGGCTGATTTTTGGGGGAATTTCGGGCTGTTTTGGGATTGTTGGTTCAGCCATAGGGCTCTATCCATATTGCTTGGGCAGATTTGTCGATTCCAAGCATCCGTATACGCATCACGTACGCTAAGAAAATATTTTCATGTAGGTTTTTTAAGAGGAAATATATCTTACCTCGACAATTATAAACAAATTTTGAGGAGATGGTTGGGGAAAAGAGTTGAGTAAAGAATGTCTTATATTCAGGAAAAAATTATTTGTTTGGGGAATATAATGTTAAATGGGGCATTTCTACAAACATTCAATGGTGGATGATGAAAGGCTTGCACCTGCTCCAGTATGGAAACAGAGGAGAGTGGCCATTGATTACTAAAGTACCATTGGCCATGGAGGATTTGGGGTAGAACAGTGGGTTGGTTGGGATTATTTGTTATTAGATTCCCCAGAAGGTGGAGCAATTAGCTTTGTTATGGATGGTCAGTCATATTACATAATGCAAGAAAGGCCCAATTGGTGATAGATTTTTGTTGCGCCTACGCAACTCATTTGGAAATTAAAATTTTATCTTAAATCTTAAAGAGTAAAGGTAGAGCATTGAGCTTCCATGAATGGTTGTCGAGTATTGAATTGGCCAGGTTCCTCGTAAGGTGTATCAATTATCTTTGTTGCAACTATGACATTCATATGGATATCAAAATTTTATCTTAAAGAGTTTTACGGAATTGATTCAAATTATGAGGGGTAGTGGGTTAGGCAACTTTGACCTTCCATGGTGAAATAGATCCCAACTTTTGTATCGGTTGACCTCGGTTTAACAAGAAAGGAAGGTGTTCAACTTCTTGTATTCAATTTATTTTGGGGTTGAGAGATTGACACTTGAATTGACCGACCAAGTTATCACCTCGAGGTATGTGTGCGAGGGTTTTTTCTTTTTTTCTTTTTTTCTCACCTCGATTAATATTTGTCTGATATGTCCATCTTTGTTTTTTTTCCTTCAAATCATTAAGTGCATATTATGTTGCATTTTTTGAGGTTTTTTGGAGATTTGGTTGGTGCATGCCTTTTGTTTTTTGGTCTATATTCTATAGGAAGTGTGTTTGTGTTTAGCTTTCCCATGGTGTCCAGTTGTGTTTCTTCATAATTTGGGTTTTGTTTATATTGAAAGATATTAGGTTATGAGGGTAGAAGCTTTATAGCAAAGTGAGTAGGTTAGGTTGAGTGAGAAGAGGTCCATGCAATAAGATATGAAGAAAATCACTATTGTGAGAAGTCAAAACAAGCAGGAGGGTCAAGTTGATTGGGATGCAAAGTGTTGTAAGGTTGGGAAGTGAGAGTTTGTTAAGAAGGAAAGAGGAGACTTAGGTTTGACAATTGCAAAAATACCAAAGTGTTGTAAGGTTGGGAAGTGAGAGTTTGTGTCCTTAGGTTTGGAGGTGATGTGATGGGTAGGATATATGGGCTTGAACTGCTTCCTTGAACCTGATTAAGATCACAAAAACTTAGTGGGAGTGCAAGGCTTGGCCTCACGAAACCACTCGGCGTGAGAGTAAGTATCGGGTGTGAGAGTCAAAAAGCAATTTGATAGAGGTTCTAAACTCAAGAAAGTGTGTGTACCTTGCTTGGGTTTATGAAGGGGTATTTATAGGCCCCTAAGGACGTAGAATCCTTGTGGGATTCAGTTTCCATATATACCTAGCCAATTTAGGATGAAATCCCTAGATTGTAGGAGCAGATTTGGTAAGAGTCCTGCTCGGATAGGAAAACCTTTGACCTGTCTTTGAGAGCAGGTTGCTGAGATTCCCTATTCGACACCTACCTAGGCGAGCAAGGCTCTGCCCGACTGCATGAGATATACCCAGCCAAGCTTGGGCAGGACTTCTGATTCTCTGTGATGCCTTGCTAGCTCTACCCGCTTGGATGGTATGTCCCATGCTAATTGAGCTCATGACTGGTACGTGCTGGACACTCGTGCTTCGCTCGTGACCCGGCCTGGGCCGGGAACATCAGTGGCTCCTAGCTCCTTGTCTGGCAAGTATTTATGCTCGAGCGGAGGAGCGCTTATGCTCGTTGATGTAGCTCTTACATTGGGCTTCAACACTTGTGAATTTTTTGTGAGGTAGCGTAATCTGGCTGGGAGGCAAACTGGCAGAAGGTTCTGGACCTTGGTGGAAGATAGCTGGAGCGTATTGAGGAAGCTTGCCGTCGTGGGAGTAGTAAAGCGAGTCCAAGAGTAGGCGCGTGAACCGCCAACGAAGGGGGATGAGTTGATGGTGGCGCGCCCCTCGATGTAGTGCATTAAATGCGCATGCAAATTGATGACGTGCGCCGTCCTTTCTAGTGCCGTTTCGTCCTCCTTTTCCCCCCAAAAGCCTCTTAGTTGTGCCTATAAAAAGCGGCTCCCCTCCTTCTTGTTTCCTTTTTATTGATTTCAAAAGCTCTTAGAAAGAGAAAACCATTGCATTCATCTTCCTTTGTGTGACAGTCGAAAATCTCCAGATTCTGGTGAACTTGCTCCGTTGGTCTTGTCCATTGTTTCGCTTCCGAGCTCCTGAGTTATCCTTTGCTTTCACCCAGAACGAGTTTTCACAGAAAGAAGACCTCAACAAAATCTTGACAGTAAGTTTCTATTCATTTTTCTGGTTTGCTTTTCATTCCTTGCGTCTCTAGGCTCTTCATTCATCTCCAGGTCCCTTCTAGGTAGAATCCATAAGGTAGATCAGACCATAGGTAGAGATCGAGGAAAATTACCCAAAGTGTCTTGCTCGCTAGGCGGGCATGGCCCCTTGGAATACCTAGAGTTAAGGTTTTTCCCCTTTCTGTATTGTTCTTTACTCCAGGTGGAGTCTTACCTCTATTTACTCGATCTCCATGTAGATGTCCCACTCGGACTACTCGGACAACGATAGAGAGGCCTTCACCTATGGCGGGCAGAATGACCCATTGAGTAGCGAGAAGACTCCTTCCCTGGACGTTGAAGTGGAAGAGGGAGATGCGTCCGTGGCTGGAGAGGCTGTTGTGGCACGAGGTCCGTGTGCCCGTGATCGTACTCACCGATTCCTCCAGTGGGCGTGGCCTGTCTGATGGAGAAGTGGAGCAAGGTCATGTGGCCGCTGGCAGGCAAGGCCCAGCACGTTGGCCGAAGAACACGGGCCCGTATTAGACCAGGGCAATGATGACGTGACGCCCTTGGCTTTCGAACGGAGAGATGTTGGCATTGAGGCCTCCGATTCAAGGGAGGAGAGCTCTGATATCCCGCTGGCCCGGAGAGGGAGACGACTTGCTTGTGCAAGAAATGCACCTACCACTTCTGCCCCCACACCTAACTGGACGTGAGACCCTGTACGCCACGCACTGGGCCTCTTTAGATACCCATGATAATCTTACCGCATGGTTTTCTTCCCTGGGTGTGGACCCCCAAGATTACTAGGTAGAGAAGGTTGAACTAGTGGATGGGGAGTATCCTCGTGAACAGGATGAAACTGTTGTTTTTTGCCGACTTCTTCCGGGTGGGACTGCGTCTGCCCTTATACCCTTTCGTCCTTCGGTTCTTCAAAGAATTTGGCCCAATGCCCGGTGATCTTATGCTGACCACTGTCCAGGCACTGATGGCCTATATCATGGCATGTCGTTTGCTGTGCATAGAGCCGATCGTGAAGATATTTCGAAGGTTGTTTATCCTTAGTGTCAACGCTTTTGGCCGGGTTGGACTCCGATCAAACTCCAGCTTTTTGAGGATTTTGGATGAGGTCCCCGACAAGGTTGAGGCCTGGGACAAGAGGGCTGTCTTGATCAAGTCACGAGTTGGTTGGCCGATAATGCCAATGAGTGAGGCTGGCATCAATGTCCCCAAACTTCCCCGTGGCAGCTTCACCACGGGTGATACTTGGTCGATTGACCATTATCGGGCTGCCCTGGGCGTTGTGATGGAGGGGGACAAGTAAGTTAGCCAAGAGAGCTTATTCGATTGGAAGGAACTGGTCTATAACCCCAAGAACTTGCGCTTGGTCGAGTACTTCGAACATCGGTGCCCGGGGTCGAACCATTGTGCACTTTTGGGCCCGAGGAAGTACATGTCTATTGGGGTGGCTATCACGGGAAGAACTTCCGTCTGACTGTCTCGAATGTCGAAGACTCGGGCATGACTGTACTCCTATCTACTCGGCCGCCCCTGATCAATATTTCACTTTATTTACCACCTTTCCTTCTTGCTTTTTGTAATTGTTGTATTAATTCCTTCATTTTTATGCATCATGATGACCTTAAGGCAACTCCAGAAGCTCGAAGCTGAGGAAAGTAAGAGGGTGACCGTTCTGGCGAGCAAGCCGACTCAAGTCGTCCCTACTATTCCCTTTGTCCCTCCCGCCAAAAAACCTGCGACGACGAAGAAAACCACTGAGCTCCCTCCTCCCGCTCAACCAGCTATAGGCGTGACTGATGCTGCTGCTAAGGCTGCCAAAGCGGTGTGCAAACGAAAACGAGACTCTCCTCTCGCCGCTGACCATCCTATTCGTCCCCGAGGTGCGGGTTCTGAGCGCGTCTCCGCCACACCCTCACCAGCCAAAGATTCTTCGAAGCCATGGCTGTTCCACGACTTTGAAATGCCGACCACGGTTAGCGCTGCTCAGGCCGTTATGAGCGGGCTTTCCGAGGGCACTAATTTGGGGCATATTGACTGTCTGCTCGCGGGAGCCTTGCAGGGTTAGTGGGAAGGGACATCATGAAACAACTTTTGCAAGAGGATGTGACGCATGATCGGGATACTGCCGGTCACGTCTTGCTCGGACATATCGGGCTCAGCTTGGGCGAGGTATACCCGCGATATTTTGTGTTGTTGATTTATATTTGCTAGCTTATACTGACCTCCACTTATGATTGTTTTGCAAATTGCCTCCTCCAGTACTAACATCTATGACCGATATACCGAGGAGAGGGATGCCCGCAAAAAGGTTGAGTTTGAGAGGACGAGCTACTGAGCTCGGTGAAGCACAAGAGCGAGCAGATCGCCACTCTGGATAAATCGCTAAAGAGAGCGAGGCTTCGGTCAAGAGGCTTGAAGCGGACAAACGATCACTTGCCGAGGAGAAGACTGCCCTAGGGCTCAGTAGAAGAAATCCCAAGCTACCAAGGATGCTCTGGTCGAGCAGCGGACACAGCTTTAGTCAGAGCTGAATGCGTTGAAGGCCCAGGCAGCCAAAGATGCCGCAGCCATGGCCTCATTTTCTGATCAGTTAGCGAAAGAGAAGGTCGTGGAGGATTTTATTGCTTTTCCCACTTATGCCTCCCGTGTGCGCAAAAGATCTTCTCGTATTATGCAGTGGGCACCAACCACATTTTGCGCATGCTCGCTGGCACTGGTGCAATTGAGATGTCGAAAATGGCGAACTGGGCGCTACTCGACCCTTACTGCCGGAAGCTCGGAGTTTGCACCACCTAGTGCCTTATACACAGGGCGAACTAGAGGCCCTTGCTCGGGATGATGCTGATGATGGGGTGGAGCCATGGATTCCTCCTGCCCCGCTGGCCGTCAACGTATGCAGCCTGATCGAGGCGAAGTGGGCGGAGAGGCAAGCCCATGTAGAAGAGGTTGCTGCCCGGTTGCAACTGGAGCTGGAAGCCACTTCTAATACTGAAGTCGCTGCTGCCTCAACCCAAGCTCCTCCGAACATAGTTTAGGTTGCCCGCGTTCATTTCGGTCTTATAGCCCGTGTCGTGGAAATTGGATTTTACTCAATAGTGGTTTCTTTAATTGCATTTTTCCATTTTGCTCGATAATTGCTTTTTTACTCGTGTTTTTCCTGCATTCAATTAGTACTAGTACGCATGCATACGGGATGCCCCCAAAAACATGTCGAGCAAAAAGTAATCAGAATTGACCGAGCATGCAAACTTGTGCAATCCTTAACTTACAAATAATAATGCTAATTAAGCCCAAGTTGGAGGTGCGCGTGCAAGTGTTCGTGCTTGGACTGAGTGCTTGGATCTGGCCAAGGGTTTGAGCGGGCAGGACAAACGTGTCTGCCCGGTCTAAGTGCTTGGTTCTGACCAAGGCTTTGAGCGGGCATGGCCCCTATCGCCCTGGAGCAAGCATCCCGAAGATTGCCTAATGGGCAGGGCCCTACTCTGAGCGGCAACCAGCAACCGGGCACGACCCTGTCCGACGTTCATATGTCGAAGCGGTTGCTAGTATACCAACTGGGTATAGAGATATACGACTGACAGTGTCGCTTGGTCACTATAGGAATCCGAGGTAGCTAGCCGCTATCTTGTGGGCATGGCCCCTACCGCCTGGCGGGCATCCCAGTACGTGAATCGGGCATGACCCATCGGAGAGGATAAGATTGCTCACGGCCTTATTTGCTCGGTTAGCGAGTGGATTTAGTCAAGCAATCCGAAAACAATTGATAAATGACGAATAAATAACTCAAATGAACAAATATGAAAAAAAAAAAAACTTGCCTTTTATTTATATTGATGGTGACCCTCAATAGTACTTTTTTAAATGATGATGCGTGCCAAGGATGCTTTAGGTCTATGCCCTCCCTGTGTCCGCAGTGTGTAGGTGCCTTCTCTAATTACGACAGTAACTTGAAAAGGCCCTTCCCAGTTAGGTGAGAGTTTTCTGAGTACCCAGTCCCCGACCATAAATGCTCATCCCTGAACCCTTTTGTCGTGGTGAGCCTTTGCTCGCTGCTTGTAATTGGCCATCCTTAGTCGTGCCTCTAGCCTTCTCTCTTCGAGCAGGTCGAGGTCTATTGCCCGGGCAAGTTGATTATTTTGTTCACTGTAGTGAGAAACTCGGTAGCTAGGCAAGGCCATTTCTACGTGGATCATAGCTTCAGATTCGTATGTGAGCGCGAACGTTTCCCCAGTTGGGCCCCGGGCAGTAGTTCTAATCGCCCATAAAGCCGATGGTAGCTTTTCTGCCCATTTTCCAGCTCGCCCCTCCAGGTTTCTCTTGAGTACGTGTAAGACTTGCTTGTTTCCGGCCTCTGCTTGGCCGTTGCCTTGTGGGTAGGCCACGGATGACTGCCAATGTTTGACACCCAATCGCGCACATTCAGCCGTGAACTTGTCCAAGAATTGGGTGTCGTGATTGGAAATAATTGCCCGTGGGAGACCAAATATGCACCACACTTGGTCGTAGATGAACTTGATGATGTTTGCCTCTGAAATTTTGGCCAGAGGCTTTGCTTCGATCCACTTTGTAAAGTAGTCGATGGTGACCATTACATACTTGTACTTGTATATATTGTGCCAGCGGGAATGGACTAATGAGATTGATTCCCCACATGTCAAAAGGCCAAGCAGCTATCACATAGGGCATGGTGGAGGGCAACCTTGGTTGCGTATCTCTGGCACTTGTCACATTCTCGGACATATCTCTGCATCTCTTCTGAGAGTCATCTAGTAATATCCTGCCCGCAGAATTTTCTCTGCTAGGGCCCTGGTGCCCGGGTGCCCGCCGCATTTTCCTTCATGGACCTCGTATAGAATGCCCTCGGTTAACTCTCGGGGGACACAGCGAAGCATATGTCTGACCTTAGATCGTTTGTATAGGATTCCCCCCACTTTCGAGTAACGACAAGCTTGGTTCTGGACTATTGTGGCTTTGACTTTGTCTACGGGTAGAATTCCTTACTCGATGTAGTCCTTGTAGTCATCAATCCAACTATGCTTACTGGTTCAACATCCATCATTACAGGTCTGTCGATGGCCGGAGTTTCTAGGTGCTCGATCATGACTGATGGGTTTAGTAGTGCTAGATTCGCCTCCGCGATCTTGGACAAGTAGTCTGCTCGCATGTGATCAATTCTGATGATCTCCCATAACTTAAAATTTTTCAAGATTTCCTTAACAAGCTCACAGTATTTGACCAGGGAGGGGTGAATATATTCCCCCTGGACAAGATTTTCGAGTACACTGTGACCGCTTCAACTCCCACATCCACTGCGAGCTCCAGACCAACGATCGTTGCTTCATATTCAGCCATGTTGTTGGAGGCTGAGAACTTGAATCGTAGAGACAATTCAAACTCTGTAACTTGGTCGGGAGCTATGAAAAGGATGCCAGCTCCGCTCCCGACTTTGCTTGCTGCCCCATCCACAAAAATCTCCCAACAATAAGTCGGTCGAGGTGCTAGAAGCTGCTCGTGCCCGGTCTCTGTTGGTTGATGGGCTTCAGACTCTTCTTGCTTGGTGAAGCTTGTCTCTACCAGTAAGGTTTGGGCCTTGATTGCCCGTCGAGGCTAGTAATCGATGTAGAACTCTGTGAGCTCGATTGACCAGTTGAGTAGTCTGCTTCATCGGGCTTGTGCAGGGTTTTACGTAGTGGTGCGTCTGTGTATATAATGATTACATGTACGGAAAAATAAGCCCTTAATTTGCGGGCAGCTACAACAAGCGAGTAAGCTAATTTTTCTGCATTAAAGTAACGACCCTCAACTGATGGCCTTTGACACATAATACACATGTTTTTGTGAGTTTAATTCCTCCCTAACCAGCACAACGGCCACAACCTGGTCTGTGGCTGCTAGATAAGTATACAAAGGTTCCCTGGGCATAGTGTTGCTAAGGAGGGGTGGCTTGCCAAGATATTCCCTGAGCTGCTCGAGGGCCTTGGCGCATTCTTCGTTCCATTTGAACCCTTTGTTGCCGCGCAGAATCTTGAAGCATTAATGGCAAGCATTTTTCTGCCGACTTGGAGATGAAGCGACCAAGGGCAATTATCATGTCATTTAGTTGTTGGACCTGCTTAATGCATTGGGGCTGCTCCATCTCGATTAAAGATTGGATCTTTGCATCTATCCCGCGCTGATTGACCATGTACCCGAGGAACTTCCCTGCTCGGACTCCGAACACGCATTTGCTCGGATTCAACTTCATATTATGTTTGCGCAGATTGGCAAACGTCTCCTCCAAGTGAAGAGAATGTGGTCACGACCTCTGGTTTTGATGACCATGTCATCAATATAAGCTTCCATGTTCCTGCCGAGCTAAGAGCCAAAAACCTTGTTGACCATGCGCTAATAAGTGGCCCCTACATTCTTCAGCCAAAAACCTTGTTGACCATGCCCTCCGCCTGCCCGGAAGGCTGTTTTTGCTTTGTCTTGTTCATTCATCTTGACCTGGTGGTACCCCGAGTACGCATTCAGGAAGCTGATTTCAAAACCGGCTATGGTGTCGACTAGCATATCGATGCACGACAGTGGGTAGCAATCCTTCGGGCAGGCTTTGTTGAGGCCGATGAAGTCACATGCGCCACTTGTCATTGGCCTTTTTGACCATTACTATGTTGGCCAGCCAGGTCGGGTACTGGGTCTCCTTAATGATGTCCGTTTTTAGGAGCTTCTCGACCTCTGCCTTGATCGCTGCACTCTTCTCTGGGGAGTACTGCCTTGGTCGCTGCTGAATAGGTCGGAAGGTTGGATCCACATTTAGGTCGTGGTGAGCAACGTTCTCACTAATTCCTTGCATGTCTTCAACAGTCCATGCAAACATGTCCAGGCTGCTCTTGAGTAGCTCGATCAATTTGCCTCGAGCTTTAGGAGGCATGGCCTTCCCGATCTTGATTTTTTGCTCGGGGTGGGCAGGATTGATGATGATCTCCTCTAGCTCGCCTTGAGGATGGAATTCAGGTTCATCTCGAACTTGTAGAGTATCCATCTCAATATCTTTTATCGTGGGACGCCAAGATTTTCCCATAGAGACTGTTGGTGTCGGAGCTTGTTCGGGTTGATCGATCTCCATGAGATCTGTTGTTCAAGAAGTTTCTCCGAGCTCGATGTTGTTTATTGAGACTAGGCCTGAAGCAGTGTTGGTTATGCTCGGGAGTGTCCACGATCAACTTTGCTTCTTTATTTGGGAATCTCGGACGTACTCCCACATTGCTCAAGGCTTGCTGTTGAGGATACCCACTTCGTCCTCAGCCTTTTGGTGGGGGATGGAGGTGACCATCTGAAACTTGGCCATGGCCGGGGCACCCAGGATATAGTTGTAAGCGGATTATTAATCGATCACCAGGAACGTGATCATATATGTTCGCGTCTGTGGCCCATCTCCCATGAAGACCTCGAGTTCGATGGTCATGATGGTTGGTGAAACCTTTAAGCTTTCCCAGGTACGGCTTACGCCGGGTGTTTGATAATTCCAACCCTTTGAAACATGATATCTCTGCATGCCCCAGTGTCCAACAGTACCTTGTGAACCTGCCAATTGTTCACCAGGCAAGAGATTACCAGCGGCTACTCGGAAGCCAGAGGAGTGCTTGCCAGCTCGCTGCGGGTGAAGAATATGCTCTGTTCCCCTGCCCGCTGTACTGCTGGTGTATTGATAGCTATGGACAAGGAGTATTTGTGCTTCCCGAGCTGAGTGTTGGACGGGAGCTCTTCCTAGATCATGTTCACCACCCCTTAAATTTGAGGGGCCTGGCCACCTCTTCTTCCTCTCGCGGGCCTTCCCTGCCGATCATGTTCACCTCTTCTTTCCTAAGATTCTTTTAAAGCGGTCCAATTTGCCTGCATTGATCAGCTACTGTATTTCCCGTTTCAGCACAGTGCGGTGTTGTCCCTGGTGTGATCGAGCTCAGGATCAAACAGTAAGGTACTGGCAATGCATCTCCAACCTGGAACATGATCTCTTGGTAGTGTTTAGTGGGTTACAAATGTGATTCCCTAAATCTCTGTCCGAGAGTGGATGTGCGCCGCCTCGCTAAGATGGAATAGGCCCGCTAATATGCCCAATGTCCCAGCCGCAATATGATGGCAGGCTATTCCTCCTGGAATAAAGGGATCAAAACCTTCCACGCCCCACGTCGGATTTAGTCCATAAGGATCGGACACCTATATTCCAGGACCATACAAGCTTGTTACATGAAATGCACCAAAACCAAAGCAAGCCAACCCCGCGAAAATGAATGGATTCCAAAGATCTTGGGCAAATCCAAAGACGGTTTTCATGTACGTTCATCAGTCAATATTTCTAGATCCCAATACACCCAATGCCAGATAGCTGCTAACAAGCACAAGCCAGAAAACACAATATGCGCTCCAGCCACACCTTCGTAACTCTAAATACAGGAAAACCACCCCAGGAATTGATTATCTCTGCGCGGGCGGTTATTGCCCTCCTGGCTCTGGTCAGCTGGCGTGGCCGAGCCATCCCGAGTCTTGGCCTTGCCCTTGGACTTGTCACCCTTAGCATTCTCAGTCGAGCAGAACAGATGTGAGTTGGGCAGTAACTCTACTTTTGATGCACCCGGGTTCATTGGTAGTTATCTCAGTCTTTAGGGGGCCCACCCTCATATTGGCTGTCACTTGGTCGAGCATCTCGGGGTCACTGGTAACTGTCACTTGGTCGAGTATCTCTTCGAACCTCTTAAGATAACTACTGTAGGACTCGTGGTCGCCCTGATTGATTTTGCCCAAATCAAATATGTTCTTAGGCGTGGGACCTGCAGTACCGAATTTCTTCTAGGAATTTCTCCCTGAGAAAATGCCCAACTGCTGGGGAACTTCCCAACCACGGCTGCGCCTTGCCTTGGAGGGCGCCTTCAAAAGCTCGCATCTTCAAAGCTTCAACATCTGTGACCATTCAAACGATCTGTGGGAAGATGACTCCTTGTGCGAGTGGCACGTTCTCGATCTCTGCGGTGAATGGGCTACCCTCTAGCGCTTTATGGCTTGTAGCCGAGCTTGGCCATGGCTAAGTTGGCCATTTGCTTGGCCATGTCCCTCTCTTTGTGGCCTCCATCTGCTCGGCTAAGCGCTTCTCCGCATCTATGTTGAGCGCGTATGGTCTGACCACTGATGGTACTCCTCCCTTAAGCGTCTGGCCATAGTTGGGCAGTAGGTTGGATCATAAGAAGCTTCAACTTCTTGGTCGATCCTGACTTTGCGTCTTGGCCGCTGCCACTCTGCCTCTATGTACTCCCGAGCTCTGCGGCGGCTATGGCTTTCTTCCCGAACGTGATGCTCCTGTTGGCGATGATGTCTGTGGGAAAGATTCTAGTGGTTGTATCTGTTTTCCACCTGATCGTCTCCCCTCTACCCCGCATTGGCTTGCTCCAAGGGTACATGAATAATGGAAGGGATCCGTTTTCGTGCGGCAAGTGTTGGGAAGCCTGGCCACCACCAACGAGTATTATAATAGGATGTCAAGCATCTCGTTGGCTCGTTTGATTCTGGCTAGCATGTTGAGACAACTGCTCCTCAACATATGGGACATTTTCCCCGTGAGCCACGTGACAAGCTGTCACCTTCTGATTTCTCGTTTGAACCCCTTGGGGTGCCCTTGGTGGCAGATCCCCAGCGGTGGATTATTATTTCCAACCAGCTGGCTGCTAGCTTGGTGGTTGCTAACGATTGTGTGATGCTTGCTACCTTTGCCAGCCATTGTAATAAGATAGATTTTTGAGAATCTAGCGGTAAACTTAAACTTTGAGGAAGCTTTTTGTTTCCCGGCAACGGAACCAAACTGATGTTGCAAAAATACAACTTGGGTCGTCCGTGTGATGAGTAGGATATCTGGGCTTGAACTGCTTCCTTGAACCTGATTAAGATCACAAAAATACCTTAGTGGGAGTGCAAGGCTTGGCCTCGCGAAACCACTTCGGTGTGAGAGTCAAAAAGTAATTTGACAGAGGTTCTAGGCTCAAGGACATGGAATCCTTTGTTGCTTGGGTTTATGAAGGGGTATTTTATAGGCCCCCAAGGACATAGAATCCTTGTGGGATTCAGGGAATCCTTGTAAGCGTGATGAGCGGCTGGCCGCGTGATTGTAGGAGCAGATATGGTAAGAGAGCAAGTTCGACACCTGCCCGGGCGAGCAAGTGTAATTCCCGGGCATGGCCCCTGGCACGTGCTGGACGCTCGTGCTTCGCTCGTGACCCGGCCTGGGCCCATATCAAGAGGATATGAGAGGAATAAATAAAGTCTTTGTTTGCAGAGAAAGTGGTGGTCGACGTACGCCAGGAAATAGTTGAAAAGTTGGAATGCTAAGAAAATATTTTCATGTAGGATTTTAAGAGGAGAGATAGATCTTCCCTCGATAATTAGAAACGAATTTTGAGGAGATTGTTGGGGGAAAAGAGTTGTAAGATTGAGAATGACAAAATGGAATTGGAATTTGAAATTCAGGAAAAAAATATTTGTTTGAAGAGGAATATAGGGATTTAAATGGGGCATTTCTAGAAACACTCAATAGTGGATGATGATTTGGGCTACACCTGCTCCAGTATGGAAACATAGAATTGTTGACCATAGAATAGAGGATTTGGAGTAGAACAGTGGGTTGGTTGGGTATTAGTTATGAGATTTGGTACCAAATTATACTGCGACTGTGATCTCGCATTTGGAAGTCAAAAATTTAGTATGAAATTGTGTGATTGTAGACATTATGAGGGGTTATTTTGAGTGGGTCTTTGAGCTTCCATGAATGTGTAGCCTTGTATACCAGCTCGCAGCAATTCAACAAGAATGGGAAGAAGATAGGTATCTTCTACTTTTTCTTCCATGAATTATGTTTAAGTTGATTGTAACATAAGAAGGAAAGTCTTGAGAGGAATAAAGTCTTGACAAATTTTGAAGAGCAATGTTGGGGAAAAGAGTTGCACGTGCTCTGGTTTTCATAATAATATTTCGGAGTGTTGGAACCAAATTATATTGCGACGAAATGGCAGGGATTTGATATTCAGGAAAAAATTATTTATCTAGGTAATAATCAAAGACTTCTTCTAGTGACATATAAGAATGGTGGATGTATGGAAAAACAGAGGAGTGACCTTTGATACTACGGTGTACCATCATGGAGGATTTGGTATTGAAGAAGAAAAAGTAAAGAATTTTAAATCAAGAAAATAAGAAAATGATCAAGAAAATAACGAAACAAAATCAAGAAAAAATATGAAAATAACAAATTAAAAAATTAAAAGAAAATCAAAGGAAAAGAAAAAGAAACAAAGTCATGAAAATCAAAAAGAGAAAAGAAAAATCAAGAAAGAAAGAGGAAGAAGAGAGAATAAAAAAAATCAAGATAGGTAAAAACTAAATAAGAAAAGAAAACCATGAAAATGAAAAAACTTGAGAAAATCATGAAAAAGAAACAAAATAAGAAAAGAAAACCATGAAATGAAAAAAGAAAACAAATATGAGAAAAAGTAAATCAAGAAAATAAGAAAATCTATCAAGAAATGAGAAAATCTATCAAGACAATTAAAGAACAAAATAACGAAAAAAATTCAAGAAACAAAAAATTAAAAGAAGTTTGAAAAAAAAAATCATGAAGAAAAAAAGCAATGAAAAAAAAATAAAGAAAATTTTGAAAAGAAGAAGAAACAAAAAAGAAAATCAAGAAACAATCAAGAAAATAAGAATCATGGAGGAATGGATTGGTAATAGATTTTTGCTGCTAATGTGCAATTCTTTTGGAAATCAACAAAATTTCATTATGAGGGGTACTTTGAGTGGGTGGGTGTAAAGGCAGCATTGAGCTTCCATGAATGGTTGTCGAGTATGGGATGGGATTGGCCAGGGAGGATTTGGGTAGTTGAACAGCTGGCTGGTTGGGTATTTGTTATGAGATTCCGAAGGTGTCGTTAGTTGGGTATAATTTGTTAATGAGATTCCCCTAGAAAGTGGAGCAAGTAGCTATGCCATATTCTAGATTTTTGGAAATCAAAAAAGTATAGAATTGATTCAGATTGTCGAGTACATTATTATGAGGGATTCTTTTGAGTGGGTAAACGTTTGAATGGTTGTGGGCTCTTTTGAGCAAGTAAAGACAACTTTGAGCTTCCATGATGTGCATCAGATGGCCGCAGTTCAACAAGAAAGGGGCGATAGGTGTCAGCTTCTTGATTATGAAGGCTTCTTTGTATTTTCTAACTTTCTTTAAATGCATATCTTGTGTTGCATTTTTTGAGGTTGGTGTAGCCTTTTTTTTTTGTTTTCAATTTTCAAGTCTGTGGGAGTGGTTCATAATTTGGGTATTGTTTAATGAAAGATATTATTTTTCTGATAAAAAAAAAAAACAGGAAAGCTTTTTATAGCAGCAGCAGTGAGTACGTACCTCTAGGTGGAGTGAAAGTAAGATATGAAGGAAATCACAAAAAAAAAAAAAAAAGGACAAATAGCATAAGGTCAATCACCTAAGAAATACTTCAACAGTTCCAGATTATATTCATCATTAGAAATCATCGTAAGCCTTCGAGATATTATTTATGCAAGGGGAAGAAATTTGTGAATTTGAAACTGAACTTATCCCAATATAAGTTTGAAGATTTGCGATTCTCATTACTTAGCTGTACTTTTTCACAATTTCCTAATTTTCTTCTCTGTCACAGTTTAGACAAGGAAGAATGCCTTTTTGGACTGAAAAACCGTAATCTGGCACCATAAAACACACACTATTCTGCATCGTTTGCAGAGCTACTAACTGAAAGAAAAACCTTCAACAATACTAATAACAAATGCAAGGAAAACACCAAGAAAATCAACTCCTTAAAATCAACTTTTTTCCTTGGCTGAACCAAAATATCAAAAAACAACTTCGAAATTGATCAAAACAGCAAGGACAAAATTAAACCCTAAGGACAAAACTATGCTCGTCACTTTTAATGCATGTTACTCTTTAATTCCTATTACTGTCAAGAGCCCTTTTAGTTTCTCTGGTTCTCACCACCTGACTCGAAGCAGTAGTCATCCAAAAATGATCTTTTGAAGTACTTTACTACTTAACAGGAGGTATACTACCATGAAGTAACTGGTTTGAAACTATGATGATTTACTGTGGCCAAGTTTATCTTGAAATCATAAACTCCTGCAATCATGATTACTCCAACTACTCTTCAATATGTGATTATCAAACTTAATTGTATGCATGCGACACGACATCTTAAAGCACAATTCATAAGAGTTTCAGTTATATAATAACTCATTCATATAGGGGAAGCAGATTCATAAGAGTTTCAGGCAACAGAAGTTTAACTCTAGCAGGGCCACTATAACAAAATTTAAATTGTAAGCAGATTGGAGGACACATGCACTTCAAAGATTTTAAAAGTAAGGCTAGTGGCTTGATTGATATCTTTAACTTACAGGGGAAGCGGATTCAATAAGTCAAGCCGCGGTTCATGTTTCTAAATCACCTTATTCGTGTTGCTCGATCTCACCAAATGAAAATTGAACCAGAAGATTAAGTAGTTAATTATACGTGCAAAGCTCTAGTCATTTCAAATACAGAGTTCAACTAAAAATGCTGGAGATTTCACATGCTCAGGTAGCCAGCAAAGCAATTTCAATGTTGAGATATTATTGAATTTTAGAACAAATGTTTTCAAAAAATTTTGCCAAAATTTAAAAGTGTTTTGATCCCATATCGAGGCACTAGATTCTATCCTAAGGATATTGAAAGCCACTAAGGAGAAATGTTCGAAAATCCTAACAGCTTAAGCATGAACATCTTAAACCAAACTAGAGAAGCACTTAATCGTTTCAATAAGGAGCAACTACGACGCAACATGTTCAAAAAATGAGAGTGGTCTAAATATGAACAGAAAAACAAACACATTAATCAGATATATAAAGTAGGAAATTATGATGATTTTAAATGGTAATAATTTTAGGTGAAGGCTAAAAATACATACTAACATGGATGGATATGATGAAGAAAACTATAGAAGCTTGTAGCGTAAAAGTGTCAAGAGTATGTATGGATTAAGCATATCCACAGAAAGGAAAGGCAGCTTGTTGTTGGGGAAGAAACTAATAGCAGACAAGATTCATGTCAAGAGTATGTATGGATTAAGCATATAAAAGGTTCGTACAGCTTATTGTTCAAAACCCTAACATTGCTCATAATGTAATTTAATTCGATGAAAACACAAAATTGAATAGCAAAAATTCTCACATTCTGCTCATCATATAAACAAGCTTGAAATGAAGCTTATCTATCTTAAAATCAATACGATGTTTTTGGTCATGTCAAGACAATCTTTAAAATGCACAAACTTTCTCATCTGGGTGCCATCTAAGTGCTAAAAGGATCCTATCAACAATAAAATAATGTTTGCAGGAGGATAAAATCTTTACTTCACCTCGTAGAAAATGAAATTTCAGGAGGATAAAATCTCCAAAATCAAGGAGAGAATGACCAAATATTGCTCATAATGTAATTTAATTCGATGAAAACACAAAATTGAATAGCAAAAATCTAATTCTCACATTCTGCTCATCATATATAATAAACAAGCTTGAAATGAAGCTTATCTATCTTAAAATCAATACGACGTTTTTGGTCATGTCAAGTTTAAGTAAGTGAGTCAATGAATAATGCATCAGAGGATCTTACACTCCTCTTACACTGACATAATATATAATGTCCACCAGTGTTTCTTAGCACTTAATTGGTTAACTCACTTGAGTCAAAATGTCAACCTCAAACCGAGCCAGCTTGGCTGAGTTACAACACTATATACATCAGCCCCTTATATTCAATAGTATAATGTCATGCTAAACACCAAAGTTCAAGCAAAACAGCAATGTGAAAGTCGGCTGAAATAGCTATTACCTATGTGACGAATACCAACTTGACAACATGATCCCTGTGACAAACTATCTTGTACCAAACTACAAGTTTTCAGCCGTAGTGTTACACACTGATCAGTGTACCAAATGCTGTTACTATGTGACGAAAACCGACTTTCAGGATCACCTTATGACACAACTTGACTGATCAGAGTGTACTTTGACGCCCATACACTATACTCGGAACTGGTAAAACATTCCCAGGGAAGTAAAAAATCAGATGTTACTTGGAGTTTTACTTGGAAAATGAGTTGCAGCCTTGCAGGTGGTTAGTATAATTACAAATTCTAGAAGAAAACTTTTGCTTTTGCGTGACTTGTATAAATGGATTCTTCCATGACTTGTATTTTTGTTTGCTCAATCAGTGGCTACTCCCAAAATTTGCCAAACTGCAATTGATGGCTATTATAAGACTTCAAGGAACAAAAAAAACTAATCCGATCATTTGATCTCTCTTCTAACTTGATATTGACTCCAAAACAAAAACTTGATACCTCAAGCTTAACAACCCAAACAAGCCTCCATATAAACATTAAAATGTTAGAGATCATAGCAGAATAACCAAAAGCAACGGACTACAGATCACATATGAGCTTTTAAACTAGCGATAAATGGCAGTAGAGGAAGAGAGAGAGAGTAACAACCCTTTTCAATACATTCCACGGATTTGTCAAAAATTCCATGCAGAAGAAGTTATAATACCATTGAATCCTCAAATAACATCCAAAACACCCATTGTTCAACCCATAGCACGAAGCCATTCAAAACTCCTTCATATTTTGAGTTAATATCTATTAATTTTCTAACACAGAATCAATCAATCAATCAAGAAAAAAAAGGTAAAACCCATTATCACTAACGAACAATCAAGAAACCCAACATAACAACACAAACCCAAGAGTGTGAAGCCAAAAAAACTCTTATTTTCAGTCAAAATCTATTGATGAAAACAGAGAAAAGAAAGTCAATCAAAAACATAGAAGAGAAAGAAACCATCATCACCAACATTAGAATTCAAATGAGAAACCGATCAGATAACAGTCCAAATCCAAGAGTCCATACGAATCCATACAAGACCCAGATTAAAGAATTTCAATCAAAACCAGACTAAAGAAGAAACAATTCTCATCAACCATAGAATTCAAATCAGAAACAAATCAGAAAACTGTCCAAATCCAAGAGTTCATACGAATCCATACAAAACTTCATCATATTCTCAATCAAAAACCATTGATGAAAAACAGAGAAAAGAATGCAAAATCGAAATCAGCATCCTTAGAATTCAAATCAGAAACAAATCAGAAAACAAATCATAAAACAATTCAAGCCAAATTACATTGATGAAAACGGAGAAAAGAATTTCAATCAAAAACAGATTAAAGAAGAAACAATTCTCATCAACGATAGAATTCAAATCAGAAAACAGTTCATACGAATCCATACAAAACTCTATCATATTCTAAGCCAAATTACATTGATGAAAACGGAGAAAAGAATTTCAATCAAAAACAGATTAAAGAAGAAACAATTCTCATCAACGATAGAATTCAAATCAGAAACAAATCAGAAAACTGTCCAAATCTTCATCATATTCTCAATCAAAATCCATTGATGAAAAACAGAGAAAAGAATGTAAAATCGAAAACAGAGTAAAGAAATAAACCATTATCAGCATCGTTAGAAATCAAATCAGAAAACAATTCAAACCCAAGAGTAAGTACGAATCAATACAAAACTCTATCATATTCTAAGCCAAATTCCATTCATGAAAAATAGAAAATAATATCTATCAAAAACAAATAAAGAAAAGAAACAATTGCCATTACCATTAACGTTGAATTCAAATCAGAAACCAGAACAGCAAACAACCGAACCAATAATTTGAATCCAAATTCTTTCTCAAATCAGCCTTTAGACAACTATATCTGATAGAAACCCATATTCTAAACTACTGACCTAGTGCGGTAGTGCCTCTATACATAGTTGAACCGCTAGTACGAATTCAAATCAGAAAACAATTCAAACCCATGAGTAAGTACGAATCCATTCAAAACTCTATCATATTCTAGGTCAAATTTCATTCATGAAAAACATAAAAGAATATCAATCAACTACAAATAAAGAAAAGAAACAATTACCTTCACCTTAAACGTTGAATTCAAATCAGGAACCAGATCAGCAAACAACCGAAACCCATAACTTGAATCCAAATTCTTTCTCAAATCTGATAGAAACCCATACTCTAAACTACTGACCTAGTGCGGTAGTGCTCTATATTTAGTTGAACCCCGAGCGTTCCTTTACCCTACACTCGTTGCGTGGGCTTCAGATCAAATGAAAAGGGTTTCTCGAATTTTCAAATCGTAAAGGGTTTTGTTAACGGTATGACATATGTACGTTTGGAGAAAAATGTGACCGTTATAAATCTTACCGTTGAGAATGGTCGCAACAAGTTTGTCGTTTATCACGGCAAGTTTTTTTCTTTTCTTTTCCATTTTTATTTTACTCAAATTGGCAATATACTCTCCTCTTTCCACACAAAAAGTTCACTCTTCTATTTTTGGTATTTAATTTAAAAAAGGCAAAACACACAAACGGGCCACCCAACTTTGGACCATATTGCAATTCGGCCACCGAAACTTTGGTTCATCTATTTTGGCCACCCTACTTTAGTCTAGTTGCAAAAGAGCCCATTTTTTGGACGGCCGTTAGATTTAGCCGTTAAGTCATGTTAAATGTCTATTTTACCCCTGTAAATATCAATAGAAGAACAATTATATTTAAAAGGGATCAAACTGTAAATAATAGAATTTTGGGGGTTTTAAAGAGAAGGATCCCCGTAGTTGGCATTCAACCGGACCAAAGTACGACGCCGAAGAACAACACCCTCCAAATTCCGACAACCCAAGCCAATCAACAAATTCCGACTAATAAGACAACAATTTACGGTTTGAGAGAGAGAAAGCAAAAGGGTGGATTGCTCCACTTACGCTTGACCGCCGATCCCTTTCTCAAGGGAGACTACGGCTTTATTTCAAGAACTACACACCCTTACTCTCGACATCGACATTGTTTCAAACACTAAGAGGCGAAGATCGGGCTTGACCCGATCCAGCCTCCAACCGTCGACCACCAGCGCCCGCCTTCCTTCCCTCATTCGCCCTGGCCGCTTCAGGCGTCTTATAAACAAAAAGCACAAACCCTTTTGACTTCCCCGTCGTTTTATCAAACCCTAACGGCCCCTCCACCTCACCGTAAGATGAAAAAGAATTTTTCCCCCGACATATCGTACGACACATTTGCAACATAAATCTTCCTTGATTCCACCACCCGCGAGACCGTCGTAATCAATGAATCAATGCGTGACGGTATTCGGTCAATTTTCTTGCTCGGCTTGACAAAGAAATCACCATCAATGTGCTTAAACGCCACAAATGTAACCTTTATTTTTACCTGGTCGCCTTGTCGAGAAATTACGACTACTTCATCTAGATCGTCGTAGGCGCAACGCATTAAGGAGGTTCTCGGTAGTGGTTATGGGTAGGCGCGAAGCGATCCACATGGATCGGCAAGGAGAGGAGCGGAGGTTATGGGTGGGATTTGAGAGAGAAAGCGAGAGGGCTGAGATGGGGTTCCGTTGGGTGGGGTCACGGTCTGGGATGGATCGAACGGCGTCAAGTAACCAATACCCAGTTGGCGAGATCGGCGAAGGAGGACAAGAGCAACGAGGTTATGGTGGGATTTGAGAGAGAAAGTGAGAGAGCGAGATGAGGAGCAGATCGATCGTGTTTGTGTGAGAGAGAAAGAGAGAGATGAAGATGACGGATCTTTAACCCCCAAATTGTATTATTTACAATTTGACCCCTTTTTAAATATAATTGTTTCTCTATTGATATTTACAGGGGTAAAATAGACATTTAACATGACTTAACGGCGAAATCTAACGGCCATCCAAAAAATGGGCTCGCTTGCAACAGAATGAAAGTAGGGTGGCCAAAATAGATGAACCAAAGTTTCGGTGGCCGAATTGCAATATGGTCCAAAGTTGGGTGGCCCGTTTGTGTGTTTTGCCTTTAAAAAAAATCAACACTTGTCTGTCGGTATTACCAAAGAGTTTTGCTTAGTTTTTTTTGTAATAGGTTCCACGTTTTTAAAAATGATTGCTATATGTTTCAGTTTGTTATTTATTAAAGGTTATATTAGAGTCCAGATCTCCTGTACCACTTATGTGTACCACTGGTATACTATTTTTCATCTCAACCATTGGTTAAGATGCAATAGTTGGGATGCAATGGTTGAGATGAAAAGTGGTACACCAATGATACACACAAATGATACAGGAGATCTGAACTCGATATATTAGCCTGAGTTTGCTTCAATAGAAATTAGGGGGTGATCCATTTTTTAAAGTTTCTAACTTCAAAAGTTCATCTTTTTTTTCAATCGTAAAATATTGTTCAAAATATTTTCAAAATATTGTTCCAAAAATATCATCGTCTTCTTCAACAGCTCTGGCAACACACTTTGAATTCAAAAATCACTGATTGTTGACAGTGAAACGGGGATCGACCTACCCGGTCAGGTCGCGGGGGTCGAGGGGGTAACGCCCCGAAAGGTAAACGAGTTTTTTGATTCATGAAATACGAAACTATAATGGATATGTGTTGGGTTGAAGAATTTTTCAATTGGGACGAAGGTGGAAAAAGAAGATGAAGAGGAATGCTTACGACGGAGAAGATGAAAGAATCAAGTGGAGGACGTGGTCTGGTTCTTTATGATTTTGTTTCGTGATTCAAAAATTAATGCACTAAAATTGATGAATCACGGTTCAAAAATAGACTAGCAATTATACTATTGAACCGCGGTGCAAAAATTATACACTAAAATTGATGAATCGCGATTCAAAAATAGACTAGCAATTACACTATTGAACCGCGGTGGAAAATTAATCCACTAAAATTGATGAATCGCGGTTCAAAAATAGACTAGCAATTACACTATTGAACCGTGGTGTAAAAATTAATGCATTAAAATTGATAAATCACGATACAAAAATAGACTAGCAGTTACACTATTGAACCGCAGTGCAAAATTAATTCAAAAAAAATTGATGAATCACGCTTCAAAAATAGACTAGTAGTATACATTATTGAAACGTGGTGCAAAAATAATAAAATTGATGAATCGCGGTGCAAAAATAATGACCTCCGTAGCGTGCATACGGTTTTAGTAAAGGTATCGTAGTCATTTTGTCACTAAAAGTGATTTTTCCTTGAAAATAAAAAATGCGTACTTTAGCGATTAAAAGTTTCAAAAAGTGGATCGGCCTGCAATTTCTTCTAAAAATTAACTAAGTCATTCATTTCGAAATGGAAAGTCATTGTAAGTGTTTTAGTTCAATAAATATATATAATAAGGCTCGTTTGAGCGAGAAGTGTGAGAGAAGCACAAAGAGGTTGAGTGAAAAGAGAAAATAGATAAGTGAAAGATTGTGAAAATGGTTGCATAGATAAACAATTTTATAGAGCCATCTATCCCTATGTTTGATGGGGATTACGATCATTGGAGTATGCTTAAGGAGAATCTTCTTCGATGGAAGGAATATTGGTGTGTGATTGAAGGAGAATATGTGGAGCCGTCTGTGAAAGAAAAATCAGCAGCATAGAAGAAAACCCAAGAGGAGATGAAGATGAAAGACTTGAAGGCCAAGAATTATCTCTTCTCGGCCATCGACAGATCCATTCTAAAAACGATTACTCAGAAGGAGACTACAAAACAACTATGGAATTCAATGAAAGTCAAGTAGCAGGGGAATGCCAGGGTACAACGTGCGTAACTCCAACCTCTTCGTAGAAGCTTTGAGTAGTTGGAGATGAACATAGGAGATACTCTTACTAATTACTTTAGCAGAGTTATGGTCGTGGCAAATGACATGAGGAATTGCAGAGAAGATATGCTTGACGTCAAAATTGTTGAGAAGATTCTGAGGACTTTTCCAGAGAAATTTAACTACATTGTGTGCTCAATTGAAGAGTCGATCAAAGACATTGACAGTCTTTCAGTTGATGCACTACAAAGTTCATTGTTAGTTCATGAACAAAAAATCAAGAAAGATATTGGAGAAGAACAAGCACTTAAAGTCACATACGAAGATAGGCCTGTATGTGCGAGAGGTTGTGGAGGAGCAGAAAGAGGACTCTGGGAAGAGGTCGTCAATTCTACAATAAAGCAGTTGTGGAATGTTACAAATGTCATAATCTCTGACACTATCAATATGAGTGTCCTTCATGGAATAAGAATGCCAACCATGCTGAGAAAGATGAAGAAGATAAGATACTCCTCATGGCATAAGTCGATGCTAATAACATGAATAAAGCAGAAGTTTGGTTCCTTGATTCAGGTTGTAGTAACCATATGTGTGGAAATAAGCAGAGGTTCGTAGATCTCGACAAGGCGTATGTACACTCAGTAAAACTCGACAATAACTCAAGGATGGAAGTAATGAGCAAAGGCAAAATAAAACTCGAGATGAATGGGATAAATCTGATTTTGGCAGATGTATACTATGTGCCTGATTTGAAGAATAATTTGTTGAGTGCGTGTGCTCGGTCCCTACGTGTTGAGCACAAGCACCATGGGTCATCTTGCCCACCTCAAAGTCCATGGATGATGTTGGTGCCCAAGGTAGCGCATGACTATCTTATAAATCAAGCACAAGTCCCACATCTACCCGACGGGATTGGGGTATAATATCCCCCTCAAATCCTTGGCGTCTCCAAGGCCAAATCGTCTGGCGATGGGAGGCTCGTGGGATCAAGAAGTGGCTCCCATGATGCTCCCATTTCCGGGACCGCTGATACCATTTATACAAATGCACAGGCACCTTGGGTCATCAGCCCACCACAATGACCTAAAGTCCTAAAATGTTGGTCCATGGAGACTATCTTATAAATCAAGCACAAGTCCCACATCTACCCGATGTGGGATTGGGGTATTACAGCAGGAAGCTTCAAGAACGTGATCTGACCATTCTTATATATGGACAGTGTAGATTATATCATCCAAAGCGAGGGTTAATTATGCAAACAATGATGAATGACAGTTGCATGTTTGTATTTTTGGCAAGGGTGGTGAAGGACATTCAAACATGCATGTTTGCAGACAATTGCAGAAGATAGCTCAAAGTTATGGTATATGCGGTTTGAACATTTGAGTTACATAAATCCGCGTACATTGTGGTATAAAATTATTATGAAGGGGCTTCCAAGCTTCAAGGCTGCAACAAGAACGTGTACTGAGTGTTAGCTAGGCAAGCAACACGGGGAGATCATTCCAAAAAAGAAGTCAGTGGAGATTGAGTCATAAATTGTTGCTTGTTCATGCAGATCTTTGTGGTCCAATCACACCAACCTCCAACAGTAATAAGAGGTATATTTTAACATTTATCGATGACTTTATTCAAAAGGCATGGATATATTTTCTATTAGACAAGTCTAAAGCATTTGCAAGTTTCAATGTTTACAAGAGTAGTTAAGAATGAGTCTAATGCATCAATTTGTTGTCTACGAACTAATAGAGGAGGAGAATTTACATCTAATGAATTTAATGATTTTTGTAAATTTAATGGTATTAGCACGTAATTGACGACATCCTTTACCCCCACAACAGAACAGGATAGCGAAATGCAAAAATCAAACCATTATGAATATGGTAAGATGTTTGCTTTGTGACAAACAAATGCCCAAGAAATTTTGGCCACAAGCTACAAGGTGGATTGCTCATGTTATTAATCGAAGCCCTACACTAGTGTTAAAGGATAAGACACCAGAAGAAGTGTGAAGTGGAATGAAGCCTAAGGTGGACTACTTCAGAAATTTTGGATGTCTTGATCACGTTCATGTACCGGACCAAAAAAAGGAAGAAGCTACATGATAAAAGTATTCAATGTGTACTCCTTGGAGTCAGTGAGAGAATCTAAAGCATATAGATGATTTGATCCACTTACAAAGAAAAATATTGTAAGCATATATGATAGTTTTGAAGAAGACAAAAGTTGGAATTCAGGGAGGAAAATTGAATAAAATGAAGCAAGATATTCTAATTTGGAAGGATGATGATGAAGAAATGAAAAGGGATGCTGAGGTAGAAGGTGTTGATGAACCAACTACCACTCCTTCCAGTGACACATTAAGAGAGGGTTCACCAGCACCACTTGGGGTTAGAAATCAACGACCACTAGCGTACTTGCAAGTAAGGGTGGCAAATCGGTCGTGTTGAGCCGTTATCGGTCGGCACGTTAACAGCACGAACACGACACGATAAGTTTATCGTGCCTAATATTAAAATCTGAACACGACACGATAAAAACATGAAAAGCACGGCACGACACAATAGACACGATAAGCAAAAAAAGTACAATTTATTTAGTCAGGTCCGTTAGGCTCGTTAAGCACATTAAGCCCAATAAACATTATAAAATATATAATTTTGATTTTTTAATACATATTTTGAAAAAAATTTCAATATAAATAGTTAAGTAGTTTAAAAATTATAAATGTTCAAATGATAAAACTATAAAATAATCATGAAAATAGTTTAAAAGAAGTGAACAACCCATAGTAAATTTTAAAAATTATATTTTAAAATCATATATATTTTAGTTATCGTGCCTTACCGTGCTTATTAAGCCAATCCAATAACAACCCATTTTTTATCGTGCCTTATTGTGTTGGCCCTATAACGGCCTGAACCCAATATGCCCCAGCCTAAACCCTATAATTTTGTCACGTGTTCATGTCGGCCAATTGTGTCGTGTCTCAAATTGCCACCCCTACTTGCAAGATTATGAATCTAGTGAATGGTTATCAGAAGAAGAAGAAGAGGTGAATCAGCTAGCTATGTTCACTTTCGTTGAAGACCCTAGCTCGTTTAAGGAAGCTGAGGAAGATGCAAAGTGGAGACGTGAAATGGATTTAGAAATTGGATCCATTGAAAAAAAAGGGACGTGGTAACTTACTACCATTCCTCTAGGAGCGAAAAAAGTTGGTGTGAAATGGGTTTTTAAAACCAAACTAAATGAAGCATAAGAAATCGGCAAATACAAAATGAGATTAGTGGCTAAGGGCTATGCACATCAACATGGAGTAGACTATATTGAAGTCTTTGCTCCAATGGCAAGATGGGACACCATTCAAATGGTGTTAGTTTTATTTGCAAAGAAGGGTTGGGTTGTACATCAACTCGACATAAAAAGTGCATTTCTTCATGGCGAGGTGTCCGAAGATGTTTATGTTGATCAACCTTTGGGGTACATTCAAATAGGAGAATAGGAGAAAGTGTATAAACTCAAGAAGGCCCTCTACGGTTTGAAACAATAACCATATGCTTGGTATAGCAAAATCGAAGCATATTTTGTCAAAGAGGGCTTTGAAAAATGTCATCAGGAACATACGCCTTTTGTGAAGAAAGAAGAAAGAGATCAGATTTTAATACTAAGCTTGTATGTCGATGATTAAATCTTTACTAGAGATAGTGCATACATGATTGAAAGCTTTAAGGCTTCAATGAGGAAAGAGTTTACGATGACTGATCTAGGAAGGATGACATGCTTTCTTGGAGTTGAAGTTATACAAAGGAAATAGGGAATTTATTTGAGTCAAAGGAAATATGCTCGTGAGCTACTAGAGAGGTTTGGTTTGCAGAATGGAATTCAGTGAAAAATCCAATCGTTCCTGGCTACAAGCTGACTAAATTAAAGAAGGAGAAGGTGAAACAGTTGATGCCACAACTTATAATCAACTCATTGGGAGTTTATTATACATCACAAAAACTAGGCTAGATCTCATGTATGTAGTATGTCTCTTGAACAGATTCATGGCCAATCCTACTGTTCTTCACATGCGAGCAACCAAGCGAGTACCGTTACATAAAAGGAATAATAAGTTTGGGTATGTTTTATAAAATAGGAGGAACGGAAGAATTATTGGGGTACTGCTGCGGTGATTATGTCGGAGACTCGGATGATAAAGCGAAGTACATCGGCTATTTGTTTATCTTGAGCAATGGAGCCGTGTCGTGGGCTTTAAAGAAACAACCTATGGTGACTTTGTTTACCACCGAAGCAGAGTATGTTCCTGCACCATGTGCTTGTCAATGTTGAAAGATTGATTGTAGCTAGAATTATAAAGATTAACTAATAAACTGTAATTAAAAACAGAAGAACAAAACAATAAAAATAGAACATAAAGTTTAGAAATGTTTTAAAGGAAAACTGTCAATGAACTGCTCAATGAAGAGTTCATTGAAGTTTGAATGCAACGGAAATAAAATAGACAGTCGGAAGAAGTGGAACTGAACACGAGAGATACACTTTTGATCAATAAGCAATAGCTTATTGATCGTGCCTCATGGCAAAAAATATTCCACTAGTAAAATATATGTTTAAGCTCATTACAACTCGAAAAACTAACAAAGTGGAATTTATGAAAAGCTCCATATGTAGCAGATAGTATCATTGAAGAATAACACACCCAGAATACTGATATAAGCTAAAAAAAAACATTTAACAAAACAGTAACGGGTGACATCAAACGAACTATGCTGAGACTGCTTTGAATGAAGGCTTCGATGATGCTTCATTCAAGGGTTCATTTAAACTAGCAGCGGTAGCCTTTGATAAACTCATTTCTCTCTCTCTCTCTCTCTCTCTCTCTCTCTCTCTCTCTCTCTCTCTACTGTGTTCTCTCTTTGTGATTGTTACTTCTGTGTCTTTAATGGTGAAACGTCCTCTTGTATTTATATACACCAAGAATACTTAGAAATATTGTAGAACAAGAAAACATACTTACCATAAGAGATTAGTAGGTTAGTGTAATAAATAAGGACTCTAACTCTAAGTCATATCTACTTACCATAAAGTAAGGATTCTATACTCCAAATAGAATAGGTCAGCTGTGTCTTAGAAAGAAAAGACAAGCAACACGACTCAACCCTAAAAACATAACATACATATTATACGACATAATAAAAACCCTAAAAATAATATAATCAAAGTCTCCAAAATAACCTTTCTATAAAAGGTGTAACAATTAATAATTAATCAAGTTAAATACCAAGAAAGGTAAAACAATTAAATAATATATTCTAACTATATAAACAATTAAAACAAAGTCAAATTATAAATCTCTAACAACATAAACCCTAATAAATAATTTCTTCCAAGAATAACCTTTCTCTAAAAGGTTTAATTGATAATAAATAATTAGTAACAACCAAGAAAGACAAAACTAATAATAGATTAATTTAAACAATATAAATAATTAAATAATTTCAATAAATTAATCTCTAACAAATGTGTTTGGATACGGGTAGTATTGGAGAAAATTGGTCATATACAATGTGAGTGTACTACTATTTTGTGTGATAACGGTACAACTATAAAAGTGTCCAATCCGATCTTACATGGGAGATGTAAACACACAAGTGTCATGTTTCATTTTTGAGGGTCTTGCAAATAATAGATTAGTGAAGTTGATTCATTGTGGGTCAAGTGATCAAGTTGATGATATACTGACCAAACCTTTGAAAATTGATACTTTCTTAAAACTAAGAAGTGAGCTTGGTGTCTGCGAAGTACACTTTTAAAATGAAAGCATAGAATCTTGCTT
>CM028384.1:6598707-6623653 GCA_013146195.2 Codonopsis lanceolata | reverse complement strand
AAGATTTTCTTCTTTAATAAGAAGATGTATACTAAAGACCAACAAGGTATCATGGAATTTTGCCATGAATATTCTTGTGGTGGTCATTTTAGTGGTAATAAAACCGCTCGAAAAATTTTGCAATCAGGATTGTATTGGCCTACTGTTTTTAGAGATTGTGAATTGTTTTACAAAACATGCGACAAATGTCAAAGAACAGGTGGTATAGGAAAGAGAAACGAGATGCCCTTACATGTTTATTTAGTAGTTGAAATCTTTGATGTTTGGGGTATTGATTTTATGGGTCCCTTTCCTGTGTCCAATAATTGTGAATACATTTTGGTAGCGCTGATTATGTCTCTAAATGGATAGAAGCAAGAGCAACTAAAACTAATGATGGAAAAATAGTAGTCAAATTTGTTGAAGATTTATTTGTTAGATATGGAGTCCCAAGGCCATATAAGTGACCAAGGAACCTCATTTTACCAATAAGTTGTTAAACGTTGTTCTTAGAAAGCATGGTGTAACTCACAAGTTAGCTACACCTTATCATCCACGCACTCGGACAAGTAGAAGTAAGCAATAGACAGATAAAAGCAGTGTTAGAAAAGACTGTTAGGCCTAATCGTAAAGATTGGGAATCTAAACTTAAGGATGCTTTATGGGCATACCGAACTGCTTTTAAGACACCTATAGGAATGAGTCCATATAGGATGGTATATGGTAAAGCTTGCCATTTACCAGTCGAAATTGAGCACAAAGCTTATTGGGCAATTAAAGAATTGAATTTAGATTTGACATTAGCTGGAGAAGAAAGATTGTTCCAGTTAAATGAATTAGAAGAACATAGACTCAATTGCACTGTAATGCAAAAACTTATAAAGAAAAGACCAAAAAGTATCATGACATGGGATTAGCCAACAAAATGCTTCATCCGTATGAAAGTATTATTGTTTAACTCTAGGTTAAGGTTATTCCTGTGTAAATTAAAATCCAAATGGTCTCGGTCCTTTTAGAATAGTACGAATTTATCCTCATGGGCTATTGATATACAAACCCCAAAAATAATGAAGTGTTTAAAGTGAATGGACACCCGACTCAAGCCGTATTTTGAGCCAATGTCGGGCTTGAACGAACAATTGAATTAATCCGCTTATCGACAATGAACCACCAAGAGACTAGGCTTGCGCTTGGTCGAGCCAAAGACATTAAACAAAGGCGCTAAGTGGAGGCAACCCACTAATTTGAAAGTTATTTGTTAACTAGTTAATTTAGATATGTTTTTCTCCTGTTAAATTTATTCTTGGACATTTAATTTTTAATTAAATATGCCAAAATTTAAGTTTGGGGGAGAAAACATCTTAATGTTGTATTTATGTTGCTAATAATTTTTAGTTTAGAATTTTGTTTAGATTTTTCATACAGAATTAACAAGGACATAACGAAGTTAATAGAAGGACTAAACCGAAAGTCGTTGAAAGTTGGAAAGAGACAAAGTGGTTCTGCCCACCTTGCGACGCAGGAAGGACCTGCACCGCAAGTCCCCAGAAATACGACTGCACCGAGCGTGTCGCACATGTGGAATGAATGAGGAATCTCAACCGCTTGATCGTTAACACCTTTTGATGAGCAGTGTGGCGTGCACCTTGCCACCGCAAGGTCCCTTTATTTAAACTGCCTGTTCTTCCTCGAATTCCACACGTAAAAACTCTCCTCATCTCTCTCTCTCCAAGCGCTAAGAAGAATGCCCAACCTTCCAAAAATCCCAAGCATCTTCCATAATTCCCAGATATACTCTCAAGATCTCTCTCTCTCCCTCTTCAGAACTCTTCACCTCGCTCATCCATCCTTCCATCATTGCACTCCACAAGGTCGAAGACTAAGAAGAAGGAGAAGAAACCACCATTGTTGCTGTTGAAGGTCGAAGCTCCACTCCGGTTGCGATCTCTTGATTAAGCTGCAAACTAGTAATCCTAACCCTCTATTTAATTTCATACGTAAAATATTTGCATGCTAGGGTGCTAGTTTAAATTTTAACGTAGATATATTTTTGCATGCTTTAGATTAGAATTCAAGTTTTAAAATTTTAAAACACATTTTAATTGTTATATTTTAGTTTTTAAAATTTCATCAAACAAAATGTTTAGAACGAAGAAATATCGCTCTTCATCCTCCGCCCGCTCAGGAGGAAGAACATAATTTTGACATCAACCGCTTCGTGTCCTACGAAGCATCAGAACGGTACACCAATAAACTCTCCAAGTCCTTGGTGCCCAAAAGGGGATTCAAGGCTGATGATTTTGGTCTTCGGCCCCGCTCGATGGCTCGTAGGTGGGGGACTCCGTTAGATTCTCCGCCAGGGACGCCATAGTCCCTATTGTCCGAGAATTCTACGCCAATGGCAACGTTGGCATGGATGGCGGTGTGCTAGACACCGTTAATGTTAGGAATATTACTGTTAATTTTTCTTCTGATAGCATTAACATGTACTTCGGCACCTCCAACTTTGCGGTTGGTGCCGATGATTATAGCACACACCTCAACCCCCGTATCCCTGTCGAGGTGGTAACGCTGCCATTGCTCTCCTCGGTGTGGAGTGGTCCTATAACCGTAACTCCACCCTTTGACCACGCACCATGAGAGAGTCCTTTTCAAGACACGGCCAAGCCCGTGTATAAATTTGTTTGTGGCCGTCTCATGCCCTCAAGTCACCAACACACGGTGAATTGGGAGAGGGCTGTTCTGACCTACACCATCATGACCAATGGGTCTATTGATGTTGGCCGATTGATCAACGGCCAAATCAAGACCCTAATTAGAGGTAGGACGAACGCGGGTTCGCTCCCGCCGCTTGATCACCGACTTGGTGGGGGCAACGTGAGAATGCCCAAACACGCCGAGAGGTCAAGGCCGGGTCCGGTCATTACTAGGGCCATTTTGTTTGAGCATCACCAGCCAGCTCGCGAAGTGAGGGTTCCTCAAGAGGAGGAACCCAAGAGGAAGACGAGATCCACTCGTTGGGATCTCAAAAGTTGGAGGAAGCTGCCCTCCAAACCGATATGTGAGTCACCGTTGGCCTGTTGCCCATGCGACTCAAATTAAATTTTTCGGTGTTAACGATGTGGACGTAACCGTCCAACTATTATGGGCCGCCACCGTGCACGATCCCCGAAGTTTCGCCCTCATTCGTTATCTCCGCCCGACTCACCTTGAGTCGAGGCCCAAGTTCCTCTCATTCGTTAGGTGGACCAGCCTATGCCCTTTTGATATTTGTCCTACCCCATCAATCCTCTCATTTGTTTCTCTATTTTGAGGACAAAATAGAACTTAAGTTTGGGGGGATTGAAAATTTTAGGTCTTAGCAGTCCCAAATTAACGAAGAATGGAGTTGGCTATGTCGTTAGGGTGAAAGAGAATTTCTTTAGATGACCATTTAACTCTTCACCCTATTTATCCTGTTTTTATTTTTTCTCGATTTTCTGAGGTGTTGCCTCTGACCGTAATACACTTAATCTGGATACTCGTGGGTTCCTCTTATGGGGACCCATCATCAATTGTGTCATCGTCATCACCCCCAATTTTCGCAATTTCTTAAAAAAATATATAAAAAAAAATTTAAATTCAAAATATTCATCCTCGAGTTTAGGTGTGGTAATGCTAGTTGTAGTCCATGAGGAGATCAGTGCAATGAACTGCATAGTTAGTCCGTAGATCCCCCTGGAATTTACTTAATTTTGCGGAACTTTTACTTTTCTCCAAATTCTTCATGCACTCACACCAGTCATAACCTTGGATTGATTAGAATAGTTTTATAAAGTTCATAACACCGATTCATCTTCAACAAGATATGCATGCGAATATGATATAGCCATTTGAACATGATTGTTGCATTAAATTGTAACTTAGGGTCAATTGCATGATAGTTAGATCCCTTGGATTTTTCTCATTTATATATCTCAAGCACACTTTCGAACCGTGTTTGCATATTAGTCTTAATTGCCCCTACCATCTGTCTTAGCGAATGCTTATGTGAAATCCAGTGATGCTAAACACTCAACCCAATTCCCATAGTTGATATGATATTTTGTGTTGTTGTACTTGCTTTAAATATTATGTGAGCATTTGGCATTAAGAAATGATTTAGGCCATCTTTGGATCGTTAGAGCCTAAATATTCCCTGACCTATACTAAATATATCCCTAGTGTCCCCTTTGAGCCTAATGAAAAAGAATGGAGTGTGCTAAGCACACTATTTAAACCCCCATTCGACATCGCTTTTTACCCACATTAACTTAACCCTAAAAGCCTATACACTTTTAGCCTACCCTTTGAGAGTAGGATTGGGTGGGAAATTGATTCTAGGAGGACCACTTCTTTTCGCTTAGGCTATTTTTCTAAGATTTCTTCTTTCCGTCGTCGAAGAAAAAAAAAAAAAAGAAAAAAAAAATCATGTGTCGACGAAAAATGAAACGAAAGAAGAAGAAAACAAAAGCTTCAAATGGAAGCATAGCTTTCAAGAGAAAATATGTTAGAAAAATTCAGCTGATAAGAATGATGTGATATTTTTAGAAGATGTATTGCCCAAAACAAGTTTGGGGGGGGGGGATAAAGAAGAAAAGTGAAAAGTAACACAAAGTACCCCTCCACTTGTGGTCTTTGCGTGTGTCCTAGCCTAAATAAGGAAAACTTCCTTTGCTTGGAAGTATGAGGGATAAAGGGTAATCTTACTCTCTCACTTTGAATTCCAATACCTTTCCATCATATCCCCCAACACCTTGGCCTTACATTACAAGCTTAAAAAGTCCTAATGATCTTCTTGCCAATGCTTATGTTATGTTTATTGTCAAGTGAGTAACATAAAATTGATCACACACTCTATATTCATTATTATTCACCCTAAAGCTCACTGTGTTAGCATAATCTTAGCTATTACAAGTCATTGGGATAAGAAAGCATTGTATACATACATAGAAGTGCATGGGATGGATGTGTAAATCTTTTGAATCCTTGGGACCTTTTGTCTCAGAATCGACTGTGTTTGATGGTAGATCTCATACTTCTTAATGCATGATTTTCTATTAAACCGTGATTTTCATATGAATGTGGTGTTTAGCTCAATAAAACCGTTTTAGTCAAGATATTCTTTAAGACTGGTGATCACACACACACGGAGAAATTAAAAGTAGTAGCAGTATTAAGAAAAGACTAGTTGGTTTTATATGACTAAGCCTGCATATATGTGGTGAGCACCAAACTGAGATTACATGCATGCCATACACTTATAACTTGAGGATGAAACCAAAAAGATTTTATGTTTTAATTATATTTTGTTTGTAGTTGTATTTTAGTTTTGTATTTATCTGTTTTTGTATTTATCTGCATAGTCGAGTCACTCGAAAGAGTCTCCTTGAGTTTGTGGGTTTATAGAGGAGTGTAAATAGTGTCACCCTCACAAAAAGATTTTAATTTGTGTTATTTAGATGTTTTTGTATTTATAAGTTTATTTGTTTACTCGTGGACGAGCAAAGTTCAAGTTTGGGGTATTTGATCGATGTATTTTATACGCCGATTTTATATGCTTCTCGTGACTTGAATTAGGCTATTTCATGAGTCTTTTGAGTACTAATATATGTTTTTGGTGAGTTTTGTAAGTTTCGTGATTGTTCGTGAAAATACGCGAAACCCGTGGTTTTAAGTGCAAATTACAAAGAAAGAAGAATTGAAGAAAATAAAGGTCGTTGACGGACACCTTGCGGACGCAGGTGCCTCGCACCTTGCGACCGCAAGGTAGGCGCACTGCCCCTCAAGCCAATCGAAGAGCCAAGAAGCACACACCGGAGACCTTGCGACGCAAGTATTCAAAGACCTTGCGACCGCAAGGTAGGCGTAATGCGCTAAATTCGGTTTTCACACGTCATTCGATTCAATCACAACTCCCAAGTATATATAGAAGTCAGATGCCGAGCCTAAGCATAAGGAGGACGGCTAGAAGCTCTCTTTACATAGATTTTAGGTAGTTTTAGATTGTATAACATAATTAGGTTCTGTAATTGCAAGTATTGAAGATCAAATCATGTCTTCCATCATCCACATGTGCTGTTCATCGTCTATGATGAACTAAATCATCCCTAATCTAGGAGGTGGGAGGTAACTTGTATCGAATTTATGTTTTGATTCTCATATTTATGTCTATTCAATGCTTGTTGATTGTGTTGTTTATCAATCCCTTTATTATTTTGCTTTGAACAAATGAATGTAATCGCAAATAATAAAGGCTTAGAGGTGCGGATACCGCATGGCCAAATGCATATGTCGCATAAATCGGCTCACCAACACAATAAATTGGACCTATCGAAGCACGAGAGTGATAAGTTAGGACCAGTTCTTACATGATCTAGGTGACAGATAGATCATAAATCTAGGTGACAACTAGATTACGCCCGTGCTTAGGATATGGAATGGATGAATTTTGGGGGAGGGAGATCGAACCAATTGTTCAACGCACTCATATCTATTTTTAGTGAACGAACCCAAGACATTGAATGACATTATTATGAATTGAACATAAAGGAGATATAAGTGAAACCCAGAATCCTAGATTTCCACTCACCATAAGATCTTAATATTTGTAATTTCTATCTAATTAGTTAATATCTATAACTAGTAAATTAGAGTAGAATTAAACATAAAAACCCCCCCTTAGGTTAATAATTGGCTATCTATAACAGCACTGTTCGTGATCACTTGTCTCTGTGGGTTCGACCCTTGCTTCCGAGTCTATTCTATAATAGTCTTGTCCACTTGCAAGGAAAAAGATTAAATAAAACATCGATCAAGCCCCCCACTTCATGGCCATGGTCGCGGGCCTGTGGCCAAGAAGTAAGCAGTTTAGACTTGCCCTTTTCTGCATAAACTGTTTCTGGGCCCAATGGAGCGATTGTGCATCATGCCTCGCGTGCCGACCCCTTGCACGAGGGGATCGGTGACGGTTCACCTTTAATTGAAAAATGTGTCGTCATAGAAGCAGCCTTTCCCATCAGGGCATTAAATGCGGGGTGTCTTTTCGAATTTCAAAAGGTGCGGAGCCGCCAATTTCTCCGAAATGAATCATTTGGGCGGGAAATCGAGGCAGTGATATTTAATGTTTCTTGGGAAACGCTAGTGGGTTAAATAGGTGAAGAGGAGAAAAACGGTGTCGTTCTGCATCATGTATTTATAATTTCCTCTTTCTCCTTTTTCACTTTTACCGTTTCGTAATCCTTCAATGTTTCTTCTTTCCATTCCTTCACCGCATTTTTTTTCTCCTCCGTTTCCAGGTGTGCTCCGGCCAGAGTTTCTCAGGGATCCTTGCGCCCCACTCCGTTCTTCCAAACCAGTAAGTGTCCTTCTCTATTTTTTGTGTCCGCGAAGATTTTAGAGGGGAATAGTCTCATTTTTCCAAGTTTCTTCCTTATCTGATTATTTTCTCCAGCGACATTGTGCACCCTTTAATTATCCCGGTGGTTTTGTGTACTGTTAGGAGACACCCCATATTTGCATAGGTCACCGGCAACTGACCGGAGTACCCACCTTACGGTAACCCCCAGCTTTATCCTTCCCGTTTTCCTTCTTGGTTTTTCCTTGTTCTGCCCAGAAAATATAGTGGCCTCCCTCATTCCCTAGTAGCTCTTCGAGTTCCGACAATTCGTCGGACGTGGAGAGGCTGTTGGTGATCAGGAGCCCGTTTCCTGATCGCACCGGGTCATCGGCCATACCGTATCGCCATGCCTTAAGGGGATTCATTAGAGCCTTGACCATTAGGAGCCCTTCTCCTAGGGAACCAAACATTTCCCCGACGTGCCTCTCTCTCGCAGGAATTTCGGGCTTTGCCGAGCCGGTGGTCGACGCGCCGGTGAGCTTTGTAGATTTGTCTTCATCCCCTGAGGAGGATGTCGAGCCGAGTGTTAGTGCCGAGTTAAATAGGGAGGGTGAGGAGGTTTCCAGTTCCACCCATATTGGCGTTCAGTTTAGTATCTTTTACGGCGAGGAGCGCACAATTGACCCCACGATCCGGGTTGAAACTGTTGTTGTTGACCCGCTGAGTTCGGGCAGTTCCTCTCTTGCCTCGGTTTCTACGATAGATTACGGTGAGGATGATCCATTTTTGGACTCTGTCTTCGGTAAGTCACCTCGCGGAGGCCCTATGTATCGCCAAACCCAAGGCAAATGGAAGGTCAGTACCCCCAGTGAGGCGAGGTTTTATCTAATGAGTTCCGTGGTCATGTGAGCTTGCATCGAAGTATAGCGACAAAGTCTTCAAATCAAACTCCTGACTATCCCTTAAATGTCCCTATGAGGGTTTTTGCGATCAGGGAGCGCATTGCTTTAAGTCTAATAACTCAATTTTTCACCAGGGAGAGAGTGCTACACTATCGTCGAGCTAAAAAAGTGTTGGAATCTCGTCGAGCTGAGAGGATGTCTAGCGGCGGTGGTGCGTCAATTTCTGGCCGATCAAAAGCTCGGGAGGTAGAGGGCGAGAAAGCCTCGCGCTATCTTCTGGCCATTTAAGAATCATATCACCCCTAATGACATAGCTGAATGGGCCGCAGAGTATGGATCCGATAGCTTTCAGGGTTCTGTTCCCGATCCGTCATTGAGCCTGGGGGAGCTTCGCCAACTCCGGAGCCACGCCGGCTTCTACCTATCCTCTTCGAAGTCGCTTGGGTTGCGGCCTAATCCATCGATCCGCTCATATGCGAGTTTTTGAGGGAGACCAACTCCTGCCTCCTCTCGACTCCGACCCCCCAAATTTGACGAGGCCTTAGTGTCCTTCATTGTTTGTACTGTATGCCAGGGGTTCAAGCCCACACTTTCCCCTGCTTCCGCATTACTTCAAGGTGGGTATGGCCATGTTTCGGATGACCGGGACCCAACATGCGCATGGGTTCCCCCTCTTGTCTAATTTTGTTCACAAGGACCACAAGTGGTCGAATAAGGTCCTGTTGGTGGAGTGCAATAGAGGGTGGAATTTTGAGATACCTGAAGGGGAGCCCCATGATATTGGTAAGACAAAGAAGCTGAGCTTGGCCGACCTGATCGTGAAGCGAGCCATCAAGTCCCCCTTCATAAGGCGCTGGCAGCGTGTTCATAGCTATAATGGAAGGGGATCGTGGAGAATCCACCGCTTCTTTCGAGGTTCTGGATCTCTTCGGAAGTATGAGGGAGTGGAAGTGGTTTGCTCGAGTGTCACATATGTTAGCTGTGAGGGTTGGCCGACGCACCTGGGAGGAGTGTTCGGCACATAGTGTCTGAGCCGCAAAGGGAAAGACACACCTGGTTGCTTAGTGCCAGCTGGTTAGTATGTTTATTTTGTCTTTTTCTCGTTCTAACTCCCCCCTCTTTTTTTTTGACCTCGGAATTATTGTGCAGATATGAGGATTACTCGCGATGAGTTGATAACTAGGAGGAGAGAGAAGGACAAGAAAAGGAAAGGCGAAATAAGGTCGCTTCTAGGAGCTTGTCAAGTGTGAGAGGAGGTCCCGCCTGGGCGGTGTTCGAGGATCCTCCTGCTGTCGTTAGCGCGCTTCTGGTAAAGCTAAGGCCTCGCTGCCCCCAAACCCAAGCGCCAGAGGGCCCGCTCTGTCAGTAGCCCTTACGTCTCCGCGGGTGAGTCTACCGAGGATGTAGCCCGACCGGAGGTAACCGGTGATAATGAGTTTGTGGCGAGGCATCTTACCAGATCGGTAGCGAGCCTTCCTCCTATTTTTTCTGGATATTCTCGTCGGCTGGTGTCGGAGGTGGTTCCTCGAGAGACTATGAAGAGAGTGTCCCCCCTTCCCTATTCTCAGCTGGATGACCTCAGTGCCCTTTTTATAAGCGAGGTTACTCTCTATATTTTTCTTCTCCCACTTACTCTTTCCAAATGCTTCATCTTTTGGTTGATGACCCTATTGTTTTCTCTTATTTGTTTTAGTTGGGCATATGCTTGGCCTCTTATCAAGAGAGGATGGCCTCGGCTCGGGGGGTCACTGTTTCACTGGGGGAGGAAGTCCAGGGCCTTCGGTCTGAAGTTTCGGCCAAGCAGAATAGCCTGACAGCTCTTGAAGCCGAGCTGGCTGCCAAGAAGGGCGAGCTGGCCCAGCTAGAATCGACGAAGGCCGAGTGGCTGGAGGCTGAGAAGAATCTGAAGGCGAAGGTTGCTGAGGGGGAGTAGCTGGCTCAATCCAACGAGCAGTTGAGGGCCGATTTGCTGGCCATGTCTATAGAAAATGATCGATTGAAGGCCGAAGTTGCCTCCGCGGTGACTCGGGACCGGGCCATCGCTGATTTTCTTGCCTCGACTGACTATGGAGACAAGGTCATGGATACTATGGAGAAGAGCCGAGTTCAGACCTTTCGGGCCGCTGCCGCCATTGGAGTTTCAGCATTTACAATAGTTCAGCTTGCTTCCCTAGAGACTTATGGTCCTGAATGCTGAGCTGTTTCTTCCATGGTTCCTTTTGATCCAGAAGAGCTGGGGAAGATACGAGAGGCAGATATGAAAGTTAATGCCCCCGAATGGGTTCCCCCTCCCGTTGATGGTGATAACCTCTTTGTCTAGTTGGCCGCTCATGACGTTTGGATAAAGGACAACTTCCTTCCTTACTCTGAGATGGGGATTCGGCCTGATGCTGGTGATGAGTTTGTGGAGGACCAGCTGATGAGGGAGCTGGAAGGGGAGAAGACAAATAGGGAAGAATTGTCGAAGCAGCGATGGGAAGCTGATGGCAGAGAAGCTCGGGATGAGATGGATCCTGTGTAATTTTAGTTTTGTTTGCGAACAATGTGTAATTTTTTGAACAATGTACTCTTTATGTTTTCGGTAGTTTATTTTGTTTGAATCATCTGTTGCCTTTTTTGTTATGTTTGTCAATCGAGCTTTTTTGTTGGCCTCTAGGGCTTGGTTTTTCGTAAGGGCCGTAGCCTCCCTCGGCGAGTGAGGTTTTAGTGTTGGCCTCTAGGGCTTATTTTTGCAAGGGCCGTAGCCTCCCTCGGCAAGCGAGGTTTTAGTTGGTGGTAACACCCATATTTTTCGGTCAAGCCTTGTATAACACGAAGAGGTGCTCATATTACATTTCACTGATAATACTTTTTGAGGTGATCGGAGTGCCAAGGGTTTTTGAGTGGAGTTCCATCAGGTAGGGAGAGTCGGTAAATGCCGGCCCGTACAATGTCGGTGACCCGAAATGGGCCCTTCCAATTGGGTGATAACTTGTTTCCTCCAGCTTTATTTCCTGTGGCTTCAATTTTTCTCAGAACTAACTCTCCGATGGCAAATGAGCGGGCCCGAATGCGTTTGTCGTGGTGGGCCTTTGCCAGTTTTTTGTTGTTCACTGACCTCAACTTTGCGTCCAACCTTCTTTCTTCTAGGTAATCGAGGTCGAGCTCTCTAGTTTTTTTGTTGCTTTCTTGGTCATAGTGAGCTACCCTGATTGTGGGCAGGGCCATTTCGATAGGTGCCAATGCCTCGGAGAGATATGTCAAGGAGAATGGGGTCTCGCCTGTTGATCCTCGTGCCGATGTCCTTATTGACCATAATACCTTCGGGAGCTTTTCTAGCCATGCTCCCTTTTTCTCGTCCAGCCTTCTCTTCAAGGCACGAAGAATCTGTTTGTTCACCGCTTCAGCCTGGCCGTTCCCTTGAGGGTGGGCTACCGATGACTTCCAATGTTGGACGCCTCTCTCATGGCACTTGGCCGTGAATCACTGGGAGAACTGGGTGCCATGATCGGTAATGACGGCTCTTGGAAATCCGAATATGCACCAAATATGATTTTGGACGAAGTCAATTGCCTTTTGTTCAGTGATCTTTGCCAGGGGCTGTGCCTCTATCCACTTCGTGAAATAATCAACTGCGACTATCACGAACTTTTTCTGTCCTTTTGCCAAGGGGAATGGGCCGATCAAGTCGAGTCCCCACATGTCGAAGGGCCAAGACGCCACCACTGGTGTTTGGGGGGCCGATGGTAGCCTAGGAATGTCGGCAAACCTCTGACATTTAACACATTTCCTAACATGTTTCTCGGCGTCCCTTCTCAATGTTGGCCAATACTAGCCATAGGAAATGATCCTGTCGGCCAGGCTCCGGGCCCCGCTATGGCTTCCACATACTCCTCCATGCACTTCAGCCAGCAGCCCCTCCACGATCTCTGGGCGAACACATCTTAAGAGCGGTTTGGAAAAAGATCTCTGGTATAACAGGTTTCCGACCACGGCGTATCTCGCCGATCTCCTTGCCATGGCCCATGCTTTTTATTTTTTGTCGGGTAGTATTCCCTACTCGATATATCTCTTGATGTCATCGATCCAGCAATCCGTTGTTGGGTCGACTGTCATGACCACCTCTCTGTCGATGGCTGGCGTGCTTAGTATCTCAACCCATATTTCTCCTGGCAGTTCGGCGGGAATACTGGAGAATAGTCTCGAGAGGTAATCGGCTTTCTCGTTGTTGTCTCGGCTTATCTAAAGCAATTCCCAGTATTCGAATTATGAAAGGGTTCTGAATGCGAGTTCCCTATACTTGCTCAATGTGGGGTGATTAGCACCGTACTCCCCTAAAATTTGCTTTACGACGAGCTGGGAGTCGCTAAAGAGTAGTGTTTCTGTGGCCCCCATCTCGAGAGCCAGTTCAATCCCCGTGATCAAGGCCTCATACTCGACCACGTTATTTGATGCCGAGAAATCCAGCTTCAAAGCTTTGCCGATCTCTTCCCCGTCCGACGTGGTAATCAAAATGCCTACCCCGTTGCCTTGCTCGTTCGAGGAACCGTCCACAAATATTTTCCACCGGCCTGGGTCGAAGTTTTGCTTTGGGAGGTTCTCGCTGGTATTTCTGCGGCAAAGCTCCATCTGCCGAACATCTTTCCTCTTCTGCTGACCCGAAGGATGTCTCCGCAATGAATTCGGCGATCACTTGAGCTTTGATCGCTTTCCTCGGCAGGTACGTGATGTCATATTCCGCCGCTTCAACCGCCCATCTTAGCATTCTCCTCGCTACGCGGGCGGGCTTGTAGAGGATCCTACGCAAGGGCAAGTCGGTGTAAACTGCTATCTCGTGGGCCTTGAAGTATGGCTTTAGTTTTCTTGCAGTTAGGACGAATACGAGGATAATCTTTTCTACGTTCAGGTACCGTGTCTCGACGTTGGTAAGGGCGTGGGAACCATAGTAAACTGGCTTTTGTTTTCCGCCCTCTTCTCTGAGCAGGACAGAGGCGACCGTTGTGTCTGTCGCCGAGAGGTACACGTACAGTCTTTCGCCGGGGACGGGGCTGCTCAGCATAGGAGGGTTACCGAGGTATTCCTTGAGCTTTTTGAAGGCAAGGTTGCATTCTTCGTTCCAAGCGAACTTTTTGGTGCCCCTCAGGATTTTAAAGAAAGGTAGACTCTTTTCTGCCGACTTGGAGATGAACCTTCCTAATGCCACGATTCTCCTGTTCAGCTTCTGGACTTGCTTAACACAGGTTGGTGGTTCCATCTCGGCTAGCGCTCTGATCTTTTAGGGGTTAGCCTCGATCCCTCTTTCGTTCACCATGTAGCCCAAAAATTTTCACGCAGTTACCCCGAAAGCGCACTTGGAGGGGTTTAGCTTCATATTGTTCGCCCTGAGGTTTTGAAAAGTCTCGCGCAAGTCTCCCACATGGCCCGACTCCTTTGTATTGATCACCATATCATCGATATAAGCCTCGACGTTCTTTCCTAACTGGCTTCCAAAAACCTTACTGACCATTCTTTAGTAGGTCGCTCAAGCATTCTTCAGACCGAAAGGCATCATGTTGTAGCAGTAGAGGGCTCCGGCTGCTCGGAAGGCAGTTTTTGCTTGGTCATCTTTGTGCATCCTGATTTGGTGGTACCCTGAATATGCGTCGACGAAGCTCAGGACCTTGTATCCCGAGATGGAGTCGACGAGCCGATCAATTCTTGGCAAAGGGTAGCAATCCTTCGGGCATGCTTTGTTCAAATCGGTGAAGTCGACACACATCCTCCATTTGTCGTTTGACTTTTTTACCATTACCATATTGGCGATCCATGTGGGGTAATGGATTTCTTTGATGATCTCGGCTTGGAGTAACTTGGCTACCTCATTTCTGATCGCCGCTTGTTTTTCAGGCGAGAAGTTTCTCGGCCTCTGCTGGACAGGGGGTAATCGGCATTGACTGATAACCTGTGCTCGGCCACATCTTTGTTGATCGCTCCCATGTCCTCTACTCTCCAGGAAAACACATCGGTGTTGTCTCTTAAAAACTGGATGATGTCTCTCCGTTCTTGTTCTAGTATCTCTATTCCTACCCTAATTTTTCGCTCGGGGTAAGTGAAGTTGATGACCACTTCTTCCACGTCCTCTAGTGGCTGCATGATTGGGAAATCTCGGGCATCCAGGCTGTCTACCTCCACCGGTTCCTCTCTCTCCAAATTACTGGGGTCAAGGTCATTGACCCTGGTACTCGGGATTGATTGCTACGCGTTCGAGGACTCCTCACTGTGGCCCCTTGCTCGCTTCGGTCTACCCTGCTCCATAATGTTATCTTCTGATGCTTTCGGTGCCTTGAGTTTCTTTTCTGTCTCTCTTTTGACACCGATGATGTGCTCCAGGGTGGTCCTCGCGTCGTTCCTCAGAGTTCCGATTCCATTGGGTGAGGGGTACTTGACTCTTTGGTGAGCCAAGGATGCAACCATTTGGAAACTTGCTTGAGACGGCGACCCAAGGATAGAATTATAGGGGGACGGAAGGTCGAGGACTAGGAAGTTGACGTTATCGCTTCTGCTTGTGTCGCCCTCACCGAGGTCGACTCTGAGGGTGATCATTCCTTTGGCGGTTGCCTTATGCCCCGTGAATCCCTCCAGCTGGAGGTGGCAAGGGGTCAGGTTGGAATCTCCAAAACCTAGTGCAAGAAAACAGGGGTAATATAGCACGTCCCTTCCGGCTCCAGTGTCGATTAGCACCCTTTTCACTGCATCGGTAGAATCCCGACCGAGTGTTAACTACGGGTGCAGTATGCAGGTTTACTGGCCAGCTTGACATCGTGAAATATAATTTCACGCTCGATAACATCGTTCAGCATGGACTTGACCGAATAGGTGCGGCTGTTAATCGTGTTTTTTAACTAGGTGATGCTCGGGGTCTCAAGTCGGAACGTGTTAATGACGGGTCGCTTGTCTAACGGGTTGCTGCCTTCGGGGAGTCTTTGAGCTGGGGCCCGATTGTTTGGCTCTCTTTTTTCAAACCTCTTGGCTCCTTCATTAATTATTCGTTGTATCGCCCTTTTCAGCTGGATGCACTCCTCTGTCCAATGACCCACGTCATTATGGAATGCACATCTCTTTCTGGGGTTGCGTTGCTCAATGGGGGCCCGCATTGGATTTGGCGGCTGTATCTTGTTTTCCGAGAGCAGGACGTTCATCACGTGTGCTATTGGAGCGTTGAGTGGGGAAAACTCCTCTGGTTCGTAGTCTCGTCTTACACTTCTTCCTTCCTTGAAAAAGCTGCTACGGGGTTCCTCCTTTTTTACCTCGGGCTGGCTCTTTGCTGACCTGGCTCTTCCCTTCCCTTGGTGTGCTCTGCCTCCGGTTGTTGCTTACTCGGCGGTGTTGGTCGTCTTGGGGGACGTTCGGACGGATGATGTTGCAGTAGTTGGCTGCTTACCGTCCAACAAAGCCATCCTTTGGGCGGCTAGGAACATCTCGCCAATCGTATTCCGAGGCCTCATCAGTAGCTCGGATCTGCAGCTTCTCTCCGGTCCGGCCTAAAACACATTCGGACGAGCGGCTGCCCTCGAATGTTAAGGATTTGAGCTAACGTCTCTTTGAACCTGGCCATATAAGACAGCACCGATTCCCCCGGTTCTTGTTTGACACTGCATAGGTCAGTCTCACTCTTGGGCAAGGCCCCAGCCGAGGCAAATTTGTTCAGGAAAACGGTTATGAAATCCTCCCAACACACTATCGACTCGGAGGGAAGCCCATTGTACCACTGTTGGGATTGCTTCTTGAGGGTACCAATGAAAACGAGGCACCATATGTCGTCGAGCTTAGTTGCGATCGTCATTTTGAGCTCGAAGTCGGATACGTGGTCCAGAGTAGTTGTGGTGCCGTTGTAGTCATCGAAGTGTGGTATTTTGACCTTTGCAGGGACAACCACTTCTCGGATCCGTTTTATAAATGGCCCTCCTATCTTGACCGTCTTTGTCATCCCCCACTGCTCTGTCTGGCCTCTACCTTTTCCATCCATGCCCTTATCTTGGCCTAAGTGATGGGCTTATCTGTGGGGGCCGAGCCTATGGCGGGGGATGGTGTCGCGGCCGGGGCGACGGCTTGGGGCGATCCTCGATCCAGGGATTTTGCCATCTAGGAGGGGCCAGGGCGTGCATGCTTGGTTGGTCGAGGCTCGCGGTTGCGATTCTCCTTCCTCACTATGCGCCGGCTAGTCCGCTTCCTCGGCAGGGAACTGCAAACGTGCATGCACATTTGATCTCTGAGCATGGGCCCTGGTTTTCTGACCAAGCCTTTCTTTCACGTGTGATGTGGGTTTGGCCGCCGCCTGGGCAAGTCAACCTCTCCCAGCCTCTGCCATACTGAGCCCGAGAGTGAGCCGGCGGCGGCGTTTTGTATGGATGGTGGGCGCTGGGGCAACTGCTTTTTGCAGGCTTCGTGCATTCTGCCTCGGCCTCGAATTCTCACGAGTAGGTTTTGTTGGTTCTCCCAATACAAATATTCTTCACCCAGCTCCTCCGGGTCTCTTGGGGTCTTTGGATCTCCGAGGGGTTGCTTGGCTCCCTGGCGAGTATTAGACGCGTCCGGGCCTAAAGAGTGGCCCTCTTCATGGTCGCTTCCGGGGGTCACCTTGCTTTTCCCCCCTTGTCACTGGCCGGCCGCCAAATTTATAAGCCCCGGAAGACGATTCGGGTAATGGGCGATCGACTCCTGCCTGGGGGCGGGGGTTTGAGTCGCCTTTTCCATCGTTCCGTCTCGCTAGTTCCTCTAGTCGAGTGGAGGCGGCAGGGGTTATGTTTTTGGAATTTGGCTTATTGGATTTCACCATGTTATTCTTGTCTTGTGTGAGAGTGGTTTCTGGAAAGTGAACAATAGGAAGAGTCGTTCGTAGGAAGATGCTAAAGAAAGGGTTAAAAGAAAGCGAAAGCTTCGTGTATGAGGGATGAATCGTTTCCCGGCAACGGAACCAAACTGATCACGCAAAATTGGTGATCTTGTCTTACGCTAATATGAGATAACAATAGAATGCAAGAGATAAATAACGTGATAGGATATCTGGCTGATTAAGATTTCGAACATTAACAAACCATCTCTAACACCTGGCTTACAATGGCTTTTTTGACTATTACTGAACTGAACTGAAAAGAAGAACTAAGATTTTTTATAAAGGAGGAAGAAAACATTAACTTTCTGGGCTATCTTTTTCCAGAATACTAGGAGAATCCTTTCAAGTGTAACTTGCTAATACTCTACTTTCTTGCTCTTTTTTTTGGGATCCCTTTCCAGTAGCCTTCAGCTCTCCTTTTATACCCAATTGGAGCGGTGCATGTTTGTCCGTGAAGTGGAGGTGGCCTCCTTCCATTGGCAGGTCTGGGCGGCCCTTCATCATTTGCATGATACGGAATTAGGTGAGTCATCTGGGAAGATGTGCGTCTGTCAGGGAGCAGGTGGATGTTTGCAGCAGTATTTTTGTCGTATGATCAGCCCCTGAGGCAGAACTACGGTGAAGTGGCTGTATCGGGGTGCGTGCCACATTGGGACGAGCTAGCCGACCTGCCGACGCAAAGACTGATCCTTTCTCGGCTCGGCCTTGTGGCCTTGTGGACCCTAGGTCGGCATCGAGTGATTGGAGAACTCATGAGAAGAATTGGGCTCAGCTCGGTTGCGTGGGTCCCAGGTCGTCACTGCCCGGGACCCTTCAGACATTATCATTTATCATGATAATTTTTTTTGTTATTATTCATGGAATTGATTAGCAAATAATAAATTATTTATTTGACTTTATTCAATGGGGAGTGGTTTATTAAACATTACTTTTGTACAAATATTATTTTTTATCATGATAAATTTACTTGTTTGTCCTTAAATAAATGGTGGATGATTTATTAGATGAAATGTTAATTTTGTCAATACATTAATTTCTAAGAGACAACTCACATTTTTATAGTAAAGAAGATAAATTTACTTGTTTGTCCTTAAATAAATGGTGGATGATTTATTAGATGAAAGGTTAATTTTGTCCAAACATTAATTTCTAAGAGATAATTCACACTTTTATAGTAAAAAAGATTTGGTCATTATATTTTAAACAAAAGAAATATTCATAAAAGACTTTTACCTTTTGTCCTATCAATAGAAGACTTTCGTATATGTCTTAAATATTCTACAGTATTTCATATCCACTAGCTAACCACCCTCTTTATTATTTCATACTAGGAGATCGATATCATTTGTCTCTAATCTTCTGCAAAATCTCTATGCATTCAAAGATTTTCATCATCATTTCTTTAAAAAAATTCAAGATTCAACCTTGTTCTCTCAAACGGCTCCAAACTTGAATATCTCTATAAAACGTTTGAAGTAAGGATTGAAGATAGTATGTTTGTAGAATTATTTGTGCAGACTTCATAAATCTTACAAATCCTCCAATCACACAGACAAAGACAATACGTTGAAGCTTTCATTTGATTCAGAACTTCAATCTTTGTTTGAAGAACTTCTTTTCCAAAACACCAACTAGATAGTCTCTCATATATAATCTCTTTCAATTTCTTGTTTAAACAATCACTGTTTAGTTTGTTCCTTTATTCTTTCAAATCATGAAGGAACATGTAATTGTTGCATGAGTTTGATTGTTTTTCAATCCTACTCCCCAAACACTGGTTTTTGTTTTACATAGATCCATTAGTGATCACTTAGAATTTCATTAATATTTAGTGCACTTCAAAAATCCATGTTTGACCAACTTGGTAGTGGATGTTACAGGAACCACTCCCAAATACTATGTCATTTATCTTTCAACTGACAGAATTGTTTCTACACTTAAATAGCTTTCATCTACGTAAGTGTCAGTTAGTTATATTCTTGAATCATTTACTTAATTGTTTTATATATTGTCTTTGAGTTCATTTCTTATATTAGTAATCTTCTTAAAACCTTACTTAAACCTGTGTCAACAAGCTAACACATAGTATTTTGTTCTTCAGCTGATAGATAATTTTTCTATGTGATGATAACTTACTCTTTCCGCTGCCAGTTTTAAAGGTTTTCAAAATAACACTCAAAAGTTTTTAAAAGGCTATTCACCCCCTCTAACCTTATTTTGTTGCCTACTCGACTTACATATATTCTCATTGATTGTAAAATTGAAAAAAGAAACAATTAATTTGACACAACTTGGGGATACTTCAAAGACATCAAAAGAAAATTACATAGAGTCACTTATTTTCTTAGAAACGTGTAAAGTCAACAAGGAACACATATAATCGATCAAAAACGAGTAATATATTTACTTATTGTACAGTTAATAGAGTTGGAGCAAACCGAGTGCTTGTTTAATTCTCCCTCAGATTCAAAATAGAGTTTGCTCAATCTAATAAGAGTGCCCAGATAACAATATCCTTCAAAATGGCTCGCATGTGGACACATCATAGATAACCACCTAACGGAAAAGCTGGATGGAAGGAATATTCAAGGCAATAACATTGTAGAGAGGCACAATCACAAGTTCATCCTTTTCAATTTTCACCAGTGTCACAGCTCCCTCTGGCCTCTGCTGATCAACGTCAACCTCACATACCAAGTTTACAAGTGCGACATGTTTTCTACAAAGGACTACTTGCCATATTGCTAAGTATAACCGAGTCCGAGAACAAAACTTTACCTTCCCCCACCCAACAAGAAAACGAAAAAAGTAGACGGAGTGACTGCAAAATATGCATGCATGGCTGTTTATCTTCTACGATTTCCTTTACCCTTTTTATTCTTCTTGGACTTCCCCTTCCCATTGTTTCTGGTGCTTTGAGTTTCAGAAGCAGCAGCAGTTGTCTTCCCCTTGCCTTCGTCAGCACTCTTGATAGTTTCTTCAGCTACTCCGTCACCTTCTTCCTCGTGAGATTCTGCTTCTACAGCAACAAGACTGCTCACTGAGGCTTTCTCCTCATTCTTTCCTTTAGTATCTTCTGCCTGCATCAATGACCGATTCTTCAAGAAATTATCCACTTTGGGCCTTCTTGATTGCAATGTCTCCAAAATGCTTGAAATGTTCCCAGGATTGATTTCACTGAAAAACAAATGCATTACTATACTAGCCTTTGAAGTAAACATTATAAAAATTAAAATTGTTGAATTTTATTTTATGTCATATATATGAGGGAGGGGTAAAGTAACCATCCTGGAACAGTGCAAAGCATAGCTTTCAAATGAGAATCTTCAAATGCAAAATGTTGCTTGAAAACTATATATTCAATCCTGTAAACTATGCCTTCTTCCTATAAACAATTTGATTACCATGAGTACAATTCTCATAGCTTTATTGATCAACTAAATTTTATTAGAATATCTTCCTTGGAAACAACTATCAAGCTTCCCAGCATGGATATATTGTAGGAATTCACAAATGATAGGAATAACGACATGGGTAATGCTAGGGCCACTCTAATAGCACTCAATTTTGAGTACCAAATGATGTGGTATCTTATGTGTCATGTTGTTAACATAACTTTTTAACTTATAGTGGAGCCCATAAAATGCCAAATAAGATGACATATAGCCTTTCCATTGATTGAATCACCTATTTATATAGGGAGTTACAATTAAGGTTCCACTAGGAGTGTCGTACAAGAAACATTTATAAAGGAATGAATCATAATAAGAAAAGAACTATATAAGGAAAGAAACTATTTACGGTAGTTACAACCAAACACAAATTACAACAAATAAAGAATAATTAATAAATATATTATTCTCTAATATGCTCCCACAAGATGGATGCCCGAGAGGTAGAGCTATCAAAATGGGTTGGGCCCATTCGACTGACCTGCCCCGCCATTTAAAAAAAGGTGGGTTATGTTGGGAAAATATGAACTCATTAGGAGGTGGGTCAAACGGATTGAGCCCACGACGGGTTGCGGGTCGGGTTGACCCGCCATATACTATTTGCAAATAAACAAGTCACAGGTTTGACACAATTAGTTTAAATCATTTTTGCTCAAAATGTGAGATTATTTTTTATATCTGAAATATTAGTAAATGATTTTGAATTCGTTCAAAAAGTGGTACTTATAGCAACTAAAGATATCAGAATAAGGTATATTAACCACAATATATACAGAAAAATGATTATAAGAACATACAAAAAGAGTAATAATAAAATAATTTCTTACTTCTATTTTTTTCTTCTCATTTATACTATTAATATTAGAGAAAGTTGTTAGAAAACACTATTAAAATTATAATAGTAGAAAATATAATTTTTATTAATAAATTGTGACATTTTTTAATGTTATTTATGATTATTATTATTACTTTGATTAATTGAAAGAAAAGTTGGTGGGTTGGCCCGCTTAACCCACAACCCATGATGGGTTGGGTTGGCAATTTCCCGGCCCATCACATTTCATGGGTGGTCGCCCCGCCCCGCGGGTTATAGCGGGTTACGGGTTGGCCCACCCCACCAACCCACCTTGACAGCTTTACCGAGATGAGAGACCAATCTTGTGAAGTAATTGATGGAAGCGTTGGCGAGCAAGCGGCTTGGTAAGGGCATCGGCCAACTAATCAGCCAAGGAGACATGGGAGACCCGTAATAGCCCGTCCTAAACCTGTTGTCGGATGAAGTGAAAATCCAAGGCCACATGTTTCATGCGAGTATGGAAGACTGGGTTGGAGCAGGGCCAGTGGCACCCACATTGTCACAATAAATGACAGGTTGAGTCGAGGAGGTGATTCAAAATCAACATTAATTGTCACCCTTTACTCGGACAAGTTGGAGCCATTGGCCAAGTTGGGAGCAACGGGCAGAGGTGTGGTGACAACCAGTTGATAGTTGAGGCAGCGAGCAACCGTGTGTCCCTGTTGTCGACATCCTTTACACTTTCCAAGATATGGTCGCTGTTGGCAAGGAGCAGTTGCCAAGGATCGGGAAGGTTGCCGAGGTTGCGAGGATGGTTGCCGAGCAGAGGAGCTGTTGGTCTTCGGGGTAGCAGGATTAGCCGAAGCAAGATGCGAGAAGGACGCGACCTGTGACTGTTTGAGAAGCAGCTCGCGGTTGATGAGTTTTTCATGAAGCTCATCAAACGAAATATGAGTATCACGGCCTTCGACCACATCAACAATGTGACGGTAGTCATTATTCAAACCCCCGAGGATGATCTCAATGAGATCCTCGTGGTCGAGTGGTTTTCCAAGAGCAACGAGCTCATCAGCACGACCTTTGACGGACTGCATCTAGTTGGTGATCGACTGAGTGCCCTTGGACGCGCGCTTGAGATAGTCCTTGATCTGCTTGATATGACCGCGAGTTGGGCGAGCATAGGTGTGAACAAAGGTTTGCCATGCATGTGGGTAGTGGCGGCCTGTTGGATTAAGGGGACCAAGGGAGCAGAAAGGAAGCCGACAAGGGCACGAAACAAAAGTTTGTCCAACCGAATCCAAGGTTGGTAGTGCGGGTTGGGTGTTGAAACTTCCTTGGATGTGTGAGCATCCTTGGCGAGGACGGTGGGAGGCGGACATGGGTGTGAGCTATCTACAAATTTGTAGAGGTCATAGCCAATGAGGGTTGCCTCAACTTGGAGTTTCCAAGCGATGTATTTGGTGGAGGTGAGTTTGGTGATGTTATGGTGAGAGATGTTTATGAGGTCAAAGGTTTGGGTTGGATAAACGTGGTTTTTGATGGTGAGAGTTTGGTTGCCGGTAGCCATAGAGGCGGAAATGTTTGGGTGGTGGCGACGGTAAGAGGAAGAAGGTTAGGAGCAAAGCTCTGATACCATGTAGAAATTCACAATTGATAGGAATGACGGCATAGCCTTTCCATTGATTGAATCACCTATTTATATAGGGAGTTACAATTAGGTTATACACTAGGAGTATGGTACAAGAAACCTGTAAGGGTATTTTAGGCATTGCCTAATTTATCTTGTCCTCACTTTCTTAGTCAAAATAGGATTTATTTTGGTATTTTTGTGTTAGGATTTAAGTAGGATTCTTTATTAGAGATAGGTGATATTTTTAGTAATTAAATCTTTGCATAAGGTTTTAGTTATTAATGTTCTCAAATTAGGAAAGGTAATCTCGTGTTATTTTCGCTAAATCTCTTTCCTAGAATGTTTTGGTGTCTTGCCGTGTTGTTGCAGATTTCTTGGTGTCTTGATTTCAAGTTCTTTGAGCCTATATATATAGGAGATGCCGAAGCGGCTTAATGGTAGGTAGAGACACGTAACCCGAGCATAGGCGAGGTGGTTAGAGTGCTGCGGAGCGAAAAAGAAAAGTTGATCCCGTGATTTCTTATGTGTGAATTAGAGAGAAGAGATCAACCATTGTTCAAGATTGCCGAAACAAACCTCGCTTTGCAAGTTATATCTTCGAGAACACGGCTGTGTTTCTGAAGTTTCGTGCTTCTTCCGGCTTTTGTTGTTTGTCTTGGAAGTTTTTGTCTTTAAGAATTTTTCTTCCCACGTTTGGTTTAGTGTTTATGTGGTTTTGTGATTCTCCAAGATTATATATCTTGTGAGAATTTTGTGTTTTTTTGTTTAGATTCAAAAGCTTTTGGTTTTAATATATTTGTTGCCTTGAGGCTTGATCTACAAGATTGATTCTTGTAGATTGTTTTTGTGTGATTTTTTGTCTTACTAAGTGTGTTAAATTTCAAATCTCAAAACAAAACTTCATTTAAATTTACGTTTACACTTTTCAGTTCACATTATTCACGCCATTGTTGCAACATTCACTTTGCAACATTGGCGACATAAGAATATCGCCCCATATTGAGTGTCCGTGTCATCGCTGTTTTTCAATTGGTATCGAGCCTACTCTTGATATCACTAAGAGTCGATTCGTTTATAGGCAGCGATGGATTCTCAATATGAGAACGTGGTTCGCCCCCTCACTCTACTAATGCTAATTATTCTATATGGAAAGTCAAGATGCGTATCTTCATCAAATCAATTGATGAAAGAGCGTGGCTTGGGTCGTGGTGAATGGTTGAGTCCTCCCAAACTGTTGATTTCGATGGTGATGTCAAAGTCACGTGAGTTCGGAAGTGGTCCAACGATGATAGGAACACGCCGTTTTTTAACTCTAAAGCTTTGTCGCTATTTACAAGGCCTTAGATGCAAATACATTCGCAGTAATAGCAAATTACGAACCGCTAAAGATGTGTGGGAGGCCCTTCAAACCTTATGTGAAGGACTCGCAAGAAACTGCTCCTCAAAGCTAAGAATGTTAACGACTCCGGCTTTGAAAAACACAAGGATGCAAAGAGTCCGAGGACATAAATGACTTCTTGATCTATCATTCGCCTTAGCCTTAGAGATCCCATTACTAATGAGCGTTTTGGTCGGCAAGATGAGGACTTTGCCCGAAGATTCACGTCAAGATATGCTATTGAAGAAGCACATGATATTGACAAGATGAGTTTGAAAGATTGGTCGGAATTCTTCAAAACTTTGAGTTGAATCTAAACGATCAATTAAAAAACAAAGGCAAAGGTGTCTCATCATCTTCTACACTCATCGAAAAACATTGCTATGCCCGCACTAATTGATCTTCATGTGACCGCTAGAAATTCAAAAGACATTGATGAGTCTCGATTTTGGAGAAGAATCAATTGCTTTATTGACTACAATTCAAAAATTTTTTGAAAAATAAAAGTCAAAACTCCATCATCAAACTCAAAAATAAATTTCAAACCTCGATTTCGTGAAATTTGTTCCCAAAGAACAATCCTTTCAAACTCCCCGAAAAA
>CM028384.1:6568372-6598607 GCA_013146195.2 Codonopsis lanceolata | reverse complement strand
TGGTATAGGAAAGAGAAGCGAGATGCCCTTACATGTTTATTTAGTAGTTGAAATCTTTGATGTTTGGGGTATTGATTTTATGGGTCCCTTTCACTGTGTCCAATAATTGTGAATACATTTTGGTAGCGATTGATTATGTCTCTAAATGGATAGAAGCGGTAGCAACTAAAACTAATGATGGAAAAAAGTAGTCAAATTTGTTGAAGATTTATTTGCTAGATATGGAGTCCAAGGCCATAATAAGTGACGAGGAACTCATTTTAAATAAGTTGTTAAGCAGTGTTCTTAGAAAGCATGGTGTAACTCACAAGTTAGCTACACCTATCATCCACAGACTTACGGACAAGTAGAAGTAAGCAATAGGCGGATATAAGCGGTGTTAGAAAGGCGGTAGGCCTAATCGTAAAGATTGGGAATCTAAACTTAAGGATGCTTTATGGGCATACCGAGCGCTTTTAAGACACCTATAGGAATGAGTCCATATAGGATGGTATATGGTAAAGCTTGCCATTTACCAGTGGAAATTGAGCACAAAGCTTATTGGGCAATTAAAGAATTGAATTTAGATTTAACATTAGGCTGGAAGAAAGATTGTTCCAGTTAAATGAATTAGAAGAACATAGACTCAATCGTACCAAAATGCAAAACTTATAAAGAAAAGACCAAAAAGTATCATGACATGGGATTAGCCAACAAAATGCTTCATCGGTATGAAAGTATTATTGTTTAACTCTAGGTTAAGGTTATTCCCAGTAAATTAAAATCAAATGAGTGCAGTCCTTTTAGAATAGTGCAATTTATCCTCGTAGGTACATTGATATCAAAACCCCAAAAATAATGAAGTGTTTAAAGTAAATGGACACGACTCAAGCGTATTTTGAGCCAATGTCGGTTGAACGAACAATTGAATTAATCCGTTTGGGCGACAATGAACCACCAAGAGACTAGGCTTGCAGTTTGGTCGAGCCAAAGACATTAAACAAAGGCGCTAAGTGGGAGGCAACCCACTAATTTGAAAGTTATTTGTTAACTAGTTAATTTAGATATGTTTTTCTTCGTTAAATTCTATTCTTGGACATTTAATTTTTAATTAAATATGCCAAAATTTAAGTTTGGAAAAAAAAAAAAACATCTTAATGTTGTATTTATATGTTGCTATTAATCTTTAGTTTAGAATTTTTGTTTAGATTTTTCAGACAGGAATTATCAAAGACATAACGGTTAAGAAAGGACTAAAGCGCAAGCGTTGAAAAGTTGGAAAAGAACAAAGTGAAGTTTACGCCCACCTTGCGGACGCAGGTGTGAGAAGACTGCGGCCGCAAGGTCCCGATAAACTGGACCGTGCAGCGTAGTGTCGGACATGGGGAATGAATGAAGAATCGAACCGCTTTTGGTGACCACCTTGCGGACCGAGTGTGTGAAGACCTTTAAGCACCGCAAGTGTCCCTCTATTTAAAGCCACCGGTTTCTTTCTTCAACATTACGTAAACTCTCCTCATCTCTCTTCAAAGATAAAGAAAGAAGAGCTCACCTTCCGTATTCGGGCAGATCTTCCAAAGATTTTAGACAAACTTCAAGATCCCTTCTCCCTCCTCAATTCTCTTCATCCCCCTCATTCATCATCCCACCATTGCACTCCACCAAGTTGAAGAACTTTGAAGAGAAGAAGGAACCTCCATTGCTCTCCATTGGAAAATCAAGCCCACTCCCGCGATCTCTTGATTAAGCCGCAAACTAGTAATCCTAACCCTCTCTTTAATTATGCACGAAAAATATCTGCATGCTAGGGTGCTAGTATATTTTAACGTAGATACATTTTTGCATGCTTTAGATTAAGTTTTAGTTTTAAAAATTTTAAAACCATTTTTATTGATATATTTTTAGTTTTTAAATTTCATCAAACAAAAATGTTTAGAAAAACGAAATTAAGGTTCTTCATCCTCCCGCCCAGCCAGAGGAAGAACAAAAATTTGACATCAACTGCCAGATCCTAAGCATCTAACGTACACCAATAAACTCTCCAAGTCCTTGGTGCCCGAAAGGGATTCAAGGCCAAGATTTGGTCTCCGCTCTCGATGGCTCGTAGGGGGCTTAGACTTCTCCGCTTAGGGACTATATAGCCTTATTGTCCGAGAATTCTACGCCAATGGCAACGCTTGGCATGGATGGCGGTGCTAGACACCGCTAATGTTAGGAATATTAACGGCACTTTTTCTCCCAAAGCATTAACATGTACTTCGGCACCTCCAACTTTGCGGTGGGTGCCGATGATTATAGCACACACCTCCAGCCCCCGCATCCCTGCCGAGGTGGTGAACGTCATTGCTCTCCCCGTGTGGAGTGGTCTTATAACCTGAACTCCACCCTATGGACCTCGCACCATGAGAGAGTCCTTCTTTCAAGACACCCGCCAAGCCCGTATAAATTTGTTTTGTGGTCGCCTCATTGCCCTCAAGTCACCAAAACACGGTGAATCGGGAGAGGCCTTCCCACCTACACCATCATGACCACGGTCTATTGATGGTGGCCGCTTGATCAACGGCCAAATCAAGACCCTACTTAGAGGTGGGACGAATGCGGGTTCGCTCCCAGATTTGATCACCGACTTGTGTGGGGGCAAACGTGAGAATGCCCAAACACGCTGAGAGGTCAGGCCGGGTCCTGGCCATTACTAGGGGCCATTTTGTTGGAGCATCACCATTTTAGAGTGAGGGTTCCTCAAGAGGAGGAACCCAAGAGAAGACAGGATCCACCGTTGGGATCTCAAACAGCCGAGGGGCATCCTCCAAACCGAGATGGTGAGTCGCAATAGCTGGGTCTTATGCGTTTCATCAAATTGTCAAGCCAACGATGTGGATGTAATTTGTCCAACTATTATGGCTGCCACCAGCACGATCCTCGAAGTTTCGTCCTCATTCGTTATCTCCGCCCCGACTCACCTTGAGTCGAGGCCCAAGCTTCTCATCGTCGTTAGGTGGACCAAACTTTATCTCCTTTTATATTTGTCCTACCCCATCAATCCTCATATGTTCCTCTATTTTGAGGACAAAATAGAACTTAAGTTTGGGGGGATTGAAAATTTTAGGTCTTAAGAGTCCCAAAACCTAACGAAGAATGGAGTTGGCTATATCGTTAGTGGTGAAAGAGTTTTGCTTTATTTGATGACCATTTAACTCTTCACCCTATTTATCCTCGTTTTTATTTTTCTCGATGAGGTGTTGCCTTGACCGAATACACTTATTTAGATACTCGTGGGTTCCTCTTATGGGGACCCATCATCGATTGTGTCATCGTCACCACCTCCAATTTTCGCAATTTCTTAAAAATATATATATAAAAAAAAAGAGATAAAAATTTTAATTCAAAATATTCATCCTCGAGTTTAGGTGTGGTAATGCTAGTCGTAGTCCATGAGGAGATTAGTGCAATGAACCGCATAATTAGTCCGTAGATCCCTTTTGGAATTTGCTTAATTTTGCGAAACTTTTACTTTTCTCCAAATTCTCCATTGCACTCACACTAGTCATAACCTTGGATTGATTAGAATAGTTTTATAAAGTTTATAACACCGATTCATCTTCAACAAGATATGCATGCGAATATGATATAGCCATTTGAACATGATTGTTGCATTAAATTGTAACTTAGGGTCAATTGCATGTTAGTTAGATCCCTTGGATTTTTTTCATTTATATATCTCAAGCACACTTTCGAACCGTGTTTGCATGTTAGTCTTAATTGTCCCTACCATCCGCCTTAGCGAATGCTTATGTGAAATCCAAAGGATGCTAAACATTCAACCCCAATTCCCATAGTTGATATGATATTTTGTGTTGTTGTACTTGCTTTAAATATTATGTGAGCATTTGGCATTAAGAAATGATTTAGGCCATCTTTGGATCGTTAGAGCCTAAATATTCCCTGACCTATACTAAATATATCCCTAGTGTCCCCTTTGAGCCTAATGAAAAAGAATGGAATGTGCTAAGCACACTATTTAAACCCCCATTCGACATCGTTTCTTTACCCACATTCACTTAACCCTAAAAGCCTATACACTTTTAGCCTACCCTTTGAGAGAGTAGGATTGGGTGGGAAATTGATTCTAGGAGGACCACTTCTTTTCGCTAGGCTATTTTTCGAAGAAGAATTTCTTCTTTCCGTCAAAAAAAAAAAAAAAAACATGTGTCGATTTAAAAATGAAACGGAAGAAGAAAACAAAAGTTTCAAATGAAAGCATAGCTTTCAAAAATATGTTAGAAAAATTCTGCTGATAAGAATGATGTGATATTTTTAGAAGATGTCTTGCCCAAAACAAGTTTGGGGGGGGAGAACGAAGAAAAGTGAAAAGTAACACAAAGTACCCCTCCACTTGTGGTCTTTGCAGGTCCTAGCCTAAATAGGAAAACTTCCTTTTGCTTGGAAGTATGAGGGATAAAGGGTAGTCTTACTCTCTCACTTTGAATTCCAATACCTTTCCATCATATCCCCCAACACCTTGGCCTTACATTACAAGCTTAAAAAGTCCTAATGATCTTCTTGCCAATGCTTATGTTATGTTTATTGTCAAGTGAGTAACATAAAATTGATCACACACTCTATATTCATTATTATTCACCCTAAAGCTCACTGTGTTAGCATAATCTTAGCTATTACAAGTCATTGGGATAAGAGAGCATTGTATACATACATAGAAGGTGCATGGGATGGATGTGTAAATCTTTTGAATCCTTGGGACCTTCGTCTCAGAATCGACTGTGTTTGAATGGTAGATCTCATACTTCTTAATGCATGATTTTCTATTAAACCGTGATTTTCATATGAATGTGGTGTTTAGCTCAATAAAACCGTTTTAGTCAAGATATTCTTTAAGACCGGTGATCACACACACACGAGAAATTAAAAGTAGTAGCAAGATAAGAAAGACTAGTTGGTTTTATATGACTAAGCCTGCATATATGTAGTGAGCACCAAACTGAGATTACATGCATGTCATACACTTATAACTTGAGGATGAAACCAAAAAGATTTTATGTTTTAATTATATTTAGTTTGTAGTTGTATTTTAGTTTTGTATTTATTTGTTTTTGTATTTATCTGCATAGTCGAGTCACTCGAAAGAGTCTCCTTAAGTTTGTGGGTTTATAGAGGAGTGTAAATAGTGTCACCCTCACAAAAAGATTTTAATTTTTGTTATTTAGATGTTTTTGTATTTATAAGTTTATTTGTTTACTCGTGGACGAGCAAAGTTCAAGTTTAGTATTTGATCGATGTATTTTATACGCCGATTTTATATGCTTCGTGACTTGAATTAGGCTATTTCATGAGTCTTTTGAGTACTAATATATGTTTTTGGTGAGTTTTGTAAGTTTCGTGGATTGTTCGTGAAAATACGCGAAACTCCGTGGTTCTAAGTGCAAATTACAAAGAAAGAAAAATTGAAGAAAATAAAGTTCTCGACACCTTGCGGACGCAGGTGCCTCGCACCTTGCGACCGCAAGGTAGGCAAGACGGCCCCTCAAGCCGCAATCGAAGAGCCAAGAGCACACACATCGAGACCTTGCGACGCAGGTATCCAAAGACCTTGCACCGCAAGGTAGGCGTAATGCGCAATTCGGGTTTTCACACGCCATATTCGATTCAATCACAACTCCCAATTATATATAGAAGTCAGATGCCGAGCCTAAAGAGAGGAGGACGGCTGGAAGCTCTCTTTACATAGATTTTAGGTAGTTTTAGATTGTATAACATAATTAGGTTTTGTAATTTCAAGTATTGAAGATCAAATCATGTCTTCCATCATCTTCATGTGCTGTTCATCGTCTATGATGAACTAAATCATCCCTAATCTAGGAGGTGGGAGGTAACTTGTATCGAATTTATGTCTTGATTTGTTAATATATGTCTATTCAATGCTTGTTGATTGTGTTGCTTATCAATCCCTTTATTATTTCGCTTTGAACAAATGAATGTAATCGCAAATAATATAGGCTTAGAGGTGCGGATACCTGCATGACCAAATGCATATGTCGTACATTGGCTCACCAACACAATAAATTGGACCTATCGAAGCACGAGAGTGATAAGTTAGGACCGTGTTCTTACATGATCTAGGTGACAGATAGATCATAAATCTAGGTGACAACTAGATTACGCTCCTCGTGCTTAGGATATGGAATGGGTGAATTTTTGGGAGGGAGATCGAACCAATTGTTCAACGATCATATCTATTTTTAGTGAACGAACCCAAGACATTGAATGACCTTATTATGAATTGAACATAAAGGAGATATAGGTGAAACCCAGAATCCTAGATTTCCACTCACCATAAGATCTTCATATCTGTTATTACTGTCTAATTAGTTAACATCTATAACTAGTAAATTAGAGTAGAATTAAACATAAAAACCCCCCTTAGGTTAATAATTTGCTATCTATAACCGCACTGTTCGTGATCACTTGTCTCTGTGGGTTCGACCCTTGCTTCCGAGTCTATTCTATAATAGTCTTGTACACTTGCAAGGAAATAGATAAAGTAAAACATCGATCAATCTCCCTAGAAGATTTAAGTCCACGACATACACGTTTCCTTGTCTATTGCCACGGCCCATTGTAGAGCAGGATTCACTGTCTTTGATGAGGCACTGGTTGGAGTTGAATTGGCATAGTAATCCTTTATCGCAGAATTGGGATATGCTCAACAGATTGTGTTTTAGGCCACTCACTAGAGAGACTTTGTTGATGGAGATATTTCCTCTAGTGATTGAGCCATATCCAATTGTCTTTCCTCTTGCATTGTCTCCGAAAATAACAGTGGGTCCTTTGGCTTCACTATATCGTAAGGAGACTTCGCTTCCCCGTCATGTGTCTTGACCCACCGTCTGTACCGATGTCTTTGTTCTCCGATTCTATAGCCATGAAGCATTCCTCGAAAAAGATTTAAAGCAACAAGCTCCCCTATATTTTCTTTTGGGTCCTAAGGATTAGCAACCTTTGGAACCCATACTGCTTAACCTTGAGAGAACTAGGTCTCTCGGATCTTGGAGTGAACCTTAGCAGCAGGGCCGATGGCCTAGGCAATTGCAAGAATGACATAAGTGGAAATTACATATAGAACTGCCGCTGGCTTTAGTCAAGAGTGATTATGATTAACCTTCTTCTTGACCATTCTTGGTTCATTTTGCTTGTTGACTGTAGACTTAATTGGTTTCTTTTGAATCTTCCTAGGTAGGTTACCACCCGACTTAGCTTTAGCTTGTCTGTTGATTACCCTTTTAGGAGGATTCGGTAGGATACCTTTAAGTTTACTTTCAACAGGTACAGGAGCCTTGCCGGTTTCATAGACAAACTTGATAGTTATCGGTAGAGATTTAGTAGGTCTACCGCCAGCAGACTTTGCCTTAGCAGAGTTGTTGCCGGCAGACTTTACTTTCTCTACCGTTACCTTTTCAGGTTTCTCACTTGAATCAGTCATTTTGGCTTTTCCTTTCTGAACTTTGGGGTAAACATAAGGAACACTTGAATATCCAAGGCCTTGTTTCCCTTTATTTCCGAATGTCTGTTTAGAGAAATACATATCATTAGCAGTCTCGAAGGATTCACCTTTCTCTGTGACTGAAGGGAATGTCATAAAGGGCTCATCAGAATATCCTATACCAGATTTATCATTACTAGATTTTTGGCTTGAAAGGATTTCTTCAAGGCATCTTTGAGTTTCCAGAGTCAATTGTCTTTGCAAGACAATTTTCTCTAGGTCAAGTCCTTTGATGTGCTCAGTTAGACATTCAATTTTGTCACAAAGGAATTTGTTTTCTTCCTTCAGCTCGATACTTTCTTGTTGACAGCTATTGAGAGTTCGAATCTCAGCTGCCATCAGAGATTTCTCAGCAGTAAGTTTCTCAAAGTTCTTGGCAAGTTTAACATAGGCTACTCTAAAGGAATTAAATTCTTCAAGCATATCTTGATTATCCTTGAGAAGTTCCTCCTTACTGAAGTTCTCACTGTTGATCTCACCTTTATCTAAGGGACTAGGTGAGATTTCGACTTCATTTTCAGAGTCATAGGTAGGACCTGAATCATGAGATACTAAGCATATGTTAGCTTGCTCACAATCATCCTCTTCCTCTTCTGAATCAGTCTCAAACCATGTAGCAACCTGTTTGTCTTCTATGTCTTCAGCCAACATACCCTTTTGTTTTTGAAATTTTCTATAAGTAGGTTTTCGGTATGCTTCAAATTTTGGCTTTGGACATTTGGATGCAAAATGACTAGGTTTTCTACAGTTGTAACACACAAGCTCTTCCTTAGATGAGCTTTCACCAGTTTTTCTAAAAGGTTGTTGGTGTGTGTTCTTCCTTCCATATTTTGCAAATTTTTTAAAACGTTTTACAAACATAGCAAATTGTTCATCTGAGAGGAAATCGTTTTCACAGGAGGAAGTGGAAGGTTTGTTGTCAACATTGATTTCTTCTTGGACCATGGCTGGCAAGGACACAATTCTGAACTGTTTGTCTTGCTCTAGAGCTTGATTTACTTCGAGTTCATAAACCTTCAAACTTACGTAGAGACTACGGAGAGTCATCTCGTTTAAGTTTTTGGATTCTTTCATAGTCGTGTTCTTGACATGCCATAAGCTTTTTTTTTTTTTAAGGGAAGCAGGGCGGCACCTGCGAGATTTTATTAATATAGGAAAAAATTACAAACTTGAGGGGGACAACCAGCCTAACCCTTTTAACGGGGGGACAGAGGAGCCTTACCTCGAAAAAGAAATACATCAAAACAAGACAATTAAGAAATACGAATATAAGGTGTTTGCCTAGCATCTAGAGAAAGCAAACCCCGCATAGAAGACGGGAAATCAGAAGAAGAGAGAAAATGTCGATTAGTTCCCGAGTCACAAGCAAGATTAGCCAAACTGTCAGCGACTTTGTTAGCTTCTCGGTAGCAATGGCTAAAAGTGAACCGTCTCTCCATTTGGATCCGGAATATGTGTCTAAACATATAGGTGTGCTCCCATGGATAAGAGATACCACTGCAAAGGCAATCATAAAGGACCTTGGAGTCTGTCTCAATGATGACGTTAAAATAATCATGGGAATAAAGCTAGCAAATACCATAATATAGCGTCCGAAGTTCTGCAACCATATTAGAGCAGAGGCCATAGTAACAGTGAAAAGCAAAAATAAAGGCACCTGAAGGGTCTCTGAGAATGCCTCCACCACCACCATTGCCCGGATTACCCCTGCTAGCCCCATCAACATTCAATTTCAAAAGACCAAGAGGAGGAAGCTGCCATATAACAGATTGGATTTTAATTTGTTTAGGGCGTTTGTAGGCGAAACAAGAAGCATTTTGGAGATCAGTAACCTTATAATTTGCTGAAACCAGGATATCCTTCAAATCTTGAGAAATAGAATTGATGATAGACGAAATAGGGCGTCTGGAAGAATCAAAAAGAGCCGTGTTTCTAAACTTCCATAAGTGCCAAAGAATAATTGAAGGCAGAATGGCATACAGGATAGAGTTCTTGGACAGCCACCAGGTCAAACATTGTTGCTGGATAGTGAGATGACGAAAAGGAATGCCAAGCTGATTGTGATAATGAAGCCAAATTGCCGTAGCTGTTGGATTCTGGAGAAGAACATGATCGAACGTTTCAAGATTACCCGATACACAGCAAGAGCATTTTGAAGCAAGCAGGAAACCCTTAGCCCATAAGCTACCTAGAGAGCCTAGAAACCTCATGTTCATTTCGTTTTTGTCATAAGTTTTACCAAGAGAAAAGCAGCTATTTATTACCTCACTGAAGCGATCGTATGCTTGTCTCAAGGTTTCCTTTGGATCCTTTTTAAAGGAATCAAACTGCTGGATGTATGTGTACTTTCTGTTATCTCTTGTGTCTTGGTCTCCTTCCAAGTGTTCCACAAGAGCTTACCACATCTCTTTTGCAGTTGTACATCGAATCACTTGCTGGTATGTGCTTGTGTCTAGAGAGCTAGTAATTATATTAATTGCCTTACTGTCAAGCTCTACCGCTTTCTCTCTGTCCCTTCTGATTCTTCTTTGGGAACTTCTGCAGGATTCCCAGCGATGGAGGCTAGAAGGTTGGGCTTCATTGGTACATGTGGACCTGCAGTAACGCACTTCCATAATCTGTTGTCAATAGAGTTCATAAATCGCATTACCTTGTCCATCCATACATTGAAATGACCTTCGTCCAATATTGGGACGTGGTTCGCATTAGATGTAGGCAGCATGTAGTATGTTTGTGCCATTGGATCGAATCTCTCAAGAGTTTAATCTCGGAAAAACTTGTTTTCAAAGAGTAAGGCTCTGATACCAATTGTGGGTCCCAACGGGCACAATAATAAGCTAGAAGGGGGGGTTGAATAGCTTATTATACTCTTAAAAACTTTTAAGTAAGTTCTTTGAAAGATACTTTCAATCTATTGAAAAGATTGAAGTAGCTGAAGTCTTTCAATAAGGCTGAATCAGGTCTGCCGATAAGGACTACCGGTAGACCTTAACGGATTACTTAAATTTGATGTAAAGGGTAAAGATAATTAAAATATAAAGCAGAACAATGATCAGACAAACAGTAAAGAAATAAACACAAGTATTTTGGGATGGTTCACACTATAAAGAGTGCTACGTCCACCACCAAGGCAGTCAACCTTTGATTTAAATAGTGCACTATGTTTTCCACTAGATCTATTACAAAGAATATTCCTAATGGATCGTGTACAAAATATTGACTTGTGTTTGGGGTCTAAGGAATTAAATATCTGTGCAAACAAGATATTTAATTCGTGCAGAAGAATAGCTTATGAATGAAAACAACAAGAAGTTAAAACAATAAGTGTTGATGAACAGCTTCTTGTTGTTGACGAGGACTTCTAGATCTGTTTAGGATCTCTTGAATGCACTGAGTATTAAGACTAAGTCGTTGTAGATTTTCAGAGCAATTCGACAAGTGTTCGATCGATTCCTTGGATTTGGATCAGTTCTTCAGTCTTTAATGGTAGTATTTATAGCAGGTGCAATCTTGAGAGCCGTTGGAGAAGACGAAGACTTTAACAGCTCTATTATGAATGCATTAAATCCATGGGGCTGTCAGTCAAGAAATTCGTCTTCACAAATATCTAGAGCAGGGAATGATTTCAGAGATCTTCTGAAAGTGGGGCAATCTGGGTGTCAGATCTGAGAGTTGTTACAGACAGTAGGTGACAGTCTGCTTTCTGCTTTTACTGTTCAGTCTGCGAAAAGTTTTCCTGCTTTTCGGAAAGCTGCTTTCAGCGGGATTGAGGTGTCAGGGAATGTCTCAATTTAAATTCAAATTGATAAGGATAAATTTAAATTGATTCATAATGGAATGCTTGACTAGACATGTCATGATCTTGACCGAGTGTAGACAAGGTCTGCCGATTGTGAGCTGGAGCAGGTCTTCCGGTGAAGCTTTGAAGAGGTCTTCCGCTGAACCTATGAAGTCCTATAAAAGCTATACTTGGCAAAGTTCTATACACAGTTGCCACGCTAATCGATACGCAGCTCGATTAGCCACTGAAGTATAAAACTGGTGTAATGTATGAACAGATATAAATCTTACATAATAAGAATCAACAGGTTGAATAGCTTATTATACACTTAAAAACTTTTATGTCAATTCTTTGAAAAGTACTTTCAATCTATCGAAAAGATTGAAGTAGCGGAAGTCTTTCATGGAAGCTGGTTCAAGTCTGCCGATAAGGACTACCGATAGACCTTAACAGGTTACTAAAGTTTGCTATAATGGATAAAGATAAATAAAGTAATAAGCAGTTAAATAAGCAGACAAGTAGTAAAGGAATAAACACAAGTATTTTGGGATGGTTCACACTATAAAGAGTGCTACGTCCACCACCAAGGCAGTCAACCTTGGATTTAAATAGTGCACTATGTTTTCCACTAGATCTATTACAAAGAATATTCCCAATGGATCGTGTACAAAATATTGACTTGTGTTTGGGGGTTAAGAAATTAAATATCTGTGTAAGCAAGATATTTAATTCGTGCAGAAGAATAGCTCTTGAATGAAAACAACAAGAAGTACAAAAATAAATGTTGATGCACAGCTTCTTGTTGTTGACGAGGACTTCTTGATCTATTTAGGATCTCTTGAATGCATTGAGTATTAAGACTTAGAGTTGTTGTAGATTTTCAGAGCAATTCGTCAAGTGTGTTTCTTCAGTCTTTAATGGCAGCATTTATAGCAGGAGCATTCTGGAGATCCGTTGGAGAAGACGAAGACTTAACAGCTCTATTAGGTTTAATGCATTAAATGCATGGAGTTGTCTTTCAAAATTTCGTCTTCACAGATATCGAGCAGGGAATAGGTACAGAGATCTTTTGCAGAGACTGGAAGTTGGGTAATCTGGATGTCAGATATGTGAGAGTTGTTACAAGCAGGTGACGATGCGCTTTCTCGCTTTTTCGGTCGGTCGAAGTCTTCTGCTTTCGGAAAGCTGCTTTTGGCGGGTCTAAGATGTTAGGGAATGTCTCAATTTAAATTCAAACTGATAAGGATAAATTTAAATTGATCCATTAAGAATTGCTTGACTGGACACGTCATGATCTTGACCGAGTGTAGACAAGATCTGCCGTTGTATGTTGAAGCAGGTCTTCCGGTGAAGCTTTGAAGAGGTCTTCCGCTAAACCTGTGAAGTCCTATAAAAACTATACTTGGCAAAGTTCTATACACAGTTGCCATGCTAATCGATACGCAGCCCAATTAGTCACTGATGTATAAAACCAGTGTAATGTATGAGCAGATATAAATCTAAATACAATAAGTATCAACAACATAAGTGCCCATAGTAAGCCACATAAGGGATAGAGAAGATACAGAATCAATGTCGTTGTGTTGCTCATGCAATCACAACCATTAAACTGTTTCGTGACTACGATGTACATGATTGATACATCGATGTACTAAGGACACCCCTCAGCCAAATTAGCATAATCCATGCGCTCTATTGGTTACGACAATGGGCTACTTCCCCACTAAGGCCAACAGTGGAGGTTGTGTCAATTGTCTCCGGTACGGCGGTACATAGAAATCACAGATCCCATAATCTGTGAAGACGATGCATCGTCCAACCATGAACATAAAAACTCAAGTAATGCCAGTTGGACTTATATTCAATGCACAAGTAGATATTTACTTACCATGAAACCAAATAAGGAACGAACACCTCGTCCAATGTCAAGTTGGTGAATTACTCTACTACATATTCATGATTATGCACATAATTGTAATTATCATTTAAATCACGTTTGAAGCTCATTTGAGTCTCGAAAGCACAAGTGTCAAGTTGTCCACACTAATCAATTCAAGTTCCAATAGCTAGTAATCTAGTCAAATGGATTATAACGTCGTAGGATCTCTCCAAGATCCTCATAAGGTTCATTTGTTCCTTAACTTAACTCCGTTGAGTCCTTAATATCGATTCATCCAAATAGGGTATAAATGTTATATGCATTTCTAGCTCTTCTATGTTCTTGTTTAAGGCATAGCTAGGTTCTCGTTCCATTTATGAACCCTAGTTCACGTATCAATAAGTCAAGTAGAAGATGGAAGCCTAAGTTGATTAATATCAAATCAAGCCATAGTTCAATTCAAGTTCATAATCCCATCTATTAGTGGAATCTAAATTTCAATGCAAGTTAATAACCCAATAGTAGAACATGCATTCAGGTAAGAAACACTATATACTTTATACGTCATATTCATCAAATATGAAGAATCAATCTTTAACAAGTATCACAATTATGCTTTCATAAGTCATAATATCTAATAAGCATAGATGTTTATTTTCTAGCATAAATCTAAGTTAAGTTCCTAACTTAACAAATACAAAATCACATATTGTCCAAGACTACTATGTTAGTCTAGGGTTATTAAATCATTTAGATTATAAATAATAAATGCATCCTAGAATGATAATTCATCCTATTGTCCAAAATCCATAGTAGTCCATGAATTAAACAAAACTATCCTTAACAAGTTCAAATATTACAAATCACTCTGTGTGGCAATCTTTCTAATTTCATTAAAAAATCCTCTCAACACCAAATGTACTGAATCTTACATATTCAAAAATCAGGCCCTTTAAACTATAACTTAGCCTTTTAAACCACTTCATTCGTACTTGTATTAATCAATCTATGATCATATCAAGATCAAGCTAATAATATGTTTTTCTGTTATGATTATTCTGCCCAGTAAACTTATAAATTCGACCATTAATTTCACACAACTCAAAATTTCATGAATTTTATATATTCAGAAACTAGACTCTTAGAACTATAATTTATAACTTTAAATAACTCCATTTGGAATTGTATTCTTCAGGATACAGTCACCTCAAGTCATGTTAAAAATCTGGTTTTCTGTTATGACTTATTCTACATGACTATCATACAAAATTCACCAAAAATTCCCCGTTGATACAAATTACACATATTTTATATTTCCATAAACCATACTATTTTATATAGAGTTTAGAATTTTAAAACACTCCAATTGGACTTGAATTCATTAAGTCATGGTCCTCTCAAGTTCATGACATAAATATGATTCTCTACTATCACTTACACTGAGTGTTTGTCATATAAAATTCACCAAATATTCCTCATAAATATAAATATCATAAATCTGACATTTCCAGAAACTAGACTCTTTTAACTACAACTTAGAATTTTAAACTACTCAATTCAGACATGTATTCATCAAAATATGGTCGCCTCAATATCACGTTAACAGATTGACTTTCTGGTAACAGCTTACTGGAACAGCCACGATTTGTGACTAATGAAAAATACTTCCTTAACTCCAAAATTTATGAAACTTTACAAAGAGTTACCTAATAGGTATAGGTATAATATATTGTATTTTTAGAAAATTCCCTTTAGTAGATTAGTACCATCATTTTCCCAATTTTTTCCCAAAATCGACACTGAATTTGTATGGTTTGTTGTCCAGCAAGTTCATGAACAACAACGATTCCAAATCAAAGCCTGGACATATTTCAAACTAAACCCAAGACCCAAATAATCAAGTCAAGATCCATGGAAAAATTTCCAGATTTCATAGAAGCATCAAAACATTTTATAAACTTGATAAAACTCTTCCTCAGCAGAAGACTAGCAGGTCAAAAAATCAACTATACAAAATTCTGGAAATTTGTAGCTTACCTTAAGCCCATTAAAGTCTGGAGAAAATGAAAAAAAAACCCAATGATTATTAGTCTCCTCGTCGATAGCTACAATTGGGTGGTCTCGAATCCAAAATCGGGTGGCCAGATCTCCAGGAAATCACTAAGCACACACTAATCTCATCAAGAATCCCCCTCACAAGCTTTACAACAATGGTGGCTGTAAATATCAAGGATGTAGGAGATGTAATGAGTGGATGAAATCAAATATTTCAAGTCACAAAGGTTTGGGAGTGAGTGGAAAACAAGTGTCAAGCCCTTATAGGTCAATTTTTAAGTGAGATTAAGTCCTTAATTGAGGAATTAATGCTAAAATTTTCACTTAGGCTTAATCCACCTTAATTAAGGTCTAATTAAGATTGTATGTCAGGGTTAGTAAAATTAATTAAAGGTCTCCAAGTAAATCCAATAAACAAGGCAAAACTCAAATTTCTGGAAATACCGAGAATAAATGATTTAATCAACTTTAAAAATGTACATGTACTTAAATACAACTCCAAAAATTACTCAAGAGGCATGGTTAGAAATATCTCGAAGTCTAGTTTCTAACGCATCAAACGGATCGCAATTCCGAGTTGTCTATAGAAAGCTATGGCCAAATTACTACAGACCTATAATGGCCAAGGGGAATACGTGAATCGGGGAAATAAACTTACGACGACGACTACTATGAACGTCGTGGCCACATGTAAACTTATAAAATTGGTTATTATAAATATAAATGCATCAAATAAAGTACATAAATACCTAGGATCTCTCAAAGTTCACGAGAAAGAACGAAGTACGTAAACGTTCTGCCGAGTCAAGTACTTAAGGATTCGGGGTCTCACTGTCACTCTGTCTGTTTTCTTGAATAAACCATCCAAATATTTCTAAAAACCCAAAAATACACCAAATTAAATTATTTTCATTTTTTTTCCATACCCTCATCTTCTTCCCCCAAATAAGAATTGGGAGAAACCTTGATAAAAGTACTCTAGTGCAGACCCGGCCTTTGGCGGTCTCGTGAAGGACAGGTAAGTCGAGGGAGTTCGATTCATCTCTCTCTCTCTCTCTCTCTCTCTCTCTCTCTCTCTCTCTAACCTTTTGAAGTAAATAAGTATTCCTAACCTCTTCATGCGCTGGTTGTGAGAAGTGGGTCCTAGCGAGATCGGGGTTAGCAGTGCCAACAACAGCAACCCCATCTGAAGCAGCACCACCAACAGCGATTGTGATGGGTTTAGTGATGCTGGCAATCGAGCTCAAACAAAAGAGGGTGAGGCCAAGGAAATATGAAGGGCATGGGCATGTAGCATTGTCTCTGATGCTGATTTTGTTGTTGATTCCGCTTTTTGGAGACTATTCTAGGTGGAATCATAGTCAAGGAAGGGTGAAGGCGATAGAGCCCAACAAAATGAATATCTCTGATTTTCCTTCTCAACCAATTTCTTGGTTTAGCCTCACCCAGTTATGGCTTCGTCCCCCCTTTTAAGAAGATAATGAAGCATAACACTTTCAAGAAAAGAGGACCATTCTCTTGAAAAAGGATTGCCACTCAGAGAGAGAAATAAATCATGTAAAGTCCAATAGAAGGACAAAATAAGAGATGCAAAAAGCAGTTGTAAGTGTAGGCTTGGCCCATTTTGGGCAGCCCACTTAGAAACCAGTAACCCAAACCCGTGATGTGCGCAAAACGCAACTCAGGCAAGAATACCCGGCCGTATCAAGTAATAAAGTACGTAAGTACGAGTCGATCCCACGAGGAATGCACGAAATTCTCACTCCAACTAAGTACCAAAATTATGCTAACTAATTATATTTGAGCGAAAAGAAATTAAATTAAAATCTAAAAAATATAAACAACCTAAGAAAGCAATTAAATCTATACTACTGCGGGGGTGGTTTGGCAACAACAAATCAAGATAGAAATATAGGAACGCATTATTTCTAGTCTAGCCGGTGTTTAATTTAATCCTCTTTCTGCTTTTCTTTAACTCAAGTTTTGGTAGTCGGGCGCACTATTTTATTCGCTACGGGCTCTCGCAACGTATAGCAAATCTAGCTACAACTCCTAGCTACGGGCTCTTGCTTCTTATAACATAGGAGAAAATAGCCGCGTGTCAAAACAAGCACCCTATGACTATCTACGCACGATCTCCTCTCGGTCTCACGTAACGTAAACAATTAATGTGATTTTCGGAATTAATAGGACGGGCTCTCGCATCTTATCCTATAATTCTAATGATCATCTAATGGTTCGCTACGCCATTAAAAGCATTAAGAGCACACAATAATAACCAAACACATGGGTAATACTTCGCAAAAAGAAATTCTCTAAATTTTTCTATAAGTCATGTTGGTAGCCGAGACAAATAAAATTGGTCAACTACGGGCTCTCGCATCTTATAGTCAACCCTAACCTCCTCGACCTCGCGAATGGCTAAGGTGATTCGATCGCGTGTCAAACCTAGTCTCATTTTGGCTATCGGTGTGTGTCACAAAACACCAACTATTAAATTGATTGGTCCGAAATAAATAGGTAGCTCTCGCGGATCCTAAATATTTCTAAAATCATTTAATTATTTGCCAGATAATTAAAAGCATTAATTTCACAAAATAATAACCAACATGAATGTGTACTAAATAAAGAGATAAATTAAATTAAAACACTACATTTAACATAGAAAAAATAATTGCATTCCATAATAATTTAAGCACAAACCAATTCTTCAATTACAATATTAATCAACCCAAGAAATCATAATAAATATCTAAAAATATAAGTTGGAAGAATTAAACCGAATAATCGCGGATCCGGGGTTGAAATAAATTGTAAATGCGCCTTTGGCTCTTGAAATGATGCTTCAAACCTTTATTATCGGACAATTACTTGAGAAATATGAAGGAATTTGTGAGAAAATGGGGGTGGTGCCCCATTTGGGAGCAATGTCCCAAATGGGGACTTCGTATCCTGCAAATGAGGGCTCGCCGGGATTAAAAATGAAGGAGGCACAAAAGCTGGGGGCTGCCAGGGGTAAAATAGGCAGCACATAGGAGATCTAGGGGCTGAATGGGAAAGGAAAGAGAGGCTGGGTCGCGGGCTGGAAGAGGGGTCAACCAAGGGGAACACGCGGGTCGCTCCAGGTGGAAATGGGTGAGAGATGAGAGAGGGAATGGGCTGGATGGGCGGTTTATGGGCTGGAGGGGAATGGATGGACGCGCGGGCTACCCGGATCCGGATGGAGTTCGCGGGTCGCGCTAGTGGAGTGGGAGCGGCAGCTTTCGCCACGTGGCTTCAGCAGTGGGCCGACAACGCGCAGGGGCCTGGATGGAAATTTCACCGGTTTCCCTGAAGTTTCTGATTGTTTCTCCGGTACCCCTGAAACTTCTGAATTGAGCGCCGCCAGCCTGCCTTCTCCCAGCTTTTTAGTTTTGTCCTTTGTTAGTTCTAGCAGCCACCGTTAGCCTCTGTTAGCCTGATTTTGCCTTGGATCACTTGACGGACTTAACGAACTTTCTCAAAATAATTTCCAAATTAACTTTTAAACCCGGAATTGTCTCGAACTTCGTGCTAAACACCGTATAAACGCTCGATTATACTTGGAAACCTATATTAAGCACAAAAACACAAATAATAATATTTTATCAAAGCATAATTAATTCAAAAATAGCACAAAATAAAAGAAAATTCCCGGGAAAATTCGTGGAAATCTTGCGCTCATCACACCCCCAAACTTAAACTTTGATCGTCCCGAGCAAAGAAAATGAATTGTGGAAATGCTCGAGAACAACATGAAATGAAGGCGGCGCTCAAATAAGATCCCACAAGCATTACCATTTTGGAGATCAACCAAAAGATTATAAACATGCATAGTAGAGGTATGAATTGATTCACATGCTATCAAACAATCCTCAAACAATCATTCATACCATAAAACATTTTTTTTTCTTTACCCAAACGTAGCAATGCTATAGCTTAGATTGAACGGCCAACCGAAATACCAAATACAAGTCAAACCGGGAGAGTCATCAACAAATATTTTTCTTCACAAAGCAAGGCATGAACACACAGTATGACAATATCAATAGGACTTTATAAAGCTTGTAATGTTCGGCCAAGGTTCGGGCTACAAAAGAAGGATAGGATAGCAAGTCAAGAGAGCAAAGAATTTGAAGTCTTCACATAATGACTAGCTTCATGAAAGCACAACTCTTCAAATAACCACAAACTCACTTCAACAACCCTTTAAACGTTAAACTTTGGGTTGAAAAAGTGTCTCAATTACCACAAACAATTGAGCACCATCCTTATATCTCCTTGAGAAAATTAAGGAACAATGGCATTTTTTTTCTTTTATTGTATCCACCCTTGACATTTTCTTTTCTTTTCTTTCTTTTTCATTGCTTTCGAAGGGGGCTCTTTTCTTTTTCATTTCATTTTTTTTTACCACCAATCAACAACAATTATCAAATTCCCAACATCAACATTAATAAACACACAACCTTCATGAAATATACACTTCCCAACAAGATAACAAAAATAAAATAATTAATTCCAAATCATGCTCTCTTGAAGGGCAACAGCTAAAGTGTATAGGTTTATGGGATAGGATAATGCGGGTAAAAGAAATGAAGTCGAATGGGGGTCATTATGTGCTCTAGGCACACGCCATTCTTTAAATGAGCTCAACGGGGACGCTAGGGATTTTTGTGAGATAAATGGGTAGGATAGAGAAAGGCACAAACGGTCCAAAGATGGCCTATATCATACTCTTGTCATACACATATGCCCAAACCAAGCTTTTCATCATCAAAATATAACTCTCGGTATTTATACTCACAATATGGTACTCTTAGACATGCACAACCATCACTAAAGCAAAGCATAAAAATATTTCCAACAGATACTTGGGCAATATTTATTATGAATGAGGTGATGCTACCACATGAATCACAAACATATCCTCAACTATGCATATAGTAATCTCAAAATTGACTCCAAGAAAATAATGCAAGCAAAACTCAAAGAGCACCAAAAATGGAGAGGCGAATGATCAAAGCATAAATAATTTGGGGCATATAAAGCACAAGATTTTCAGAATTTTCGAAGTTCACTAACCAAACCATACTCCCTAAATTTAAAATAAAAGGAGAAGGAAAGGAAGAAAACTCCCTCAAAGTTGATTTCTTATGATGTCCGGGCCGAAAAGATCATCTCCATTAATATTCACAAGCAACCTCTACAATGAAGCGCTAATTTCCTGCATCAAATCAAGCTCAAAAGAAAATAGCTGAAATGCAATTATCGAAATAAAAAAAGAAAAGAAAATATTTTTTTGTGTGGGGACACTATTTACACCTCCCTACAAACCCACAAACTCGAGAGGGCTTCAAAAAGCGACTCAAAATACAAAACATATAAATAAAAAAGCAAATAAACTAATTAAAAAAACATGCTCAAAATACAATCAGCTTCGCTTGGTATCAATATTAGCAAATAGGAGCAAAAATTAAATCATTCCCCGGCAACGGCGCCAAAAACTTGATGTGCGCAAAACGCAACTCAGGCAAGAATACCCGGCCGTATCAAGTAATAAAGTACGTAAGTACGAGTCGATCCCACGAGGAATGCGCGTAATTCTCACTCCAACTAAGTACCGAAATTATGCTAACTAATTATATTTGAGCGAAAAGAAATTAAATTAAAATCTAAAAATATAAACAACCTAAGAAAGCAATTAAATCTATTCTACTGCGGAGGTGGTTTGGCAACAACAAATCAAGATAAAAATATAGGAACGCATTATTTCTAGTCTAGCCGGTGTTTAATTTAATCCTCTTTCTGCTTTTCTTTAACTCAAGTTTTGGTAGTCGGGCGCACTATTTTATTCGCTACGGGCTCTCGCAACGTATAGCAAATCTAGCTACAACTCCTAGCTACGGGCTCTCGCTTCTTATAACATAGGAGAAAATAGCCGCGTGTCAAAACAAGCACCCTATGACTATCTACGCACGATCTCCTCTCGGTCTCACGTAACGTAAACAATTATTGTGATTTTCGAAATTAATAGGACGGGCTCTCGCATCTTATCCTATAATTCTAATGATCATCTAATGGTTCGCCATTAAAACGCCATAAAAGCATAAGAGCACACAATAGATAACCAATAATAACCAAACGCATGGGTAATACTTCGCAAAAAGAAATTCCCTAAATTTTTCTACAAGTCATATTGGTAGCCGAGACAAATAAAATTGGTTAACTACGGGCTCGTCGCATCTTATAGTCAACCCTAACCTCCCGACCTCGCGAATGGCTAAGGTGGTTCGATCGCGTGTCAAACCTAGTCTCATTTTGGCTATCGGTGTGTGTCACAAAACACCAACTATTAAATTGATTGGTCCGAAATAAAAGGTAGCTCTCGGATCCTAAATATTTCTAAAATCATTTAATTATTTTAAATAATTAAAAGCATTAAGTTCACAAAATAATAACCAACATGAATGTGTACTAAATAAAGAGATAAATTAAATTAAAACACTACATTTAACATAGAAAAATAATTGCATTCCATAATAATTTAAGCACAAACCAATTCTTCAATTACAAAATTAATCAACCCAAGAAATCATAACAAATATCTAAAAATATAAGTTGGAAGAATTAAACCGAATAATCGCGGATCCGGGTTGAAATCATTGTAAATGCGCCTTTGGCTCTTGAAATGATGCTCCAAACCTTCATTATCGGACATTACTTGAGAAATATGAAGGAATTTGTGAGAAAATGGGGTGGTGCCCCATTTGGGAGCAATGTCCCAAATGGGGACTTTGTTTTCGCAAAATGAGGGCTCGGGATTAAAATGAAGGAGGCACAAAGCAGGGGTAAAATAGGGAAGCACATGGAGATCTAGGGCAAAATGGGAAAGGAAAGAGAGGCTGGGTCGGGCCGGGTCAACCAAGGGAACACGCGGTCGATCCATGGAAATGGGTGAGAGATGAGAGGAATGGGGATGGGGTTTATGGGTGGAGGGAATGGATGGACGCGGGCTGAGACCCGATCCGATGGACGCGGTCGCGCTAGTGGAGTGGGAGCGGCGCCACGTGGAACCAAGGGCGACAACGCCGGCCTCGGATGGAAATTTCACCGGCTTCCTCTTTCGATTGTTTCTCCTGCCCCGAACCTTCTTGAGCGCCGCCATTCTCCCATTTTAGTTTTGTCCTTTGTTAGTTCTAGCCTCCGTTAGCCTGATTTTGCCTTGGATCTCTTAACGGGCTTAACGAACGTTGTCCAAATACTTTCCAAATAAACTTTTAAGCCCGGAATTGTCTCGAACTTCGTGCTAAACATCGTATAAACGTTCGATTATGCTTGGAAACCTATGTTAAGCACAAAAACACAAATAATAATATTTCCAAAGCATAATTAACTCAAAAATAGCACAAAATAAAAGAAAATTCCTGGAAAAATTCGTGGAAATCTTGCGCTCATCACACCCCCAAACTTAAACTTTGATCGTCCCGAGCAAAGAAAATGAATTATGGAAATGCTCGAGAACAACATGAAATGAAGGTGGCGCTCAATTAAGATCCCACATGCATTACCATCCAAGAGATCAACCCAAAATTATAAACATGCATAATAGAGGTATGAATTGATTCATATGCTATCAAACAATCCTCAAACAATCATTCATACCATAAAACATTTTTTTACCCAATAGTAGCAATGCTCTAGCTTAGATTGAACGGCCAACCGAAATACCACATGCAAGCCCAACCGGAAGAGTCATCAACAAATATTTTTTTTTTCACAAAGCAAGGCATGAACACACGGTATGACAATATCAATAGGACTTTTCAAAGCTTGTAATGTTCGGCCAATGTTCGGGCTACAAAAGAAGGATAGGATAGCAAGTCAAGAGAGCAAAGAATTGAAGTCTTCACATTATGACTAGCTTCATAAAAGCACAACTATTCAAATAACCACAAACTCACTTCAACAACCCCTTAAACGTTAAACTTTGGGTTGAAGAAAGTATCTCATCTACCACAACAATTAAGCACCATCCTTATATCTCCTTGAGAAAATTAAGAACAATGGCATATATATTTTTTCTTTTGTGTCCACCCTTTATTTATTTATTTTTTCTTTTCTTTCTTTTTCTTTTCATTGCTTTCAAAGGGGGCTCTTTTCTTTTCTTTTCATTTTTTTTTCCACCACCATTCAACAACAATTCAAATTCCCAACATCAACATTAATGAACACAAAACCTTCATGAAGCATACACTTCCCAACAAGATTACAAAAATAAAATAACTCATTCCAAATCATGCTCTCTTGAAGGGCGACAGCTAAAGTGTATAGGTTCACGGGATAAGATAATGCGGGTAAAAGAAATGAAATCGAATGGGGGTCATTGTGTGCTCTAGGCACACGCCATTCTTTAAATGAGCTCAACGGGGACACTAGGGATTTTTGTGAGATAAATGGGTAGGATAGAGAAAGGCACAAACGGTCCAAAGATGGCCTATATCATACTCTTGTCATACACACATGCCCAAACCAAGCTTTTCATCATCAACATATAACTCTCGGTATTTAGACTCACAAAATGGTACTCTTAGACATGCACAACCATCACTAAAGCAAAGCATAAAAATATTTTCAACAAACACTTGGGCAATATTTATCATGAATGAGGTGATGCTACCACATGAATCACAAACATATCCTCAATTATGCATATAGTAATCTCAAAATTGACTCCAAGAAAATAATGCAAGCACAACTCAAAGAGCGCCAAAAATGGAGATTCGAATGATCAAAGCATAAATAATTTAGGGCGTATAAAGCTCAAGATTTTCAGAATTTTCAAAGTTCACTAACCCAACCATACTCCCTAAACTTAAAATAAAAGGAGAAAGAAAGGAAAGAAAACTCCCTCAAAGTCGATCTCTTATGGAGTCCGAGCCGAAAAGATCCACTCCATGTATCTCAACAAGCAACCTTCTACGATGAAGCGCTAACCCCTACATCAAATCAAGCTCAAAAGAAAAGAGTAGAAATGCAATTATCGAAATAAAAAAAAAGAAAATATTTTTTGTGTGGGGACTCTATTTACACCTCCCTACAAACCCACAAACTCGGGAGGGCTTCAAAAAGCGACTCAATATACAAAACATATAAATACAAAAGCAAGTAAACTAATTAAAAAACATGCTCAAAATACAATCAGCTTCGCTTGGTATCGATATTAGCATATAGGAGCAAAAATTAAATCATTCCCCGGCAACGGCGCCAAAAACTTGATGTGCGCAAAACGCAACTCAGGCAAGAATACCCGGCCGTATCAAGTAATAAAGTGTACATAAGTACGAGTTATCGATCCCACAAGGAATGCGCGTAATTCTCACTCCAACTAAGTACCGAAATTATGCTAACTAATTATATTTGAGCGAAAAGAAATTAAATTAAAATCTAAAAATATAAACAACCTAAGAAAGCAATTAAATCTATTCTACTGCGGAGGTGGTTTGGCAACAACAAATCAAGATAAAAATATAGGAACGCATTATTTCTAGTCTAGCCGGTGTTTAATTTAATCCTCTTTCTGCTTTTCTTTAACTCAAGTTTTGGTAGTCGGGCGCACTATTTTATTCGCTACGGGCTCTCGCAACGTATAGCAAATCTAGCTACAACTCCTAGCTACGGGCTCTCGCTTCTTATAACATAGGAGAAAATAGCCGCGTGTCAAAACAAGCACCCTATGACTATCTACGCACGATCTCCTCTCGGTCTCACGTAACGTAAACAATTATTGTGATTTTCGAAATTAATAGGACGGGCTCTCGCATCTTATCCTATAATTCTAATGATCATCTAATGGTTCGCTACGCCATTAAAAGCATGAAGATCACACAATAATAACCAAACGCATGGGTAATACTTCGCAAAAAGAAATTCCCTAAATTTTTCTACAAGTCATATTGGTAGCCGAGACAAATAAAATTGGTTAACTACGGGCTCTCGCATCTTATAGTCAACCCTAATCTCTCCGACATCGCGAATGGCTAAGGTGGTTCGATCGCGTGTCAAACCTAGTCTCATTTTGGCTATCGGTGTGTGTCACAAAACACCAACTATTAAATTGATTGGTCCGAAATATAAAGGTAGCTCTCGCGGATCCTAAATATTTCTAAAATCATTTAATTATTGGTTAAATAATTAAAGGCATTAAGTTCACAAAATAATAACCAATATGAATGTGTACTAAATAAAGAGATAAATTAAATTAAAACACTACATTTAACATAGAAAAATAATTGCATTCCATAATAATTTAAGCACAAACCAATTCTTCAATTACAAATATTAATCAACCCAAGAAATCATAATAAATATCTAAAAATATAAGTTGGAAGAATTAAACCGAATAATCGCGATCCGGGTTGAAATCAATTGTAAATGCGCCTGGCTCTTGAAATGATGCTCCAAACCTTCATTATCGGACAATTAACTTGAGAAATATGAAGGAATTTGTGAGAAAATGGGGTGGTGCCCCATTTGGGAGCAATGTCCCAAATGGGGACTTGTTTCGCAAATGAGGGCTCGGATTAAAATGAAGGAGGCACAAAAGTGGGTAAAATAGGCGAAGACATATGGAGATCTAGGGGCTGAATGGGAAAGGAAAGAGAGGCTGGGTCGCTGGCGAAGAGGGGTCAACCAAGGGGAACACGCTGGTCGCTCCAGTGGAAATGGGTGAGAGATGAGAGAGGGAATGGGCTGGATGGGCGGTTTATGGGCTGGAGGGGAATGGATGGACGCGCGGGCTACCCGGATCCGGATGGAGTTCGCGGGTCGCGCTAGTGGAGTGGGAGCGGCAGCTTTCGCCACGTGGCTTCAGCAGTGGGCCGACAACGCGCAGGGGCCTGGATGGAAATTTCACCGGTTTCCCTGAAGTTTCGATTGTTCTCCTTGAAACTTTGAGCCATTCTCCCAGCTTTGTCCTTTGTTAGTTCTAGCCACCGTTAGCCTATGTTAGCCCCGATTTTGCCTTGGATCACTTGACCGACTTAACGAACTTTGTCAAAATAATTTCCAAATTAACTTTTAAACCCGGAATTGTCTCGAACTTCGTGCTAAACACCGTATAAACGCTCGATTATACTTGGAAACCTATATTAAGCACAAAAACACAAATAATAATATTTTCAAAGCATAATTAATTCAAAAATAGCACAAAATAAAAGAAAATTCCCGGGAAAATTCGTGGAAATCTTGCGCTCATCAACCCGCTACCCACTTACCTCCCTTTAGTCTGTTGACTTTGGTACTTCCTTCGGCTGATTGGTTTATTTTGGGGGAATCTATGATTACCCAAGTTCTTCGGCTATTTCCTTCTTGCTCCTCAAATCAGCCGTGGCAATTGGTTAAGGGTTGATCTTTCGGGCTAATTGATTGGCTCTTGGTTGTATTTATACTCCTTCTGTCTACCTTCTTCTTGTGCAACACACAGGTAATACACAATCTGTGACGACCCGACCCGGACCCCAATGCGAGATCCCGAATCGCGCCGTCCAAATAGTCAAGTTAAACACACAAGCATGCGCAAGTAAGTTTACGAAATTCATGTGGCGCAACATTGCATACGAATAACAACTCGGCTACACTTGGCCGGAAAAACAACTTAAATTAAACAAGTCATCGGCGACGTTACAGCCGGAACCCAACAACTACTCCTACGATTAACACATGCTTATAAAACCTCAACGACCACAACATGCCGGAGACAACAACAACAACAATACTTAAAACAAGCTTTAGCGGAAGAAACTGTGATGAACCAACAACATAAAAACAGGCTCGACATAAAGTCGGCATACCAAAAGATTACAAGTATCAAATATTTAAGTTACTACAACAACCAAAACCCCAAGCCAGGTCTACATGACTTGCTTCCCAACGTCCTTTCCAAAATAAAAGATTAACCAGTTAAAGTCCAAAAGAGCAACCTTGCTCACAACCGACCAAGCGAATGAGCGAGTCTAGCGTGGGACGTCTCCTCGGCTTTGATCTAAGGAAAACAAAGCAAACAAATAGGGTAAGTCGAAAGACTTAGTAAGTTACTAAAATATGCATGTTCATGTTATAGCATGACATTTATCACAGTTATGGCACATAATCATCATTTAACACTTAGCACCTTATTCACATAAGTGCGTAAAGTAAATCATACAAGTAGGATATGATAGTCACGGCCCGTAGCTCTGCAATACAATTTTACTAGTTCGTACATCGATGTTATGTGAATTCATCGACTCATACCGAGAACCTACTCGATTTCATTAGCAAGCCAATGCGGCACTTAAGCGATACGGCAAAGGGCTACTTCCCACCGCGCCCAGTGGGAGGTGTGTGTGAAGTCCCAGGTGCGGCGATCCATAGCGAGCACGAATCCCATAATTCGTGGAGGCGATGCATCGTCCCACCTTGACTCAATAAACAAACCAAATAATGCCAGCTGGACTCAATGCGATGCACAAGTAGATATTTACTTGACTTAAACCAATTAAGGACCGAATTCGACAAGAGCGAACTCGACCAACCAAGTAAGGTGTTAATCTCTACCATAATCATGTGAAGGCAATTAATTTGCTCAAAACCAATGCTTCATAACAACTTTGCAAATAATTATATCAAGCTCATATTTGAGTAAACTTAATCAAACGGTATCCAAACTTAGGGATTGAAATTAGAGTTTAACATGTTCAATTCTTCCCTAGAGTCGACTGCTTGAGTCTTTCCTCTAAATTCCCAATTTGGGGAAAATGAAGCTATATGCTTCATAACCCAACCTAGGTCACTTCTAAGTTCAACAAGGGTATAAATTCACCAAAAATATTTCAATGTATTTCATGTCCCTTATATAGTCCAATATGAAGGATACAACACATAACAATTTTCACACATATCACATAGGCATAATTTAGGCATTCCCAAATAATATCACTTTCAACAACAAACATACTACATATTTCTAACATGTTCAAGACCTCAATTAACATGATGAAAGAGTAATTTCAACTTTCAAAGGCAAGAAATCAACCTAGACATGCTCCTAGCAAATCATACATTCAAAATTCAAATGGAAAGCATAGGAAGCAATTATGTGTCCTCATTGACCTCACACATCATAAACTTTGTTTCCTTAGGGTCAATGAGAACAAAAAGAAGAAGAGTAACTTACCTAGCTTGAGTGAAACTCAAGAGAATCCAAATCTAAACGGTGAAGTCGTTCCTCCGCCGCACCCGTCAAGAACAGTTTGGCGGCAATCGAACGGTGGAATCCTTGTAGATCGAAGGAAGAAGAAGAACTAGGGCTCACAACTCAAGCCCCCAACTCTCTCTCTCTCTAATGTGTAAGAATAGGATGAACAAATGAGAGACTTTACTGAAAATTGGTCAAGGTTTGGTATTTATACTTCCAACAAGAGAAGGGTACAAGAGGAATTTCTCAAGTGCAATTAGTAGAAATTAGGGAGTTAACAACCACTAATCCAACCTAGATTAACTTCTAATTAGTGTTAGGACTTGATTAGGACTAAGTGTGGGTGTTTAGGAAGGGTTTAGGGGGTTTAATGAGGTAGGATAGGCATTTCACGTCATAACTCAAAACAGGGGAAAAATCAATCAGACAACAGTGAGGCGGGCGCCACCTAAGCCCATGCGGCCGCCTCAACTGCAGAGGCTACTCCCAAGTTCAGTCCACTTTGCAATTACTCCCAGCATCTGAGGCGGGCGCCTCACAAGGTGCCATGCGGCCGCCTCGGCTCCAGAACCTCTAAAACTTGGTCTAAACTAGTCCTAAATGATCCCAAACTTATGGGCAACCATTCCAAGGTCTAACCCTACTCAAAACGAGTCGGAAACACACCCGAACAACACCCGGAACAAGACAGAACAAGGCGCGAACCACGCGACGAATGATCAACGAATCAAACTACAATCAAACACCATTCAAACTAGGATAACTTGGACATGAAAGAGACTTGTTTCAACATGGTTAAGACCTGAATATAAAGCCAAGAACTCAACGAACACTTCGTACGACGAAATAGAAGCAAATACGAGCAACGAGGGGAAACGCTAAGGCTAAAATCAAAACGATCGAACTGGCGATTCAACCAACAAACTTATTTGATTCTAAACATGTTAAGAACTTCAAGAATGATCTATGAATGATTCTAAGACGTTTATAAACTAGGTAAACATGCTCACAATAAACAAGAAATCAAGAAGACAAGCATAGAATGCACATGCAAGATTACGGGCTACACTCTCCTTTCCTTTAGGAATTTAGTCCCTAAATTCTTACCAAGTTCATCAAACAAATGGATGCTTCTTCGCAAGATCTCCGCTCCGTCTCCCAAGTTGCTTCTTCAATGTTGTGGTTTCTCCAAAGAACTTTAACTAAGGGAATCTTCTTGGTTCGTGAGACTTGCTTTTGGTATCCAAAATTCACGGGCTTTTCAACGAAGACATATCCGCTCAAACGTTATCTTCATACTCAAGTACATGGGTATCATCCTCAAATACTTTCAACATGGAAACATGGAATACATTATGAGTCTCCTAGTGAAGGTGGCAATGCAATGCGATACGCTAAAGACCCAACTCTCTCAAGAATCTCGAATGGGCCAATGTACCCTGTAAGCTTCCTTTCGAATCTCTTCTGCATCTCCTGTCACCTTCAAGAACACGTAATCACCCACTTGGAACTCAAGATCTGCCTCGATTGTCCGCATAACTCTTTGTCGACTTTGAGCGGTGCAAACGATCTCTAATCAACTTCACGCCTCAACCGATCGTTGCACTAACTGAACCCCAAAGTTTCGCTCCAACTTCATCCCCAACAAATTGGTGATCGACACTTACGCCCATACAAAGCTTCCAGCCTATCTTGATGCTCGACCGAGCATAAGTATTATACGCAAATTCGGCT
>CM028384.1:6526909-6568272 GCA_013146195.2 Codonopsis lanceolata | reverse complement strand
CCTTACTATAAAGTCAAGCTTGTTTCTTACAATTTAATAGATGGACAAAAATAACCTTCACCAAATAAACCACCCACCATTTAATTAAGGACAAAACAAGTAAATTTACCATGACAACAAATAATGTTTTGACAAAAATAGCCTCAAATATAATAAATCATCTACCATTAATTAAGGTCAAACAAGTAAATTTATCAGGGACTAATTAATTCCATTAATAATCAAATAATAATTTCATCCCTTGACTTGTACATGTTTTAAAGTTAGGTCCTACGCTTTTGAATTCTATTTATTGCCTTGTATTTTTACTTTCTTATCGCTTTCCTCCTACCATTATCGTTACAAATGTCGCCAATATTTTCTAAAATAACAAAAAATACCCTTACTAAAAAATAATATGATATTACATTCTTAAATAATATGGTTTTACTCAGTAAAGACATTATAGAAGTAAATGAAAAAATGTTACTATAATAATAGATTTGTTAGTGAGTATCAAGATATTAAGCAAAAATATGTAGCGTCTTTAGCTATTATCCATGAATAAGCTAAGAGAAGTGGGTTAAGAAAATGTGTCATAATGTCAATAAAATGAAGAACCAATTGATGAATTTGTGCGTTTTGTTACAAAAGAAAGCCAAAATCTACAGTTTACTTTTTTTAATTTTTAGACTACTACAAGCAACCTTAAAAACTATCATACTGCTTCTAACTTATAAATATTACAAACAAACCACTTAGTAACCACAAATAACTAGGTTTAAAATATTTTACTCCTTCCCATAACAGGTTCCAAACTTCTAACCTCTTTTGGTCTTAACTTGCTTGCTCTCTTCATAGAACCCGAGTAGTTACGTGTGAGAATCTCTATTCCCCCCCGGCTATCAACTTTTTCTTCTACCACAACTCTCCTTTAATTGAAAGAAATTGTCACCAATCAACATCCTTTCAAGTAGCTCCATCCCAAATTAGATTCTCTCATTACTTAGTAATTTGACAATCTAAAGTGTATAGGAGGTAAGAAATGAGAGACGCTCGAGAAAGAAGTCCAATTAATCGTAAGCTAAAGAGATTCTATGTTTCTATTTTAATAAGGCGAGGTGAATGCTTTGGTGATGGATTTAAGCAAGTGCTTACGATCGCATGGATGATGGTGTTAGAGGTTGTGGTGATAGTAATTTTTGGATGACAAGAGTGGATTAGATGAAATACATCGTTGTGAGATTTCTAATCATCAAATTTTCAAATAACCATATGGGTTTCGTGATTCAATTTGAAAGTTTGAAAATTCAAAAAAATTGAATTTGAGTTTGTAAAAAGTGAAATTTAAGGTTGTGGTGGTGGCGTGTCTATCATTGATGGGTTTTCCAAATTGGTTTACTTCGAAGGAAAGAGAAAGAAATTAGAAAAGGAAATAAAATCAAATCAAAAAAATTAAAATTTGGACTAATGGTAAAATTTGAGGTGTTAGTGGTGGTGGTGGTGAGTTTATAAATGATGGGGTTGACGAAAGAAAGTGAGGGCTAAAAATAAATTTTAAATTTCATTTTTGGAGTAATGCATTTTTAACGTTGAATTTAAATATCGACAAAAAGTATAACTAATTTTAGATTATTTAAATAATTATTTTTAATTAAAAAATATTTTAAATATTAAATGGCAAACTAAATGATGAAATTATAACAAATCCCACTTTGAGCCAGAAGCAAAATGACCAAAATAATCCTCATGTACACGATTTTCCATCACTATTTTTAATGCACATAGACGAGAGAGGACAAATAGAAAAAACATGTCGAAAAGTGTATGAATAAGTTAAGAGAAATGTGTTAAGGAAATATGATATAATGTCAAGAAGATAAAGAAAAATAGAGAACTTAGTTGACAAATTTGTTCGTTTTTTTAGAGAAGAAATTAAGTTAGAATCAATAGTAAAGTCGTTTGAAGAAAGTAGTTCCACTTAACGGAAGCTAAAGATATGTTATTTTTCCATTTCAACAAGGCAAGGTGGACACGTTTCTTGGTGGTGGCGATAGTTGTGGCGGCATTTGCAGGGATGCTGGTAGCAGTGGGGGCGATTTTAAGCATGAAAGTGGTGATTTATGTGGAATACGACATTAAATAAATGTGTAAGAAATTAAACAACGAAATAAGATTTTAAAAAATGATTTCTAGGCTAATAGTGTTATTTGAGGTGGTAGTGGTGGTAATGGTGATGGGTGTATGAATGATGGGTGTATAAATTAAATAAATTCTAAATTTAATTATGAGACAAATTAAAACAACAACATTGCTAGTCTTACAACTAATTTTATAATTTTCCTTACTACTAAGCTTTCAAGCGCAAAAATGTCTTTGTTCAAAACAACTTTGCACTTGTTCAAAGCATAGTTGTAAGGAATGTAGTATAATTAGTTTTAAGGATAGCATTTTCCTTACCATTTCTCTGCATTCAAGCCCGTCTCTCTTTCCGATGAATTCATCGATAAGGGTTATGTGTTTTTTGTTAATCACATGTTTTTACTAGGGTTTTTAGTAAGTATAGTATATACCCTCTGATTTCTACTTTAGGCGCGAGTTTTGCATGAGATAGAATGAGGAAGATCAGAGATGGAGTTTGGCTAGAATCGAAGAAGGACAGCGCCAAAGTTGTGATAGGCATGACCGAAGTGGGAAGGGTTTAGGTTGGAGATGACGGCTATTTTGGTGGAGCGAGAGATGGGCACTTGCACCGGGAGAAGAGGGAAGGAGAGTGTGTGAGATTAGAGATTTTTACTTTTAATACATTTATCCCTAAAACAAATAATGAAAATGTCATTTTACCCCGCGTGGAAGACCATGTGCTATTTAACGTGAATATTCTAGCATCCATCACGGATAGGTTGGAAAATGGAAAAAAAAAAAATGTATATCATTATGGAACAAACCTTAGGTTGGGGTACATTATACGATTTGGTGGATACCTTGGGGGAAATAGTAATTTGGTCATATAATTATTTTTGAATTATTGAAACAATTATTTATTTTTATTTTTATTTAAAAACATATTTTAAATACTAAATGGTTAATTATATAATAAAGTTATAACTAAATCTTATTTTCCACCCCCAGCAAAATGATCAAAATAATATTCATGTGACATGCACATATCATTTTCCGTACGTTACTATTTTTAACACCCATAGACGGGAGGGAGTAAAGTGAGACAAATAGAAAAATAAGGTATGAAAGTGGGACACTTCGTAGGTTGAGGTCAAATGTGAGATTTGGTGTGTAATTTTGGGGGCTAATCATATGTTTGCCCCATCAAAATTAGTCCAAAATACACTTTGTCCCCTAAGATATCCACCAAATCCACTTTGGCCCTCAATGTAATTTTGTAGCATTTCCATATTCATATCAAATTTGGTGATTGTGATGTAACGTGTGGTGATCGTAGTGATAAAAATGGTAGTGAATAATGTTTAAAATCGAGAATTTGCTCAATTCAAAACATAAACCATATCAATGGTGCCAATGAGAAATTTGTTGGAGTTTAAGCTAGGGACGATGAAGATGCATTGAATCATGACGTGCCTCATCATTGTCGTATGCATCTGTGATGAATTCAAATATGAGTTTTGAAATTCATCGTGTATGCTTATGCATTGTGTTTGTGGCTTGGTCATTTAACATAGGCAGCTTTGACAACTTTAATTTTTTGTGGGTTCTTATTCATGGCGGTCTTGACACATGAATGTGATAATCTTCTTGTGTTTTATCTCTCTCTGATATGATTCCGCACTATTTTTATTTATTTTTCTATATAAAAATTTGAATAAAAGATTTATACACTCTTGAGTTTTATCTCACTTAAAACTTAAATAAGATGTCATTGTTGGAGAAGAAGAGAAAGCGATGTCGAGAATAAGAAAATGAAGTTTTTTTGGGTAATAAAAGCACAGAAAACATTGTTAAAAATGATCAAAATGTCCTTCACGTGAAATACCATGTGCACCTTAACGTCATATTGGTAACCTTAGTAGTGTCTAGGGGGCAAACTAGAAAAAACTTATACAATGACATATGAAAATGACACAAAAGTTAGGTTGGGTGGTAAAGTGAGACTTTATAGATACTCTGGGTGAATTTTGTATTTTAGAGTGTAAGTATATACTTTTGAGATTTGATTTCTATAAAACAATTTATTATTTTCCAAAGAAAGTCATAAATTTCATAAACGACATAAGCTAAGTCTCCAACAACAATGTGCTTATCTAAGAAAGTAAGCTTGAATTGTTTTCAATTCCAACACCGATAAAAGTGAATGAATTCATGTTTGGTATTAAAAAAATATTTAAAAATAACTAATAAAAAAGATAAATGTGTAGGATAAGTTGCAATATAATGACTAAAAGCTTACATTATAAATTACCGAAAAACAAAATATCGAAAAACCTAAACACACAACAACACAATTTATAAGTCTCAAAACTATAAAGATTAAAACACAAAAAGAATCCAATAATTAAAAGTAAACAAAAAAGTTAAGAAACTGAAAAATCACTTTAAAAAACCATTAACACCAAATGCGTTAACCACGTGCAACGCACATGAACCTTATTAGTTACTAAAAAAAGGGAATGTATTGTAGCATTCACATTTAGTTTTTAACAAAAGTTAATTAATTTTTTTTATAGACAGAATGAATGTCCCGCCACAACCTATTGTTTGGCAAAAACTCATTATCCACACTATCAAGTTTCTTGTACTCCCCCAATCTTGTATGTATTGTCGGAGTCTTGTATGTTTTGTTTGTCAAATAAAAACTCACATATTTTAGATCCTCATAGATGCATTCAACAACTAATCCATTATATTTGTGCAGCATTTGCGCATCAGTTGGAGTTGGAATATTAATTTCAAGAACATTGTCTAAAAAATTTGTTGTAATAGAATAAACAGTTTTTGTACCATGCTAAGACAATTGAACTTTTATCCCTTAGAATGGTCTGGATATCCAATGGAAAAACGAGTACTCCTAGGGCTTGTTTGGTAGTCGGATAAGGATAAGCAGTATTATTAATCCAAGTATTATTAGTGCCCTCGCTATTAATCCTCACTTGTATATCGGGGGTAGTTTTGAGATTACAAATATTAATCCCAATTTTTTTTAGTGAGAACGCTAATAATACCACCCTCCCCCTTGGTATTAATAGTGAGGGGATAATGACTTTATCCAGATAACTCGTGCTATTAATCCCGACCACCTATTGCGTACCAAACATTAGGCAACTCGACTTATTAATCATATCTGGCCTTAATCCTAACTACCAAACGGCACCCTAGAGTTTGTTTTCTTATAATGATTATAAATTCAAACTTAGTTGGACAACCTCAAACTCGAAAATGGGTCACGCTAGGTTTCCTACCTGTCCGCACAACTTAAAAGGTGTTTTTGGAACAAACTTGCTGGTAACTTGATTAAGAATGGATAAGGTTGTTTCAATGGCTTTGGCCCTGTAGAAATTTAGGCAAGTTAGATCCACTCATCAATCTCCTCAACATGTCCTTATGGGTGCAATTACTCCTTTTGACAACACTGTTCTGTTTGGTGAAATAGAAAACAAGATCAGTGATGTCATATATTTTACTTTTTGAGAAATAATTATCTGCATTTTGTAGTTTCCTTAAATTCGATCATAATATGAATAACACAAAATTTTCAGTAATAGTTGAAATTCCAATGCATTAGATAGATGTACTTAACTAAAAATTCAAATTAGAAAATAAATAGTTATCAAAGCAAATGAAAATTGTCATGGAAATCAAAAGAGAACTAAAGAACTAAGAACAAGCTAAAAATCCTCATCATATTGAGGCTTATCATCATCCTCATCATCTACATTCACGGGGTTATCACTCGTCTCGAATTCTTCATCCTCTTCTTGAGTTTCATCATCTTCATCTACAAGATGAATGGTCCTTGGGGCATTACATGCTCTAACTTGCGTGGTCCCCATCCTTTGCCTTAACTACCACCACCTCCAAATCCAACGATTGGCACAAAAATTTGACTGCCCCCTCGACCTCCACCGGCATATCCGGTCCATAGGACAGGCACCATATCGAGATCTCGTGTAATAAAGAGGATCCTCAGGCCCACAAGCTCTACTAATTTGCTCCCATTTAAGTCCATCATCAAACATGTCATCATCTTCATCGACATACCATTCGTTGTCATCATCTATGAAAGAACGAGAGTAGCTAGGATTCTCAAAAAATCAGAAAAATACAAAAACAGCGAAAGACTTAATAATAAATCACAAAATTAATCACAAAAATTTACCAAACAATCTACAAGCCTATGCTTGTAGATCTAGCCTCATTGCCAAAAAGATTTCACTAAAAACAATGAATTGTTTTTACAAAAAGAATGTGAAATCATATAAAAATATTCTCACAAGATAATGAATCTTGGAGAACAAAAACCCCACATAAATAGGTTAAACAAAACGTGGGAAGAAACAAAACATCTTCCTTTAAACAAAAGAGGAAGCACAAAAAATAGTTCCAGAATTCAATGTAGCTGCCGATGTTGCAACATTGGAAGCTACAATCGGACTGCTGAACTTCTGCACTTCAGAACTGCTTCAGAACTGCTTTAGAACTTCTGCAATGTTGCTCTCAGCATATAGCTTTCGATCTTCTCTCTTCAGCACTGCTATGACTGTACCCACAGCCGTTCCCTTTTTTTGAGCTCTATAGAATTCTGATTTTCTCGCTCAAGCTCCAAGATTATGGCTGTAGTTCTTCTCCCTCAAGCTCCCTGAATTGATTCTCTCTTGTAAGCTCTCTATATCTGTACACACAGTCGTTCCCTTTTTGGAGCTCTATAGAATTCTGATTTTTTTCGCTCAAGCTCCTTGCGTATGGCTTTTTCTCTTCTCTCTTCTCAGCTCTACCTCTTGCTCGATTCCAACACTCATTATATAGGCAGCAAACCTACAAAGACACGTCAAAGAGAGATACACTCCTACAAGGAAAGAGATTAGATATTAAAAGGGAAAATAAACACCTTTCCAAATCTTGCAAGATTATCTTACCAAATATGATAATGATCAAGAGTCTTGATTTGACTAAGATACTTGCCAAGATTTAGTTACCTAACTAATATACCCGAAATCTTTGGAAAGATTTTGTTACCAAAAATAATGTAGCCAAAATCTAGAAAAAGATTATGCTACCAAAAATAACTAAACTAAATCTAATAAAATATACTAAGTCCTAAATTAACACAAACTTATCAAAAATCCTATTTTGACCAAGAAAGGTGAAACAAGACCAAAATAGGTCATGCCTATTTTGCCCTTACAATCTCCCCCTTTGTTGAACCTTTCTGGTCAAATCAAAAGACAAGTGTTTATTCAACACCAATCAAACCATCTAACCTGCATTGGTTAGAAAATCTCATCTCCCCCTGAATTTGTGCAAGGAGCACAAATCAGAAATCATCACCATCACAAGAAACACTTGATCTCTCTCCCCCTATTTGACCGAAAAGGAAAAGGGATAAACAATCTTTTAGGAACTCTCAAAAATCCAAGATTTTGAAAAACACAATGAAATGTTCACCAAGATTTGAGCACACCCCTAGCAAAAACTTAGCACCTCATATCCAAATTCAAAACATCTTAGTTCCACACAAAAATTAGACAACCACTAAATATTTTTCAACATGGAGATTTTTGGAAATTGATTTGCACAGTTTATATCAGGACAAAATTTCACCAAGCTGAATATCATTGCCAACAATGCATGTCCTAAAATTTTATGCCTAAAAACATGATAACTAAAAGCTAGGCAAAAGAAGAAAAAATATGCAATCACACACAAGTGATAAAGACCAGATCAAAGGATGTAGTTCCTAATGTTGCTGCATTGGGAGATGCATTCGCCAAAATTGTGATTTTTTTTTTAATTTTGCTCTTCTTTTTTTATTTTCTCAACCAAATTTCTCTCCCAAGATCATAAAATTTTCACAACAAAAATCCATAGGTACTTTATTTCCCTAGGAATATAGCTCTACTTTATTTCAAGCTATAAAAACATGCCACTTGGAACCTTTCACACTATTTACCAAGGAAAGCATTTTTGCATTTGATCAACCCATGAAATCCGAGGATTCATAGTCCCAAAAGAAAGGTGCCACAACCTTGTTCATAGGTAGCTCTTTTCCGTTAGGTAGCTTTCACACTTTTTCAATTAAGGGGAGTCAATTTTCTCAAGATCAACCCATGAGAACCTAAGTTCCATAGTACCTTGACAAATTGCAGCATCCCAAAAATTTCAAAAGGTAGCTCTTTCCTTTGTGGACTTTAAACATACTCAAGAACTGGGAGAGAGAGAGAATCATAACAATGAAACCACAACAGATTTTGAATGAAATTCTCAAGCAACCACAAGAGATACATACATGTGAGTCAATTGATCTAGAGTGCCCTCTAAAGACAAAATGCAATCATGCCTAATTTTCTTTTTTTATAATTAACTAAGTGTAAAAACATATGGCACACAAAACACAAGAGATTTCCAAAGATTGAAAAATCTCTCAAAAACAAGACACTTGGCAAATATATCAGCAAGATGATTTTCGGTCCCAACATGTTCAATGCAAACAATTTACATAATCAACCAAGTCTCTAAAAAAATGGTGTCTTATATCAATGTGTTTTGTTCGAGAATGATGAACTGGATTTTTGTGCTAAGCAAAATGCATAGGTGTTATCAAAAAAACAAGGTTAACACATCAATGTGTAGCACATAATCTTTGATCATTTGGAGCATCCATAAAAGATTTAAGGCTTCTCTCAAAAATATTTTGATAACCATGCAAATTTTTGAGAATCAACCTACACTTTCTCCTTGTGTATATGCCATGGCGCAATCATTCAAATTGATTTGAATTTACGAATGTTCAGGACTGTTCGAAAGTTCGGGACACATTTACGAATACGCCAAGTTTACGTCCAATGTGTCTGTAGATGTTGCAACATTGGGTGACACATGACACATTGTGAATCACATTGGTGAACTTTCGAACATGCAGTTACGTCGATCATGAGCAGATTTTCTTGGTTTCGATCTTTGGTTCGAAGATTTTGGAGGAGATTCATCATGGTATTCATCAATGGTTTCATAGAACCGCTTAGCACCAAGACATATATCAAAGGGTTCACAGTATTTGGACTTGCCTTTGTCATTACTACCCTTAGGAACCCACATCTGTTTAAAAACTTTAGTTTGATTTTTCTGAGGATGAGATTTCTGATGCGACTTCGAATGAGACTTCAATGTGACTTCCAATGTTCTTTGCATTGTGTCTCATACGATGTTGCATCGATTTTTGCCAAGAAAGAAACCTAACATCATCCTCATATATAGCCTTTTTCGAAAACAAAAAGGTTGTATATGTCGGGCTTATGACAAAATGACACACAAAATTTTTCTTTCTTGATTTCGGTTTTTCAAAGAAATTTGGATTTTGAAAATTTTGCGTGGTACATTTAGGTTCAGAAGTACCTTCACCTTCTCTCACAAACACTTTTGGAACAAAACCAATACCTGACTTACCAGAATTCAGCATATCATCCATTTTGTGTTGGCTTGAATTCCATTTTTCAACGGTCTCATTAGCTTTGAGCAGTTCTTCTTTCAGTTCTTCAAGCTCCACATCTTTCTTGCTAAGCAAACATTCCAGTCTAGCAATGTTCTCCTTTTGATCTTCATTAGCCTTCTTCAGCAAGTCATTTGCCTTTTTAAATAACTTAACTTGACAAACTCTCTTTTCCCAATCATTGTACAATTCCCTATATGCATCCATCAGTTCTGATTCTGATTCTGCACATTCTTCAGAGACAGAAGAGTTAAAGCAACGAAAGTCATTATACAAACCCTTATTTCTCAAAGTATTAGGACGAACAAAATTCTCAAATTGGGAATCCATCATGGCTACTAACAGAATCTACTCTTAGTGATGTCAAGAGGAGGCTCTGATACCAAATGTTAGAACGCTAGTAGCTAGGATTCTCAAAAAATCAGAAAAATACAAAAACAGCGGAAGACTTAATAATAAATCACGAAATTAATCACAAAAATTTACCAAACAATCTACAAGCCTATGCTTGTAGATCTAGCCTCATGGCCAAAAAGATTTCACTAAAAAACAATGAATTGTTTTTACAAAAAGAATGTGAAATCATACAAAAATATTCTCACAAGATAATGAATCTTGGAGAACAAAAACCCCACATAAATAGGTTAAACAAAACGTGGGAAGAAACAAAACATCTTCCTTTAAACAAAACAGGAAGCACAAAAAATAGTTCCAGAATTCAATGTAGTTGCCGATGTTGCAACATTGGAAGCTACAATCGGACTGCTGAACTTCTGCACTTCAGAACTGCTTCAGAATTGCTTTAGAACTTTTGCAATGTTGCTCTCAGCATATGGCTTTCGATCTTCTCTCTTCAGCACTGCTATGACTGTACCCACAGCCGTTCCCTTTTTTTGAGCTCTATAGAATTTTGATTTTCTCGCTCAAGCTCCAAGATTATGGCTGTAGTTCTTCTCCCTCAAGCTCCCTGAATTGATTCTCTTTTGTAAGCTCTCTATATCTGTACACACAGCCGTTCCCTTTTTGGAGCTCTATAGAATTCTGATTTTTTTCGCTCAAGCTCCTTGCGTATGGCTTTTTCTCTTCTCTCTTCTAAGCTCTACCTCCTGCTCGATTCCAGCACTCATTATATAGGCAGCAAACCTACAAAGACACGGCAAAGAGAGATACACTCCTACAAGGAAAGAGATTAGATATTAAAGGGAAAATAAACACCATTCCAAATCTTGCAAGATTATCTTACCAAATATGATAATGATCAAGAGTCTTGATTTGACTAAGATACTTGCCAAGATTTAGTTACCTAACTAATATACCCGAAATCTTTGGAAAGATTTTGTTACCAAAAATAATGTAGCAAAATCTAGAAAAAGATTATGCTACCAAAAAATAACTAAACTAAATCTAATAAAATATACTAAGTCCTAAATTAACACAAACTTATCAAAAATCATATTTTGACCAAGAAAGGTGAAACAAGACCAAAATAGGTCATGCCTATTTTGCCCTTACAATCTATATTAGGCAATGAGATAGGACCAATTGTATCTCGAAGATTGTATCTTCGTCTCAATGCTCTATTATACTTCAGTTCACGAAAACCAAATCATTTAATTGAACTTGAGCCAATCTATTCCTTTTCTTGCTATGAACCTGTTAACGTCAATTTAAATATTACTGAATAAGCGCAAATACAATAATTGTTTCTAGTATTAACTAATTACTAATTAGTACTTAGGTGCTAAAAAAACTCCAATTTCTCTCGCATCCGGATGTGTTACAAGTGAGGCTAAGAACCTTGATGACAAATTTATGTAAATTTGGAGTTCTTTTACCATAAGACCTCCACCACTCAGCTTGAAAGTATTTATTCTCATTAGTAATTATTTCATATTAAATATATAAAATTATCAATGTGTAATTATAGTTAAAGACTTAAAGTACTAGGTGACCTTTTATCTCTTTGTCTTACGGTCATTGGCATCCCAAAATGGTGATTTGCATTACTATAAGCACTCAACTCCTTGCTGATTTTATCTTGTATGTCAGCCTTGGGTACTAATCTATCAATACATTTGAGGAGCCCTTCTGTAACCTCCACATCACTCTTGATGTGTGGATTTAGGTAGTAAAATTCAGGGTTCAAGTGGTAGTGCTTACTTGCGTGTAAAGGCCGGTGAAGTTTATCCTCCCACCTCTGATCAAGGATTCGATAATAATCAATGTATCTCTCATCAATGCTATCAAAAAATTTCGCAATCAACTCCTTTGCTCTATCCTTAGCCTTGTAGATATATCCCATTGCAGATTTTTTCTCACCAGCAAGTCGAAGAACCTTGACAAGAGGACCGGCAACCTTCAAACCATTGGTTGCTCCCGTCCAAAATCTAAACCCCATTAGGGTAAGTCGAATGGTAGGGGTCAAAACCAAATTTTGTTACCTATGTAAGAGTATTAGGCCCTCTAATGGTTAAAGTAAAAGGTATTAAAATTAGGTGAAATTTGATACCTCCCTTAGTACCACATTTTATTTTAATACCCTTTATTTTGATACATATGGTTCGAGATGATCATTTGATATCCATGAATAATAACGAATAGGTATCAAAATTTGGTTTTGATACCTATAGGCAAGTACCACCATTGGACTTGCCCTAACAATCCTTGTTGCATGTTTACCTTTTTGCTGGTATTCCACACATGTGAGGTGAACATTGCCCTCAAGCGTTTCTTTACTAATTTAATCCTTGAAAGAGTAAGGAAAGCTTCAGTTGGGACACCGCTTTGCTAGGAGTGTGCTGGACAATTTGGCTGGAGAGAAATGAGAGGGTTTTTGAGAATGTGGAAATGTTGAGGCCTACCTTGAAGGAGTCCTTGCTTCGCACTTTATCCTTTTGGTGCTCCTCAGAGATGGCCAAGATGGAGGGGAGCGCGAGTTCTTCCATTTCTTTTGTGGAGTTCTTGTATAGATTTAATTTACTTTAATTGTTGTGTATACTCCTAGTGTACAAAGGCGCATTACCTTTTCGGTGCTAGTTTATAATATACTTTACTTATCAAAAAAAAAAAAACAAGAGTAAGGAAAGCTGTGGCAAACCGAGTTGTTGTGGGTCTTAGAAGCTCAAACTTAGTGAATTTCCTCATCATATTCACTACCCCACGAGACTATAGATGTAGGTGTTCAACTTGATAGCCTTTTTAATGACTGACTTGATACTTGGTATTTCAAACAAATCTTTTAAAATCAAGTCCAAGCACACGGTGTCCAATATAAATGAGGATATTTTGCCTTCAACATCGACCCTATGAAAGAAAGGAAAGAATAATCACTTTTAGCAAAACTACCAAGAGTATCAATAATTCAATATTCAGTTACAACTAAAACATTCAAGTGATTCTTACCTGCCAACTTCATATTTGAACCATTATCCGTAATAACTTGAACCACATTTTCAGACCCAATTTTCTCCACAAAACTACTAACTAGTTGGCACATCTTCACCCCGGCCTTGGCATAATTAGAAGCATCAACCGACTCCACAAACATACTTCATTTGGGACGATTGACAAGGAAATTCACCAATATTCGTTTTCTCTCGTCTTTCCACCCATCCAACATATTGGAACAACCATGTTGAATCCATTCCTTTTTGTGGTCTTTCATAGATTTGTTAATCTCATCCACCTCTTGCTACTACACACCGTTTTCCGCACCCCTTCCCACTGAAAATCTCTTTCCTATTTTTCAATTTCTTTACCACCGACGATGGAATCTGAAAATGAGAAAGCATGTAGGTTGGCAAATTTGACAGAGTACTCTTGCAACGTTAATCTTCCTCTTTTTGACAAATAACGTCCCTTCCAACACGCCAACCTTATTTCGAATCTTTCGAGCACCGAATCCCACATCCCTAAATTCTTGAATCCCACGTCCCAAAATTCTTGAAAGCTCCTCCCAAAGGAAGACCCAGATACTTCATAGGAAGGAAGATGACCTGTTGTGCACCCAAAAAACTCTTTCCCCAAAATCGAAGACTTCACCACCGAAATTATTTCACACTTTGAGATGTTAATTTTCAGTCCCGACGTTGCTTGGAAAAATAGGAGAACCAGCCTTAAGTAACCCAATTGAGCTTTATCCGCCTCACAAAAAAAAAGAGTATCGTCGGCGAACATCAAATGCGAGATAGAAAAGCCTGGATTACCATCTTCACCAACCTTGAAGCCTTGGATGGATGAAACCCCCTGCCTTATCAATCACAATTAACCCGCTCACAGCCTCCATCACTACTATGAAAAGAAACAGAGAAAGGGGATCAACTTGGCGCAGACCTCTCGAACTAGTGAAAAACCAGTTGGCTCTCCATTAACCAAAACAAAGAATCTCACCGTAGAGATGCAGAAATAAATCCATTTTCTCCATTTTTCCCCAAAACCCATCCGTGTCAAAAGATAAAACAAAAAGTCCTAGTTAACGTGATCATAGGCTTTCTCTATATCCAGCTTACAAAGCACCCCCCCCCCCCCGACAAAGAAAATTCAACAGACTATGTTATTTAGAATCAGGCACCACCCTTTTAATTTGTCTTTGTCTTCCAAAAATTATGTTGTAGCCACTGTCACCTCTTCAACTTCCTTCAGCCACCAGGCACTAGACTGTGTTCTTTCTTCGTTTTTCCTGCTTTGTGCTTTGAAAAATCTTTCAACATCGTCTTTGTAATTTTTCAGCTGCGGAACTTTTTACTCCAAATTCTTGATTTCTATTGTAGAAGAATGGATAGCCAAACTGACGATCAACAGTGGATCATTGTCTAATGATGCTTCTAAGGACTTCAAAACTAGAACAAAAATTATGCATGAAGTTGTGGAGGCTCCAAAGAATGACAAGATCAACATTATCGGAATATGCGGTTTGGGCGGCATTGGGAAAACGACAATTTTGCATGAAATTCATGATAGACCAAGAACCCAAAACCTATTTGATGAGGTTTGCCATGACCAGTGTCCCAAGATCAAAACCTATCATGAATTTCGTGCACAATTGTTGTTTTCCCAATGCCAAAACCTATTTGATGAGGTTCTCCATGACCAGTGTCCCAAGATCAAAACCTATCCAAAATTCAAAGTGATCTTGAAGGCATGCAGTATTAAGGAAGGGAATTTTCTCTGAAGGGAAACCATGGACAACTACTACAAGCACAGGGGCAGAATATTGGACCTTGGGGGCTTGCCTAAACTTGGAGGCCTCTACAATCTTAAACTTCATGACATGGTACAACAACCTTTTTTAAATCCATTGGTATGTTCCTCGTTTTTCGTAGTATTTACCCCAAAAATATATCATACCCGTTAGCAAAGATTAATAATCAGTTTGGAGGCTTCTACACAATCTCATTTGTTCGCTTGTACCTCACGTATCAGTTGAATGACATCATTCCATCACATTCGTTTAATTATTTGGCTCAGCGCACATCTCTTGGCCATGCTATCATGATTAATAGGCAAAATTTTAATTGCAAGAAGAAACTAAATTACTTTCAATAAAAAAATTGAGTCCACAATCAAGTGGACATTTATGTATGTCTTCCGAAAACTTTGAATTTCCATGATATATCAACTTAATCAATGCATGTATGCATGCATGGATCCACTAATGGTATTGACTTGGTAGGTTATGTTACCTAGCATGAAGATGTTGGGATGTTATTATTTGCACTAACAAAAGCAGTTGTGTGTGTGTGGGTGGGGGAATGCTAGGCAAGCTTGATGCGTCTGATTGGCTACACAAGCTTGAAGAAGTATTTGTTGTAGATTGTTTTTTATTAGAAACTGATGTGGCATAAATATCAGTCATACCGGGGGTGCCGAAATTCGTCTTGATCCGTGAGTCGTTCGTTGACCGAATCGATGATGAAATCGTTGATTTGGTGATGAAATCGTCGTTCGGGTCGGATATCTGGTTGTATGTAGGTATGCGCAAAATGAGCACCGTGAGTGGTGGGGATGTCCCACAAAACCCTCGGCGTGAGAATCGATGCTGATATCAAAAAATAGGAGGCGCGTAGCCAGGTGTGTAATGAAGCGTAAAGGAGAGAGCGTATATCGAGTACGCCCTACTATGAGATAGTGGGGTTTATTTATACGAGAGGCTAGGGTTTACTTGTCATGCATGGGCCGAGCCCATGGTGTTTAATAGTCAGAATGAATAATGAAATGGTGCGGTGGAAAGCCCCGTCGCCCTCAGCGAGGCCCAAAGCCCTTTTAGGCAAATGAAATTTAGGCACTTGTTAGCCCCACTGGTCCTTATTCATGGGATTTATCTCAAGGGTAAGGAGTATAATTTTCTGTTAAGCATGACATCTACTCAAGCAGCGAGATACTCGGCGGGAGGATAAAGTAAAGCTTCAGTGCGAATAAACTCGAGCGGGGGCGTAAATAAATGTCGACCGCGAGATGCTCAAGCGAGGGATAATGCAAAGCTTCGGCCAGCGAGTAGACTCGAGCGAGGAGCGTAAATAAATGTCGACCGCGAGATGCTCAAGCGGGGGGATAATGTAAAGCTCAGCCGCGAGTAGACTCGAGCGGGGAGCGCAAGCGCATGTAGGCGCTGGGTACTACTCAACCACGAGTAACACTCGAGCGGGAGGACAATATAAATCTCAACCGTGGGATGCCCAACGGGAGGCGTAAAGCGCAGTACTTGTGTACTACTCCCGCATGAGTAACACTCGGCGGGAGGACAATGTAAAGCTCAAGCGTGGGAAGCCCAAGCGGGGAGCGTAAGCGTAGGTAGGTGTTGTGTACTACTCAACCGCGAGTAACAATCGAGCGGGAGGACAATGTAAAGCTCAACCGTGGGAAGCCCAAACGGGGAGCGTAAGCGCAGGTAGGCGCGGTGTACTACTCAACCGCGAGTAACACTCGAGCGGGAGGACAATGTAAAGCTCAACCGTGGGAAGCCCAAAGCGGGGAGGCGTAAGCGCAGCAAGCGCGATGTACTACTCAACCGCGAGTAACACTCGAGCGGGAGGACAATGTAAAGCTCAACCGTGGGAAGCCCAAACGGGGAGCGTAAGATAAAGCTCGACCGCGAGATGCTCGAGTGGGAAAGGTTGATCCTGGCAGGAACGTCCATTTTGCTTGCCCGATAATAAGCAGAGTCAACCCCAAGAGAAGTGAGCCAGGCGGTCACCTTGTCCGCCGTATCTAGAGTGGCCCAGTGAGCAGCATAACGGCCTTCATCGGCATTAACATACCAATCGGGCTCCTCCTCCTCATCTTCTTCCTCTTCAACCACTTCCTCAACGGGAACCACTACTTGAGGGCCACCTACCCTGGTTAAGAAGCGGGCAATGGGAACTCTGTCCTGGCCAGTTGTTTCTTCTTCAAGGGCCACTTCTACCTGAGAGCGGCCAGTTTTCTTAAAGCGCCGAGCAAGCAGCAGGTTGTCCACCTCATCGGCCTCAGAAGCCTCCCCGGCCAAATCTATTTGCTCAACCATTACTCGCCCGGCTGAATTCCCCGCACAGGCTGCTTGCTGGTCGAGGCCTTGCCCGACAGCAAAGCCACCGGTCACACTCTCCTCGCCGGAATCTTCTTCGCTGGAAGAGTCGACTAGGTCAACCACGGGGTCCATTACCCGCCTCCGGACCGTTGGCACGGCCACGGACCTGGCTCCTTCCTCACGCTCTATGCTAATTGAGGGAGACTTCTCGCTGCTCAGCGAGTCATTCTTCCCACCATAGCTGAAAGCCTCGCGGTCATTCTCGGACATGTCAGACATCTACAAAGAGATCGAGGAAGATGGCTATTAGAATTCTGCCCGGGTAACTAATGAAGGAAAAAGGAAAGAAACCCTAAGTCTAGGTCAACCCAAAGAGGCCACGCCCGCCTAGCGAGCAAGACCACGGGTTCTATTCCTCGATCTCTACCTAAGGGCGGTCCTACCCTCTTAAACCCTAATAGAATCATGTAGAGATGAAGAGAGAAAGCAAAAATCCATACAGAGCCCACAGAACTTCATCTAAAGCAAGAAACGAAAGAGCATAGCAGAAAAAGGGGGAAGGAACTTACTGTTTTGAGAGATGAAGGTGATTCTCTGCAATACGAGGGACAACCGGAATCGAACCAACACAGAGGTTGCAAGCACTGGGAGCGAATGAACGGTGGAGGACGCTGACCAAGTTCACCGGAGCCTGGAATGCACTGGACACCGATAATATAAGCTCTCAAAGAAATCCTCTCTCTAAAAACTCAATGGCAGTAAAAAGAGGAAGAGAAGAGGATGGGTTACCTTTTATAGGCTGAGCCTTGGTGGCTGGGGCGGGAAAAAAGAGGCCGAAACGGTGTCTAGATGGGCGGCCCATCATCACCAAGGGCACGTCGCATTAAATGCGCCCCTTCGTGGTCCGCGCCCTGTCCTGTCGCCTCAGCTTCTGACGGCTCACGCGCTCTTCCACACACGCGCCGGGCACGCCCTAAACAATAAGCTTCCTTGATACGCTTCAGGTTTTCCCCGACGAATTCCTTGTCTACTTGAAAACTCACAAGTGTTGAAGCCCGTGCAAATATCAAATTTGAATGCTCCCCGCTCCGAGCATGAATGCTCGCCAGACAGGAAGCTAGGGGCCACTGATATACCCGGCCCAAACCAGGTCACGAGCAAGGCACGAGTTAGCGTCATGTGCCAATCACGAGCACAATACCTCTGGGGCCCACAGCCCAGCTGTAACACCCCGGATTCTTACATGTGTATTGTGTGCTTGCCTTCATGATTTCGCGTTGATTATGAGAATGTTTACCTAGTCTATATATATGATTTAGAAACATTCTTAAGTCATTCATGAAGCTCTTAACATGTTTAGAATCATGTAAGCTTACTTGTTGAATCGCCGATTCGATTGCTTCGTTTGAGCCTTAGGGTTTCTCGGGATTTCCTTCGTTGCTTGAATTCTTTGTATTTTCAACTTGTGAGAAGTTCATTTGAGTTATAGACCAAGTGTACTAGTAATTATCATTCTTGCACAATCATTGTTCATAGACTTGTTACCTTTGGTTATGAGATGACCAATTTATTCCTTCACGCACCCGCATCATGTTTTTGGCAAACTTCGGGAAAATTCTGGTACTAATCCATTGAATAGAATTTTCTAAAAATTTAGTATGTTTTAACTTCATACGTTAGGATACTCTCTGTAAAATTTGGTAATTTTCCAAGGTGTCTAAGTACCTCAATTAGGTCTTGACTTACGGCTGTGCCAGAATTCAATTTTCAGAAAAAAAACAACTTATGTACTTGATTTTTGTTGTAACCATATCTTGATGAATATAAGTCCAAATGGAGTAATTTAAAATTCTAAAATATAATTTAATGAGTCTAGTTTCATAAAAATCAAAAATCACCTCATTTGGAGTTTTGAGCGATTTATGGTCGATTTTACAAGATTGACTGTCCAGTAACTTATCAAAAAAATGGTCATGAACTTAGCTGCAGATTCCGTGCGCCCGCCTCTGACTTTAGTGAGGCGCCCGCCTCAACTTCTGGGAGCATTTCAATTTCAGCTCCAGCCTCAGCTTCCTGGCGCCCGCCTGCTTCTTGTGAGGCGCCCGCCTCATCTCTCGAGAGACGGATTTTTCCCCTGCTTTGTCAACGACTTATGGCACCCAAACCCCTATCCAAACATTTTCTAAACCTCACTTAAACCTCCCTAACACTCCTTGATTATGTCCTAACATTAGTTACATGTTTTAAGAGTGGATTGAGAGTCCATTAGTGAGCATTAACAAGCCAAAAATCAGATATTTTCTTACCACATGAAAGTGACACTTGTCCCACTCAGATTTTTAAACCTTTTAACACCACAATCTGAGGTTTTGACCTTCATTCTTCACCCTCACTCTCCATGAACGAATTTCTTCCTCTCTCAAGTTCTCCCATGGCCTCTTGAAGATACTTCCTTGGTCCTCCATCATCCTTTCATCCATTGCTCAAGCTACCTTCATCAAAAGTGTAGAGCTTGAAGAGTTGATCATTTCCAACCGATTGGTTTGTGCTCTTTCCATCTTCTTCCTTGGTGAAAGGTAAGCTATTGATTCCCCTTAGGATGTATGCTAGATATGCTATGTCCCCCTCTTCTCATGATTCCCATGCTTCTACCATGTCCAAGCCATGTTTGATGATGAGTTGATCTTATGAGATTTTTGAATGATATATTCATCTTGTTGTTTTGGTCCTAAGCCTAGAATTAAATGTGTTCTATGCCTCCTTAGGAACAACTATTGCTCTTGGACTAATGACTTTTGATAACTCTATGAAATTATAAATTCTAGGGTTCCATATGCTATGAATTGTTCATCCTATTGATTGGGTCCTATGCTTAGAATCAAATGTGTTCTATGTCTTCCTAGGAATAACTAATGTTCTTGGACCATTGGCTTTTGTTAACTTTTGAAATAATGATTCTAAAGTTCCCATAAAATATTGAAAGAATGATAATTCTTGACTATGGTTGTTAAGTGGATTAATGGCCTAGTCTACTCGATACGAGAACTTAGAAAAGGGTTTTTGATGCATTTAGCATTTTAACTCTATTGGATGAATTTTTAGAGACGACTCAACGGAGTCAAACTTAGTGAGCCATTGAACAATACCGGCTCAATGATCAATCCCTACGACGTTCTAAACACGTTCCTCTAAGAATTATAATTCTAGACTCTTGAGATTTGGATTGATTACCTTGCTTGATTCTTGATGTCATATAATAGAATACCTATTTGACATGTTGAGTTCACTCTTGTCGAACTCATTCCCGCTTGATTATTGATGATAATTCTAGACTCTTGAGAATTGGATTGATTACCGTGCTTGATTCTTGATGTCATGTAATGGAATACCTATTTGACATGTTGAGTTCGCTCTTGTCGAACTCAATCCTGCTTGATTATTGATGAGAATATTTACTTGTCATGAACGAGATCTCTCTTGTCGACCTCGTTCCCTACTTGAGAATTTGTTAAGTAGACACTACTTGGCATTTGCATGAGTCCACTGGCATCCGTCCTTGTTCACACACGCCTCCACCGTGGGAAGTAGCTCCCTTAATCAATACGAGCATCATTGGTGTCTATCCCTGCATTCCCTCTGAAGGTCGATGTACTTACACACATCCCGACACATGCACGCTCAAGATAACGCTTGTATGCAGAAACTACGTAGCGGCCCGGCTCTCCATATATCCTTATCCTATGTGATTTAATTTCGAGCACCTATGTGAAACAATGTGCATCTTGGATATATGATCTCTATGCTTATGTGACTATATCTTGTCTTGTATGTTGCATATTGCCATGACATGCATGATTGATAGCTTACAAGTCTTTATGACTTACCCATTCCCCTTATCGCTTTTAGATCCTAGCAAACAGTCCTTCTCGCTGAGGATTGTTCGTGCTTTGTTACTCCTTTTGTCAGCTTGAAGAGGTGGTTTAGATGTCCTCTTCCTTTCTTTTGTTATTTTGCAAGGACGATGGGTTAAAGCAAGTCAATTAGACTATGCTTGGGAATTTGTATAGAACTTGATCTTGTTACTTCTATTAGCTACTTGTAGTTTAACTCTTGTAGTACTTGTAAACCCTTTATGCCGGCATTGTGTAAGCCGTGCTTTGGTTATCCTGTTTAATAGTTCACTACGTATAAGTCTTCCGCTGAGCATCCTATTAGCTCTTATTTAATTCCTGTCTATAAACTGTTAGCTTGGGTTCCGGCATGTAGTGTCGCCGATGACTTGGTTTAATTGCTTAACTGTTTTATCAGGTTTGAAAGGTTTTAAAAATACCGGCCTTTTAGGGCCGAGGCGTGCTACGTCTCAAATGTTGCGTCACGTCGTTTTCTTAAAATGAGTCCTTGCATGTTATATGTTTACTTGTTTCCCCCTATTTGGGCGGTCCGACCAGCGGTTCCACCTCGGCCCTGTCGCCACACCGAGCAAAATGAGAGAGCCACGAGCACCGAGCAAAGATAACCTCACTCAAACTCGGGCGGGCAAAGGCCTTGCCCGTCCCATGCCATGGGAATCATACATGCTTAGCAAAGGAATCGACTTACTTTGCCCAAACTCGGTCGAAACCGGTCGAGCACCTACTCGCCGACTAGGCCGATCTTCAGATCGACCTACAATAAGTTCAGGGATCAATACAAACAGAATAGCCGGGCAGAGCCTTGCTCGTGCAAGCACACATTAAGCATGAGACGCTGGTAGCTTGCTTTCCAAGGCAAGTCAAAGGTTTCCATGATTAGGCGGAGTACTTTCCTAATCTACTCCTATCTCTACGCCAATCACTGCTTTCGCCTAAAATCAAGGGATTCCTCCTTGATTATCTCTAAGAAGCATGGAAACTAATCCTAGACGGATTCAATCACCTTGAGGGCCTATAAATACCTCTCCATAATCATCAACAAGGTACACACACTTTCTTGAGCCTCGTTATCAATTCATCTTTTGACAATCACTGATACTTACTCTCACGAGGGGTTTCGCGAGGCCCTGTCTTGCACTTCTACTCAGGTGTTCTTGTGATCTTAATAGGCTCAAGGAGGACGATTACAAGCCCAGATATCCTACCCATCTAAAGGACGGCCCAAGCTGTGTTTTTGCCACATCAGAAACAGTGTTTGAGTTTGAGGGCGACACGTTATGGGAGAGGATGCTCATGTTCGACATTTAGTAAGTCGATACCGAAGGGGTTACCAAACCCGAGCATATTTGTAGGCAAAATCCTGAAGGAATTCGTGCTTTTCAAAACCTTAAACTGGATGTGGATATATGGTTGTTACTTGTTACAGCTTGGGTTACCTAATCTCATCTTCTTTAGTCCACATGCTTGTGAATCTTGAAAACTCGACTGTTGAGAGTTGTAAGTCAATGAAAGAAGTAATTAAAATGAATGAAGACTGCGGCGTGAAGAAAATTGTGTTATGTTTCTTACGTAGTATATTACTTGATTTGGAGCAACTTTTATCCTTCTCGCTCCAAGGACCAAAGGGGCGGATCCATGCTTTGGACTTAGGGTGTGCCCTCTGAAATATTTTTAAAAAATTTTACACCATAAAATGGCACCGTTTACTTTTTTTAATAAAAAATATGTAATAATTACAATTTTTGACACCGTTGAAATTTATTTCTAGATCTCACCGCCAGTCATTTGATTTCCATCACTAGCGAAGTGTTCATTGTTGAATGCTCAAATGAAGACGCTTTTGTCATGCGCATCCGATCAAGTAAAAGTTTGATGGAGTGAATGTCTTTAATGATGATAAACTTGTTTGGAAGAATGATCTTAATGAGACGAGACCGTACGACACTAGAATGCAAGGTATCTCATGTTTCTATGTATACAGGTGTTATTACTATTATTATGAAGAGTAATCTTAGAATATAAATTTTTTTAATAAAGAATATAATTTATATGTTTTTGAAAAGTAGAAATAAGCACATAACTTATTACTTATAACTTATAATCTTACATATGTTTCAAGTGATTTGTACATGATTTATAACTTATTCAATTATAAATTAAATCAATACTTTAAAAATAATTTATAAACACATTCTCAAAAATCAAATCAAAAATTGGAGTACTATCATGGTTAGCTGGCCAAACTTTTCATTTTCCATCATGACAAAGTCAAAGCTGTATTTCCATCAAATTGGGTGGGGCAGCCTACATGGAAAAAATAAATTAGACTAAATTTCATATATGGGTGGGGCAATTTAGACCCCCCAAAAAGCTCTAAGTATACCTCCCAACATTATAATCTTCCTATTTTACCCATTACCTGCAAACATACCCCTTTGGCCCCTTCCAAGTTCCAACCTTCCTTCTCCCCTTCCTCTCTTCTCCCCCTTCAAACACAACCCCTCACATCAATGCTCATCCCTACCGTTAACCCTTCCCCCTTCAATCCCATTCCAAACCTCAGAACCCATTTCTCTCTTCCCTCCTACCCAATCGCTTTTATTTTGCAACTATTTCCTCAACCCATCCACCTACCAGTCATTGGTTCAACAACATTTCTGATCTCTTCGTCATTTCTTCCTCATAATTTATGTGATTTCCTTCCCTTCACTTACTTTCATTTTCCTAACAATTCGATATTTTGATTTCTCCTCTCTCGCTCTCTTTCTTAACACTGGGTTTTTTTTATTTTTTTTATTTCTAGTGTTCGGCTCTGGTTAGCCGAATAACATAGTGTTGTGCGGCTAATCGTAATCGAACAACATTGAGTATAATTTGTTTTTAATTTCTACTATTCAGTCACCATTGGCCGAACAATAAAAATACATTATTTTTTTGCTCCAGTGGTGGTTAGAGGAAAAAAAGAAAAAAAAAAGGATATGGAGAGAGACATCTCATTGCAGGGAAGAGAAGAAGAGGATTGGGAAGAAAAGAGGGGGAGTGATGGGAAGAAAGGAAGAAGGGAAAGAAAGAAAAGAGAAAAGGAATGGTACTGGCGAGAAGGGGCAAGGGGGGCGCAATAGGAGGATCAAAGAAGGGGTATGTTTAGATGAGAAAGGTAAAATAGGAAGTTAATAATTTGGGGGGTATGCTTAGAGCATTTTGGGGTCCAAATAGCCCTGCCCTTCATATATTTGTGATAAAAGATTATAAAAGGGATAAATTACCAATAACCCCCTCAATTATTTGTTGGGTTCAAATAGCCCCCTCAATTACAAATTGGAGCAATGTGCCCCCTCAACATAATGCTCTTTTAGTGTTTCAATTGGCTATTTTACCCTTATTGATCTAAAACCGTCTTTATGGCTAAAAATGGTCAATACAAACAATTTTCTATCCTTATTTTGAGTATTATGGTAAAAATAATACATAAAAAGATTGTTATACGAGTCTCAGGTAGAAAATTTTCGTCAATTTAAACAACGGTGCCTAAACAAATGGTGCAATTTTAAAAATATTATAGTTGAAGAGAGCGCATTACTTCAATTAATAGTTGAAGGGGGTAATCCAAACTCCACCCATAGTTGAGGGGATTATATGTAATTTACCCTTATAAAATTAGAAAAAAAGTCCATAGACTACATCCACATTATACAGTAACTCACCGGGGGGACCAACTAGGGGTAACAAAATTTTATCCAATCCATTGGGTTATCCAATATAACAATTATAAAAGATTTATTGGGTGTTATCCATTAACACATAATTAAGTTAATGGGTGTTAATAGATAATACCCATTAGAGACCAATAACAAAATAAATAAATTATGGATATTAACCAGTTATCCATTAATGTTACCACAACCATTTGGTTTATCAACTAATGCCACCACCACCACCTGCCTCTGCCCACCACCGCCACTTCCCAACTTTGGTAACCGCCACCAATCACCACTGCACACCGCCACAACCATCTGCTGCCCATCGCCACCAACCTCCAGCCACCACCGTATGCCGCCAACCTCAGCCTCCGACCACTACCTGCCGCCACCGCCCACTGCCGTCGGCACCTTCGCCCACCGCCACCACCTGCTGCCCATCGCCGCTACCACCACCACTATATGTTCTTTACTTAAAAATGATAATAAATAGAAATGGAACTTGTTATTAACAAGATTAGAATTTGGATTAAATTAATTACTTTATACCAAAGCTTGCTACCACCAGGCTAGACCGCTTTTTGAAATTTATTTGAAAGTTTAATATAAATATAAACAAGTAATCATAAAATTTGTTGATTATTATGAACTTATTTATTATTTTGTTTTGGATTATTTATAATTTTAATGAATATAAGTATTTAAATTTTATTGTACTGCAAAATCTTCATTTACTAGTCAATTTTATTTTGTTAAATTAACAGTTGGCTCCATTTCATTTATTTAACTTAATATTTGTTACTCCATTTCATTTGGTTTAAAAAATATTTAGCTAGAAATTAAAAGTTAGCAAGACAAAAAAGAAAACAAAGTCTACACAAGTTTAATATACATTTTTTATAATAAAAATTCATGACCACAAATTATGACATTTTTTAACAAAAAAATATGCATTTTTTAATATTTGATGATCCATTTCATTTCATTAACTTTTAGTAGCCCATCAGTAATAAAATGACATTTTTATACCTCAATTTTTTTAAGTGGACTATTTAAGTGAAACATCACGAAATGAAATAGTAAACTTTTTGCCCGGAACGAAGAGAGTATTTTGATCTGATAGTCGTGGGTGTTTGTTAGTATAGTCGGAATAATTGGCTATTCGCTACTTGTTATCTTTTTTAATCTTTGCATCTGTTACTTTTTTTGATTCTACTATAATTTCTCTAATTTATTTGTAAGAATAAAAATATTTTATAGCCAACATGTGCCGAGGCAATTGAAGCATGAGACAACTGAAGCATTTTGTGATATAGAGTTTCTTAGAAAGGTCTCTAAGCTATGGTTGTTTTACTTGCCAATTGTAATTAACACAAACACATGGTTGTGTTATTCTTTGAAAATGTGTTGTGTGAGTGCTTGCATATATATATATATACTACAAGATCCTCTGTAATTATCTAAATATTTAGTGAGATTTGTATATATTTATTCATTGTAATCTCTAGCTTATTTGGTGTAATCTTTTATTTTTCTTGCTCACCAAGTTAGGCTTGTATATATATAAACATTTATGTATCAATAATATTCGAATGACTTTATTCCAAACAATATATTTTCTCTTTATGGTATCAGAGCCTTAGTTCCAATTCCCTTTCCTCGGCTTCAACCCTAGCGCCAGGGCTGGCCCTGAGCATAGGCTCACTAGGCAGCCGCCTAGGGCCCCCGATTTTTTACACTAAAAAAGGGCCCCCTAATCTCATTTTCTACTTAATAAATAAATAATAATTTGATATGGATGATTGTTTTCTTAATTAATCAATAGTTTAAGTTTTTAGATTTTGTTTACTCTCCCAGTCTCAAAATTATTGTCATATTTTCCTTTTTTGAATGTCCCAACTTTTTGTCTAGTTTAAAAGTTTTTTTTAGGACAACATTTTTATCGTTCGATTTTTAATTGTTCCTCCTACTTTAATTATAAGTTACATGAATATGGACTTTAAAGAAAACTACACATTATACAAATATTATTAATGAAGTCAATTGTTTTTCATTAATCCATGTGTCGAATCAAACAAGACAACTTTGAGACGGAGAGAGTATTTTTTATTGTGAATAATTTTGTGTTTAAATATTTATTAGTTAGTGTGTCTATGAAAGTGTATTGTTTATTGATTTTTTTTTAAATACTTAACGTTTTGTTAGCTTTTAAAAGAAATTCAAAACATGGATGTGAGACAAAAAAAACAAAACGAAAAACAATTGATATAGTTTTGAACCAAAGCTTCTAATATATTAACATGTATACGGTTGAGGCCCCATTTATTAAATTTGCCTAGGGCCCTCAAAATCTCAGGGCCGGCACTGCCTAGCGCCGCCTACACCCACCATGGCCATGCAATCGGCCACCATTCCCAACACCGCAGACCCAACCTCCCCTTTCATTCTTGTCAATCTCTCTAGATGTATTACTCTTACCCCTCTCACATACCTCCCTTGGGCCACCCAACTTGAATCAATCCTCTTTGGCCTTGATCTACTAAAGTTTGTAGATGGCACCCACCCCGCTCCACCCGCCACACTCATCACCAATGGTAAAAAATCCGATAACCCAACCTTTATCACTTGGAGTCGTCAAGATCGTCTCCTTCTAGGTGCCCTCCTTGGAACCCTAGATCCCACCGTATCACCCCTCGTTCTCCAAGCCAAAACTTCCAACGAAGTTTGGACCCTCCTTCGCACCACCTATGCAAATCCCTCCCGCGGCCATATCTTTCAAGTAAAGGATAATCTTGATTCCTTCACCAAAACCACTCAAACCATTGCCGAATACATGTACTCAATCAAATCTTGTACTGACAAACTAGCTATCCTTGGTAAACCCATGGACCTCGAAGATATCATAGCCAAAACCCTTAAAGGCCTTGATTACGAAACCTACAAGCCATTTATAGACTCTGTTCGTGCTCGTGATAACCATATTTCTTTTGAATCCCTTCATGAGAAGTTAATTCATCATGAACTAATCCTCAAACAACAAACCTCCCCCATTTCCTTCCCCGTTACAGCCCATGCAGCCAATTACCGCTCTAATCCCTCCCGCCCCAACAACCGAACCACCACATCCCCGCCTCATCTTTCCTATCGATTTTCTTTAAAGGACCTTGGTCCGCTTTCTTACTTCTTGGGTTGTTGTTTGAGGGTTAGTTCATGATGAATTAACTTCTCATGAAGGGATTCAAAAGAAATAGGGTTATCACGAGCACAAACAGAGTCTATAGTTGGCTTGTAGGTTTCGTAATCAAGGCCTTTAAGGGTTTTGGCTATGATATCTTCGAGGTCCATGGGTTTACCAAGGATAGCTAGTTTGTCGGTACAAGATTTGATTGAGTGCATATATTCGGCAATGGTTTGAGTGGTTTTGGTGAGCGAATCAAGATTATCCTTTACTTGAAGGATATGGCCGCGGGAGGGATTTGCATAGGTGGTGCGAATGAGGGTCCAAACTTCGTTGGAAGTTTTGGCTTGGAGAACGAGGGGTGATACGGTGGGATCTAGGGTTCCAAGGAGGGCACCTAGAAGAAGACGATCTTGATGACTCCAAGTGATAAAGGCCAGGTTATCGGATTCTTTGCCATTGGTGATGAGTGTGGCGGTTGGAGCGGGGTGGGTGCCATCTACAAACTTTAGTAAATCAAGGCCAAAGAGGATTGATTCAAGTTGGGCGGCCCAAGGGAGGTATGTGAGAGGGGTAAGAGTAATACAGATAGAGAGATTGACAAGAATGAAAGGGGAGATTGGGTTTGCGGTGTTGGGAATGGTGGCCGATTGCATGGCCATGGTGGGTGTAGGCGGCGCTAGGGTTGAAACCGAGGAAAGGGAATTGGAACTAGGGCTCTGATACCATAAAGAGAAAATATATTGTTTGGAATAAAGTCATTCGAATATTATTGATACACAAATGTTTATATATATACAAGCCTAACTTGGTGAGCAAGAAATGGAAAAGATTACACCAAATAAGCTAGAGATTACAATGAATAAATATATACAAATCTTACTAAATATTTAGATAATTACGGAGGATCATGTAGATCCTTATCATATATATTTATTTATTTATTTATTTATTTATTTATTTATTTATTTATTTATGTAAGAGTGTGTGTGTGTGTGTGTGTGTGTGTGTGTGTGTGTGTGCTTATGTGTTTTTGTCTAGTTTTGTGTATTTATTTTTTATGTGTTGTGATTAGTGAATAATAATATATGTAAGAAAGTAATACTCAAAAACAAATTAAAATATGATGTTACTTATTGAGTATTATCCGGATAATATCCATTTATTAATGGATAGAATTGGATATTATCCAATAACACTCATTAAGCTTAGTGGGTGTTATTGGATAATATCTAATAACACCTCTTAACTATATTGGATAGATAATGGTTTTATCCAAATTATTCGGTAACACCCAATTGCCACCCCTAGGGCCAACCTTTCATTACTACATGGAAGGATGTGAGAAATGTAATAAAAATGATACTCCCTCCGTTCCTAAATTATCGTACTAGTTGACCCAGTGTACGGATTAAGAAAAAACAATTAACTTGATTATTTATATTGGTTTAATGTGTAGTTTCCTTTAAAGCTCATGTGTATGTGGCCCATAATTAAAGTAGAGTGAAAAAGTAAGGGTAAAATGGTAAAAGTGATTTTCTAAAAAAGTATGTTTCAAACTGGATAATTATTTTGGGATGAACAAAAAAAGAAAGGAGGACGATAATTTAAGGACTGATGGAGTATTTTAATATGGAAATGTAATTTAAAATCTAGTTGCCAAGTAAACAAACTCCATCTAATAAACAATAGAGCTCATACTCACACATGTACAATTGACTAAAGCTATTTAGAGGTTGAGATTAAATTATATTAATAAATTTAACGGTTGTGATTCATCTTCACATTCATATGTGTGAGAATAATTATCCACTTTTAACTTACTATTACAAAGTCACCCCTCAATTAATATTATGTTTTGAAAAATCACCCCTTATAAAAATATCACTTTTACATCAATATAATCTCACAATAGAGCTCAGTCAACCAACTGAGGCTATCTGGCGGTGGGAATTCATTCCAGCCACAAAATCAAACGATCATGGGTTAGTTACATATAACTCCTTACAAATAATCTCCATCAGCTATGGGTCGAGTTCAAATAGCGCCCCTTAACTACCACTTGAAGCAATGTACCCCTTCAACAGTAACATTTTTAAAAAAATTGTACTTTCTATTTAGAAATTATCGTTTCGACAAAATCATATATATTAGCACCATACCATAGACACGGACACAAAGATCTAGTAGTACAATAGATCCCATCGAGTAAGAATACACATAAGCTCCCTCTATTCGGAAAAAATTTCATTCCACCAACTTGGTATCCCATGCCAATGAGTTTTGAAAGCAAATTAACTCTACAAAGTACCATAATAAAAATATGAAATTAGAACTTATTCAAATTTTACTGCTATCGAAAGATATTTAAAAAATGTCAAGGTTCGAGCATATTAGAGGTGACAATTTTTGTCCATATCCATTTGTCCGTTCAGACCGTCCACTAAAAAATAGGCATGAGCACACTTAAAAATTTAGATGGACACAAATAGATATATCCATTTGAGACCACTAAATATGATAGGCTAAGGAAGCACCCACACTGAATGTTCTATGACAGAGTAGCTATTTAAAAAAAAGATTAATGACATTAATGGTTCCTTGATTATGGGCTGTTCTCAGTATTAAGAATTGTTTGTCAAATTTTGGTTTTACTATTAGTAAATTTTGATTGATGCAGTTTTTTTTAATGGATGTCGTTAAAAATTACCGTTAAGTTGTCAAATGCCTCACATGTGCGTTAAGTAAGAGCTAAAATAAAAATTTTCAAACCTAACTTATATCACAATTTTTAATCGAGTCCCTAGGGTTTGAAAAAAGACCCAAAGGCCTTCTTCCCCAAATGTTTTGGGAAACCACTAGATTTTTGGTCCAAAGGCAGTTTCATTTCATCATAGGCGTACAATCAAATGTACGCCTGAAATCCCGAAAATCACCAAGCTCTTCCGTACTATCAATGCCTAGTGATATTTCTTCGAAAATTCGTCAAAATTGAACACAATTGGGGGGGGAGAGGAAATTAATGGAATCCGAATTGGAAATAGGAAACCCCCAATTAGAGGAGGGAAGGGTCAGCTTGGCAAGGCTGATTCCAAAGGAAACTAAAATTAACAAAGAAATGATAATTTGGACCATCAAATTTTGTGGTCCGTCAAATAACTGGGCGTGGTGGGGACGGCTGAAGCGGTGGTGGTTGAAGGAGGTGACGACGGCTCTAAGGTCGATTTTGACGCTGTAACAGAGCTTGGATCCGGTCTCAAATGCCTTGGAACCTCCCTGGAAATTTGGGAGGGAAATGTTGCAGTATTGTACTTCGTCCTCTTCCTCTTCGATCTGTTCGCCATGAGGCATCGTCGTCTTCAGTTGTGGTTTGGAGTATAGCGGTAGGGTTTGTCTCTTGTTCCGTAATCGGCTGTTATTGCTTATCGATGTCAGTTTCGCTGCGAAACTAAGATTTGCAGAAACAACAGGCTATATGAGATCCATGAATTATCGAGATGAATGAGGCTTAAAAGCGAATCCATGATTTCTTTTCCAAAATTTCTTCCTTTTAGAAGGAATAAGGTCAGAATCCTCTCTGTTTTAAGATTGCTCGGGATGTTAGTGCCGGCGGCATGCTCTCTAGATGGCAGGGTCTACTAGACGGGGGTCAGTGGGGGACACCATTACTTAGGGCTTGAAAGGGAGGAGAATGTGGCCAAAAATCTGGTGGTTCCTCAAATAATATTGGGGAAGAAGGCATTTGGGTCTTTTTTCAAACCCTAGGGACTCAATTGAAAATTGTGATATAAATTAAGTTTGGAAAATTTTCATTTTAGCTCTTACTTAACGCACGTGTGAGACACATGATAACTTAACGATAATTTTTTAATGGCATTCATCAAAAGGACCGCCTCTGTCAAAATTTAATAATTGTAGGCCCACAAGTTTACAAAAAATTCTTAAGGGACCATTACTAAGAACGGCTCATAGTCAAGGGACCATTAGTGTCATTAATCCTTTAAAAATTAATAAAGAACCTCCATATGAATGTAGCGTGTTACTCATTTTGATTGGCTGCCTTATCACCATTCAAGATTACATACTCCCTCCGTCCCTAAATAATCGTCATGTTTGACCCGGCGCACAGTTTAAGAAAAAAGTAATTGACTTGATTATTTATATTGGTTTAATGTGTAGTTTCCTTTAATGCCCATGTATATGTGGCCCATAATTAAAGTAGAGTGAAAAAGTAAGGGTAAAGTGGTAAAAGTGATGTTCTAAAAAGGTAAGTTTCAAAGTGGACAATTATTTTGGGACGGACGAAAAAGGAAAGGAAGACGATAATTTAGGGACGGAGGGAGTATTATGTTTGGGTTTGATTGGTTAAACCCTTTTTGGTGGGTTGAAGTTGTTGAAAATTTTATTTGGTCCTTTTTATGAATGTCATCTTATTTTTAATGTTTGAAACATTTGTAAGTGTGATGCGAAGTCATTACGGTGTAGTAGGAATAAATATATGATTAGTTGTAATTTTCGAATAATTTTTTGTAAAATAAATGAATTTTTAGTACTTTTTGTATTTATTTATCGTATGTTAATGAGTAAATGAATGTTCATGCTCATTTAGTGTCCGTCCATATATGTCCATGTTATTGTGAAATTTGTCAAATATGGTCATTTGACCCGATGAATAAACATATTTGGCCTTTAACCACTGGTTTATCAGTGAACCAATTGGTTTATTAGTCGACCACACTAGTCGATCACTGATTTCGAATGTTGGGGTGTGCACTTTTGCTGGTTTACTGATAAACCAGTCACTGGTTTATCAGTGGTTTATTTGTTGATCAGACCATAAAAGCGTTTTTTAAAAAAGTTATGCTATATATGACCAAGTCATCTTTGACTTGGCCATTTGTGTAAATATCCTCATATTATTAAATGAATAATTATTCACCCGCTCATTTGAGTCAATTGCCTATATGGGTGCTACCCATACCCGTCAATTTGTCACCTGTAGGATATATATGGCTTGATGGTTGCTACCAGTGCCTTTGGTATGGCAACCTACCCTTCCCACTTGTTACGATAAGTTTGAATTGGATATTTTTATGCACGTGAGTGTGTGTTTTGAGTTATATACAGATTTTTTGGGTTCTTTTTATATATGTAAGAGAAATCTAGAAACATTAACCTAGACTAAAATTAAAACTCAATATCGAAATATTTGAACAAAAACTAAATAATGTCAAGTATTCGGTACAATAACTAACGAAGATGTTTAAATTGTCTAAAAGATTCCAAGTGAACTTAATGAAAGGGGTGTAATTAGAGGGGTAGACATTGAGAGTGAATCAAATGATAAGGGGGCAAGGTGCGTATGTGCCCATTTAGGCTCTATCTATAGCATCTTACTTTTTAAATAGATTGGAAATTTTGGGCCAGGTTGTCTTACTTTATTTGAAATTATTAGATTGATGCAAAAGCAAAATTCATACATTTTGAAAAAAGAAAAGGGAAATCATAATCATATCCACGGTTTATGATTGAAGTGGAATCATTGGTTATTTGGTGTAATTGGGGTTTGTTTCAAAGATATGTAAGCTCGGAAATACTATAGTATGGATCTAGGGATACGGAGTGCACATCCACATAAATATTTACGGGCTTGCAGGTGTAAATAATCAAGTATTAATTGTTTCCTTTCGATTTATCGTTTCGTTTCGAATAACCTAGGTTTTGACCGTTTTTTCTAACAGTTATTTTGGTAACTGCTGGTTGGTTTTATTTGATTGTTAAAAATTTGAATTCAAGATTGTACAGAACATGGAAGGAAACATATATAGATAAACTTGGTTTTTACAAGAGAATGATGATGAGAACTCCATCAGTGTTCTATCATCTTTGATTCGTCATTATATACTAATCCTCCATAAGTAATTTCCTGTTTAGTATCGTAAGAGGAGGGTCGTTGTAATCTTATCCCACAAGAATATTCGTGTAACTCGACGCATGTGATAAAATCGAATAATTCTTACAAGAAAATATGTTCTTACATGATTCTACAATATATCAAAATTCTATTTTCAACATTATTCTCTACACCGTTAGATTAAATTTGTCATTTTATGTAAAAACACATGAAAACAAAACAATGGGTGTCAACAACTTTATGTGAAACATAACTTAGAATATAGTTCTACAAGTTAAAACATGTCATAAAGTCATCATCCTTAAATATGACAATAGCATAGCTTCTTACAAAATTACCAAGAAAGACAATAACAACCTTGAACAACAAGGTAAATCCACCACGACACAAATGAGGGAAAATAGGTGACGCCTATTTGCACTTACAAACAGTGGCGGATCTAGGAATTATGTTGATCGGTGTCCAAAATTTTAACTACTCCCTTCGTCCCAAAATATATGATGTTTTAGGACTTTTCACACAGACCAAGGAAACATATTGTAAAGACTAAGCTGTCCCTATCCAAACATTAATGAGGTGTCTTGATATTCTTGCCCAAAGACTAAAGAGCCAAACACGGGTTACGAAATCAATAAATATGAGTAGAATTAGAAAAAAAGAGAAAAAGTTTTTTTGAAAATTACAAAATGTCATCTATTTTGGAACAAAAAAATTCTCCTAAAACGTCATATATTTTGGGACGAATAGAGTATTACATAAAAAAAAATTAGAAATTACAATTTGTCATTTACGGGTTTTCATACGTTGAAAACGCGTAATTACATCATCATCACCAGCATTCATTAACATGTCTTTTTCGATATAACATACAAGAGAATCGTTTAAAAATTGATCGGACATTCGATTTCGTAAATCCGTCTTGACAATATTTTTTACAGAAAATTTGGGAGGGGTCCAATGAAAATTTTTGGAGGGGTCCAATTGTCAAATATCACAAACCTACTCCAATTTTTTTTATTGGGCGGTGTCCATGGACACCCCTAATCCTTGCATGAATCCGCCACTGCTTACAAAAAGAAATTTAGGAACGAAAACTCAAAATCGATATGTTCATTCGAACAAAAAAAAATTAATGTCAATTATTTATGCACAACAATAATTGACTAAGGGTTTGTTCGGTAATCGGGTAGGAATAAACAATATTATTAATCTCAGTATTATTAGTACTCTTGCTATTAATCCTCACTTATATATCGGGGGTAGTTTTTAGATAAAAAATATTGCTCCCAATTTTTTTAGTGAGAACGCTAATAACACCACCTTCTACCTTGGTATTAATAGTAAGGGGATAATGATTTTATTCGAATAACTCGTGTTATTAATCCCGACCACCTATTATATACCAAACATTAGATAACTTAGGTTATTAATTATATCTAAATTTAATCCCTAAACGACACGTAATTTGTTTAAAATGTCTAAAAGATTGTAACTGCACTTAATGAAATGGGTGTAATGAGAGGGGACAGAATGTGAGAGGGGACAGAATGTGAGGGAAAGACACTAAGAGCAGCTCCAATGGAGCCAAAGAAAAGGTTTATATTTTGTATAAACCGGTTGATGCTTCAAACCCACCATTGTAGCTGCTGACTTGGCAGTGCAGGTTGATGTACAGCTTGGAATACTCCAACCGGTTGAAGCTCGGTGACGTGGCTTTGTCCACTTAATTTTTCTATTTCAAAGCACAAATTGGACAAAAAACAAAAGACATTGGATAAAAAAAAAGGCAACAATGACAATAGTCAACATGGTAGGTTTGTACTAATAAATATTTATAAATAAAAATGGTTTTTTCAAAAATAAAATTTAAAAATATATAAATTATTTTTTGGATATATTATTTTTGTTTTAAAAATATTTATATTTTAAAACGATATATTTATTTTTGAAAATAAATGTATATTGGGAAATAATAAAATATTTAGTTGTGGGTCCATGCTATAAAGCTTTTATGGGTTTATGTATTGTGGAGAATAGGTTTATAAAGAAAAGGTTTATAAGCTGATGACGTAGCATGACGTGGCAATGGGAATAAACATTTTCACAGGTTCATGACTGTGGATGCCCTAAGATTGAACCAAACGATTTGGGGCCAACAGAATTATTAAGGCAGCTTACTTTTACTTTATTCAGAATAATTAAGGCCTTTTACTTTATTCTGAATCAAGGCATTTTACTTTACATGATTTTGAATTATATGCTCGGTCCGTTTTAAAATTATTATCTTGTTTGATTTAATTTATAAATTAAAAAATAATTAATTTAGTTATTATTATTGGTTTGATATATAATTCTTTTAAATAAAAATAAAATGATAGAAATATTATATTAAAAACAAAAGTTTCAAAATGTGCATTGGAAACCTACGAAAAAAGACAATCAATTTGGGACGGGGAAGAGTATAATACAAAGTGCCCTCAACGTGGACTCAAGACACACTTATTATATTATTTGATAAAGTAATTTGTGGGTCCATCACTTAATAAGGATATGTCCAACCATAATATCCGAAGGGATAATGTTTGTGTCACTTTTATTTTGTATCAAAATATGGATACTTTATGATGTGGTATACTCTCATTGACTGGAGTGCTGGGACCCATAAAATATCTAACTAATGAGAATATGTTACATCATTGAGTATCCATATTTTAGTATAAAATAAGAGTGGCCCTAGTATTGTCCATATGCGAAATGTGAGGGGTATATTTATTAATAACATTTTCAAACCTATCAAACTCAAAACTAACCTAATTATCAAAAAATATCCTTTCATAGCCTCTTTTGTAACGAATTATCCATAATACCCTTTTGTCTCTCAAAACTAATATAGTGTGCTCAAGATCGATCAAATGTCGATCAACTCGACCTTTGGGACAATCAACGGTCGAGTTAATCAACCTTAAGGTATACTTATCTATTCTAAATGTTCCAAAATTCAATAAAATCAAAAATAATAAAAATATATTATGGATCTGGGTGGTTAATGATTACGGATAATAGGTCATTATCCATGGATAACCATGGATAATGACCTATTATTCATTTATCCGTAACACCTATTTTGCCACCCCTACATGAATCGTAAGGTAGTACTTGAATGTACGTAGCATTGCTATTGTATTATAAAATCGGATGTAAAAGCAAAAGGGTTAGTATCCAATTCCTTCATCTCATTCCCATCCTCTCAAGCAAAACACTTCTTTTTCTCCTTATGCAATATATCCATATTCTAATTGATTGCTTCAAATCAATACCAACCCTCAATGTAAGTTCATATTCATTATCCCTCTGCGTTCAACAACTCCATTTGATTATTACTTCTTAATATTTGATTAATTTCTATCTTTTTTCCCTTTGTGTAGATATATATTTATATATATTGAGAGCAATCAATCATCTTTTGCATATTTTGAAGCTGAATAAGGTGTGTTCTAGCTATCATCCTCATATTCTAATGCTAATTTCTTTTCTTTTAATTCACTTTGGAGAATACTGTTTTTATTTTTTTATTTTTTTGTTCTTGCTTAATTGGTAACGTTGTTGGCTTGAAATATTTACGTGTAAGTGCTTGTGTTTGGAGTGTTTTGGTCAAAACGCCGGTTTTTTCTCTTTAAAAGTGTTTCATCGTTTAAAACGCTACAATTTTAGCGCTTTTAAAATATGATACGCTACAACTATTTGTAGCGTTTTAAAAATATACGCGTTTTGAAATACAACGTGTTTATAAAAATAAAATTTTACGCTTTTATTTTGCATTTTCAAAACGCTGCACCAAACGAGACCAAACTTTAATCCGGGTTTTCCAAACTAGTTCAAGAGCCCACTTAGAGAAGCTACTTATTCACCATATTAGTTTATCTAGATTTCGAGATGTTATATTTTTTACGAATATTTGCATAACGTTGATTATTTGAATTTTGCGCCGCTGCGCCGCTAAAATCAAAAATCAAAACAAAAATAAAAATGTAAAAGATGAACGAAATAAGGAAAATGATGATTAAAAAAACACTTCATTTCACCCAAAAAAACAAAAAAAAAACAATTTTTCATGTATAATTTCTCTCTTTTAGTATATAATTATAGTAGATGTATAATTTTTCATTAACATAAATTAATGATTAATCTCAATTTCTCTATTTTAGAATTATAGTATATGTTCAAATAATCAAATTTCAATTAGAATACCATCAATTACCAACAAGTCACCCATTCACATACTTAAATGCCAAAAAAAAATCAATTAGATTATCAAAATACCAACAAGTTAAAAACGAAAAAACCATAAAAATTGGGGCAAACCACAAATGATTCACTTATCACTCTGAATACTATAATCAGATTAAAAGTTAATAATTAATTAATATAAGCTATAAGCTATAAATATTAATTATAAGCTAGGGCAAATTGAAGAAATCAAGAAAAAAAATGTGAAATTGTGAAATAAAATAATACTCCCTCCATCCTCAAATTATCGTCTTTGTAGACTTGGTGCACGGTTTAAGAAAACACATTTAACTGAATTATTAATATTAGTTTGATGTATAATTTACTTTAAAACTTATGTGTATGTGACTCGTAATTAAAATATGATGAAAAAGTAAGGGTAAAGTGATAAAAGTATTATTTTTAAAAAAAAAATTTAAATAAGATAATTATTTTGAGACAGACGAAAAAAAAAACAAAATAATAATTTAAAAATAGATAAAATAATAATTTTTTGAGATTTTGAAGTCCAAAAAATTGGAATTTTTTGGGGGCTTAAGGTCGTGACCTCATTGGGCTTATGGCAGGACGCCCTGTGTCTAATGACTGATTTTATTAAAAACTTACACATTTAAATGTTTTATTCTAAAAGTAGACCATGTGTATTAAATTCAAATGATTACAAAGTACAAACCCCTCTGTCACCAGCACCTCCCACTGTGCATTCCCAGATACCATCTTAATCCAATCCTTTCTCCACGTGTTCTGAACACTCTCCTCAACTAAATATATACTTTATCAACTTGAAGATCAAACAAGTCCAAACTCTACCGAGAAGAGGCTGCTACCCAAATTGTCGTAGAAATTACAATTCAGTAAACGAAGAGAAGCCTAAATACGAGCTGTAAGATACCAAAATTTTGTTAATATATACTCGCACCGTCCTTAAATTATCGTTTTGGTGGTCTTGGCACATGGTTTAAAAAAATATATTTGACTAGATTATTAATATTAGTTTGATGTGTAGTTTACTTTAAAGTTCATGTGTATGTGACATATAATTAAAGTATGATGAAAAAAATAAGGGTAAACGGTAAAAGTGTTGTCTTAAAAAAGAAAATTTCAAACAAGACAATTATTTTAGGACTGACGAAAAAGGAAAACAGAATAATAATTTGGGGACAGAGAGAGTATATATACATATATATATTTTTTTGAATATTAATAAGGATTAATACTCCCTCCATCTCGGATAAATGTTCTTCCTTTCTATTTTAAGATGTCTCAACTAATGTTCCTAAAGACCTTTGGTGTACAAATTTCCTACCATTCTCCCTAATATATCATTTTATTTAATAACATCATTATTGTACATTTTATAGAGAGAGTGAGTGTAATTGGTACATAATTAACGAGAGAGAGAGTGTGTGTAATGTGTATTATTGTCACAATTTGTTTTTTAACTCATTATTAATTATACTGTATTTCTTAATCTTTGTGTTTTGTCTACTAGCAACATTTATCTGAAACATAGGAAGTATATAATTTGTCTCTCGATTTAACCTAAAATTTAAGTTTGGCCCTAAGATTTTAAAACTTATTCATTTAGTCCCTTAATTCGATTTTTTTTATCAGATTCCCCCTCCCACCTTTAAAGTTACATTTTTCATCAACTTTTTTACAATATGATTAAATTATCTTACTAAAAAATTTCTTATAACTAAATTTTTAAAAAGTGTAAAATATAAAAGGTTAGTTGTCGTGAGAAACTTATTTTTAACCATTACATGTCCATGTACATGTACTTTAACTATATAGTACAGTAACAGATAATTAAATAAAAAAATAAATTAAAAATAAAGAAAAAGGAGAGACCTGCCGTGGCCATGGATTGAACTTTGAAGAGCCGGGGTTAGTCACTTGCCAACTCAAACCCAACATAAATGTAGTTTTTCTCTTCTTTTTTTTTTATTCATCGTAATAAATATGTTTAATCAATTTCGTTTGTCACTCGTACCTTATGCCATTATCATAAAAATAATATAGCTAAAAAATTTGTCTATACGCCAAAATCATAGAAATATTGAATATTTTACTTTTAGAATAATATTATTTAGTTTAAGTCGGAAAATATTTTTTTGAAAAATCTATGAAATAATTTCAATTAATATAATAAATATTATAAAACTGCTAACTAATTGACTAAGCATATTCAGAGGTTGAGATTAAATTATCTTAAAACATTTAACGATTGAAATTCATCATCATATTCACATTTGTGAGTAGTTATTCATTTTTAACTCCCTATTTTTTTCTTTCTTTATTGCAAGTCACTCACTACAATTAATATTATGAGCAGTCACCCATTTTGCTCCTCCCTATGTTTTATCTTTACATTACAAAATCACACCATGTGATTAATCTTCTGAACAATCACCCCTTATAAAACATCAATCTCTTAACTATCACTTGAAGCAATTTACCCTTCAACTGTAACATTTTTTAAAAAACATCACACCTTCTATTTAGGCACTGTCATTTCAATTGACGAAATTAGATATACTGACATTGTGCCATAAGCATGGGCGTTAAGATCTAGAAAATATTATATTGAAAATTAGTTTCAATCAACTCAATAATTAAACATATTAAATAATTATTTGGTCCATGAACTATCTCAATACTATGCGTTTGCTCCCTGTACTTTTTTTGAAATGTATTTGGTCTTTAAAATAGGTTTTTAGTAAGAGATTTCCCCCTCATGAGGTTACCGTCAGTTTTACCGTCAAAATTTTATTCCTTGAATTTGTCATTACAACCATCAAAACCATGGTAAGAGATCGGTCAAAGGTAGTGGTGGTAATTTGAGGCACCCACACAATTGACCTAACGAACACGACACGAAATTATAGGGTTTGGGTTGGGGCTTATCGGGTTCAGGCCATTATAAGGCCAACACGATAAGGCACGTAAAAATGAATTGTTATCGGGCTGGTTTGATAAGTACGGTAAGGCACGATAAGACACAATAACTAAAATATATATGTTTTCAAAATATTTTTAGAAAAATTTACTAGGGGTTATTCACTTCTTTCGAACTATTTTCATGATTATTTCATAGTTTTATCATTTGAAAATTTATGACTTCTAAACTACTTAACTATTTATATTGATAAATTTTCAAAATATGTATTAAAAAATCAAAATTATATATTTTATAATGTTTATTGAGTTTAA
>CM028384.1:6368513-6526809 GCA_013146195.2 Codonopsis lanceolata | reverse complement strand
ACAATGAATAAACAAAACGATCGTTAAGTATTCAAGTATGTAAGAACAACAATGGCGAATCACTCAAACTCGAAATGACTCGCTTGAATTCCAAAAGGATTTTAATATGATATTGAAATGCGTAACAAGATCCGTAAAATTACGAGTAGTAGAGATAAACGCATTATCATTGAGGGAGGTGAGAAGAAGAAACAAGAAGAAGAACTTGAAATTTGCGTAAAGTAGATACTTTAGAGAAAGAGAGAGAGAAGTTTCTGCTCGTAGGGTTTCAGAAAGTTTGGAAATGACGGTTCATGGCTATTTAAAGCAGAAAATATCTGGTTGAAAGAAGCAGAACTTAAGATATTTTCTTGGCAATCGTATTTTGTCCTCGACCCCTTTTATTGCTTTAGAAACCTCTTTAAAGAAAATAGACTGTAAGAGTACTAACCTTTAAGTCTTCCCAGAAAGAGAACTTACGCTCACCGATTAGTCTAATACTGGTCTACTGCATGAAAGAAATATTTAACAACATATTAACTTTAAGCAAGAGGATCAATCATACCCGATTTCTCCTTAAATAAGCAAACCCGTGGCATCCAAATGGTTTTGTGGAGAATGTTCGCTAATTGAAGCTCGCTTGGAACATATTCCAAACCGATGTTACCTTTTTCCACATGATCTTTGAGAAAATGATAACGAATATCAACGTGCTTGCTGAATGCATCATCGATTTTTGAGACCGAGATACCGATGTGTTATCACACATGATCAAGCGCAGCCTTTATGTTGTAGTCCACTAGTTGTTGCTTCATCCATAGCGCTTGAGAGCAGCTAATGCCGCAAAGAATATATTCTCGCCTGCGGGTTGAGTTTGCCACCGATCCTGTTTTTGCAAGACCATGAGACGAGTCCTGTTTCCAAGAAATTGACAAGTCCCACTGGTGCTTTTTCTCGCTTACTTTGTGTGCATAATCTGCATCCGAGTATCCAACTAGATTGAAGTTGTTGGATTTTGAATACCGATGCCTAGATTTGTTGTTTTGAAACATATCGATGATACGTTTGGTGCCAAGCAAATGTGACTCTTTGATGTCTCGCCTCGAAATCTAGCACAAACACAAACAAGACAAACATAATGTCGTCTACTAGCGATAAGGTAAAGAAGTGAACCTATGATTCCTCGGCACTTGGTCATGTTCTCTTTGCTTTCCCTTTCATCTTTGTCAAGATGGTAGTCGGTAGACATTGGAGTTTCAAATCCTTTGGGCTGAATCAAGACCAAAACTTCTTGATTAGTTCCTTTGCATATTTGGTTTGGGCGATGAAGATTCCGTCAAGTCCGTTGTATCCGCAATCCTAGAAAATAGGTAAGTTCACCCATCATGCTCATCTCGAACTTGCTTTGCATCGCTTCTCGAATCTTTTACATGCTTTGGTTAGTGGATCCAAAGATAATGTCGCCCACATAGATTTGTACTTTAAGAGAATGGCCTTTGTGCTTGAGGATGAATAAGGTAGTGTCTATTCTTCCTCTCACGAATCCTTGTTCAATTAAGAACTTGATAGAGTTTCATACCAAGCTCGAGGAGCTTGCTTCTTCAGCCGTAGAGAGCTTTCTTGAGTCGGTAGACGTGGTCCAGCTTTGTCGAGATGACAAATCCCTCGAGGTTGTTCCACGATACGCTTGAAGATCACCATTCGTAAAGGCACTCTTAACATCCATCCGATACACTTTGAAGTCCATGAACGAGGCATAAGCTAGAAATATTCTCCGATTGCTTCTAGCCTAGCAACAGAGCAAATGTTTCATCAAAGTCAATTCCTTCTTCCCCTGCTCGGTGCAGCCCCGAGCAACCAATCTAGCTTTGTTTCGGTGACATTTCCATCTTCATCTCTTTTATTTCGAATACCCACTGTGCCGATGACCGGATGATCGGTCTGGTCTTTGAACTAAGCTCCACACCTTACATCTTTCAAACCGGTTCAGCTCTTCTTGCATAGCTTCAATCCGCTTATGATCTTTGATAGCTTCATCAATCTTCTTTGGTTCGAGTTCCGATACAAATGCATAAGCAAACAAAGTTTCTTCTCGAACCTTATTTCTTGTACGAACTCCTGAGTTAAGATCACCAATTATATGAGAAATGGGATGATCTTTTGCTTCAATAATAGTTGGAGGAAGATCACTTCTGGTTGATTCTTCCCTTAAGAATTCTGGAGTTGGTCGAGAAGGAGATTCACCAAAATCTGTTCGTAAGAGATAGAGTCTTCAAAACTTTCACTTTCGTGAACAAGAAGGATGAGAGATTCAGAAGGTGCTTGGGGTAAAATGTAAGAGATGGGTTCGTGGTCAAGAGATGAGTTGTTATCTGTATCGGTAGAGTATCGCTCTACGGTGAAGCGGTTATCTGTGATACATGGGTTCTAGGTTGCCGTTTTTCGATAAGAAGTAGATGCTATATTTGTACCTGTCTCATCATTATCAGAATCATTAGCAACGTTCGGAGCCTTTCTAGGCTCTAACAAGTCATATTCATCAAAAGAAACATGCACAAATTCTAAGATTTTTAAATTAGATTTACTGAAAATGCGAAATGCTTTTGAATGTTTGGAATATCCCGTAAAAAATTCCTTCGCCTCGATTTTGCATCAAATTTTCCTCTCGTATTCTTTTCCATTATAAAGAATAAAACATTTAAGATTTTAAGAAATCCAATGTTTGGGGATCTTCCTCTCCATATTTCATATGGAGTTTTATTATGAAACTTGTTTACCAGGGATCTATTTTGGGTAAAGCATATGCAGAAGTTGAAGAGGTCTGTTTGTTGATAAAACAGACTTTCTTTTGAAGGAAGACTTGGAAAGTTTTCCTAGTTGACAAGCTTTACAACTTCTGTCATGATCGGCAGACACCGTAGGTAGACCTTTGACAAGCCCATTTTTGGAGAGCTTGGAGAGGTACTTGAAGTTGAGGTGATCGCGAGGTGATCGCTTGTGCCATAGCCACCGTTGTCACGAACATTGTTGGCTACTAGACACAGGTTTGAGAATCTCCCTAGAAGATTTAAGTCCACGACATAGACGTTTCCTTGTCTATTGCCGGTCAGTATTGTAGAGCACGATTCACTGTCTTTGATGAAGCACTGGTTGGAGTTGAATTGGCATAGAAGTCCTTTGTCGCAGAATTGTGATATGCTCAGAAGATTATGCTTTAAACCGCTTACTAGAGAAACTTTGTTGATGGAGAGACTTCCTCTAGTAATTGAGCCATATCCAATTGTCTTTCCTCTTGCATTGTCTCCGAAGATAACTGTGGGTCCTTTTGCTTCGGCTATATCTGTAAGAAGACTTCTGTTCCCAGTCATGTGCCTTGAACAGCCACTGTCTAGGTACCAGATGTCTTTGATTTCTGATTCTATAGCCATGAAGCATTCCTGTAAGAGAGTTAAAGCAAAACAAGGTACCCTTTATTTGGGTCCTAAGGATTAGCAACCTTTTGCAACCCATACCTGCTTGACCTTGAGAGAACTAGGTCTCTCAGATCTTGGGGTGAACCTTAGCAGGCATTCTGGTGCCAGATGGCCTAAGCAATGGCAAGAATGACATAAATGGAAAGTCCATAGAGAGCTGTTAGAGTCTTCAACTGAAGAGTGCTTATGATCATTCCTTTTCTTGACATCCATTTTTGGTTCAGCTTGCTTGTTGATGGTAGACTTAATTGGTTTCTTTCGAATCTTCCTAGGTAGGTTATTAACAGACTTAGCTTTAGCTTTTCTGTTGAGAACTTTTCCAGGAGGATTCGGTAGAATACCTTTAAGTTTACCTTCAACAGGTAAAGGAGCCTTGTCTGTTTCATTGACAAACTTGATAGTTACCGGTAGAGGTTTGGTAGGTCTACCGTCAGTAGACTTTGCTTTGGCAGAGTCGTTGCCGGTAGACTTTATTTTCACTACCGTTACCTTCTCAGGTTTCTCATTTGAGTCAGTCATTTTGGCTTTTCCTTTGTGAACTTTAGGGTAAACATAAGGAACACTTGAGTAACCAAGGCCTTGTTTCCCTATATTTCCAAATGTTTGTTTAGAGAAAGATATATCATTAGCAGTTTCGGAGGATTCACCTTTCTCTTTGACAGAAGAGATTGTCGGAAGAGACACATCTGAATATCCTATGCCAGTTTTATCATAGCTAGATTTTTGGCTTGAAAGGATTTCTTCGAATGCATCCTTGAGCTATTCCAGAGTCAATTGTCTTTGCAAGGCAATTTTCTCTAGGTCTAGTCCTTTGATGTGCTCAATGTAGACAATCAATTTTGTCATGAAGAAATTTGTTTTCTTCCTTCGCTTGATACTCTCTTGTTGACAAACTATTGAGAGTTTGAATCTCACCGCCATCAAAGATTTCTCGCTTGTAAGTTTCTCACGCTTCTTGGCCGCTTTAACATAGGCTACTCTAAAGGAATTAAATTCTTCAAGCATATCCCGATTATCCTTGAGAAGTTCTTCCTCATCAAGCTATCACTGGTTTCATTTTTGTCCAAAGGACTTGGTGAAACTACAACTTCATTTTCGAGTCATAGGTAGGACATGAATCATGAGCTATTAAGCATATGTTAGCTTGCTCACAATCCTCTTCCTCCTCTTCGAATCGGCTTCAAACCATGTAGCAACCTGTTTATCTTCTATGTCTTCACCAACATACCTTTTTGTTTTTGAAATTTTCTAAACGGGGTTTTCGGTATGCTTCAAATTTTGGCTTAGGACACTTTGAGGCAAATGACTGTGTTTTCTACGTTATAACACACAAGCTCTTCCTTGATGAGCTTTCACCAATCTTCCCGAAAGGTTGTTGGTGGGTGTTCTTTCTTCCATATTTTGCAAATTTTTGAAATCGCTTAACAAACATAGCAAATTGTTCATCGATAAAAAATCATTTTCACAGAAGAAGTAGAGGGTTTGTTTTCAACAATGATTTCTTCTTGGACCATGGTCGCAAAGACACGCTCAACCTTTGTCTTGCTCTAGAGCTTGATTAACTTCAAGTTCATAAACCTTTAAACTTGCGTAGAGACTACGAAGAGTCATCTCGTTTAAGTTCTTAGATTCTTTCATAGCCGTGGTCTTCACATGCCATAAGCTACCTAGAGAGCCTAGAAACCTCATGTTCATTTCCTTTTTGTCATATGTTTTACCAAGAGAAAAACAACTATTTATTACCTCACTGAATCGATCGTATGCTTGTCTCAAGGTTTCCTTAGGATCCTTTTTGAAAGAATCAAACCGGCTGGATGTATGTATATTTTCTCGTTGTCTCTTGTGTCTTGGTCTCCTCCAAGTATTCTACAAGAGCTTCCCACATCTCTTTAGCAGCTTGTACATCGAATCACTTGCCGGTATGTGCTTGTGTCTAGAGAGCCGTGATTATGTTGATTGCTTTATCACAAGTTCAACCAGCTTTCTATCGCCCTCCGTCCATTCTCGATTCTTCTTTAGGAACTTCTCGCAGGTTCCAGCGATGGAGGCTAGAAGATTTGCCTTCATTGGTATATGTTGACCTGCAGTGACACATTTCCATAACCTGTTGTCAATAGAGTTCATGAATCTCATTACTTTATCCTTCCATACATCAAAATGACCTTCGTCCAATATTGGGACGTGGTTAGCATTAGATGTAGGCAAAGATATAGTGTGTTTGTGCCATTATGTCGTATCTCTCAAGAGTTTAATCTAGAAAAACTTGTTTTCAAAGAGTATGGCTCGATACCAATGTGGGTCCCAATGGAGCACAATAATAAGCTAGAAGGGGGGTTGAATAGCTTATTAACACTTTAAAACTTTTAAGTAAGTTCCTTGAAAGTTACTTGCAATCTATGAAAAGATTCAAGTAGCGGAAGACCTTCAAGAAAATTGTTCCGTGTCCGCCGATAAGGACTACCTAGACCTTTTACAGATTACTTAAGTTCTCACGAAATGGATATAATGAACAAGGAAACTAGGCGCTCAAGTAATAGACAAACGTAAGGAAATAACACAAGTATTTTGAGATGGTTCACACTATAAATAGTGCTACGCCCACCACCAAGGCAATAACCTTGGATTTAAATTGTGCACTATGTTTTCCACTTAGATCAATTACAAAGAATATCCCTAATGGATCGTGTACAAAATATTGACTTGTGTTTGTCTATGGAATTAAATATCTGTAAATACAAGATATTTAATTGCGTATATAGTTTAATGGAAGTTAACAACAAGAAGAATAAAACAATAAATGTTGAAGAGCTTCTTGTTGTTGACGAGGACTTCTAGATCTGCTGAGGATCTATTGAATGCACCGAAATGAAAGACTTGGAGTTGTGTAGATTCGAGCAATTCTTTAAGTGTTCGATTGATTCAGATAGTTGTCTTTGTTCCAGCTTTCAATGAAAGTATTTATACCAGTGCATTTCAAAAGAATCCGTTGGAGAGGACGAAGGCTTCAATAAAATTTATTCATAAATGCATTAAATGCATGGGGTCATCAAGGAATTTCGTCTTCACAGATATCCGAGCGTATAATCATTTCGAGATCTTCAAAAGGTGGGCGATTTGGTGTCGATCGAGAGATGAGGCGTAAAGTAGGAGACACCGCTTTCGCTTTCATCGCTCAGACGAAAAGTCTTCCCCGCTGAAAGTTGCTTTCGGCGGCTTGACATGTCAGAGAATGACTTGGATTAATTCAAATAATATATGGAAATAAGTTTGAATTAATCCAACTAGCTTTATGCTGAAGAGGACACGTAGAAGCAGATCAGCTGGACACGAGGTCTACCGATCTTAAGCTTTGAGCGTGTCTTCCTAAGTGAAGCCAAGAAGGGTCTTCCGCCGAACCCGAAAAGAGTCCTACAAAAACTATACAAGGCAAAGTTCTATACACAGTTGCCACGCTAATCGATACGCAGCCCGATTAGCCACTGAAGTATAAAACTAATGTAATGTACTGATCAGATATAAATTTAACATTAGAATCAACAGCAACAAGCCCCAAACAGTGTCGGCCTTATCTTCATTCTCATGCCCAGAAACAAAACCAAGTGCTGCCCAAGCTCTCTCTCTCACCCTTCACCCATCTCCATCTCTCTGCACCATCATGTTCTCACGCCGCCCCTGACCCGACGAATCTCCATTGCTGACCCCTTTCTAAATCAAAGGATTCCAATTTGATCATCAAACCCATTTCGATTAATCCATCTGATTCTTTCGATTCATTCTCCAATAAAGAAAATCAAACCCCAAGATTTGTCAAAGCCACTGTTACCGTACACTCTCCCGTGGTGGTACCATTCTGGCCACTTAACCTCAACAGCGTCCCAATTGGCAATGGAAACTCCACAAAGAAGCCAACTAAGTCGAATCCCAAACAGGGTTTTGGTGAGAAGAAGCTCCCTGAAAAGAAGATCGATGAAGAGATTGAAGAAATTGAGAGCCAGATTAGTCGGTTAGCATCGAGATTGGAAGTGCTGAGGCTTGAAAAGGCGGGACTAAATACAAAGAATCTTGAAAAGAATGGGAGGGCGGTGGCTGCGAAGTTCATGGAGCAGAAACAGAGTGGTAAGAACAGCGAAAGAGTGCCTAAGGTCAAAGAAAGATTGAATTCTAGAAGGGGTTTTAGCATGGGACCGAATGAGATCATGGCAGTTGGGAAATCGAGGCAACCGGGTATGCAGGAGATTACTCCATCTATACAGAGCAGAAGAAAATCTTGCTTTTGGAAATTACAAGATACTGAGGAAGAAGATTTGAGTAGAGGAAGAAGGGTAAGTTCGAGGTTTAGTCTCAGTCCTAAATCAAGAAAATCCATTGGTAAAGCACAAAGTACAAGACATGCTGTTACAACTGTGGGGTCAAAGAAGGGTTTGAAGAAAGAAGACGAGGTTTTGGCAGCAATTCAGCCAAAGAAGTTGTTTGTTAAAGATGGGGAGAAGTCAGTTCCTGCTAAGAAGCTAATGAAGCCCGGGAGGGTTATAGCTAGTCGGTATAATCAGTCTACTACAAATTCAGGAATCATGAAGAGGTCTTGGCCTGAAAGTGATAAGGATGAAGGTAAAAGGTGTGATAAAAAGTGTGCTTCGTTTGTGGGGAAATCACGTGGAACTGAAAGCTGTAAGGTGAAGAAGAGATGGGAGATCCCTAGTGAGCTTGTGATACCTAAGACATTGGAATCCTTTGAATCGCCGCCTCTGACCCGACGAATCTCCATTGTTCCAAGAATTCCGTAAGGTTAAAAAAGCTAGTAAGGGTATTTTTGGATTTTCAGAAATTTTTTAAGGTTTCCAACAAAATAATTGGATGGAGTGATGAACTTGATATTTATATCCAAGTAGAGTGATTACATTGAGGGAAAAAAAAAATAGAGTGAGCTTAGTGACTTTTGGCCGAAAGTAGGGTGACCAAACTGAGATTTAAACCTTTTTTATTTGACAAAAACTTAGGAAAAACCGTATTATGAATATTTTTTATTAGATGGATCTTCCTGACCCAAGTAGGGGTGACAATTGAGTGCTAATGGATAACTTTGGTTAGGCCATTATCCATTGGCCTAATGGATAATAGTCTAACCTAAAGCTATCCATTAACACCCAATTGTCACCCCTAAACCCGACCCACCGTATGTTGATAGGCTGAACTGTGAGAGGGTGATGTTTCGTCTTACGAATTAGGATCATAAGACAATGTCTCAGAGACCTGCTCTTATTATTTTCATTTGAGAAAAGAGAGAGGGAGAACTATTTAATCTAGAAAGAAAAAAATATATATAACCACCTTCACACATGTAAATATAAGATTAACTTCCTAATCATGGAGAGTTCTAAAAACATGTACAATGAAAAGTCAACTGTATTTTTCAAGGCAAGTTGCAACTTGGTGGTAACTCTAGGCTCCATTTGTTTTACATAAAATAATTTTCAAAAAATGATTTAACTTTTGGATAATGAAAAGATTTCATTTTAAAGTATTTGGTAAATCTTTTGAGAATATGTCGGAACACATTTTCGGGTGTTTGACAAACACACCGAAAATGTTATGAAAAAAAATTCATGAATACAAACAAGAAGTATATTCTAATATTGATTTTTAAGAAAGTGTTGAGTTTTAAGAAACTTCCTTTCGTAACCACCCCCCTCCCAAAAAATATATATTATTAGTGATGTCAAATGAATAAGATCCATTTTTATTTTCACAAATACAAATAACAAAATTGATAGACATCCCAAAATAATATAATGAACACTAAATATATGACGTAGTTAGTATTTATTAAAATTATAATTTATAAATAGTGAACACATACAATTAAAAAAACTCAATTTATATTTCTAAAAAAAAATAACTATTGAGTGTAATATTATGTGTATGCAAATATATGTAATTGTAAAAGGGGGATGTTCGAACATTTGAAAAATAACAAAATAAATCCATAAGTCATTTTTCTGAAGAAGAAAAAAAAAATCATTTTCTGTTGACTCGTAAAAACTTTTACGTTAACTACATTTTCCAATGATTACCAAACACCAAAAAATAAAGAAAATATTTTTCAAAATCATTTTTCGTGAAATAAACGGAACCCTAGTGCTAAATGTACATTCAATTGTACATTATATACTAAAATGCCCTTCCATCATTTGGAATTAACTTATATATCAAAGAATCATTGGATAACATTTATTAATGAACAAACAAAGGTGTTCTAATTTCATAACAAAACATTTGTGTAGACGAAGATAGCTTCTTAGAAATGGAAATAAAATTTTAAGAAATAAGAGTAAAAAGCTTTCCAATATTTTCTTCTGTCTTTTTTCTCAGTATTTTGTCACAAAAAAATAGTCTATTTCGGAAAATAGCATGAGGTATTTCAAAATATGTGTCCTCTGCTAACTTTTCGAAGTCGTTTCAACAAATTTTCATATAGGTATCCCTTCTTCGTTTTACTCAAAGGGCTTGTTTGGTAGTCGGACAAGGATAAGTAGTATTATTAATCTCAGTACTATTAGTGCCCTCGCTATTAATCTTCACTTATATATCGGGGGTAATTTTGAGATTACAAATGTTAATCCCAATTTTTTTTAGTGAGGGCGCTAATAATACCACCCTCCCCCTTGGTATTAATAATGAGAGGATAATGACTTTATCTGGATAACCCGTGCTATTAGTCCCAATCACCTATTGCGTACCAAACATCAGACAACTCGGCTTATTAATCCAATCTGGCCTTAATCCTGGCTACCAAACGGCACCAAAGACTTCATGTTAAAAAGTCTAATAATTAACGAATATATAATTAGCATTAAAATTGATTATAATTACAAAAATATTTAAACAAATATATTAATATCAAATACAAAGGTACTATTAAAAATGTTATGAAGATTGTTAGGAATAATTTTTAAAAGTGAACTTTTTAAATGAAACATCTCAAAATAGTACAGCAAGTAAATACCTAAAACGGATGGAGAATTTTAACATATTTTTATCGAATTATTGATGGTAAACTTATAGTCATTTGAAAGTATACAAAGACGCTGTGAATTACATGTTCAATTGTTTTGAAAAAAAAAATACTTGTCAAATTTTTTATTTGAGAAACATTAAATTTTGACTTGTCAAATAGTGCAATTTAAAGGAGAGACTTATTTTGGAACATAATAAATACCGATTATAGTGCAATTTAAAGAATGTATAAGCAAGTGAAACTACAATTTTTAAAATTTTGACTTGTTAAATTTTGACTTCTCAAGTAGGACTATTTTTTAGGGGATGAAAGGAGTATCACAATAGAGTAGGTCTGTTGTGAGACCGTCTTATGAATCTTAATTTGTAAGACGAAACCTTACTCTCACAGCTCAGCCCACCAATAAACGATGGGTAAGATCAAGGATGTCTGTTATACAGGAAATACCCGTAAGACGTTTTTTCCTAAGTATTTGCTATCACCATAAGTGCAATTTCAAGGCCACAAGATCTGAAATCTGATGAAATATCAACAAAGATTCTGCCATGCTTACTTATGATGAACCATGGGTACAAGAGGCGTGAACGAAACCTGAAAAATGAACACAAGAAAACTGCCTCTGTTATATTTCACAGGCACCAAATACATGAATGAAGAACAAGACCTACTCAACCAAAATACCTCAAATTTATATATATATTTGAACAATTTATCATAAGAATTCTACTCTGCTGCATACGTAGCTAGTTCGTTCCGGTTATTACGCAACGACTTACCCTGAAAAAAGTAACGTTTCAGAAGTGTCAAACCTAGCGATGGAGACAAAGAGTGCAATCTCGAGAAAAACTTTATCAACTTTCTTAATCATGTGGATTCTATGCATGCTTTCTCAGGTAAATTGTGAGCACGACGAGACGACAGGATATGAGTCATATGACCCGTATAGTATGTTGACGAGGTACAAGGAGTGGCAGGAACAACATGGGAGAAGATATGGGGATAAAGATGAATGGTTATTGCGGTTTGGTATTTACCAATCTAACGTTCAGTTCATTGAGTTCATCAATTCTCAGAACCTCTCGTACAAGCTCATAGACAACAAATTTGCAGACATGACCAATGAGGAGTTCAAATCTTTCTACTTGGGTCATAAGCTTCGTGGGGATTTAGGTGGGGTGGATAATATCACATATGGCGGACACCAGGATCTGCCTGTCAGTGTTGATTGGAGGGAGAAAGGTGCTGTGACTCCAATCAAGGATCAAGGAAAATGTGGTACAAAATTTTCTTGTTTCTTTCTCTAGCTATCTTCTAACTATTTTTGTAATTACTATGAACGAATTCAAGAGGTAAGTTGTAGCTGGACCATCTAGTGAGATAGGCGTGCGTACTAACAGTACCACATGACCTTCATGTCGTGCAGGAAGTTGTTGGGCATTCTCTGCAGTAGCAGCTGTGGAAGGAATCAACGAGATCAAAACAGGCAAGCTGATATCTCTATCAGAACAGGAGCTCATGGATTGCGACATAAACAGTGGCAACAAAGGATGCAGTGGTGGCTACATGGAGAAAGCATTCGCCTACATTGAAAAACACGGTGGCCTCACCACGGAACAAGATTATCCTTATATAGGAAAAGATGAAACATGCAATAACGTGAAAGCTCATAACTATGCAGTGACAATAAGCGGCTACAGAAGACTACCTGCAAACAACGAGAGGAGCATCCAAGCTGCAGTCGTCAACCAACCTGTATCAGTAGCTATTGATGCAGGCAGCCTTATCTTTCAGCTCTACTCTCAAGGGGTTTTCACAGGCTATTGTGGGAAAGACCTGAATCACGGAGTGGTAGTAGTTGGCTACGGCGAAGAAGATGGGAAAGAGTACTGGCTTGTCAAGAACTCGTGGGGTACTGGTTGGGGAGAAGCTGGTTATGTCAAGATAGGGCGTGGTAGCAGTAATAAAAAAGGTATTTGTGGAATTGCAATGCAACCAAGCTACCCTGTTAAGGGTTGAAGTCTGCATTTCAATGATATATATATATATATAATGGATAAAAGGCCAAGTCAATACGATGTCAAGCTAAATATAACATGAATGAATAATATATAACATGTACTAATACTTGAACCAGTAAACTTAACCAAAAAAAATAAAAAAGAAATTTATGCACAGATAGTGGGGAAGAAAAAAAGAAGAAAAGAAAATGCCAAACTTGTATGCTACATTGAGAGCAAAAGGTTACTTTCTCATGTAAACAATGATTAATTAGTTCAGTCTTTGTTAATTGAAGTACAATTAAACAGCTCATTTCTGTTAGTTACATATTATGAGGAGCATGCTATGAAACAACCAAAAAAAATCTGCAGTCCTTTTGACAAGTCAACGACCGTCGACCAACGAATGCTGGCATTATAGTATGCTAAGAAAGATTGCTGGCATTACCTTAAAGCACATCTTCATCTTGGGTAACTTCTGCAAGGCGCATTCCAGCAAATATTATAAGTAATTCATCTGCACAAAACACTGTTTGACTTTGACAGCAGTAACTTTCTCAGCATCAATTTTCCGTCACTCGGGAAAAATAATCACCCATGAAAAAAGACTACTTTGATATTCTTAACTACAATTGCATCGTTTAAATCATGTGCTTGTACAAAATGAGTTAGCCAGCTTCGTGCGCAGTGGAGAAAAATAATGATAGAAGTGTCTAATGAATATATTAGACAAGAGTTTGGGATACGTTAGCAATAAAAAGAACAACTATAAACTCCAAAAGGCATCGATAACCAAGTAGTAGATCAAGGCAAATATGAAAAATGCAGAGAGAAAGATTTCTACACATCAAATTTATACTGGCCACTAAGGAATAACTCTCAGATCTAAGTGCGTCATAAAGTAATACATTCTAGCTTGTGTGTACACCGGAACTATGGAACCGAACCAAACCAAACCAAACCAAACCAGTCGGTTTGGTTCAAAGATACAATCAGAAAACGAGTTTCCTCTAACCCTCATATGCAAAATTGCAAATGGCATCTTCAAGTTCCTAGCTTGACACCCACATAATTCAAATGCTTGTGTCTGCAAATTCTTCCCTGATAGCATGTATTTTTAACACTTCCAAGTACATATAGCCTTGATTAAAGTTTGTATATGTTGCTTAAATTAGGGAAGGTGGATGGATTCTGATGTAGCGGAAGCACGACTACCAGCAATTGAAGTTTGTTGATTCAAAGGAAAACCGAAAATTGGAATAAAAGCCTTCAATTCTCATAAAAATCCAAACTAAACTCCGAATTACATTGAAGCATATATTTATAGGACTCATAAAACTTGAAAAACAAGTTTAAATTTCCTAAAAAGTGGCCTAACCTATTAAGTAACCTAATATGACTTAAATACATCAATTAGATGCCTAAATCTACGTCTAAATATAAAAATACTACCATATTAAATACTACCTCCGTCCCAAAATTATTGTCCGGCTTTCTTTTTTCGTCCGTTCCAAAATAATTGTCTTGTTTAAAACTTCCTTTTTAGGACAACACTTCACATGGGCATTAAACGAACCACAAATCAAACCAATATTAATAATCAAGTCAATTGTTTGTCCTTAATCCATGTGCCGGGTTGGACAATAATTTTGGGACTGAGCGAGTATAAATCTGAAAATTACATTATATTTACAAATAACCAAATATCCTGCTTCAGATTTCCAATTTGACAGGGATGCACAAGATAGCACACAAAGTTGAGTTCAGCCATGAAATCTTGTGTTACTAGACGTGCAACTACGCAGTAGGGGGTGCATACTTCTCATGCAGATCAAATGTGAAATGAATCATAAGATAATTGCCCCCAAGAAGTAGGAAGAACGCCTCCCTTGCTGATTCATGCTTAGCAGCAGCACATTAAATACACTTGGAGGTGATCATTGATCCGATTGCTTTAAATTAACATCACTCGAAGTTATTTGAGAAGCTAAGATTTCAGTTCTGCAAATCTCTGCCTCACAATGCATGCTAGCTCCCATTCACCAGTATTAGCCAACCCCTCAACCACCTTTTGTCTTGTGCTAATAAATGGTATAAACCCTCTTTTTGTCATCTCCATCACAACCTTTCCTGCTAAAACAAACTTCCTAGATTCTACGCATCCTTTAACGACCGACTCATAGCTCTTAAAACCCACAGGCACTCCCTCACTCTGTAAAAATTCAATCATCTCAACTGCTCTCCTCATCTCTTTCTTAGCCCGCATTGCAGCTAGGACTTTTAAAACTATTTCCTGTCTCGGGGTCAACCTGAATTTCACTACCATCTCCTTCATCAGCTCAGTAATACTGCTGATCCTCCTAATAAGGTCACACTTAGGACCAATTAGGGAGCCATAACTGTCCAGATCAGGAATGCATCCTGCCTTACCCATACCCTTCAAGACTTCAACGGCCTCCTCAAACTGATCAGTCCTGTAGAGTGATGATATAAGGTAATTGCAAGTACCACAGTCCAGGTTGTATCCAATTGACTGCATCTGCAGTAGTATGCTTGAGGCAGACTGGGATTGTTGCTGCCGATAGTCAAGCCATGCACTTGAAAGGAGAAGGTGAGCTTGGGGGATAGGGATACAACCTGAACGCAGAGTGCGTTGCAGGATCGCAAGAGCAAGAGGAAGAGGACTAGGAGTCTGGAGGGTATAACAAAGAAGGCATGAGTAGGCAACATTCGGCCAAAAACGGGGCCTGAGAGGGATAAAACTTTGTAGGATTTCATCAATAATTTGGGTTCTGCGGTCTTGTGGGAATGAGGAGAGAAATGAAAATGGATTCGGGTCTCTTGAAGTTTCTGTTGAGGAATTAAGAAGGTCGGGAATTTTATGGTACGTTTTTTCTTCAACAGCAGTTCTAAGGGATTGTTCAAGCAACTGTGGTGAAGAGACTGAGTGAATATAAGATAAGTGTAGAAAAGAGTAACGAAAATGATGAAGTGATCTGCAAAGTTTTGCGGATACAAGCACCATTTGCAGACTTTCTAACTATCGTAACAGACTGTAGAATATTGTGACTCTAAAATGCAAAACCTGCAGATAAAGACAACAAATTAAATCCATCCAAAAATAATAATCATACAAAAGAAGAAAAACGTAATTTTAAGCTACAATCTTCAAATCATATATTGCAAACAATATTGCAAAATTTCATAATTTTGGATCGGAAAATGTTATATCCACAGAATTTAGCAACGGCACAAGTTGTACGGTGCAACACTTTAATGTATGATGTAAAACAATTCTGTTGCTAAATTATGTGGCTCACTCTTTCAGATTTGCTATAAAATCAAAACAAAATCAGCTATTTCCTCCTTACAATAATAAGGCTATTAATAAGTTTATAATTTACAATCCCATATTTCCTTCCCAGCGTGCAAATGTTCAACCTTTGAGTTCGTTGAAGGAGTTTTCGAACAATTGTTAACATTGTGATTGGGGAGGGGCTAGCTAGTAGATTAGACAAACAGGTTCACAAACAACTAAGAGAAGGAGCGCGGTGCTGGGAATATTCACATACCTATAATAGTTAGGAATATTTTACTTTCGATTTATTTTTACCCATTACTTAGTCTTAAGAAGAGTGCCTATAAGCAATACTTGTAAGTAGACTGCGTGCTACACATTAGAGGGCAACTCTACTAGGACTGAGCAATAGCTAGTGTTAATGCAAAGCTAGAAATAGAATGTCTATATCAATACTTGGTATATGTCTAGCCAAATGTAAAGTACCTTATATCCTAGGTTGCACGAATACGGATACGGATTCGCAGATACGAGATATGGGGATACGAGATTTTTGAAAAATCCCGGATACGGATACGTGGGGGTAAAGTGTAAATATTAAACTATAAGGATCAAAATATAAATATGTAAACTATAAAGACCAAAATGTAAATATTAGATAGTCTAAATAGAATCATAGGTTAATTGAACAGTTAATAAAATAGTCTAAATAGAATATTAGATAGTCTAAATCACACATAAATAATCTAAATAAAATACGAAAATAGTCTAAAGACTTACCAAATGAGGAATCTAAATTTAAAAACCCTAAACCCTAAATAAAATAGTCTAAATCACAAAATGTAAATTAGCACTTAAGCACACACTGAGAAAAGAAGCAATTTTTCACAAGAGAAGAAGGCTTCAACTGGTCGAAGGCTTGAAGCAGCTTCTGGTCAAAGGCTCGAAGCAGCAGCGTCTAGGGCTCGAAGGCTCGCAGCAGCAGCGACACGAGATGGTGATAGGAGGAGGAGGAAAGCTCAGTCGCGTTTTCGCGTATCGGCGTATGTGAGGTATGTCGGGTCTTTTTTCATTCGTCTCTCTGACTCTCTCTCTCTCGCAGTCGATAGTTAGGTTAAAAGAATTAGAGATTTCGATTCATCTCCCCTTTTTCAAGACAAAAACGACTGAGTTTTGTAAGGCGTATCTGGATTCGGGTATGCCCGAACACGCGTATCCAGGTTGGCGTATCCACACTTTGGAAAAGTGACAATTTGCCCCCTGGACGTATCCAGGGCGTATCCGGAGCGTATCAGATACGCGAGATGGGTGGGGAGCGTATCCATGCATCATAGTTATATCAAAACAGTGTTTGGCTCATACAATGTTAATGCAAAGCTAGAAATAGAAAACGAGAAATTATCTACATGAATCTGTTAGTAAGTTCTGCGGATTATAATTTGATAAGTTTTTTTTTTTGATAAGTTAATAGTCAGATGTAACAAAAGCTGGGGCGATTAATTGAGATAGTGGGTATGACCCTCTTCTTTCTGGTACGCCTCATTTCCTAACCAATCAAATTCTATGTCAAATCATCATATGAACAAAACTATGAATGTTACGATGGAGCTTTGTGACTACATCATACTTTAAATTGTAGGAGTACTTATAGGGATTTTAGCATCAGAAAGTGCTCACATAGATCTATTTAGACAACAATCTAGCAGTTAATTTTGATCAGATAAAATGGGTTGTATTGCCAAGTGGATTGTAAAACACCAGGAAACTACCCAAAAGTAGTGGCTACATCACCATGTGAACATTATGAGACTCCAACATAGTTATTTTGACAAAATGGTCGCAGTATTATATATATATTATGAAAATCATACTCTTTTGCCATGTCCTCCTCCGCGTAAGGATTAGACACTAACGCAGTTTATAGCCAAGGAAATTCAATTGAAAGTATGTTTTTTAACAAGCAACAAGACACTGGAAACGGAGAAAGCATACATACTCGCTGCCTTGAGAACTCTATAAGCCAAACCACAGTGCACAGATGTTTAATGTACTATCAATACAATGCAGCCAATCTTGTGTTGCAATGCATCACTTAATTAGTTGCTGAATGCACTAAAAAAATCAACCATCTCAACTGAGTTGTAACTAAACTTTGAATGTCATACTTCATCCCCAAATGAGTACAATTCAAGTACAAATGAACAATCATCAAATCTAAGGGCACAAAATCCTCTCATTTTTTTCCAACTACGCCCAAAGATATTAATTAAGAAGTAGAAAAATCATAAAACTAATCGCACGCGTCCCAATTCTTTACTCAATTCAAATGAAAATTTTGACAATGATCGGAGAAAGAGTACCTCAGCCATGGTTTAAAAAAGTGAATCTTCAGCCGGAGACATTGGAACGTAGGCAAAACTCTAATCTTACAAACGCGAGGAGTGGCGGAAATTTCAAATTTAAACCCTAATTGAACAGACTACGTGCGGATGAGCAAATCCACAATCTTTGAAAGTTGAGGCAATTAACGAACCACTCCTCATATTGCAAGCTTTTCAAAATTCCACTTCGGAGAGGACTAGAAAAATGAACATGTAGCTCTTCAAAACGCGAAAAAATTGGCAAAATTATCCAAATAATATCCTGCTATTCTAAGTACTGAATACCTTAACGTAACACCAAAATCCCTAAATTTTACCACATTTAAAAGGTAAAATTACTTCACTACCCCTCAACACATTTAAACTATACTACCCCTCCCTCCTTCATGTAATTTTAATTACGTGTCATTATTGATTCGGTTTCCATTGTTAAGATATGATATCACATGTTAATTGAATTGGTTTTGATTCGGTTTATTTTTGTATTTTCAATTACGAATAAAAAACTATTGATTTGCATTTTTTTTTCGATTTCGGACAAAACATCCACTACACACTTGCGGATGTTTTATAAAACATCCGCTACGCCCTAACGGATGTTTGACAAAACAACCGCTAGTGTGTAGCGGATGTTTTATAAAACATCCACAAGTGAGTATCTATTGAATGTTAAAAGGGGTATTTAGGTCATTTTATGCATTAAATGGTGTTACGTTTAGGGATTTTGGTGTTACATTTAGGGTCACTCTTCTAAGTAATTGATTTGACCTACTACATTACAATACTAGTTTATACCCGTGTGATGTACGGTTTGAATAATATTTTTGTTTGCAAAAACTATTTATTATAAGATGACTTTTTAAACTTGTTACAAGTAATTAAAAATTTAAATTAGAATACTTTGAATAAAACTAAAATAATGTAAATATAGAAATTGATCGATGAATGGGTAATTGAAAGATTTGCTTAAGAATTTTATGAAGAAAAATAACTTAAGAAATAAAGTAATTCATAATTAATGGCTATAGATTAATTAGTAATTTTATGGAGAAATTAATCATTTTAACAAAACAAAATGGTCATATGTGCATATGTTAGTAGTTGGTAGTGATTAACAAGAATTAAACTCTCATCAATCACTGGTGTAGAATATTCTACAAGAAAACAGGGCAACTGAAATAGATTTTTCGGTTGCAATTCAGGAAAATCGGTTTAAAATTGATGTTTGCAACGGAAAATGTATGTAACAAAGTCCATAGCAATTTCTCGTGGTAAAAATTCCTTTAGATTGTTTCACTGCGTTACTCTAGTGACCAAGTGTACAGAAATAGTGACGAAGGTAGTAAAATTTCCACAGGTTAAGTATGATGGCTACATTATTGGAACGTATTGCTAGCTTTCAGGTAAGTGTTGATCTAGTGATCAACCCTAGAGGCTTCTTTATTGGAACATATTGCTAGCTTTCAGGGTATGCTTTGATCTACTGAGCAACCCTAGAGACTTGTCGAAAATGAGTTGAGGAGATGATGCATACGCAAAACGAGCAAAACTTGTATTATTAGGTTTTTAGACAAATAGCTGGAGTACAGTTTATGGGGTGAATAAATGATAATGAATGAGATTCTATTAGCAATATGTTCTTCTGCAGCTTATATGATCCCAGTTTCAACACCAATCTGCATTTTCTGCATAAGCAGCATAGTATGCGGCAACACCGTACTGTGGCCGTTGCCACTTTCTGCATTTTCTTCATGTTTATATAACTCCAACTATATAGACTCAAAAAAATCCCCCAAACCAAAGCCCATAAATCTTTCTTTCCAATTCAATAATCAATATCAATACCAATACCAATACCCACTCAATCCAAAATTCAACAACCCAACTCCACAGTCATTAAAATTCTAAAATTCAATTCAGGGTACAGTAAACAAACCATTTAGTACAAACAAATAAAATACCTAGTTTAATGCTCTGTGATATTGATCTATCTATCTATCATTATCATCAATCACCCATTATCGATAAATTCAATTCAGAGTACAGTAAACTTCTTGTATGAATTCTGGTAATTCAATCACCCATTAACGATAAATGAATAACATTGTAAGTTGTAACGAATCAGTGTAGTCCGCAAATATTACAGAAAACATAAGAAACAATGCAATCTAGTTTTCATAAAAGAAAATAAAATTAAAAAACAACGCTCAAAACAATTATTTACCGATGAGGACAAATTATCACAATACCAACAATTGCAACCCTAAGAGAAATTCATAATGGGAGAGTTCATACTCAGTCATATAAGCATATTAATTAAGGTTATCAATGAATTACCTTGTTCAATTCGGCGGAGAGGGAAGGAGATGTATTTGGGCGTCGGAGGAGAAGCCGGCACCACAAATTTCGCCTGAAGTAGACGCAGCAGTGGAGAGCAGACGCAGTGGAGAGAGAGAGAGCAAGGGCGAGAAGAGAAGAGAAGGGGCAAAACGGTTGGTGCTTTGTCCAGGTTAGTTCTTGGTGTTTGTTTGGCGGATGTTACGAACAAAACGTTAGCGTTTTCGTTTAAAATTGTTTCGGTGCAGCTTTTGAGCGTTTTAAAAATATGTTGCGTTTAGAACTATTTTGTTTATAAAAATAGTGTTTTGAAATAATTTTCCAAACATGTTTACAAGAAAAAAATTACGTTTTGAAAATGCTACTTTTTAAAAACGATGTGTTTAGACTATTAATTTTACAATTTAATAAAATAAAAATTATTTATGATTAATTGCAATTGAAATTAAATAGAGAATTTGAAACGAAAATTTATCTGTTTCAAAATCCCTCACAAAATTAGCGGGTTTCTTTCCTCCAAACTTTTTGCTCAAAGCAGAAAGCCAAATTTTTTAAGTTCTGAATATAAAAATATGATATTAATAAATGCAACTGAAATTGAAACAAAAGTTCATCTGTTTCAATAACCATTGCAAAATTAGGCGGCATTCTTCTTACCAACTTTTCCCCCGAAACATGAGGCAACAAAATAGTTTTTCATTGCAATATAAGTTGCAAAATTAATTGTGCACGTCAATTTCGCTTGAGCACTTTTTACATTGAAACTAATTTCAATTCGGTTGCAAAATTCCGTTTCGGTTGCCCTATTTTCTTGTGGTGAATCTTTTTTAGACAAACAGTTATTTATCATGACATGTTGGCGACTAAAACCAAAGTAAATCAATACAAATGTTGTGATTGACACGTGTCATTATCTAAAGGTCTATTGTGTAAAAAAAAATTATACACAGCCGGTAAATAAAAATTTTATCAATTAATAGTTAATAGATATATATTACTAGAAAGAAAAAAAAAGTTAACATAAAATTGTCTCATAAATAACTTGTATAAATAAAATAGTAGGGAAATGAAAATTAATGAGAATCGAAAATTTTGAGTCAAATTAAACATGCATAAATTAAATATGATACAACCTAGTTTTAAATTAAGCTATATTTGACAAAAGAAAAATATTATTCTCTTATTTTACATAAAGTTGACACGTGACAGTCATTTTACCGAAAGTTGTCACATGGTAACAGAAGTTTTATTTTAGTAATAAGTAATAGAATAGATTGAAATTGATTATTCAAATGACTAATTGAAAGATTTGCTTATGATTTTTTTGTAGAAAAAAGAAATTTAAAAATGAAGTAATTAATAAATAATAGATCTAGATTAATTAGTGAATTTTTCTGGTGAAATCGATCATTTTAACTGAAGCGTCATGTGGTGGCAGTGACTTTCCTTAATAGTAACTAGCACTCTTGCCCGTGTCGATGGCACGACTCCAGTTTGTGAATTTATCAATAAATAAAGCAAATAATGTGAAAATTAATTAATATTTACTTATAATTTGCCTAAGTTAATTATGATAACAGTTAAAAAGAAAAAAAATATTTCAAATTACAAAACTTATAATTTTTTAAAAATATTATTTGTATACAAAATTGCGGGCCAGAAAAAAATTAAATTGATTAAGTTAATTACGATAACAATTAAAAAGAAAAAAATTAAAATAGAAATATTCAAAAATTAGACATAAATTAAATTAAGATTCAGTTTCAAAAAATAAATTAATTAAATTAATTACGATAGCAGTTAAAAAGAAAAAAAAATATTTCAAATTACAAAACTTACAATTTTTTTTGAATAAAATTGATTAATTAATTAAAATATCAAAAAGAAAAGAGACATGAGTTTGGTGGAGGAAGGATTAGCGGCCACAATCGTGAATAGTGGGGGGATTTGGAGAGAGAGAGGGGGTAGTTGCTCAACTGTCGTTCACACATGTGAACTCGGGAAGTGATAATGATCGTAGGATATTAGTAAATGAATCAATCTCAGCCCCTAAATAATTTTAGTCAATTACACATGTGCGACTATGAGCTATATTGTATTATAGATTAATATTAAATTTTCATCCATCGGTGGTGTATAATTTTTTTTTTACACAAACGACATTTGAATACTACACGTGGGCAACCAAAATCCAAATAAATCAAGACAAATATTGTGATTGACACGGGTTATGATCCAAGTGTCGCTTGTGTAAAAAAATATTTTACACCATTAATTAATGAAAATTTTACTCAATTAATAATGAATAGATATAGATTAATGGAAGAAACAATCAACATAAAATTATCTCGTAAATAACTTGTATAAATAAATTATTATAAGGATATGAAAATGGATGAGAATTGAAGAGTTTATGTCAAATTAAAATTATATAAATTAAATATGATAAAATTTGGTTTTTTATTAAATTATACTTAAAAAAACAAAAACAAAATCTTGTCTTATTTCATAGAAATTGACATGTGGCAACTATTTTACCGAAAGCTGTGACGTGGTCAGCAGCGGTTTCTGTTTTAATAATAGTCATAGATTTCAAATGTGACCAATATACTCAGTAATTAAGCGCAATGTGGTAATTGTCGTCAACGCCAAAATCCAATTGTTTGGAAAAGAAAGGGGGACAAAAATAGGGGGAATTTTAAGTGGGTACAATTTTGAAAACATGTTTTCATCTGGGACCATTAATTTTTTGCACATTTCATAAAACTACAAATTGCTTGCCAAATGACAAAAATGTCATTAATGAAGACAAAAGTGATCTGACATTTTACAGGACCAAAATTAATACAAAAACGGATGATTAATTCCAGGCATCAGAATAATTAATTCCAGGCATCAGGATTCTGATGTCAAAACTCTGATGCCAAAAATATTGCTGATGCCAAAAATGTTGATGTCAAATCTTGGCATCAGATAAAATGCTGATGCCTACAATTGTTGTTGATGTCAAATCTTGGCATCAGGTGAAATGCTGATGTCTATTGCTGATGTCTGTCAAACATTTCCCTCTTTGTAAAAGCCAATAACATGTACAGTCATGGCTAGCACCGGCGATGACTTTTTCAAGGGAAATGTCTTGTCGGCATTCCTATAGTCATCAAGCCACAAAATTCAAGGTTAGGGCAGCGTGAACTAACATGCTTCGCTAGTTCTACGCACCCAGATGGGTCAACACCAGATTTTGATGTTTCTCCACTTGTCTCCCACCACGCGGTCAAGGCGATTTGCGATCTTTTCATCATTTACAGTCTCCACCATTGCAAGATTTGGCACACCAGTTAGTAGAGGTTTCACTTTGTTGCACTGCAAATTCGCGATAAAATGCCACTCAATATCTTCAGGAAGCTGAGGGGACTTCTCGATGATTTCTTGCACATAATTCTCACCAAAACAGCGGTGACTGGCGTCATAAACTTGTCTGAGGATAGAAGCGGGCTTGGTTTTGCTTGGGAACGGAATCGAGGCTGGAGAGGCCACCGGATTTAGAAAGGGAAAGATGATGAGTTTGGGTCGGCCTGACATGGGGGTGGTGACAGAAGACGGGATGGAGTATGGGTGAGATACGGGGCCTGCTGGATTTGAACGGAAGAGAATGGTATGGCCGGCTGTGAAGTTAGCTGCTGTGAGCTGTTGATTCGCTGGAGATGTACTGTTAGGAGGGGAGCGATTTGGCTGGAGCAATTGAAGAGGATGGCGTGGCCGTCTGGTTCGCCGGAGAAGAAAAGAGCAGTTGAGATGGATTGGAGGTGGACGGTGGCTGTTGGATGCGGGGGCGAAGGGGTTGAGCTGGCTGGAACCGAGGAAGAGAGGGAGATGGATGAGAGAGAAGAGAGAAAAGAGGTTAGCCGCCTTTTGTGTGTTGGGCATTCTTTTTCCTTCTTTATTTTTTGAGAGGACTAATTACTCTGTTGGACTTGACATTTGAGGGCATTGACGTACTTTCGCTTCAGAATTGTATCTAAAAGATATGTGCAAAAAATAGCTGGATTTATTTGAAAACATGTTTTAAAAGATGTACCGGCTTGTAATTATTTCAGAAAAATATCCTTCGTACGGTCTGTAATCCACGCTCAACATGTTCGTTACAAAAATTGGATGGGGGTTGACGATAAGGACCACATCGCACCCAATTAATAAAATCAGTTACCTAGCTTAATATGCATTTCTTCCGCATTCTTTTTCTATCTGCTTTAATTATGGTCATATACTCAGAGCATTAAAAGAAACCACACATTACATCAATATTTATGATACAGTCAATTACTTTTTTTAAACGATGTGTTAAGTCAAAAAAGACGATTATTTGAAAACGAGAGTTGAAAAAGGAGTAGATTTTCGGCAGCTTGTCGAGGTTTCTCTAGTTGTGGGTACTTGGATTAGCTCGTGCGTTTTTTGATAGCCACGGATAACCATCAACCCCCACTAGTTGAAATTGGATTTTCAAACCTCTCTTTAGTCCTCTTTAAGTTTTTAATTTTGAAAAGTTCATAAATCAAAGGGTGGGAATAACCACACCCCAATTCCATATTTCTACGTCTCATTACTCTCTACATCCCACTCCTTTCCCACATTTATCTCTACACCCCATCTAACTACTCATTTTACCCTTCTTAAACTAAGCCATCTATCTCTCTTCCTCACTTCGTCTTCCTCCCTCAGTCACTCTACAAGCGATTTGTGTCCCTCGCCTTCCCACCTCTGTCCGCCTTCCTCCCTCGTCTTCCCACCTTCATCCATCTACAACTAGGTCAAGCTAGAGCCAACTCCAATCCAAGCGCGCTCTCTCTCTCTCTCCTTCACTTCGGTGTTGCTCCAGTAAGTAGTCATTGCCCTTACTTCTGTCTGATCGTCATCTTCATCGTCGGCCACCTCCAATTTAGAGCAAATCTCAAATCAGACCAAACAGCTCCATCCTTATATTCAGGTATCAACTTCAAGCCATGTTTCTTTATCTCTCGATCTCCTGCCATCTCCCTCCGGCTCCAGATCTTTCTCCACCATCATCTCACACTGGCCGAACTCCAATGAAAGTGTTCCTCTCATGGTGGCCGAACGTCCCTAAGTCATTTCATCACACCAGGGTTGAACCTACCTTAGTCATTTCATCCCACCATGGTCGAACATTATCAGAGTGTAGTAGAAGGGTTGTTAGGTCATTTCACTCGATGGCATTTGTGTAATGTTTTTAAGTGGGGTGTATAAATAAGGAATTGGGGTATGATTATCCCCCACTCTAAATAAAATCGATATATAGTCTAACATTTTTAATCAAATTTAATGGAATCTTTACGAGGTTCATTTTGATTACCAAAACATAAATTTTCGTTTTTTTTTTTGTCAACTTTATTTCTCTCTTAATTTTAATTGAAAACATTTCTAGTTGCCTTCAAGTTTCAACACCTATAAGTAGAGATTTTTCTCCAAATGCTTTGTATAACTTTCTTTTCATCTACTATAGGACTCTCTCTCTCTCTCTCTCTCTCTCTCTCTCTCTCTCTCTCTCAAGTTTAGGCAAAGTAAAGTGTTTGTGTAAAGCTCAGCCTTTTGAGGTTGTAGAGACCGAAAAAAGTAAAAATACTTAGTGGTTAGTGTATCCTTGAGGCGGTGTGCTTTGACCCACTATTCTTGGGGACATACCCAATAGGGGGTGTGAACTATTTTATAGAGAGCGAGATTGTAAGCATGTCATCCCATCGTTTACTTTTCAAGGAGTTTGTAACACAAAGGTTGTAAGTTGGTTTATCCTCCTCTCAATTTCATTTCCAACACAATGTAGTAAGAGATGTGAACCAATATGTGCAAGTAAAAGATGTCAACAGATGGGCTTATGGCTCAATTCCTAATGTCCTCCCAAATGCGCTCATAGAGTCACAACAAGCGCAAACACATCTTAAGTGGTGAAACGATTCAGCTATAGTTAATAGGTAGTGAGTTCAAGTCACCAAGGAAGTAAGTGAGAAACCACTATTATTCCTATTAAAAAAATACGAGAAAAAGAATAATAGTCATATTTGTATAATATTAGTCGGTAATATAAGTCTACCACCAAAAAACTTAAATTCGCATGAAGTGGCTATTTCTATGGAAGTATTTTTTTTATGGGATAATGGTGATCATACTGGTGTAAAAAGCGCATGTGAATGTTATGTTTCTTAATGCATTGATGATAAAGTCTCAACTCTCAGTGATCCCCTTGATACACAGTGGGATGGATCCAAAATCTCTCTACTTTTTTATCGATGACCGAGCCACGGTTATGTGAACTTCCATTTCTATTTTCATTACGGAGGATTATACTAATAACAGTATTTATTGTGGAAACTTAGAACCTTTTAAGGGAAGAAAGTGATAACTCTAGGAAACATTGGTCACTTTTAAAAAAAATTCTTTGTAAAGGTTGGAAGGGACATTGGCTATAACAATGGTATTTCTGGTGTGGCTTGAACAACGGTATCATTCGACTAGAAGAATGGTGTCTTTGATGAGGCTTGAGCAACAGTGTCATTCAGCTTGAACAATAATAGTGTCTTTGGTGAGGCTTGAGCGACAAAGTCATTCGGTTAGAACAACGATATCTTTAGTGAGGCTTGAACATTCGACATCTCCATTAAGATAAGTAAACAGTACCAATACGAGTTGAGTTAAAGCTCTTTGGTAAAAAGAAAACATGGATAACTAGTGGTAGGGTGCTGCACCGGGAGGCGGAAGTTGTCGATAGGTAGGTCGACAAGTGATCAACAGGATGGAGATTCTTTAACAAGCACAATGAATTCTCCTTCTAGTATCAAGGGGTTCTGTAGGTTTTGACTTTTGAACTTCCCCTTATTATCGAAATGACTTCTTTTTTGCCGGATATTGTTTGAATATGCTTTAGCAGTGAAAGATGAGATGAGGAAGATGATTAAAGTCTGGTCAAACAATATAAAAGTTTGCTAGGTTAAAAAGCTCATTCAACCACACACACACACACACACAATCGAAAAATTTACAGAAATAGAAATGCATGGAAATTTATTTGTAGGACTAGTGAGAGAACCAAGAATAATCAGCTTACATATCTTAGTTTTGGGGAAGTCCCAAATCCCATACAATAAAACTGCCCATCAAACTGCCAAAATTCTTATCTTCCTTGTAGTAGATATACATGAAACACCAATGTGTGAGCCAAATAAAAACAAAGGAAAATAAACCTTTGAAACTTATCTATAAGCAGTCTACTAAGATAAAGAATTACAAGTACCTCGGTCATTCGTGTATTTTCAGAACATGTATGACGACGGTACCATTGTCAAAAACACGGCCAAACTGCTATTTTCTCTATATATCTAAACCTCCTTTAGAAAACCCCCACGGGGTTTTTAACCCCGTCAGTCTTCAACATCATTCACAAGGATCTATGCAATGGAAATCCCTTAAACATGTGTGGGATCCCAAAAGTGGTAGAAAAATAAAATAATTCCTTCCGATTGTTATTTTGTTTTGTTTTGTGGTCTTCTGAACTATCTCCTATAACCTCCTCCTTCAAACAAGTACAGCAAGAAGAACTACTTCAAACCTGCAATTATCCTTGAATAATTAGATGTCAAATTCATGTGTTCAAAACTTGCTCTTAGTATACAAGCTGAAGGTGATACAACACGAGATGACATTGATAGTGGTGAAGAACGAAACATGCACGCTTCCCCAAGAATGGGGTGGAGTCAAGATATAGCAAGTAAAAACCAAAGACATGTTTTGAACCTAATACATATGCCAAGCCAACTATAAGTATAGAGAAGTAACAAACACTTTATCTAAAGCATGATATAAGTGTCTACCCATAAAGAGTGATGATCATGTTTAAAGATGTTCACGAGGGAACGAAGAAGGTAAAAAAAAAACCTTCAACCTATAACAATTGATAAGATGACACATGTTAAGTTGATCACAATTTGCACCCAATACATTTTCATTGACGTTTCACTTTTCAACTTAATGGTCTAAATAGGTGGAAGGCACAACTAACATATGAATTTTTTAAAAGAAATATTGAAGTGCTCTGATATAAGCTTTTGCAAACAATCAAGGACCGAAAAAATATGTCAGGGACCTTCACTCAGGAGGCAGTCCCTTGGTGCAAATAATGCCCAAAGGCTAGGTCCATATTGCTTGCTTACTCCACTGGTCCTACCAACATTGATAAACAGGACCATATCCATTGTAGCCTTTTATTAAGTTCTTAAGTAGTCAAAAAACTAGACTTTCCCTCACAAAAGAGATGACACTGTTTCACAAGAAATTTCAACTGATTGGTAAATGTTTCAGAAGGCATTCTGACTTTAGAAAAACATATGTTTCTCAAGGGAAGTTGAGACGAGAACTATGTTTGTGTTTCCATTTTATGGTTTTATTCCAAGGGGCCATTGTTTTACTTGATTTTATTTTTACGTTGTGGGGAGTGGGGCGGAGCCACAGAGAAGGGAGGGTGCAGAACCAATTGGAAATTATTACCATTGTTAACAACAATTGCCAATAAATATCCATCTTCTTACACCAAATGGAGTTGACAGTTACTACTACAGAAGAGTATAGTGATAGCTGGCAGACATTCGAGAAAGACATGAATTTTGGGAATTACTATACCTGCCCAAAGCTTTTCTTTTTGCTGCTTTCTCCAGCAATATTCTATTCGAGATATTTGGCCTACTTGAATTGTCCATTATTTTTAGAAGATAAAAAATTATTTGCAAGCTACAAACACCCCCTAGAGCAGTAACAGCCTACTTTAGGAGCCGCCACGGGCCCCACCCACAAGATTAGACTCAAACCTGCACACAAGTTGCGATGAGACCTTAACCACCAGTCCATCTATTGATTTGACAAGGGCTATACTGGTACCTTCTTTTAGAGAGATGGAAGCAATCATACAAAGCTCTTAGGTACTCAGACCTAAAGATAATTACGTATAGAAGAATTAATCTACATCTAATATTCCAATAGAGCGAAAAAACTTAAGGCTTGCACAATTACCTTAGCTGAGCCAATCAAGGGGTCTGAAGCTCTGAACAACATTGGATTTATTCATTGCCAAATCTTTTCCAATGATCTAAGCTTTTCTTTTGGAATTATGCAACGTTATAAAAGCTTTGAGGTTGTAACATATATCATTCTACTTTTCAATACTTCAACAGAGTATCAGACAAGACAGATAATTGCGTTCAAACATGGAGGATGAGCAGGATCAGGACGATTTTAAGAGGTATGGCGCTTCAAATCTGGGGAAGGAGCAAAATGAAGAAGCCCATCATGCAAATGGGATGGATGGGGCAAAAAATATTCTTGCATGGCAGCCCCTATTTTTTATTTATTATTATTATATTAATTTTTTTGGTGAGGTGGGGCCGTTGGGGGTGCCTTTTATTCGATTAAAACCTACATGTATTTCATAAAAACTTGAACAACACTTTCAGCTATCCCAAAAAGAGGATACAAATGGAAAACCTTTCAAGAGACAACCTTCTTCAAAATTTTGACAAGTCGCCTAAAATCATAAGATAGCTTGCTAGTCAGAAAAGTAAGGGGAAAAGCAGTTCAGGCCCTTGTTCTTGTTGATAGTAGGTCTGAGGTTCTAGTAGTACGACCAGCATCTTATTTTGTAAATTCTGATTGCTGCTGCTATTGCGGCCTTATTCATGTTAGTAGCAGTAAAGCAAAGTACCATTTAAAAAACATGACAAGGATAATGACCACAATCTTTCCAACTATAGCAACTGAGAAACTACTAAAAGAAATGAATAAGAAATATTATTCCAAAAATATGGCAAGTTTCAGCACATACTCCTCTGTCGCTTCAAGTAGGAAGAAGTGGCTGTCTTTCATCAGGTCCAACGCGATGACTAGCCTGGAAAACGTAGATCACCAGAAATAGAAATGTGCCTTAGTAGAAAGTTGTGACAAAGCATAAAAATTGCAATTAAAAACAATATCAAACATCCGCACCTCCTCATTTGCCCCTGCTGCCATATTTATAAACGACGAGTCCCTTGATCTAGAAAGGTAAATAGTTAAGGCCAACACATATGAATAAGCTTAAAATTTGGGGAAAAACAAGTAAGAATTGCTATGAATGACGCGTGGGAAGCAGCCTGGTATGGTATTCGGTCAACATATCAGTATTAAAAAAAAAAAACTGAACGTGATCATCTGCCATGCTCAGAACCATGCACGTTTCACATAATCAGAAGTGGAAAAACTTACAGTTACAGACCTTCATTGTAACAGTTCATCAAAAGATACTATCATGCAGAGTTGGCAGGACAGGGATTAACATTACACAACAGCAACAAACTTACAAGCTCAGACAAAAAATCTAATCTCAAAGCACAAAGCCTCCAAAGATTAACATTTTTCCAATTGGACAAAACAATGTGACCAATTCTTTCCTAAGAGCTCATCAAATAGACAAGTAAACAGGACCAAAAATATTTTATACTACAATACTAGACTCTTTACCAAGATACAAGAAATTCCTGACCCAACAGAAGCATCTCAGTATGTCAATCCTTTACATACATACATACATACATACATACATTCAACACACACGCACATACATATTTCAACCTGATCAAGTACTGGAACAATAGATACCTGTGATTGTTCTGCATTTCCAACACTCCATTCGATTCATCTTTGACTTTTGAAAGAGGTGAAAAGAACTGAGAAATAATCGAGCAAAAGGTAAGCATTATGAAAAGTAGCGGCGGTAGAATCGGTTAGGTCTGACAGACTTATTCTGATTCTTTAACCAATAGTACTGGTAAAAAAGATACCTCTCATTGTTGTCTTACCTGGTGCATTGAGATAAAAACAATAGAAATCCCTAGCATAAAGTTTATAGTCAGAGTGTGGCCAAACAAAGCAGCGGACGCAAAGCCTGTGAAGATTGTAGCAACAGTTGACGAGTACTTCTTCAAAATGGTGTCTGCTCACAGCAAATAAAATCCTCAGAACATATAATCATGAAATAACTCTTCCATTCCATAGAAGATGTAAGAAGGCGTAGTAAAATCATCAACTGATCCAACTGTTTCAGAATGTTGCCTACTACTTATAGTAAGAAACAAAATCTTGAACCTTTAAGGTATGCATTACAATCTCACCCGCGTATTTGAAGAAAAATGAGGATAAAATTCCTTGGGCTGCATTGTTTACTATTAGAAGCATCGTAGCTCTTGAATGTCCTTGCAGAATATCAAAGCTATTGGGACCTGGAACATTTAGAAACAAAATCATACCAAAACACAATGTTCAATCTTCAGAACTTACGAAATAAGAGATATAGCAAGTTTTGATGGTTGATGGTAAAGAGTGCTTCTAAAGCTACTATATCCATCAAATGTAAGGACAGCAAGAGATAAGATCCTTCAACAACGCTTGCAGCATTAATCATAGCAATTTAGTTTTCTGCGATATCGAAAAACAAAATGAGGTTAAATGGCGATGCTACCCCCTGATGGAATTGTTTTTATTGATGAGATTAAGGACCGAATTGATGCTAATATGGAAGACAACTCTATAGAAGGGTCTAAAAGAAGTTGAAGAAAACCATACACGTGCAGATATACATGAGCCAAAGTAGGGATTCTGATGGAGGAGGTGGTTTAGCTCGATTACCAGGAGTTACCACAACGTCAAGTTCCAATATTAGGCACCAATCTCAATGAAGATGAAAGTGACACTGGTCGTGAAGTATACCAGTGAAGTTGAAGGGGAAGCTCAATTGGCACAGATAGTTGGGTAACAAATAGGAAAATGGTTCAAAAATGAGTATGGTGAGCTGAGAATGCTAAAAGATGGATGTGCACTCCAAAAGGAAAAGAGAAAATGACTGTCGGACACAATCATCTGATATCAGGCATAGCAGACGAGGGATGTAATCAATAAAACTGTAATCATAGGGACAAAGGAAGACCAAGCTGACAGGAGTGGATTTAAGAAAATTGATATAGGAGCAACATGATTACCAACATAGACAAAGCTAAATGATGGAAAATGATATTTTATATATATATATATATATATATATATATATATATATATATATATATATATTTATATAACCAACGCAAGTAGTCGGAAGAGGGCATTGTTGAGTTGACTTGCAATGTTACCATTGAACAAGAAATGGACACAAAAGGATAAGAGTTTTTAACACGATTTATGGCATTAATTCCATTCCATTCAAGTCGCTCAGCCATATTGATGGTTATCATGCAATATGGCTTTGTTGGGAAAGTGGTTATGGAAGTATTTAGTTGATAAAGAGTCGTTGTGGAGGAGGTTAGTGGTGAGCAAATATGGAATGGGTGATCATCTTTGCTTCCCCAAGGAAGTTATGTTCTCCCATGGTTCTTGCGTCTGGAAAGGTATTATGGGAATATGGACTGCCTTCAACAGTTCCATTAAGTTCGAAATAGGCCTGGGAAATCAAGTCAGGTTTTGGAAAGATTTTTGGTATGGGGTTAACACGATGCAATATTTATTTCCCAGGTTATACAATATTACAGTTAGCAAGGAGGAACTGGTGAGTTCGTTGGTAGTTAATCAAGGGGGAACAGATCTCTCGAGCCCTGTATTTCACAGAAATCTGCATGACTGGAAGATCGAGGAGGCAGTGCAGTTCATGGAGTTTCTTCACGGATGTAAGAGGCAAGGCTCGAGTGAAGATAAGGTCATTTGGGAGGGTTCTAAAAACAGGATGTTTTCTGTTTAATCTTTCTACTCAAAGCTAATTGAGAGGGGTAGAGTCTCGTTCCCATGGGAGGAAATATGGAAACCTAAAATTCTCAGAAGGTGGCATTTTTTGTTTGGAAGGCAGTTAGGGGTGCCATTTTGACGGGGGAGAATTTGAAATCTCATGGCATGATTTATGTTGATCGTTGCTACATGTGCAAGAATGAGGAGGATGTGAACCACCCGCTGTTGCACTGCCCTATTGTTAGGGAGATATGGAATTTTATTTTCCTCTCTGCTGGTGTTTCTTGGGCTATGCCCAGGACGGTTATTGATACGCTTCGAGGATAGTCGTCTTTTAATAGGAATAGGAGGAATGTCTTCTGGAAGTACTCCCCTACAGCAATTTGGTGGACCATCTAGAAAGAGAGGAACATAAGGGCATTCGAGAATATCGAATCTGATATTGAAGGAATTAAAAAGAATTTTCTGTTGTCTTTGCAATTCTGGTGCTTAACAGCTGATCCTACTTCAGAGGATCCTTTTTGTAATTAACCTTTGGGTTAATCTTTTGTTCAGTATAGTTTAGTTCCTGTATACTCCATGTGTACAAGGATGCGTCACCTCATTTGACGCTTGCTAATATTACTTATACCTCAAAAAAAAGTTATCATGCAATACAACAACTATTATATAACCTTTTAATTTCCAACAACAATCTACAAGCAAGAGAAATATAGCCTGCAGCAAAGTTAAATATTGCAAATATATATATATATATATATATATATAGAGAGAGAGAGAGAGAATTGTGTCAGTATCTTTCAACCAATAGAGTACAGATGAAAAGCGAAGGCACTTCATATTTTATGAAAAGGAAGTAGCAAGACTAATACATAGAAGATGAAAAAGAACTACTATATCAGCTTGTCGTTAAGTATAACCTTGCAGAAAATATGATGATGTGTGAAAGCAAACCTGTGCATAACCAGATAATAGGAAAGATTTACAAAATAAAGTTCCAAAGTTCTCTGTCAAACTACTCATTATTTCAATATAGTCACAAGCAACTTTGCTTAAAACTGTTGAGCTAGAAAGATTCACCTTTGATCATTGCAGTTACAACAATTCCTAGGAAGTTGAATATTGCACCATATCCGTATAAAAACAAGTTCTGTACGCCAAAAAAACAGGGTAATTAGATACAAAAATAGAACAGCTGGTTCTGCTAGCATTTCCTTGCATGCAGCCAAAAATCCCAAGACTAGCAAAGAAACAGTTAAGCAGATAAACCAAAAGATTAAGCTGAATGGCAATGGAGATTGATTCCAATAATTGAAGCCACCATTGAGTGTTAATGGACATCATGAAATTAAGTTCTACATCACGAAAATAAACCCTACAAAGCCAAATATGACTGGAGTTCACTGGGTATCAGACACGTATCAGAACTAGAAATGAGGCAGTCACTCTCTGTCACTTGTTGGAAAAGCAATTTTCAGATTGTTTTTTAAAAGCAATGAATGTTCAGACAGACCAGAACCTCCTTTGGACAGGAAGATAGTAAAAGGTCGTAGACAACCCTGTAACCAGTTGTACTCTAAAACAAGTTTCATTCCCTCTAGACAATAAAATATGCTGTCATGAGGAACAATATGTGCTAGTTATATCATCCCAAATTGCCTGAATCTTGAGACATTCAAACCAATAATAGACTACACTGAAATGTGCATACATTTGCACACAGCTAGGAAGCATATCTGCAAATTGCCCCCCACCTCAACTTTTCTCTGCTCTTCTCCAACGTGCATGCTATTGCAGAAGGGCAGAAGCATCAATATAAGCTGCATATAATTTCCTAGAGATGTTTTCAAGATAAGAACAACTCCAGCTTTTCTACCGTTAAACAGAACAAGAAAATCTTTTGTGCACCTGGACGGGGAGAGCAGCACAGCTACCCCCATTTTTCTTTCCTTTCTCTTTATGAATATGGCTGCTAACCATTTAAAACTACAGCTTTCCATTTCAATCTATGTTACAGACCAAACCTTTTCTATATCGCACTAAACATAATAATCCTTTCTATACATTTCATCAAAAAGAATTATTCAAAAAGGAAGAAGAAGCATGACCTCCACTGGGAAACATCTCTAGAAGAAAGGAAGAGCTAAGAAAAAGAAGATAACTAGCAAAGCTTCCTGATCACCCTCAGCGGAAAAGGCAAAGAACATCTCATCTTCAGACACATCGATGCATCCATAATAAAGTGAATTTGAGTGCACAAGAAGCTTCATAGTGTGCTCGAGTTCAAGACGAAGCCTATTTAGGACCTTGATAAATCTTATTTACAGAGTATTATTAGGTTAAGGAGCTGCTGGTCTGTTATATGTTAGTTTTTAAGTCTTTTTAGTAGTCAAGGGAATATCAATAACATTTTTAGTTTGCTGGAAATGGGCATAATATTGACTCATGGATCTTGATTATATAAATATCTTAATAGTATTTAAATCAATATTACCAGCTCCTTATAGGACTTCTCTGTGGCGTTGTATTTCGGGATGGGAATTCGAGACCATTACGATTCTATAAACCTATTGACATCACAATCCTATGGCTCTTATAAACCATTTGACATCACCATCATTTTCTTTTTGAAAGTCCTTTTGTAGGTCAAGTGTACCAACACATGTCCCACAAACATCATATAGAAAAAGGGCCCACTGGTGTGCCCTTATTCATATCATTCAACTGGAGATACCATATGAGGATTGCTCTTGAGGAATAATGACTAAAGCTCCACTGGAGATACCATATTAAGAGAGCTCCGTGGAGGTGTCATATATGATTCAGGTCCCGGTGCGAGCAGGATACGGCTGTGCGTACAGACACGTTTCAGATGCATACGGAAATTAATATTGAACTTTGTTGGGATACACGGCAGATATGTGATTGATACGCCACGGATATGGTGGGGTCAAAAGTATAACTTTTCTTTCTTCAAAGCAGGTGATTCAGAGGAAACACATTGATAAATGTTTGTCTGATGAGTTGCAATAGATAAATACCCCAAAAGGGAAGTAAAAGAAGATCTAGGAGTAGGAACAGGTAACATGGTGCCCAGAATATTATTTTTAATATTATCATTTTGGCTTGTGAAGTCACTAATGTTCATAGAAGGCATAGAATTATTCAATATTTTTTGTTTAGCAGTTTAGCGCACCGGTAGACATAAGGTCCTACTCTTGTGTTTTCTTCTAAAGATTGGCCTTCTTCTATGTATTCCACAAGCTAATTGTGGGAATCATGTATAGATGGAATAATAATAAGCAAATGTGTGTGTGTTTTTGTCCTACCCTTGCTGTACCCATATCCTATAGATGTACCGCTGCACCCATATCCTACAGATGTACCGCTGCACCGATATACATGTTTCATAGCTAACATATGCAGTGAAAGTGTAATTATTTATGGTAGTTACCCAATTTGAATAAACAAATTGGCTAACGCTAATGCATTTCAGTAAAAAGAGCAGCAAAAGTCGTGATTATTTGTCTCCATTAAAAAAAGTAAGGTAATTAAGCTGGTCATTCCAAATGATATGAAGATCACCTGTAGATAAATGCTTGTGTCATATTGACTCTTCAGTGCATATTCATTGAAGACAGACGCCATGGATGGAACAGTAACCTGTAGATTGAACTCGTATAGTAAGTTTCACTATATAGAAAGAACTCTATAAACTGACAATGAATATCTAACTTCAGACCAAGTGATATGAATATCCTCCAGCTTCTGCATATTTTACAAGAGCAGATGTTGACAAAGAATTTCTAAAAACAACTTACGAAGATCAATGTATAGATATATGCACCCGTTGCAACTGGAAGCCCCATAGCAGTAGTACCCTCAGGTAGGGAACGCAGTTGATTTATGCTAATCCCAATGAGTAGCAGCGCAAGAGCCTCCCACTGTAAAAAGTACAAGTTGTTAAATGCATTATTCTTTCAATCATTATTTGGAAAAAAATCATGAATTATTCAGAAAGTAATCCCAACTGGCGTAACAATAAAGAAAATTGCACATGGAATTTCTTATAAGTACATGAATGACTCAAATCTGGAACACACCTGAATAATGGAAAACCGTCGCTTCATTATAAATTTTAACAAGACCGCTATTACCAAAACCTGCATTTTTCAGAGTCAAATATCAAAGTTACAGCATCAATCCAGAAGTCAAGACAAGAATCACATGTACATGTTAGAATAAATCTACAATATTTCATTACGTTGAGCTGTGAAAAATGATGCAGATAGATGTTAGGAGATCTGAACGACAATTATCTGCAAGAAATAGGTACAAATATCCAGCACATAGAAGACAACAATGATAAATATTTTCTGGAGTCTACGTAGAAGCCTTGAACCCTGAATCTGAGAGTAGCCAGATCTACAGCATCTAAACTAAATTCTCAATACGGTAAGCATCGATAGAAGGAAGCAAAAAAAAGATGGGGTCTTGCTCAAGTTGTGCATGCCTCCACAAATCTTGGAATTTCCTTAATGGAAACTGCTTAGGAGTTCCTAGGAGCTACAAGCCTACAAGAAGAAACCATCAACAGCATATTTCTATACCACACCGAGGATATGACCCTTCGCCAAAAAAGAAAGTGGATTGTGCCAAAAGATCACTCTTTAATCGGTGCAACTGTACAAGATCCTGCTTCGGGAGATGATATTTTTGTGGGAACCATCATACCAAGGTTTCAGTTGGTTGCCTTGAAAGGGTATAATTAGAGAAATGAGCAAAAGGAGTGATATTTTTGTGGGAACCATCATACCAAGGTTTCAGTTGGTTGCCTTGAAAGGGTATAATTAGAGAAATGAGCAAAACGTTTTAGGTGCCATATATTAAACCTTTAAGTGATTTGGTAAATTCGTAGCCAGTAGCTACCCATGAAGCAAACTTAAACCCTAATTTTGAGTGTCCAAAGTTGTGGACACGTGTATCAGAGACGGCTACTTATGGCATAATTTGCCCCCATATCAGAGATGACCCATGACTCTACTTTTCCCTCAACCTTTAAGAATCCATTCGTTCAACTTTACAAAGAACCAATTAAGTCCCTTTTCGGCAGAATCTGACTTCAGTTTCTTGTCCTTCTTTATCAGAAGAGTTAAGTAAGAGCGCAGAAGTCTCAACCCAGGAGGAAGTTTCTTTCGTTAAAATGCTTAAATTCCAATGTTTCTAATCCGGTAGCGAATAATAAAGATAAATATTGTAATTTTAGAAGAACGAAATATTGAGATTTTCACGTGCTTAACATGTGAATTGTTTCTCTTTATTTTCATGCTACAAAGAGCTAATTATTTGCCCCCAAAAATGCCACATGGAATTGGCAAATTCCCGAAATTGATTTTAAGCTAGTACATTAAGATTTACTCTTGGCATGTGAATACATGAATTCGTACTGAATCGAAAAGCCAGTACTAGAACCATCAATATAGTTAGCAGAATTAAAATCAAAACCCAACAAGACAGGAACGCTCTAATATGCTTTAAACTTCAAAACCCAAACAGGCCATGCAACGATCAAGTATGAACTTTACCTTTAGATTACTCAACATCTTCACGGTTGCTGGATTGAAATAGAGCTGCAGAAAAGTAGCTTTAAAGTTAAAAACTGAACTACAAATAAATATAGTACGGCCAGTATGAGAAGTTCCATTATCGCAACACCAGTCATGTTTGTAACCAGTAAATAATCTGGATATCAAAAGACCAACCACCACGTCAACGACTTTTTGACCTAAAAGGTTTCCATTTTCAGATGTATATTTCATATAGTAGGTTATAAATCAATAACAGAAAATTAGTTCTATGGACTGCGTCTACTCTGGGTCACACAATTTGAGGTCAGTTCGCGATCTGTGAATTCTGAATTCGTGTCCTAAGTTTTTGAGTTACAGAATGTCTCAAAAATTGACAAATCTGCTATTGACAAATGTCCGACTTGCTAGGGAATCGATTTACCTTCAAAATCTGAGGTAATCACAGAAGAGAGATCAACCGATTGAAAAAAAAAAAAAAAAAAGACAACAAGCAGAATAAGGACGGAAATGCCAGAAAATATGGAGGTCAGCTTTGACCTGGAGCCTGGAAAGGAACTCAAAAGCAGCCGCCTGAATTATATTTGGCTTTCTACTTTTTAGGGTTCATCGTTTAATTGAGTCAAGTGAATAGCATTATAGGCCAACATTTACAACCTTCATCTTTTCATTTGTTTACAAATTCATTTTTTAAAAATTTCAAGCTCATAATGACATATTACATAATATATATATATATGATAGATAGACACTCTAAAGGCGCTCCCGCTCTGAGTTGATTTTAGAAATTGATGTTTTCACACTCTTGCTCCCGCAGAGTGTGTGTGAACTAGCTCTCAGAAATCTCTTAATAACCCCCCCCCGGCCTTTGTTTTTTTAGAACATCTTAAATTTGAGCATCAAACCCATGAGAGATGAGAAAGGATGTAGTACCCCTAGGATTTCTAAAATTGAGTTTCACATCTCTGAAAGCTCATTTTGGGATAAATATACCCAAAAGGAACCCTAATTTGTGCCCGGAATGATTGCAGACAATCTAACACTAGTTGGGGACATAGAGCAAGACCTGTCAACAGAAACTGTAACTTGTGCCTGGACAGAGGCAGCTGATTTGTAATCAAATTGGAGATATAGGGCATAGTGTCTATTGGATCAAGCACACGAGAGGAATGGTGTACCCAAAAACTTTCTTGTGTGAAGACTTCGAGGTTAACAGCCAATTGTGGCACCATTCTTAGGCCAGCAAACATTTTAAAATGCCCTTCGGAAACACATACATATACCAGAAGAAACACTAAATAATGTTACCTGCATAATGAACTTCAGATAGTTATTGATAGCATAGAGAAGAGCTGGAACAGCAAGAAGTACATTGCTACGAGCAGCCTGCAGAAAATAAAAAGGAATGTTATCAGAATATGACTAATAAAATAGCGTATCATAGACATCCAAAATATTCCTATTCAGGATAATAACTGCCAGATACCCACAATGAAGCATAGAAATTCAAAATCAAAGCATATACAATTGAAATCCTGAACTCCATACAGATACAGTGGTCAATACCCACATAAGAGGCCATGATAAGAAAGATTATGATCACAACAATTACAAAGCGAATAGCAAATGGCATTTTTTTTCATGCACATGCTAAGAGAAAACACTTGAAGACCCTGAGATCTGTTGTACAACTTTTGGAAAGCAGACTAAAATCCCTAATTTCTTCGGTTTCAGGAGATCGTGAACTCAGAAAATGATTGTTTTCAGCTTCTACAACTATATGCTTGGAAGACAGGACTGTGGACCATGATGAACCCCAAATTTTCTGGAAGGGCATATGCCAATTACCAAGAAAGATTTATGAAATATGAGGACTTTGATGTGGAAAATCACCGTGAACGACAAAGAAATCTATAGGCCAAAATTTCTTCTTGGAACAAGGGCTCGACGGATTGATCAAAGAGGCTCATTGATAGCCATTGGACTACAAGACCTTCACCTCAATCTCCCCTTCCCGGGAGAACTGGGATACGATTGCTAAGCCTGTGCAAGAAGGATGAATTCAAAGAGGACAGAAAATTAATCGAAGAACCAAAACAGAAGGAAGTCCCCTTGATGGTGAAGTTCGAAGCAGAGGCTTAGCATCTTTTCCACTCTCCAGTTCCTGCGAAATCCAATCCTCGAGTGAAAAGATTCTCTACTCTAAGCCCAGCAGCAATAAGAAAGAGACTAGGGGCTTCTGAATGTTTGTCGCCCACGAAGGTCAGAAGTAGCTAATCATCACTTGCATCTCCAGGAAGTTGGGACTCGTGGTAAATTGATTTTTCTAGGGTTTGTGGAATACTTAGTGGTCACCCTATACTAGTAGATGTGGCATGATCAAATTTCTTTTCTTTTTTTGGCTATTGATAGTTTTTATGTTTGTAATCTGGTTTTTATGAATTTTTTAAATCATTAATTATTATTTTTTTATAGATATTTTGGGTAGTTACTTTTTGAAAAGTGGGAGAAGAGGGTGGTTATTCTATAGAGTTGTGGGTATTTATTTAAAAAGAATGGTAAAAATATTTCAATGATAGGGGTAAATTTGGCAATCGTGAAAACGGGACAAAACTTCATTTTGAGCCCTTCCACTTTACAATAGTAATATATAACAGTCTGAGGACAGATTTTTTGACACTCCCTAGTACTCTTGAATTCAATTTTCCTAGATTAGGTAGCACACTGATGCACATGTCCTCTTTACAGGCTCTTTCCACCATTTTCAAATCACTACCTTGAAATTATCTTCAGAGTGGAAGAAGCTGCACACCAGATCTACATTAACTACATGAACTCACGAGAGTGCAATATTTGTTATCCAAAATGTAACACAGCCTTAATATTCAGATATTCCTAGCATACTGCATCATGAAACAAGCTAAGCTAGGGGAAGTGCATTCAATAAAAGGGATCTCCTAGTATATTTACGTCCACCTGGACTACAAATGTTCACAATGGATTAGATGTAATTGAAAAACGCATGATTAGAGCAACAATTAAATTATCGAATGACAGGAAAATTTGACTGAAAATGATCAATTTCACCTGTACAAATGTCGAAACCGACAGAAGAGGCTTCTCTCCAACTTTTTGGTTTCTAGCCTGCAAAAGACAGTTGATAAAGTAAACCGTCTGAGCAACCTTCAATTTGGCAAGAATTTGAATACCATAGACATTTTGGAGTGGACCAAGTTTAGATATTAGCTGTGGAAAAGTGTAATATTCAACATTTTGAAGATGTACACAAATGGCTGAAAAGTTCCCTTATTGTACTGACAACCATCTATAATTCCTGTGAGATTCTACAATTATCTTTGATGTGTACTGTGTACCCCACAAGTCAATCAACCCTTTGACCTACGTTTTTCAGGAAAGTTAATAATATTTATTCAGAAAATTGCCCAAGGCGCCAAACCTAAATACATATGTACGAAAAGGTAGAAGAAATTGTATAACTATTAACTTTTCATTGAATCCCACTAGTAATATAAACTTTTTTTATAAGTAAAAAAGTATATATATCAAAGCGTCAAAACAGGTGACACGTCCTTGTACACGGGGGTATACAAGCCAAATGAATTAGAATATTACATAGTTCCTGAAACAAAAGATAAAACAGGCTCAGCATTGAAAATTGAATTTTGAAAAGACTGCTTGAGTTCTTTGAACTACTGCTTCCAGACTGAAACACATTAGACACAAGGCAGTAGCAGAAGCCCGGAGTATCTTCTTTTTAACAAACAGAAAGAAAAGGTAAACGATATAGAACAAAATTGTCAGGGTGGACGACAAGGTATCTGCCTTGCCTCCCGAACTTATACCTATTTCTCTCATCCAAGAATCAAAAAGGGCACTAAAGCAGAAAGCTTAGACGAGAAAGTGGAAGAAATCAAAAGGCAGCAGCAAGGCCATCAAAGAAACCAGTGAAAGCACTGCTCTCCAACTTCTACAAAGATATGTGCATGAAACTCCCAAAAAGCCCAAAGTAGAAGCCCACAAAGAAGCTAAGAAATACAACCCTACCTCTAAAAACCAGATGAGGAAATGTCCCCCAAAACATCCTGGCATTCTGTCTGCCCAGACACCAAAGAAAACTAACTTGAATATACTTACTACTACCACGCTTGAATAAACAGAAAACATTAATCCCATTACGGATTAGCACTGTTTTAAGAAAGAACTCGGTTACTCACTTTACATACATTCCAGGAAGTAAACAATTTAAATAACAAATAAATAAATAAATAAAAGCACAAAAAATGTAGTAAGCCTGCATAAAGGAAAATTTACCTGGATTAAAAGCATTACGATTGCAAAGATAACCTTGGCAACCTCTGTCAAAAAGTTAACACTAATCGGGCTAAACTTGAAACTCCCATCCACCTTGCACATAAAGACCAATATGGGCTGTAAAAGGGTAAATAAAACTGTTAGTCAATGTGAAATTATGTCAATATCAACAGAAGATACAGTAAACAACGAACTGAACTTATAAATGCAATCAAATCATATTTCGTATTCTAAGCACGGTATCTTCAAAGCTTTGCCGGTAAAAGATTCTAAAATTTTACAGTTAACGAGTCTTTGTTGTTTAGTTTGTTTTCTATATAAATGAAGTGCGTGTGTGTGTGTGTGTGAGGGAGAGGGAGAGAGAGAGAGAGAGTCACTATAATGACCAGTAGTCCACTTTTAATGCTCTCAAAACACCGACCTTCCAGTCCCCCCAACAAACAAAATTCATGCATACCCCTTCTTTTACAGTTTTACCACTTATGTTGTAACAAGCAGGTAATGCCCTTCACAGCCTATATTTAGCTCATATAGGGACATCACACCACCTTCTCTTGTATAGCTTTCCCATCAACTAATAACTCAAGCCATCAAACCCAGAATTTTGTTTCTTTAACTTTGTCATTAAATTAAAAAAATATATTATAAGCAGCTATCATATAACTGGCATGTTTGAACAGATATCTAAAAGAAGGTTGCCATCCAACAGAGAGTCGAACAAACTTCATGTACAAATGTTGCATAAATGTTTTCCATAAATCTCTCTCAAGTTATATATAAACATAATTATATATATATTTTATTTTTTTTTGATACATAGTAAAGACTGAATTAAAGGTAGAGAATGAGAATTACATGAGGATGGATGAATATGGCCCCACTACCCTATCCCTTAAGAGTGGTAAAGGAAGTGTCTGGTCAAGAAAGTTACTGGAGTTCCTTTTCATCCAAATGCACGAAACTACCAAAAAATACCGCACTGCCAAAGAATTTCCGCATCTCTGTTCATGCCAAAGCAATCATTTATGGAGAAAGGAGTATATAGGATCCGGGACAGTTCTCCCCTATAATCCTAAATAAATTGCTCCATGAGTAGAGAGCCTCCACAGTGGGGAGACTGATGATCATGAAATACGGAGCTCTGCTTACGGGTACACCAATCAGGAGAGATCATCTCTTCTTGTAGAGCCTGTGCTCTTGCCGGAAATCACTGTTGATGAGCTTATAGAGAATCAGAGTCCAAACAAAGGCTCTCACTTCAAATGGACTTCTAGCTTTCGAAAAAACCCTACAGCCCTTCAAGTTCTGAATTCAGAGTTCTTAGTAAGCTGAACTTGAGAAAGGAAATTGAGGAGAGCTAAAAGGTCCTTCGTTTCTCCATCATTTAGATTGCAAAAGAAGTGAAAATTCCAAGAAGGTGGATGTCCTTTGGTAGAACAGAAAGAGGCGATAGGGGCCTCAAGAGCCTCATGGACTGAGGAGAGGCAAAGCAAATAACGGAAGAATCAAAACAAAGGAGCCTTCCCCGCCCACTATCCTACCAGAAGTAAATGCTAGACCCATTCCTCACTCTAAACAAGCTGTGGATAGGAACAAAAGATAGCACAAATGAACTTCCAACGACTTCTATGAGTTATTGTATCCCGATACTAGCATCCAATATCAAACTTGCTCTTAATCACCCTACGCCAAATAGAATGTGGTTCTCAAGAGAGCCAAAGCCATATGCTGACCAATGATGTTCCAAAAATCAGGTCCCCAATAGCCAACCCACCTTCGTCCCTTGTTTCACACACCTTTTCTCAAGCAACCAAACTACCCCTACTAGTGTGAAGTGTCGTCATTCTCCTCCCATAGAAAGTTCTCATGATTTTCCCAATGCCTTCAGCCACACCAACTGGAATCCTAAAGAGAGAAAGAAAGTGAACAGTAAGACTCAACAAACAAGGTCTAGAGAAAGTCTGCCCTAGAGAAGAGCACCCACTTCGACCCATCCAGCCGCCTATCGACTCTTTCCACCGCAGGATCCAAGATCAAGTCGCTCACGGATTTTCCCTCAGTGGAACTCCAAGTATGACAAAGGCCAAGACAAGACCTCGCACCCAGCAAGGCGGCACAAGTACTATAATCCTCACTACCCATGATCACCCGTGCTAGCATGTGGCAGGATTAATCTTGAGACCGGAAATAGACGAAGATATGAAGAAGAGTAAGAACATGCTTAAAGACCATGGTTACCACAAAACGGAATAAGATGGTATTGTAAGTAAACTGAAGGTGAGACACCCTAACGTCCTCTATCCCAACAGGACATCAATCAATCAACCCAACTTCTTCCATCTCAATATCAATATGAGGGGACTGAGCACACCAAAGCAGGGGTGGTGATAAGCACAAAGGAAAAGCAAAGGGGTCTCTTCAATTAACAGGTTCTATCAAAACAAAACACAACTTCTAAAAAAATCTAACAGACTCAAGAAAGAGATAAAAGCACTAATGAATGCTGATATTGGTTCTTCAGTTATTTTTGATAACCGGATAGTGCCTGCCACCATCAAGTTCTCTATATTGATAGAGATTCAGATCTATCTAACAAAAACCACTTCTTCCACACAAATGATATGTGAGGTTGACCACATGGTTGGGAGAGAAAAGACTGATCTTTTCACAAATAATCCTTTAGGTTTCATAGGTCGAACCGATCAATCCTATTTGTTGGATTTATCCAGTAAAAAGAATATATTCATGCTTCCTGTAAGGTACTAAAGTTTCGTTGATAATTAAAAGGAAAATATAAAACATGGAATGCCTGTAGGTTCAGCGTTTACATTTTGCCAGTTAAGTTAGCCATACATCGTTTTCTTTTTTGTTGATATACAAACAGATGAAGGCAGATTTCCATTGGAAGGGGGAAACATGCTATTCGTGGCATTTTCACTGGTTGCGACATTGGGCTAATTTGTTGGTGTTCCTTTTTTGATAAAGGTAAAGTATGTATAAAAGAAGAGCGTCAAAATAGGTGGCGCGTCCTTTACATAGGAGAAAACTACACAAAATATACCCACTACCCAATGTGAAAAATGTTCACAACATCTGCGCTAGTGTTGCCACTAAGGTTTCTATTATAATATGCCCCTATACTCCATTCAAGCATATTCGAGAGCGGCAATTTCCTCAAAGCTAACATAGAACTCTCTTCATTATCGAATGCCCTTCGATTTCTTTCTGTCCAGCATACGCTTAACGGGGCGACATTCCAAAGCCTATACCTGCTCTTGTTCCTCCCAAAGTAAGACCAATTCCAGAAGAGGTCCTTGGTAGAGTTTGGAAGCACCCACTAAATGTTAAAGAGATCAAAAAGAGTAGACCAAAGATTCCCCGCCACTGGGCAATGTAGCATCAGATGATTAACACTCTCCTCACCCCCTTGCAAAGATAGCACCGGTTTGAAGGCCTCTTTTCCTCCCGTTATCACCAATTAAAATGGCTCCGTTTGCGACCTCCCACGCCAAAAAGGCTACTCTACTTGGGAACCCAGATTTCCATATTGACCTCCACGGGAATAAGTTTCTATCGCTGCTGTCCAGCTTTGAGTAGTAACCTTTCACCGAGAACATTTTACTTTTGACGTCTTCCCATAATACCTTATCCGCTGGAAGGCCAACCTTCTGAGTAATCTCGCGACTGACTCAAATCTCCCAATCTTGAAAATTTCTGCGGAAATAAGGATTCCATGAGGTCCTTCCTTCCTCCAAATTAAGTACAGCTTTTATAAAACACTCCTTTTCTCTGGCCACAGCAAACAAATCTGGGAATAATCTGCGCAACTCCCCTCCATCGCACCAGTTGTCGTACCAAAACATCACTGATGAACCGTCACCAATTTCAAAAGAGATATGTCTGACGAAACTATCCCAACCTCTTCTTATACCTTTCCAAAGACCCACCCCAAAAGATTCGTTAAGGGCAGTATGAAACCAACAATGATTTCCCTTTCCATATTTACTCTCCCCCACCTTCCGCCAAACGGCCTCCCTCTCCGTAAGATACCTCCACAACCATTTCCCAAGAAGAGCTTCATTGTACATCTTCAAATTTTTAACCCCAAGCCCTCCTGCCTTTTGACTCCTACAAACTATCGACCATTTAATCAAATGAAATTTTTTCCCCTCCGAACCCCCTTCCATAGGAAGTCTCTTTCCAGCTTTTCTAAACGATTCCTAACCGAAACAGGAATCACAAGCAGCGATAGAAAATAAGTAGGCAAGCTGAACAATGTATTTTTTACTAGAACAAGCCTCCCCCCTTTGGACAAGTATCGTCTCTTCCATCCCACTAGCCGACGTTCAAACATTACGATCAAAAAAAGAAGTCAAATCCCCCACTTTCTCAACATGTCCTACAGGAATGATTTTGCTCTTAGAGATATTGATCTTAAGACCCGAAGCCGCCTGAAAGAATAAAAGCACCAAACGGAGAAAACCGAATTGAGACTTTTCCGCCCCACAGAAAACCAGGGTGTCATCCACAAACAAGAGATGAGACACTATGGTTGCTGGCCCACTTGCCTTATCCACTCTAAATCCTTCAAAAAAACCTCCCAGCATTGCTTTTTCCACCAAGCAAAGCAATTCTATTTGAACTCTATTTGTGTTCCTATATCTGACTTACATGAAAATTGCAAAGCAATTCTATTTGAACTGTATGTGTGTCTTTCTTAACTTTTTCCTTTTTCACTTCTGTTTGGAGCACTCTTGTCATCCATCACCATTTTCCAATCCAATAAACCTTTTTTAGCATCAAGGCCAGCTAATAACCAAGTATTAGATTTCAAGGCTCCGTTTGTTTCACGGAAAATAACTTCCGGAAAACGTTTTCCTTATTTCCTGGTATTTGGTAACCTTAGGAAAATATAGTCAACATAAAATATTTTCCGAATCAACGGAAAATGAAGCCTTCTTTTCAGGAAAATGACTTACGGATTCATTTTTCGTCGATCATTTTCCAAATGATCGAGCACCCCTCCACCCCACTTTCACAATTACACATATTTACATACACGCACAATATTTCACTAAACAAATAAATTATTTAGAAATATAAATGGAGTTTGTGCACACTAGCTATAAATTATAATTTTAATAAATATTCACTACGTCTTAAAATTAGTGTCCACTATATTATTTAGGGACGTCCCAAACATTATCCATTTTTTTAAACGTTTATTCATATCAATTATCAATATTTTTATTTTTATTTGTGAGATTGAAAAAAGATGACCTTATTAATTTGACACCATTAATGATAAATTGAGGGTTACTAAATGAAAATTGCTTAAAGTTCAACATTATTTTATATTCAATATGGGCATTAATATTATAATAAATTTTTTGTATTTTTTCAAATATTGTTTTCCGTAACATTTTCTGTGCTTTTGCCAAACACCCGAAAATGTTTTCCGGCATATTTTCAAACGATTTACCAAACACCTGAAAATAAAATTTCCGGAAATATTTCTTATATTACTAATCAACAAGCCAAAACATGACATGTATTCTTGTACAAACCCTTGACTAACAGTTTAAATTGTCTTGGGAATCTTTTATACAGCTATTGTGAAAACATAAAGAGTCGAACCATAACCAGATATAAAACTATTAAATAGATAACATCACAGACCATTCAATAAAAAAATAATAAATAATAAATTAAATTAATTTTTTAAAAAAAATCTTCAACAAAAGGGCCCGTGCAAAGACATCTACATTGCCAATTGTGTTCACAGAAATATCCCTAAATATGCAGAAAAAGAGGTGAAAAAGAAAATTACCTGCAAGCCAACTAACATACAATCTCCGACAACCAAGAGAACATTGAGGGCCCGATACTTTGATGATACTTTACTCCTGTGTCTGTCATAAGCCCTTGACACAGCCTTTGTGGATGGCGACACCAACTTGGAATGACAGACGCTGCACTCTATCATCCCGTTCTTTACGGTTGACAACCAAAACCTCTCCCACTCTACCAAAACTTAAAACTACATGAAAAAAAGAAAAGAAAAAACAATAAAAAACACAATCAAACAAGTATATATAAATCGTAATAAACCAGCCTCTAATAAATCAGTCATTAAATTAAGTAATAACTTAAAGCCTAATTACTATTATTCATAATAACACCCATGTCGTTATTTCTAAGATCAGCTCAATTTAAGTAACTGAACACACCAGCACATATTTCTCAATAAATTCCTTCCTATAAATGAATACTCACCCCCTCGCAGGAATCTGTACAGCATATACTGATTTCCAAATTGTCTCAAAAATATCATCATAAATCAAACAAGAAAAATTCAATCAGATCTTGCCATCAGAGTAACAAATTTCAGCTATTCCCAACCCCCCCTACACTACTTAACCTAACATTCATTCAAATTTGTACAACAAAAACACTGCATGCTGAATTATTACATAGCTCAGATCTCGCAACTTATATTGAATCGCAATTCAAAATCTACAAATAGCAATGCGAAAATGAATGGAAAATGAAAGCACCGACCGACCTCAATTATATGATCACCGGTAACAAAACGAGACGGAGCTAGATCTGAGAGCCTCCAGCTACCGGAATTCAATTGTTTGGAGTGATGATTAACAATGAAACGTAACTGGAGAAAGGGAACACGAGAATCGAGTTGCTTCAGATGCGAAGAATATGCAGAGAGAGAAAGAGAGAGAGTTGGGGGAGTCTTTGTATGAATTATTTTTATTTAAAAATTGAAAATATTTATTGAAATCTCCCTCGCTTGGGCATGCATAAAGAAACTTTGGGTTTTGCTTTAAATTTACTACAATTGAGAGGTCACCCGACTTGAGGTCACCAATCGCAGCCTGCCTGTCACCTAATTAAATGAACGGCCAGTTATTCTAGAGTTGTTTGGATATGTAAATTTTCTTTTCCTCGATTTTATTTACGGCGTTTTTTTGGATGAAATTTGGGTCCGTGACGTCGGTCTCATTTGGATAAATTTCAACTAATTTACTATCTAATATTTTTTAAAACCGAAAAAAAATGTATTTTTATTGCAAAATGATGACTATACTCTTAATGAATCGAAAATGCACGCACAAATTATCAGTTGATTTCAAATTGTGTAGCTGTCATGTTCATTTCAAAGCGATGCATTATGATTCAAAAAAGTGTTCAAGAATGGACTGAAATTGATTGAATTCTCTAAGAACCGAATTTAATTCGCTTTCTTTCAAAGATGTTCCACCCCTCTAGATATGCTACGATTCATAAAGGGTTTATGTTTTTGAGAAAATGATGTTTGTTTCGAACATGCTCCTTTCAAAAACAATCACAAATCCTTTGAATATTCATTTCGGGATGGGGCTGAAAATCGTTTATCTTTCGGGGGCATTCCCTGAACGTGATCCCTGTTCACGTTCCCTGTTTTGTTGTCCCAACAATTTGTTGGGTTTTAATTTAAATTAATAAGGTGGAATAACAAAACATTAATTTTGAAAACTTTTCCCATGATCCTGCTAGTTAATACTCACTTCGTTTTCAAATTATTGTTCTCCTTTCTTTTTCCGTCCGTTTTAAAATAATTGTCATCTTTCAAAACTTTATTTTTTAAGAAAACTAGTGATGCTTCCCGTGCGTTGCATGGTTTGGACATTGGTATAAAATTATATACTCAATTAAAGTTGAAGAAAATATAATTAAAAAGTTTAATTTGAAAAAATAAAAAAATAATAATAAAAAGTAAAATTAAAGATAGATCACATAAATTTAAAAAAGTAATTATAAATTTATTTAGATGTATTTCCTTATTCAAAAAGGGAAGATTTGATGAAATTCAACCATCTTTATCATTCGTTAAGTCAACAATTGATAATAGACATGTGCCTCTAAATGACAAAATTTGATAGAGATAATAGTTTCTGATATTTCGTACTAATGTAGTAGCTATAAAAAATGTTGGTTATTGAAAATATAAACATATAAAAATACATTTATGTCCTCACATTCTCTTCCTTCTTCATACTTTGTTATTTCTTCTTCTTCATTTTGTGTTTTTGTGTATGATTGAAAAATAAATTTACTTTTGTGTTTGTGTTACTGTGCATGTACTGTTTGATGAAATGTCTAAATAGAAATTTGTTCATTTTTAAATACACTTTTTGAAACTTGATGCATCAATTTTGAATCACAATGTATCATTTGTAAATTGTGATACATCGACTTAGATGTGAGATGTAAGTAAGATGCATTAATTTTGAATCATATGTTGATTGCGTACATGAAAGAAGAGAGATGAAGGTTTGGTACATTATGATTTAAGGCGCGATGCATAAATTCGATTATATGATTTAAATTGATGAATTTTATTAAGTGATCCGTAGCACGCCTTCGGTTCATTAAGAGTCGTAATCTTTTTCACACTAAAAAGTGTCCTTTTTAGTTTTAAAAATCAAAAAAAAATTGTAGCAGTTGAAAATTTTACATAATGGACCGACCCGAATTTCTCCCTAAAATCAACAACAAAAATGACTAAAAATACTCAAAATTTCATGTTACCCAAATTTCTCAATTGATTCAATCCAAATTATTACTCCTATTACTTTGATGAACAACAAATATTACTTAAATTATAACCAATCTGACAAAAAAAAATCCTAAGCACTTGTCATATAGATAAGAGCTTCTTACTCTCTAACCTAAAAACCTCACCCCCACTAAGTCTAACCTATACAAACACCGTCTCACTCTCACTCTTACTCAATTAAGTCGTATAAAATGTCACATTTCTTATTTTTATAGCATTAAACCTAGGAAATTCCTCCGGTGCACATAAGACAATGACTCTTCATCTCTTCAAACTCTTCGTTTCAAAAATTCATCTGTCGACTTTCCCCAACCAAAATAGAATCAGATCAAACCATTTCGTAGCAAGGTGCGTTAAATTATTTTTATAAAATATTCAACTTTGTATTTCAATTTTTTTTAAATCTTAGAGCTTAATTTTACTTAGTGAACTGGAAAAAAAATAACTTATAATAAGATCTAAGTATTTATGCTCCTTTACCTAATTATTTTTTTTAAATACAGTTTAATAAGTCGAGACTTTTTTATATTTTTAGTATTTAATGTTATACCCAATTTTTTTATATTTTGAGTATAGAAAAAAATATAGATTTTGAATTTTTAGATTTGTATTTTGAAGATCTATTTTTTAACATTTTTATAATTAAAATACATATATTTTGAATCACTTGTATCTAATGTAGTTGTTCACTTCAAAATTGGCCTCTTTGTAGTCACTAATTTATATATTTTTCGTCTCTACATTTCAAATTCATTTGATTTAATTAGATTTTATTTATAAATGTTCATTATTCTTATTTGATAAAACCAAAATTGAGAAATTTGTAGTCACGGTGCATATTAATAAATAAATATAAATATATATTGGTTACCAATAAATTTGTATCAGTTTGAAGATCATTAAATTGTATTAAATTTAGCATATACACTTGAACATGAAGTTTATTAAATTATCGTAATTTATTCCCTACATCTTTAATCCTAGGCATTGCATATGTTTAAGCTATTTATTGATTACAAAAGGTACCCTGAGAATTTAATAATTTCACATATATATAACTGTTTTCAGTTTATTGTAGCTCCATGATCTCTAGAAAAAAAGAGAGGACCAAGTGCATGAGATCCTAAGCAATCAAAATAAAAAGAATACAATAAGTATTACAGGTTGGAAAGATACATTTACATTGTAAAATATACATTTTGCACGAAAAACCGTTGAGTTATCTAGGCTTACCCTTTGTCTGACCGATGTCTCTAAACAAAATGAGAGAGGGAGTCATTTTATATTGATTTGTTCTATATTGGTGTGTTATCCTCAGTTGTTTTTAGCAATGATATTCAACAAACAAAATTGTAACAACTTTATAGTGGTTTTATATTTGAAAACTGCTCGAGAAGAGAAAAACAAAGGAATTGTCTAACTGCCTTAGGCGTCCAATTACAGCCGAAGAAATTAATCTTCAATGATAATTCATGTAATTGTTTTGATAATTTATTCATTTATCATTCAATTGATAAGCGATTATTAAATTCAACAATTGAAATAAATAATTATTTATTAGCTCATTGAAATTTCAATATAGTTAAAAAATCATAACTATTTTTTTATATTACCGGATGTAAATGAGGTTGAAATAGTTTGGCATATATGGTTGTCAATTGTCTCAAGTCAAATAAAGAATGTCAAAAGTTTTCAGATTTATTTATCTAATTAATTTTGATTACAAATTCGTTTCATTTCCCAATGCATCTATATATATATATAAAGCCTAGGTAGTCTAAAAATAGTAATTTCCCGCCAAAATTTGCATCCCTAAAATAGTAGCCCCTATTTATAACAAATATTTAATGAATCCTATAATTAAATAATACAAATTTAAATACCTATAATTCCTTGAAACTAGAGCCTAGGAACTAGAACCATTGTATTAATTGTTTTGTTATCCAAACACAACCTTTTCTGTATATAACTATTAGTTTTTCATTGTTACCAAATAAACTTCAGAAAAATCACGGATGACTTTGCGCAAGAAATTTCACTGAAAGGAATCACAAATACTCACAATTAATTCTAACTGAATGACTAATTTGTATGTGTGTGTGTGTGTGTATATATATATGTGTGTGTGTGTGTGTTTGTGTGTGTGTGTGTGATTTTGTTTATGATTTTTTTAGTCTACTTCACCAGATTAAAAGTTATTAAAACAAATACTTTCAATGAAATCACAAAAACTCACAATTCATTATAACTACATGAAATATATGAATATTTTTTTGTCTATTTCATCGGATCAAAATTTTTAAAAGAAATATTATGAATAAAATTACAAATACTCATTATTGATATTAAATATATGACTGACCAACAAAAATATATAGATTTGAAATTTTGTTGTCCATTTCATCATATTCAAAATTTAAAAATCATCAAAAGTTTATCTAAAATACGAATGCACATGATTAATTATAAATGACTGACAGATCTAAAAAATATATCGATTTGAAATAAAAAAAAATTAACAAATACTTCATGTAACAAGAACTACATAATGGTAAATAATAAAACGAAACAAACAATATTGCAACATAATTTTTCCTCTAACAAAGAGGAAATGTTTCGAAAGTGCAAAGTTACTTCTCTTTAAAAAAAATGAATCGACCATTTAATCATGAACGAATTGATTTGTCGTTGTGTTCGAAAAGTGATCAGATTTACATCAAATTGTAGAGTGCCCAAGTAATCTCACTTGGAAAGTTACCTTGATGATCCATTTTTATAGAGTTCTATATTTTCGAGGATAGAGAATGGGGAGAGGGATAATGAGTAAAGGAAGAGAAGAAGAAAAACTAAAATGGGAGTTGGTTCCATAAGTTGGGTTAATAGTTTGTTTTTTCTTCGGTGAGAGGGCAAGGTAGCGAGACTCAAGACAAGAGTTTTTAATATATATCTATATTACAATAGAGCTCATTCTCACACATGTACAATTGACTAAAGCTATTTAGAGGTTGAGATTAAATAATCTTAAAAAATTTAATGGTTGGGATTCACTCTTACATTCACATGTGTGAGAGTAGTTATCCACTTTAAACTATCTATTTTCTCTCACCATGTTACAAAGTCACCCCCTACAATTAATATTATGAGCAGTCACACCCTGGGATTAATATTCTAAACCACTACCCCTTACAAAACATCAATCTTACATTTATATAATCTCACAAGCTCAATTGATTGATTGAGACTATCTGGCCATGGTGGTTGATTCCGCCGCAAAATCAAACGTTCATAGGTCAGTTACATATAACTTCTTACAAATAACCCTTTTCAACTATGGGTCGAGTTCGAATAACCCCTCAACTACTACTTGAAGTAATATACCCCTCAACTGTAACATTTTTTTTTAAATCGCACCTTCTATTTGGACATTGGCGTTTCAATTGACGAAATCAGATATATTAACATCGTGTCATAGGCACGGGCACGAAGATCTAGTATATATATAAACGATGTCGTTTTAATATCCGTGAGTAGGGCGAAGTAACAAAGCCAAGAGATTAAATTTGTCTTTTTAATTGTAATTGATTATTGATATTGAAATAAGCCATAAATAGGTTTAAATCAGTACAAATATAATTATTTGAGTCAATTTTCAATCGATCATCGTCAATTAAATTTGTTTATAGTAAATTTTGTCATTCAATTAATATGTGTCGGGTTATGAACACGTCAGACCCATTTATATTTTTTGTCTTTTAAGGGTTTGAAAATAATATGATGAAAATTGGGTCGGTCTCTTTTGACAGAAATTCAACCGCTGTCCACTATGTTTTTTTAATCGAAAATTTTTTTTGACATGAAAGGACGAGTATACCTTTAATGAATCGGACATGCTTGCGATAAGCATCACTTTATACATTGCCATGCATGATTCAAAATTGTTTAATTGTCATTCTCATTCCATAGCAGTGCATCACGATTTTAAATCGATGTCTCACATTCAAACTGGTCTATTTCCAATTCATAGCGATGCATTGTGATTCTAAATTAATGCATCGTGAATCCAAATCGATGTATCGCTACTGAAAATTCATACACTGTGATACACGTTTTTTGTATTTTTATTTTAATTATTTATTTAAAATTCATAAATTGTAGTTATTCCAATTTATTTATTTTATTATCTTTAATCAACTGACACATATATTTCTTTATATTCATATTAATTTTTAATCAAATGATATTTTTCTATTCATTGAAATAATCTCTTCTTTTAGTTTTGTTTTTTTGTCTTCATTTTGCTTGATTATAATTTAACTGAGTATAATTTGATTGAAAAATATATATATGTCCGTGCGTTTAACGCACGGATATAAAACTAGTTAATGATACATATACAATATAGAAGTGTTGTCATTTTTGGAAAGTGCATTTTGACGGAAACTTTCAAAAAATCGAATCTCTCCTTTTATATATGTGTAGATAGATATTTTTACAACTTTACTCTTACGTTTTCTACTTATTTTAATTATGGTCACATGTTCAAGGGCATTAAATTAAGGAAACCACGCATTTCACAAATATTTGTAATACAATCAATTACTTTTTCTTAAATGATATGTCGAGTCAAAGAGAACAATAATTTGAAAACGATGGGAGTATAAGTTAGATTTAGAATACTTACTTGATTTTTGGAGCGAGCAATCTCCAAAATAATCATGACCACCACAACAAAATGATTTGCATTGTTTCTCTATGGTATCCACACAAATGGTTTGGACAATATTTACTCAACAATTATGTGTTAAGTAATTGTTGAATCAAAGTAGGAAATTATTCGTCACACGAACACTAGCTCCTAAAATTTATTTCTACGAATTTAGTATTTCACTAACCCTAAACTCTTTTTCGTATGATGATTCATCCTTTGACTCTCAAAAGAATCCATATGTATATATATATATATATGTTAGAGAGAGGCGACTGAATCCCTAGTCCTACAAGGACAAGGTTTTTGGGTCCTTTGTGTGAAAATCAGGTCATTTTAGATAGTTAAAAACCTTCATATTTTTTTTAATTGAAAAAATACACTTTCAGGGTGAAAGGACGATTGTACTCTTAATCGAACACGCGCATAAAAGTATCAGTTCATACATCGCGATGCATAGATTTTGAATTGCAATACATGATTTTGTGCATAGCTATTCAAAATTGAATCACAACGCGTCGATTTGGAATCGTCATGCATGATTCTAATTAAGGGTGGCAAAATGGATGTTATGGATAAATAGATAATAGTCTATTATTCATTTATCCATAACACCCATTTTGTCACCCCTAATTCTAATTGTGTAACAATCATTTTTATTTCTTATCGATGCCTCACAATTCGAAATTGATGCATCACGATTCAAAATAGTGTCCAAAAAAAAACAATTTCCTATTCGGGCATTTTATCGAACGGTTTAATTGTACCACCACGAAACAAAATTTAACTCGAATACAAAATGACATGTCCCCAACCTGAGTAGTATTACGGAAACAGACAAGTATTAGGAAGAGGAAGCTGATTAAGCATAATAAAATGAAATGAAATAATAGTTACATAACATTAACGAGACAAACAAAGAAAGAGTAGCAGTGGATGGAGTCAAAGGCTAATTTTCTCTCATTTTCACATCGTTCCTTCAATCGCAGCTTACTTGTCACCCAATGAAATGTACAACTAGTTACTCTAGGTATGGGTGTGCACAGGCCCTACGCTTACAGGCATTGCAATGCCCAATAGCAGCAAGCATCATTTTAAAAAGGTCAGAACCGTAGACAAGCCCACGGGCATTGGGCGGGCACGGGCTTAATGGGTTCTCCGATTGATTTTCATGCTTTTAAATATTTTTAGTAAGGCCTACTCATACTCATTGTAAAATTACAAACAATATAAAAATTTAAAGTCATGGTAGCAGAACCATGACACCTAGTTCCTACAAACGGTGACTATACACAATCAATTGGGGTCGCCCAAATAAACAATTAAAAAAAACAGCTTTACATAGGGTAGCAAAGAAAAATTGAGGAAACGAAGTAAAAATAAATAAAAAATTCAGCATACTAACCTAGTATCAACATTTTGCAATCTAGTTCATTATCAATGTTTTTCAACTTACTATAAGAGATAGATAGACAGAGAGAGAAAAAGCATGATTAAAGTTTAACTAAACTGCTACGACGATGAAGCGTGAGGCTGCGACGACGACGGTGACGAGTGCGACAGTGAATGGCGATGGCGTTGATTGTTCTGCTGCCGGCTGCTGCCTCTGCTAATATGTTGGGTGTCGATGGTGAGAAACTAGGAAGTGGCGAAGTGGGAAGTGGCGAAGGGAAAAAAGAGAATAGAATGAGATTTAGGGTTTCACTTTCCCTTTTGTATTGACTTATTGTTTATTTATTCTATATAAATATAATTGTGTGTGTGTGTATATATATATATATATTATAGTATATAATTTGTGATTTTGTATATATATAATTATATATATAATATATCTAATAGACACTAATAATATAATATATTTAAAATTTAAAAACTTAATGTGATGGGTCGAGCCGGGCTTAGGCGGGCATTAAAACTTGAAGGCTCGAATGTGCCAGAGCTCGCGGGCATCTAGCATCTCTAAAGCCCAACACTAGTATCAGCCCATGGGCACGGGCACTATGGGCGTGGCACTACAAGTCGTACGAGCTCATGGACTGGGCTGCTCACCCCTAACTCTAGAGTTGTTTGGATTTGTAAATTTTATTTTTCTTGGTTTTATATACGTTGTTTTTTCTTGGAGCAAGTCTCCTGTGAGCTTATCCGTAAGACGGAGTCTTATTCTCTCACTATTCAACCCACCAACACATAGTGGGTCGGGTCATAAAATTCGTCAAACAGAAAATACACGTAAGACTGGTTTTTCTAAGTTTTTGTCTTTTTCTTGACTTTGTAATGTTTAAAGTTAAAAGCAGACGACATGTTTGGCTCAAAACTAGACTTTGAGCATGTCTCAACCTCGGCTTGGCTCAAAACCAGACTTTGAGCATGTCTCAATCTGTCTGCCTAGTTCGACCCGTTGTTACTAATACTACGTCGTTTGTTGTAGATGCATGTCTACATATATTATTTTGAGGTGAAACAAAAATATACTTAAGTCAAGCTACTTGGATTCGACTCAAGTTCGTTTATGAGTCAAATTCAAATACATAATCGAGCTCATCGTCTAGATCAAACAAAACTTGCACATCATGAGCTCAACTTGATATGCTCACGAGCCTGGTGCACATTTAACAAGTCTAGCTCAAATTTAACTCAGCTCAGCTTATAACAGGGAGGGTTAAGAAAATGTATATATGGTATAAACTATATAGTCAATCGTTTATATTCAAAACATTTCTTCCATCTCAAAATTATTGTCATGTTTGATCTGACACACAAATTACAAAAAACACAATTGACTTGATTATTATTGGTATAAGGTTGTTATGTGTTGGTTAAGGATTCTTTACTTTGTTTTGGAACTTTCATGCCCGGACGTTGAGGTTTTTTTGTTTCATACTCAAGTTTGATTCGAGTTATCGGTTATGATTTCCACTTTTTGGAGGTGAAACGACTAACTTTTCTATTTAAAAGATTGATTTTATTTTTCTAACCATTCTTTGTTTTAGTATATCTTTGACAATTCTAAAGTTCTTATTTTCCTTGATGTTTTCATTAAAGTATTTTGAGTTAACTTCACTCGTAGTCCATGTACTTAGACTTTTCACACGATTGGTCTAAGTACGACATATTTGCATATGGATGGTTCTTGAAATGGATGTCATTAAATGCTTGGCTATTAAGTAATTATTTAAGGGTAAAAAAAAATCTTCAAATATTTTAATTTGAAAGATATATGTCAAAGATTTTTGAATCAAATATTTTTTAAAAAATATTTGAAAGGCTATTGACACATTATATATATATATATATATATATATATATATATATATATATATATATATATATATATATATATATATATATATAATACCCCATTCCTAAGTCATTTCTAAAAAAACAAAATCTATAATTAACTCAACTCATTTATAAAACAAAAAATTGTATCCTAAACCAAAAAAAAGCCCTTTTCTTTTAAGGGTAAATTTTGTTTAACTAATTACTCATAGAAAAATAAAAAATCGATAATTAACTCAACTTTTTTTCTAAAATAAAAAAATTGTATCCTAACTAAAGAAAAAAAAATATTGGTTTCAAAAAAAATTATGAGCTAACTAATTACTCATATGAAAACCTCACTCAACTCTTTTCTAAACTAAAAAACCGTAAAACAAAAGAGACTTTTTTCTTCACTAGAGTTAAAAGCTTGTATTTTGAAAGCAATCGTTGTTTCTGTTTCTTTTTTTGGGCTTGCGTAGTGTAGTAGATTGTGTTGTGGATTTACACCCAACACAACCAATCAAAGATAGTTGATTTGATGAGAAATACACAAGTCTGTAGTCCCTTCGATCTAGGTTTGAATATTTGCTAGAAATCATAAAATAGTAAGAAATAATCAACGAAAAAATATGCACAACACAAGGATTTACGTGGTTTGGTCAAGCAGGGACAAATTCAAATTTTTGAAATCACGTGGGTTTGATATTTAAAAAATATTGTAAACAATAATAACCATGAAAAATAATTTTTTTTAACATCATAAAAATTATCATTTTTTAGAGAACCAATATTCAAATAATTTTAGATGAAAATAAACTAAATCAAAAGGAAAAACCAATATACACCATTTACATCGAACACAAAAAAAAACATTTTAAAATATTGTAAAGATAATGACAAAATAGATAAATGTCTACATTTTGAGACCAAACTGTATACAAAATACAAAGATTCAAAAATAGTTACCACTACAAAATTTGCATGCAAATATCACATTTTTATTCTATAATCAAAGTATATAAATTTAATTATTTAGAGATTTCCACCACAAGAGATAGAAAATATGCTACAAGAACTTGTAGAAACGAGTGAAGTAAATAGCTTATTTGGATCAATTTCAGTGGTGTAAAGCCTCGACACAACATTCTGGCCAGGTCAAATTGATAGACAATTGCATCAATTTGATTAACAAAAACTAGTGAATTGTGTCGATTGCCGAGAGCAAGGGGAGAGTAATTGATGGAGAGAGATATAGAGTAATAGTATGAAGTCAGTTGGCATATTGAGGTTGGAGAATTAAGTGGTGTGTAAGTTTAGGTAGTTGGTGAATGACATGTGATTTTGGGATTCATAAATAAATATATATATATATATATATATATATATATATATATATATATATTTTTTGCATAAGCTTGAGGTGGGCTTGAGCATTGTTTACTTAGATCCGCCCATGCGGCCAAATGTAAAGCCTTTGTCCACAGGTAATAAGGATTAATTTTTCACTATAGAAAGCAATGAAAAGTAACTTACAAATCCCATGGTTCTAAAAATCGGCTTAGGCGAGACTCAAATGTCGTGACTTCCTCCAAATCGACCAAAAAAATCGTTTAGGATAAAATCAGGGACAAGTCGCCCTAGTCACTGAAAATTCAAACGAGTTGTTAGATGTTGGTGTTGGCGTTACCGGTGAAGGATGAAACGAGAAAAGAGAAAAAAATGAAGAGAGGAGTGTGCTGGAAGTCTGGACCAGGGGAGTGGGGAAAGAAGAAAATAAAAGATAATTGAGAAAGAAGAGAGAGGGAATCAAGGAAAGATATTAGCTATATACTCTTAATTGAGCGGTGGGGGACGACTTGAGGGAAAATGAAGGGAAACTTGGAAAGAAAAAATAGGGTGGGGGGAGGAGGGGGGAAGTAGAGGCAGCTGTAGACACCCCAATTTCGTACCCCTGTATGTAACATGACATAAAATATCAAGACCTATTAAAACATTAACAAATGTCAAGTTACAGGGTCAAAAGTACAAAAGGACAAAGCAGGATGCGCAAAAGGACGAACTGCAGGGACCAAAGTGCTCAAAAAGTGCAAAGTTTCAAAATGGGCATGGCCACCATGCAAATTAGGCATGGCGCCTAAATTTAATGGGCATGGCGCCCAATTCCTTTGTTGCGCCCATTTTTTCTGCTACAGTTGCCGCAAAATGCAAACCAACCTGCGCTGTGTATAAGCAAACTGATGCGTGAAGAAGGAATTTTAATTCCCTCGGTGTCCTCAGTTCCTCCTATAAATACAAAAAACTGATGCGTGAAGAAGGAATTTTAATTCCCTCGGTGTCCTCAGTGCCTCCTATAAATACAGAGTCCCGGCTCCTCATTTCAACACACCTTTCCTTCGATAAACTTCTTCTCGCGTAGTCGTTCTGAGAAATAGAGCGAGTGAGATAGTGAGCGATCACCTCAAAAAGCCTCGAAACTCTGCCAAACCTCCTCCAAACACAAAACCAACCGGTAGAAGTGAACCTTAGCCTCCCAGCTAGGTATCCACCCTTTTTCCCCGGTCCAAAAATCGTGGAAAGAGCAGTTGCTCTACCCGATTTAAAAGGCCAAATCAGCCAGAAATAAGCCGTTATTCTGCCCGATTTCAGCCTACCTCAAGCCAACAAACAACCAAACACAAACAGTTACTCTGCCCAAACCCCGAGGCCGAAAGTAACTTTCAAGAGCAGTCACGCTGCCCAAATTCACACAACACACAACACACAACAACAACAACAAAAAAAAGACTCTCTCTCCTTGAAGGACAGAGCGAGCACACCCTAAGCTGTATGTAAGTTTTATTTTAAAGTCTTTCATTTTGTAAAAAGTATTATTTCCAATCCGGTCCAATGTAGATATATATTTTAATTAGGAAATAATACTAAATATAGCCGTTATTATGGCTAAATCTTTTCAGATATATTTGTAATTATTTGCTTTATTTATTCATTAAAGTCTTTACTTGTAAAAGTATTATTTCCAATCCGGTCCTATGTAAATATATAAGTAGTTGTGCTGCCCGGATTTAGTTAGGAAATAATACTAAATGTAGCCGTTATTATGGCCAAATATTTTCAAGTATATTTGTGATTATTTGTAAAAGAGACAGTTGCAAGTCCGTAAATAATATAAATGTAATGGATGTATTTGTAGGCAGTTAATGCTTTATTTATCTGTTAAATAAATATAACAAAAAGCATACTTTAGCTAAAAACCGTTTTGAGACCGAAAGGGCGAGTTGGGTGCCTAGCACCTTCCCAACTCGTAACTTAACCTCCGAACCCGTTTTCATTATCTCTGGTTTTCTTTTTTTGGTTTTGATTTATTTATTCCTTAAAATAAAGATGGCGACTCTAAAACATTTTGGATCCAGTGGGGCCTCGCAACATCTTTCTTTGCACTTTCACGTTCTCCCCTAAAAAAGGGAGAATGAGAATAGAAAGGTGATGTATTCCTATGTCCTGGTATCCCCTAAACAAGGGATAACTTGACGTAGAAAACCCAAAACACCCATAGCGATCCGAGATAGACCATAAGACTATTTTCATAAAATCCATAGTGGGGGTGCTGCAACATTCATTCCTTGCACTTTCACGTTTTCCCCTAAACAAGAGAGAATGAGAATAGAAGGGTGATGCATTCCTATATCCTGATATCCCCTAAACAAGGGATAACTTGTCATAGAAAACCCAAAGATCCCATATTGGATCAAAATCCACTAAAGGCAACCGAGGCGCATTCTAACGCGCTATTCCGACAGTACTCCTCCCGCACTTCTGATTTCGTCCTCCCCTAAACAATGGAGGGTGGAACGGGAGCGATGGATGTCACCGCATCCGCACGCACGCCCTATCCAAGGCGCGGGCGCGGAGCACCCATTCCCGAGAACCCACAGTGGCGACTCCGCTGGGGAGATCGTTTTTATTTTAATAAATAAAAATGGAGGGCTAGACTTAGTAACCAAAACTTTTTTTTCTAGCTAAAGTATGCTTGTTATATTAATTTAAGCATTTGAATATTGCGTTCCTTTAACATCCGTGTCTATATTTGTGGATATGATCCTCCATCTTGCAGCAGTTTCATTTCAAACACTATTACGGATATACTTGAAAATATTCGTATTTTTCAAAAAAAAAAATTCAAAAAAAATATATATATATATATATATATATATATATATATATATATATATATATATATATATATATATATATGTAATATTTTATGTGCAATACTATCCGGGCAGCACAACAAAAGGGCCGGAGCTTTATTTTTAAAATCTTTTCATTTTCGGCCTTATATTATTTTATTCTGCTTTATTTTCATTCTGCAATATATATATATATATATGCATGCATTCATTCTGTCATTTTATTTTGGGGATTACGACCCATTTCTAATAAAAACATATAGATTCCCCACTTTTCTTTCTATTTCTTGATGGTATGCTTGCTTGCTCGTGCTCGAATTAAAAAGCCGAGAAAATCCACACACAACAGCAAGACAGACCATATCTGTTTTATTTTCTGCTTTCTATATCTGAAAAAAAAACTTTTTTTTTCTTTTTAGATACCGCACACACATGCACATGCATATAAATATATTCTGAACTGCTACCCTACACCATGACCAGCCTACCCCCTGCATAAGCCAGCGTTAGATTGCATATAGATTCTCAGGACACTTCAAAGACCGACCGGTTTTTGCATTTTAAATTGTGGGTCAGCCCCAGTCAAAAAAAAAAAAAAAAGGGGTGCACAAGTCAAAAAAAATCTGCACAAGTCAAAAAAAAATTGTGCAAGTCAAAAAAAATACACTGGGGCTGATTTATTATTTTCAAATGCTCGACCTAGATCATTTCGAATGATGGATCCCGAAAAGAGTATAAGCCCTTCGCCTGGGATCAGTCCGATCTCGGGGAGTCGAAAGGCAGGTGGAATACGTTGGTCCTATACTCTGGAGAAAGAATCCACTGTTCCATGAAAGTCCTGAGACTGTCAAAATTAAGTAGGTGCTTATCCGGTCAATTTGTAGGGAAAATAATAAATAATAAAATATACTAATAAAGGCACGCTGTACTCCAAGCCCAGAAAGCCTTCAGCCAGCCTTCTGATACCTCCAAACCCATTTTCCTCAGAAACCTGGCCCGAATTTGGAAAGGCAGAGACAGTACTGGCCGGTTGATACGAGAAACAAGTGCAGAAATCAGATCAGAGTGTATCAGAAACATATCAGATAAAGGCGTAAACAGCTCGAGAGGCAGATCCGCAAGATGGCGGAAAGTGGCATCCGCTATGGGTACGATATTGGGGGCTTGAGGGACGCTCCGACTCAAAGAATGCAAAGAAGGCTAGACCAAAATTTGGGTGCACAGGCCGATCGAATAATGAGCCAAATGGCTAATCTGGTACAAAGCTTGAAATCTAGTGGTGAGGTAATTCCTTCCCCTGCAATCCCCCAAGAAGCATCAACCTCACATATGCCTCCAAATCCAAACCCTCAGCCAAACACTAACCCACCAAACACTGTCGTCACTCAAAATCCTAACCCTCCACCAACTCCCTACTACCCAAATGTCAATCCTTACCCATCATATCCTCCATATCCTCTCCCAAATACCAACATTCCCCAGAGTCCAAATGACCTCCCTTTTCCCATAATCAACCCACTCCAAAACAGCCCACATATGGATCCCCAAAGCTATAACCCGTCAGGCCAAATTACTACCTGCCTACCTTCCAATGATCCCGGCCACCCAGCCGAAACCGTCAATAATCCACCAGCCCAAAATCCGTATACTACCAATAACCCACCAACCCAAAATCCTTACACTACCAATAACCCACCAACCCAAAATCCTTATACTACCAATAACCCACTAACCCAAAACCTATATCCCGCCAATAACCCACCAACCCAAAATCCATATCCAGCCCAAAATCCTTATACTGCCCAAAATCCGTATCCGACCCAAAATCCCTATTCAGCTCAAAATCTTTACCCAGCTCAAAATCCTTATCCAACTCAAAATCCATATCCAACCCAAAATCCACCAGCATACACTACCCAAAATCCATACCCAGCTCAAAATCCTTACCCAACACCACAACCAGAAACTAGCCCAGCCTTCCCTAATCCTGCCAGCATATACCAAATACCAACTCCCCCAGCCACCAAAATGGAAGCCGACATGGAAAACATGAAAACAATGATGCTCAAACTTCTCAACAAAGGGGAATTCTCTACGTGGACACTGTCATTAAAACCTTCAGCCGTACTACCCCCAAATTTCAAAATGCCCGACATAGAAAAATTCGACGGGACTGGATGCCCTATCTCCCACCTAAAATCTTACTCTACTGGCATGCAATCAAGAGGGGCTAGTTTCGAAGCCATGGCCTCCAATTTTCACCTCACCTTAATAGGGGCTGCTAAGCAATGGTTAATGCTAGCAGATGATAGCACCATGGGCACTTGGGACCAAATCGCTGAAGGGTTCCTAGAAAGGTACAAAGATAATACCATCACTGAAAATAAAAGGGAACTTGAGGCATGCACCCAAAAAGAAAATGAAACATTCGCAGAATTTGCTGCCAGATGGAAGGATAAAGTCGCCCAGACTTTGGACAGACCTGATTCGGCTGAATCATACAGAATGTTCATCAAAAACCTCCAGCCCATTTACCTAGAACGCATGCGGTATCTTCCTTATAACAATTTTAAAGAAATAGTGGAGATAGGAGTCCGTATTGATGAAGAAATACGTACGGGATCCCTAGAGATTGATGCACATACACCCCCAACTTCACTCTGTAACTCTGAATCAGATGAAAAATCTTCGGAAGAAGTCAACGTGGTTGAAAGAATTTTACCTGGTAAATACAGTAATGTGTCATGGTCATACAAGACAAATGAATCTGTCAACTCTGTTGAAGGAAGCAGTAATGCCAACAAGAACCTCATAGGACCCTACCTAGCAAAAAGAAGGCATTACGATGAACTGAATGCCCAAATGTCCCTGATTTTCCAAGGCTTAATGGCACAAGGAGTTTTGAAACCAATGGAAAATTATCGACCTCCGCCAAAGCTATCAGACACGTGGGACCACTCTCAGTATTGTGAGTATCATCGTAGTAGTGGCCATCCCACTGACAAGTGTTATAAGCTCAGAAGTGCCATCCAAGATCTTATTGATGGTCAAATCATTGAAAAGCCGCACCCATGATTGTCTCTAGTAAAAGTCGAAAATACCCTAGAATACCCTTGTATATACACCTCCAGAGACTCTTTGTACCTTTGAATGTCCTTTTGTCAAATAAAATCTCCAGGAAACAACTCTTTTTCAACCCAGCATCAATTTTCATAAATTTTGGGATCCTTGTTGTTTTTTGGTACCACTAACAATTTTGCAGGAGCTGAAAAATAAAAAAAATCGACTATTATCATTTACTCTCCTGAGAGGATTTTTCAGATGTACGTAATCGTCACATCCCATTTCAAAAATCACAACAAAAAAAAAGAGTTTTCTAGCAAAAAAAAAAAAAGAGCACATGTAATACTTAGTTTTCTTTTCATTTAAAAAAATATATAATCGTTTCTTTTTGCAAAAAAAAAAAAGATCTTAAAATTTTTTTTTCTTTCAAAAAAAATATCTCTTTTCTTTCAAATTCAAAATTCAAAAAAAATACAGATTAGCAAAATGAAAATTTATCTGTCAGAATTGAACTACGTTGACCTGAGCCTTGAAATGAGGAACGTAGGCAGCCTTTGGGTCCGGTCAAATGCTTTGATTTACTTTAAAAAAAAAAAAAGAGATCATTCCAAAAAAAAAATAGAGGTATTTTCTATGTGTTTCCTTTTGTTTCCCAAAACATGAAAAGACAAGACAAAACCCCCTCACCACTATTCTTAATCTCCAAATTCCTATTCCCTTTTAACCTCTCATAAGTGCATCACTAAGTTGATAAGTGCATTGTTCATTATCGATTTCAAAAAAAAAATCATCGGTAATTCCTACTTCGAGATGATAAGGTCTGCCACTCAAAAAAAAACATGCAAAAAAAAGAAAAAAAAAGAAATGTAAAAAAATGCAAAAAAAAAAAAAAGAGACCGATAGGGAGCCAGAGAAGAAAAGAAAGCTGGGAAAGTCAAAAAGGCAGAAAATCTAGAAAGACAGGAAATCCAGAAAAGACCGACTCCAGGATCATAAGCAACAATTCAAGACTAGGGGCTTTTAAACCCAAGGGTATCTCTTTTGCCCATATTGATGCCTACGACCTATCTTTGCAGAGTGTGCTCACTAGTCCATTTGGTTTCCGTTCTTTCAAAAGTCCAATCAAGTCCTCAGATCGAGCTTTCCAAAGGCATCCATCTCGATATTCGAGTCTGGTAAAACTCTTGCCTCTCCTTTATTAGCTTGTTGAGTCTTCTTCTTGATCTATAAGCACCACCTATCGCCAAAATATCTGTAAAAAAAAATGATGATGAATCAACTCATGTAAAAACATGATAAAACTACACGGGTTGATAATGAGTCATTTCGCAATATGGACCCACAAACCATTAAAAAAAATTGTTCGATGAAGCAACCTTCTGTCTTGAAAAAAAGTCATCTTCGACCCATTGCGACCAAGCTATTAAATGGCACACTAGTGGCTTCCAACCATACACCAAACCTCTTCCAAATACCTGAACAAATCAACCACATACCAAAGTCTAACCATCTCTAAGAGTCAGCCTCCCAAAACTGGGGCTGCTCCACCCTTATATATATCCACCAAGAGTGACAACCCCTTTTTATCCCAAAAAAAGAGAAAGCAAATATCTCTTCAAGCACTCTCTCAAATTGCCCCGAGAGGTCACCAAAAAAAAAAGAAAAAAAAGCCTCTCTTGAGAGATTTCCTCAAAATTTCTCTCTCGCAAAAAAAAAAAGAAAAAAAAAGAGAGAGAAAAAGAAAAAAAGAAGCCTCTTCGGAGCAATTTCCTCAAAATCTTTCTCTCACAACAAAACAAAATATCAATCACTCTTGGACCATCCCATAACCCACAACCAAAGCCAAAAGCCGACCTCCCAACCATATCCACAACCAGGTCGAAAAACCAACTTTCTATCCAAACCCACAGCCTAAAAAGCCAGCCAATGGTCCCTTCTGACCGCCTTTCAAAAAAAAAACAAACAAACAAACAAAAATAAAATAAAAATCCACAGCCAAAATACCTTTGAATCAGAGGCCAATCAAATCCTCAACCCTGAAATCTATCCCAAATACTTAAACACTATGCCCTAACCTAGTTGCCACCTATAGCTCTGTTTCAATCGGTTGTAACGTGATCCGGGTCCGGGGATAGAACTCTTTGCTAAAGACACATGAAATTATCAAAAGATAAATGTTAAGTAGGGTCCATGACACTCATAATACTTGGCGATAAACTCTAGATCATGACTCTTCTTTTTGTCCATTAGAGTCATCCTCTTTCTCTGAGCATACTCATTTCTATCTCCCACAAAAGTCTCTCCAAATCGAGTCTGTCTGGGGCTGTCCCTAGTTAATTTCTCCAGGAACATTCCTGTCATGCAAAATTTGGTTGATCAAATTCATCCTGGGGCTTCTCCTGCCAAAATCATTGGATACATAAAGACTCATCGTCTCCAGAAGCAGCTGTCATTTCCATCTCTGCCTGAAGAAACGAAGAAACTACAAAGCCATGATCCTTCGAAAACAAGCGGCTTATCTTCGCATGCATTGAAATACTGGATCCCTATAAGGTAAAAAGCTCGCTAGGTTGAAAACCCAAAAGGGCGGCCTAGGCAAAAGTTAGAGCACAAAAAAAAAACACATAAAAAAAAGGGCAAAGAAAAAAAAAAGAAGTGGCCTCTCTGAGACATCGATTAGTAGGATTTACTAATCTTCTGATTGAATTCCTTTCTTGAATGATGCACTAGTCAAAAGACTGAAAACTGACCCAACACATCATTCGCCTCCATTTCAAATATCACCACCAACTCCCATACACATAACCCTCCAAAGCCAACTAAAAGTCACATCTCAAGCTCTCATATTGCATTTCCATCACCTTACCTTATCATGTCTTAACATGTTTAAGAAACAGATGATACACATGCACATTCAAAAGTCCTTTCTCTAAGAAAAAGAAAAATTGCATTCGCATGCTTGTATCTTTTGCTTGCATCTTTCTACTGCATCTTATCAGGTCTTCCGCCATATCGGCCTATGAATGTTCTGTCAGCATCTCACCAAGGATCACCTCTCAAAGATCCTCCACAGCATCATCAAAATTGACAAAAGGTGAAGTTCATATCCCCAGCAGATCAGCCGGCAAATGGGGAGAAAAGCCAGAAAAATCAACAGCAAAGCAAAAAGAGAAATTTCCAGCCAAGGTCAGAAATAGCAACAGAAGAAAATTTTCCAGTTGAAGCAGGAAAATGAAGCAAAAAGAAGAAATTTCCAGCTAAGGCCGGAAATTGTAGCCGCAAAAGGGAAAAGATTTTCGGCAGCTAGAAGAACAAAATCCCGGCAAGTGCAAAGAAAGAACAAGAAAACAAAGATAAAAATAGCAAGTACAAAGAAAAGCAAAGAAGATCAACAAATCGCAAGCAACATAAATCGCAAAAGCAGCATCAACGGTAAGAAAAGGTAAGTATTCTACCCCCTTTCTGCGCATCAACAGCTGTGTTGGAAAACTTTCTTTTAAGGGGCACACAACCCCGGATCAGAGGGAAAAGTTTTGTTCTCCGGCGAAGGTAGCGTTCCTGAGGAGACATTTCATACCGCATCACACGCATCACAACACTTGATAATTACCTTTGCAGCACTCGTTCGATAAGCCTTGCAACACTAGCATCACAACACATACATCACGGCATTTTGTCTTTTAGTAATGCGATGGATATCACATTCAATGTTTCGATGCAATGGATATTGCATCCGTCTTTCGAGTAATGCGATGGATATCGCATTCAGCGTTGCGATGCAATGGATATTGCATCCGTCTTGCGAGTAATGCGATGGATATCACATTCAGCGTTTTGATGCAATGGATATTGCATCCGTCTTTCGATTAATGCGATGGATATCACATTCGGCGTTGCGATGCAATGGATATTGCATCCGTCTTTCGTGTTAATGCGATGGATATCACATTCAGAGTTGCGATGCAATGGATATTGCATCCGTCTTTCGTGTTAATGCGATGGATATCGCATTTAGAGTTGCGATGCAATGGATATTGCATCCGTCTTTCCATGTTAATGCGATGGATATCGCATTCAGAGTTGCGATGCAATGGATATTGCATCCGTTTTCCGTGTTAATGCAATGGATATTGCATCATGTTTTGTGTCAACGCAATGGATATTGCGTTTTGTGTCACGATGCAATGGATATTGCATCCGTTTTCCGTGTTAATGCAATGGATATTGCATTAAGTTTTGTGTCGACGCAATGGATATTGCGTTTTGTGTCACGATGCAATGGATATTGCGTTTTGTGTCACGATGCAATGGATATTGCATCCGTTTTCCGTGTTAATGCAATAGATATTGCATTAAGTTTTGTGTCGACGCAATGGATATTGAGTTTTGTGTCACGATGCAATGGATATTGCATCTATTTTCCGTGTTAATGCAATGGATATTGCATTTTGTTTCATGGTGACGCAATGGATATTGCGTTTGGTGTTACGATGCAATGGATATTGCATTTTGATATGCGATTTTTTCACTAGGTTGTAATAGATATTACAACTATCTTTCCGCATAACACTTGTCTGCATTACAAAACTTGATCCCCGGCTTGAGACCGAACTACGTTTGGTCTGATTCCTTTTATTAAGGGATACGTAGGCAGCCTACATTAGTAGGTCCGACCATCAGAGCACTTAATTTGCATATCTGCTTAAAAACTGCGATAACCTGTTATAACTGACTAAAAATGTCTAGGATATGGAGGTTTGATAAATTGCTGCATTATAACTGCTATCTGCTGCATGTTTCTCCCTCGTTTTACAATTGAACGAAATTGGAGAGTCTATTCTTATCAACGATGTTCGTCTACTCAGTAAGCTGCGGGTTACCCGTAGACTCCATCGTTGAGGGGCTCTGTAGACACCCCAATTTCGTACTCGGTATGTGACATGACATAAAATATCAAGACCTGTTAAAACATTAACAAATGTCAAGTTACAGGGTCAAAAGTGCAAAAGGACAAAGCAGGATGCGCAAAAGGACGAACTGCAGGGACCAAAGTGCTCAAAAAGTGCAAAGTTTCAAAATGGGCATGGCCACCATGCAAATTAGGCATGGCGCCTAAATTTAATGGGCATGGCGCCCAATTCCTTTGTTGCGCCCATTTTTTCTGCTACAGTTGCCGCAAAATGCAAACCAACCTGCGCTGTGTATAAGCAAACTGATGCGTGAAGAAGGAATTTTAATTCCCTCGGTGTCCTCAGTGCCTCCTATAAATACAGAGTCCCGGCTCCTCATTTCAACACACCTTTCCTTCGATAAACTTCTCCGCGTAGTCGTTACGCTGGAGAAATAGAGAGCGAAGTGAGATAGTGAGCGATCACCTCAAAAAGCCTCGAAACTCTGCCAAACCTCCTCCAAACACAAAACCAACCGGTAGAAGTGAACCTTAGCCTCCCAGCTAGGTATCCACCATTTTTCCCCGGTCCAAAAATCGTGGAAAGAGCAGTTGCTCTGCCCGATTTAAAAGGCCAAATCAGCCAGAAATAAGCCGTTATTCTGCCCGATTTCAGCCTACCTCAAGCCAACAAACAACCAAACCACAACACAAGCATTACTGCCCGAGGCCGAAAGTAACTTTCAAGAGATCACGCCCAAATTCACACAACACACAACACACAACAACAACAACAAAAAAAAGACTCCCTCTCCCTGAAGGACAGAGCGAGCACACCCTAAGCTGTCTGTAAGTTTTATTTTAAAGTCTTTCATTTTGTAAAAAGTATTATTTTCAATCCGGTCCAATGTAGATATATAAGCAGTTGTGCAGCCTGGATTTAATTAGGAAATAATACTAAATATAGCCGTTATTATGGCTAAATCTTTTCAGATATATTTGTAATTATTTGCTTTATTTATTCATTAAAGTCTTTACTTGTAAAAGTATTATTTCCAATCCGGTCCTATGTAAATATATAAGCAGTTGTGCTACCCGGATTTAGTTAGAAAATAATACTAAATGTAGCCGTTATTATGGCCAAATATTTTCAAGTATATTTGTGATTATTTGTAAAAGAGACAGTTGCAAGTCCGTAAATAATATAGATGTAATGGATATATTTGTAGGCAGTTAATGCTTTATTTATCTGTTAAATAAATATAACAAAAAACATACTTTAGCCAAAAACCGTTTTGAGACCGAAAGGGCGAGTTGGGTGCCTAGCACCTTCCCAACTCATAACTTAGCCTCCGAACCCATTTTCATTATCTCTGGTTTTCTTTTTTTGGTTTTGCTTTATTTATTCCTTAAAATAAAGATGACGACTCTAAAACATTTTGGATCCAGTGGGGCCTCGCAACATCTTTCTTTGCACTTTCACGTTCTCCCCTAAAAAAGGGAGAATGGGAATGGAAAGGTGATGTATTCCTATGTCCTGGTATCCCCTAAACAAGGGATAACTTGACGTAGAAAACCCAAAGCACCCATAGCGATCCGAGATAGGCCATAAGGCTATTTTCATAAAATCCATAGTGGGGGCGCTGCAACATTCCTTCCTTGCACTTTCACGTTTTCCCCTAAACAAGGGAGAATGAGAATAGAAGGGTGATGCATTCCTATATCCTGGTATCCCTTAAACAAGGGATAACTTGACATAGAAAACCCAAAGCTCCCATATTGGATCAAAATCCACTAAAGGCAATCGAGGCGCATTCCAACGCGCTATTCCGACAGCACTCCTCCCACACTTTTGATTTCGTCCTCTCCTAAACAAGGGAGGGTGGAACGGGAGCAGTGGATGTCACCGCATCCGCACGTACGCGCACCCCTATCCAAGGGCTCGCGGGGCGCGGGCACACCCATCCCGGGAACCCACATCAACACAATAAGAGAGGAGATAAGACGACTGGGATTTTCCAAGACTTTTTAGATATAGAAAAGGCAACACACAAATCGGTGAGAAAGGTGAAAGGTTGTACAATTCACCCTCAAGCTTTGGGATTTTGCTATGTTTGGTCCCTTAAATTTATAAATTTATAAAAAAATCATATTTTTTTGTTTGTGTATTTTTAAATTTAGAAATTTATAAAAATCTTTTTTTCATATTTTTAGTCAATGTGTTTAATAAAATGATTTTTTTAAAAAAAAAATTCTAGCAAGTGTTTGATTTATTTTTAAAATTTACATTAAAATCGAGATACATTGTAATTATACCATAATTTATAATCCCCGCCTAGTCCCTACCTAGGCCCTTAGGTGTTTGTCTACCGCCTAGTGAGTTTTAGAATATTGTCAAATCCTGCCTTGAATGTCGTAGCCGTTGAACCCCCGCACAAGGATGCAGTAGCTGTTTTTTTCTCTTTCACGATTACAAAATGATGCGGTAGCTCTAGAATTCTTGACGCATCCACCAAAAAAGATTTTGCAACAGTCCCTCTTTTTAACGAAGAGTTACACTTAGACACCTTTATTTTTACATCATTAGTTCTCTTATTTTAGGCTAAATTCTAAAGCAAATCTTCATAGATTAATGATCCAAATCTTAAAAATCTATAATTATAACTAAAACAAAACAACACTTCTTATATACAAAAATTATTGGTCAAGTCATATTCCATTTTAATGTCGTGTTACAAAAAATCTTCTGACTATGTTTCTTTTCTAAGTCTTATGACAACGTACTTTCCAATTTAAAAAAATCCCTTAACAACATAATTCATTTCATGCTATTTTGTCTACATTCATTGTCCCCCACCTCTCTCTTCGATTATCGGTTCATCCTCTCCATATCTATTCTAGTATACATTCCACTTGATCACGCCAAAAATGTGGTGACCTTGTCGTGTCGTTTCCAGGGTGCTGAAAGTGACGTCGTGTTGGGGTCGCCGGAGTCGTGGTTCGACGGTCGTCGTCGCGGCAGGATATCTGGCTTGTGAAGTCTGCAAAATAAAGCACCGTGAGTGGGTGGGGGTGTCCCCCAAAACCCTCAGTATATGTTGTGTATATCATAGATAATAGATAAAATGGTGTGTGAGTGTATAAACCGGTAGGAGGGAGAGATGAGGGAGAGTTCTCCCGGTCTTCTGGAGGAAAAAGAGTCCATCTTCAATATGGGAAGGTTTTCCCATATTTATACTAATGGGTTGCCTTTACATAATTGGGGTTGGGCCCTCATTCCGGGTATGGGCTTGGCCCAATCTTCTGAGTGTGTTTTCAGAATACTCTTTTGGGCTACCTGTTCGGGCCTAATATTTTGGTGCACTTCAGTAGCCCCCTACTCCTTATCCGTCGTGGTTGACATCGAGGGTAAGGAGTATAATCTGCTAGTAGTTTTTTCTTGTGATGTTGAGGGTTTTGAGATTTTGCTTTGAATTCTAAAAGAGTTTATGTAGCTGACTTCTAAGCCTTGGCGGGTGAACTTTGTGTATAATTGATCCTTGATAAGATATGTAGTCTTCGGCATAAGGCCATGATAAAATTTATCCTCAGCGTGGCGAGGACCTTCAAGAAAATCGAGCCATAAGGCCATAATAAGATTTATCCCCGGCGTGGCGAGGACCTTCAGGAAAGCGAGCCATAAGGCCATAATAAGATTTATCCCCGGCGTGGCGAGGACCTTCAAGAAAGCGAGCCATAAGGCCATAATAAGATTTATCCTCGGCGTGGAGAGGACCTTCAAGAAAGAGAGCCATAAGGCCATAATAAGATTTATCCTCGGCGTAGCAAGGACCTTCAAGAAAGTCGAGCCATAAGACCGTAATAAGATTTATCCTCGGCGTGGCGGGGACCTTCAGGAAAGTGAGCTATAAGGCCATAATAAGATTTATCCTCGGCGTGGCGAGGACCTTTAGGAACGCGAGCCATAAGGCAATAATAAGATTTATCCTCGACGTGGCGAGGACCTTCAGGAAAGCGAGCCATAAGGCCATAATAAGATTTATCCTCGGTGTGGCGAGGACCTTCAAGAAAGCGAGCCATAAGGCCATAAACCGTAAGGTACTGTAAGAAAGTGACCTTGAACCGCAAGGTACTGAGAGAGGCACTAGGCGCATGTTTTTATGTTTATGAAATGATGAATGGAGGATGCATGTATTTAGTAACTTGTAAATATGTATGAAGTGCTCATGTGGATGCAATAGGTATTTAGAGGCATTAGAGCATGGCCTCTCCTTGGCTTAGCAAGGAGGCAAATATGTATGAGGCACTAGGAGCCTGGTATCCCCTTGGCGTCCCGAGGAGGCAAATAGGTATGAGGCATTAGAGCCTAGCCTCTCCTCGGCTTGGCGAGGTGGATAGGTATGAGGCATTAGAGCCTGGTCTCTACTTGGCCGGTGAGGAGGCCAATAGGTCTCACCTCGGCAAGCAAGGAGTCAAATAGGTATACGACATTAGAGCCTGGCCTCTCCTCGGCTTGGCGAGGAGGATAGGTATGATGCATTAGAGCCTGGTCTCTCCTTGGCAGGCGAGGAGGCCAATAGGTCTCACCTCGGCAAGCAAGGAGGCAAATAGGTATGAGGCATTAGAGCCTGGCCTCTCCTCGGCTTGGTGAGGAGGATAGGTATGAGGCATTAGAGCCTGGTCTCTCCTTGGTAGGTGAGAAGGCCAATAGGTCTCACCTCAGCAAGCAATGAGGCAAATAGGTATGAGGTATTGACCTCAAATAAAGTGACCTTGAACCGCAAGGTACCAAGAGTAATGATTGTGACGAGCTGGAGCGAGATATATAGCTCATGCCGAGAGAAACTGTGATGCCGAGCTGGGGCACAATATGAAGCTCAGGTCGAGTGTAGCCGCAAATGCTGATGAAAGCATGATGGACGCTAGGGGAGCGTAACGTGCTAAATACTCATAGAAGCTCGGTCTCGGCCGAAATATGAAGCGCAAGCATGCGCGTAATGGACTCGAGCGGGACGACAATGTAGAGCTCAGCCGCTAGTAAACTCAAGCGGGGAGCATAAGGTAAAGCTCGACGTGCACATGTATGAAATATAATCTGCGGTTTGGGCATGTGCGCGAGCATAGCGTGCTTGGGCACGAGAAATAATAATATGAGTCTCGGGTTCTGGCGCAAGCATAATTTGAAGCTTGAGCTCTAGCGCGAGCGTGGCGTGCACGTGCACGTGAATAATAATAATATGATGCTCGGCACTAGCGCGAGCATAATCTGAAGCTCGAGCTCTGGCGCGAGCGTGGGGTGCACGGGCACGTGAATAATGATAATATGAAGCTCGGCACTGGCGCGAGCATAAGGTGCGAGGGCACAAAAATAATAATCTGAGGCTCGGGCTTTGGCTCGAGCATAATCTGAAGCTCGAGCTCTGGCGCGAGTGTGGCATGCACGGGCACGTGAATAATAATTATATGAAGCTTGGCCCTTGCGCGAGCATAATTTGAAGCTCGAGCTCTGGCGCGAGCGTGGCGTGCACGGGCACGTGAATAATGATAATATGAAGCTCGGCACTAGCGTGAGCATAATCTGAAGCTCAAGCTCTGGCGCGAGCATGGCGTGCACGAGTACATGAATAATGATAATATGAAGCTCTGACGCGAGCGTGGCGTGCACATGTACGTGAATAATGATAATATGAAGCTCGACACTGGCGCGAGCATAGGGTGCGAAGGCACGAAAATAATAATCTGAGGCTCGGGCTTTTTCTCGGCAATAATCTGAAGCTCGAGCTCTGGCGCGAGTGTGGCGTGTACGGGCACGTGAATAATAATAATATGAAGCTCGGCCCTGGCGCGAGCATAATTTGAAGCTCGAGCTCTGGCGCGAGCATAATCTGAAGCTCGAGCTCTGGCGCGAGCGTGGCGTGCACGGGCACATGAATAATAATAATATGAAGCTCGGCACTGGCGCGAGCATAATCTGAAGCTCGAGCTTTGGCGCGTGCGTGGCGTGCTCGGGCACGTGAATAATGATAATATGAAACTCGGCACTGGCGCGAGCATAGGGTGCGAGGGCACGAAAATAATAATCTAAGGCTCGAGCTTTGGCTCGAGCATAATCTGAAACTTGAGCTCTGGCGCGAGTGTGGCGTACACGGGCACGTGAATAATATGCGAAGATACCAAGTAATAGTCTATATTATTACTAATAATCCCGGTCTGTGGCCCGTGGCCAATATGAATGAAAATGCCATGAATTTAGCTATAATGACCGTGGGTCCCTGCCATATAAACAAATATGCTGTAGGATCTCTCATCAGCGATAGTGGCATCAGTGGTAGTGGTAGCCCCCTAGTTCTTGAGCATAGAAATGTAGATCGAGAAGTGATAAAGATCTGTGTTTCCTTCATGCCTCAGTACCAGCCCCCAGTTAATGATTATTATTAACTGAGAGTAGTAAAAATATGGGCGCATGGTCTAAGATGTGACCTCGGCGAGGCAAGGTAGGCGCGTAACTTTGTAAATAATCATGTAATAGTTTGTAGAGGGACCACTCGTGTTATTGCTCGTGGTTGCCGAGGTTATGCCTGTTTGTATTTTGTACCTGAAAGTTTCAGGAGCATCTTTGTATAGTCAAAAATTCACGTTTCGTCACAAATATTTTAGTCTTGCAGTACTTGTAATAGTCTGAGCATGGTTGTCGTATAAGATAAGATTGTATAAGTATCTGCATAATATGAGAGGATAAATAATGGTGGCGACACTTCACCTTGTAATCTGTTGTTTATTTGAATGCACGAAATTAAGAGATCATGCGAGCATATCATGCTAACATAGCATAACTAAACTAGGCGTGCATGCCGAGTAAATAACATAAAACAGACAGTACACACATTTCGCGTAGACAATTTTTCGATTTATTGATATGAATAGGCGAGTGTATAACTTGGCATAAATTTATTTAAATTTGCATGTCATGTTTTTCAAAAGCAGGCGAGCTTGCACCACATTTAATTGTCTATTATATACCAATGAAAGTTTAATAATATAATATTTAAGTTGACGAGGCTAACGAGCTCGTGTACATTTAATCAAAATAATGTTGTTAAATTTATAAAAAAATATTTTTACTTGCTACGGGGAGCGCTAAATCATGCTATCATATAATAGTTGCGTACAATAAATTATACCCGACGAAGTAATATATATTTCATCTAATCAATTAAGTTATGTTATTGCTCAGCATATAATTTTAGCATATAATTTTAGCTCGTCAAATAATTTCAGCTCGGCCTATAATTTCAGCTCGGCAAATAATTTCAGTTCGTCAAATAAGTTCAGCTCGACATATAATTTCAGCCCGTCAAATAATTTCAGCTCGACATATAATTTCAGTTTGTCAAATTATTTCAGCCTACTAGTCAATAAATCTCGCTCATTCTATACATTAGCTTTGTGTATTTAAATGACATATATTGGTGTGAAAATATCTATCCACCTAAGAATATATGTTTAATACAAATCATTCAACCTTGTTAAATTTTTATTATATTATAATGTGGTATATGATGATTGATAATAGAGCTAGTTATTATGGGGAGTGACGATATGTGTACATTTGTAATTAAAAGTCAACAAATTGATAAAATGATGCTTTTGTTAGACTGGAATAGATACACAATCAATGGACCACAAAATAATAATCAAAGGTAGCGTGTGATGTATTGGCAGCAGGTTATGGCAGCAGGTTACTCTACTTTTCAAATAAAGTACGTGATATTGATGGAGGGCAGTTGATTATTGTGAGTAAATTTGCATTATGGTGTGGGAAATCGTAAAAGAATACACCTGGGAAATGACAATGGTGCAGTAGGTAAGTCAAGGCCACAGGCATGTCAAAACTCCGTCATTTGCGCATGGCTGGTGAGAGGAACAATGGTGAAGCATCTGCCATTTTAGGCAGCACGTGAGTGAGCATTTCTGCTCCGTTTGCGGTGATTCAGGTGGTATTGGACTCGTCTGGTTCAGGCGCATCCACCCATTGTGTTCATTTATCGTTTCGTGCACCTCTTATTCACTCAGTTCACACCAAAAGTTGGGAAGACGTCGTTATTTGATTGTGGCTGTAATGGTGATTTTCGGCGGCTTCTAGTGGCGCGTCCAACCTTTGATGGAAACGATGCCGATGGCATTAGACTTACCTGGTCGAGTCGCCGCTAATGGTGTTGTTGGTTTTCAGTTTTAGTGTCGGAATGTGACGTTTCTCCTGTCGGCGCGTCATTGGTAGTCTTCGTCTTCAAAAGTTCTGGGGTGGTGCATGGAGAAACCTGGAAGGTCAAATGAACATGATTTTCGCACGGCTATGTTCGTATGGTTAAGACGCATCCAACGACATCCTCCCTCTACTATTCCGGTTTTATTTCTTTGTCTAGATTGCATGGATAGTAGATAGGTGTTTTTGTTTTTCGTGGTTCCGACACCCCTTTAGTAGAGCTCCAACATGGCCGACGGAGTCGACAAGTAGAAAGGAACAAAATGAGGTGTTCCCGGCAACGGAACCAAACTGATCACACCAAAAATATGGTGACCTTGTCGTGTCGTTTCCAGGGTGCCGAAAGTGACATCGTGTCGGGGTCGCCGGAGTCGTGGTCCGACGGTGGTCGTCGCGGTAGGATATCTGGCTTGTGAAGTCTGCAAAATAAAGCACCGTGAGTGGGTGGGGGTGTCCCCCAAAACCCTTCGGTGTGATAATCAGTATATGTTGTGTATATCATAGATAATAGATAAAATGGTGTGTGAGTGTATAAACCAGTAGGAGGGAGAGATGAGGGAGAGTTCTCCCGATCTTCTGGAGGAAAAAGAGTCCATCTTCAATATGAGAAGGTTTTCCCATATTTATACTAATGAGCTGCCTTTACATAATTGGGGTTGGGCCCTCATTCCGGGTATGGGCTTGGCCCAATCATCTGAGTGTGTTTTCGGAATACTCTTTTGGGCTACCTGTTTGGGCCTAATATTTTGGTGCACTTCACCACTGTATTCTCTTTACTATCTCTTCCCTCTCCCACCAAAAAAAACCTTCGTTTGTTGGTATTTGACGATTCTTCTCATCATAAATTTCTTGGTAATCATTTTCGCTATTTTCCACTTTTTTCCTCAATTATTTTTTTTGTTGACAATTTTTTTACTACATAAAAGGAAAAAAATAGTTTTTTAATGATCATAATTCATGTACGTCGCAAATGGGTATTTCTAATATTCTTTTCAAAATGGGTATTTTATGTTTAAACTTTTCAATTGTTTTATTAAAAAAAAAAAAGAAAATGGTAATCACATAGATAGCTCAAATAAGGGTTTGTTTTACATTGCATATAATTAACTTCTTGCAACCATCATGTTAACCAATTAGTACATGCAGAAAATAACTTTCAAATTATTTTCTTTCCCTTAAGTTCATTTTCCTATGCTTTTCTAAAAAAATATTTCCTCCTCAATATTCAAATTTCAAACATCCATTTCCTTTTTTTTTTCTCAAAAATTATTTCCTCCTCAAGATTCAAACATCCAAAGAAAGAAATAAGGCATATGCCAATGCTTGTGCAAGATTGTCGAACAATGTTTTTCCATGATTTAATATTATTAATTTGACTTGATGAATTCTTTCAAAGTTGAGATAGTTAATCATATAATTACTCTTTTTATTTACTTTCATGTAGGTAAAATTGAGAAAAAAATAAAGGGAAATGAATCCACAAGTGGCAATGAGAACTACAAAATAAGTAGGTCTAATGTGAGACCGTCTTACGGATCTTAATTCATAAGACGGAGCCTCACCATCTCTCAACTTAACCTACCAACACACAGTGTGTCAGGTCAAGGGGATTTTATATAAAATGCATGTTAGATCGTCTTTCCTAAGTTTTTTGCTAAAATAAAAAGAGAAAATTGCTGGTCGGTCCCATTTTCCAAGTTTATAACCCCTTCAGCCCCATATTTTTTTCTACCGCTAAAGTCTATTTCATGAAATCGTTCCTAAAATGCTCATAGAAGAGAAAGAACGATAGCATGTCGCAGGGATGAAGACCGAAGAGGGTGGGGAGGTGTTTTACATGTGTCTTCTTCTCCTCTTCTTCTATCGAACTTCATTGTGTTTGTGTGTTTCATTCAAAATAGGCTCAATTTGATTTGTAGTTTGTGTGGTGTGTTTCTATGCATGTAAACTGTTCGATGAAATGCCTAAATTGAATTTTGTTTGTTGTTAGACATATATATATATATATATTTTTCAATTTGGATGCATCAATTTTGAATCACATTGCATCATTTTGTCAATCGTGATGCATCGATTTAGATTTGGGATGCTGGAAAGATACATCAACTAGAAATCGTTTGATTGTGTTCAGGAAAAAATTGACATGAAGGTCTAGTTCATTATAATTTGCAGCACGATCCATCAATTTGTTGCTTGACTGGATGTAGCAATATGCATGAATTTTTGCAGTGCGATGCATAAATTGGATTATGTAATTTTAATTGATGCATCACATAGCATAAATTGGATTAGGTAATTACTTTATCTTAATTTGTAAGACGGAGCCTCACCGTCTTACAACTCAACCCTCCAACACACGGTAGGTCAGGTCAACAGGATCCGTCTAACGTAAAATGCCTGTTAGGCCGTATTTCGTAAGTTTTTGCCAAAATAAAATGATAAAATTGATGGCCGGTCCCTGTTGAAACATGTTTGTTTTGATTTACTCAAACATTAGGATGCTACTTAGTCTATTAAGATTATAAACTTTTTCATATACCCCAAAAGGCTAAGTATTCCCTGTCAGCCAAATAGTAACTTCTCTAAGACATACCTTCAACAGCTAGAAGCTGCTAACCTTATTAAAGTGTTAGTACTCTTGCCTATTTTGTTTAGACATATCTCTTACTGACAGTTACCTTGCTTGTATTTTGATATATCTAAAATCTTATATCTCTCACACAAGATCCCTGTGATTTTGTAAACAGATATTCTTTCGAATTATTGGCACAATTCAAATTGAAAGTTGCCTCTAACGGATTGGAACTCAAGACTTCTATATAAAGATATTGAAGCAAAGTTTGAAGACACTAAAGCATTCATACTCTCTCAAGCAGAATACTCACTTAAAGTGCCTAAGCCAAAACATTAGCTAGATTGTCATATATTTTTATTCTCTTCCAGTTTCTATTTTAAATAATCATTGTTATTATTCCTTACTTCTTTCAAATCATTAAGAAATATTTGATTGTCCCACGTGTGTGATTGTTTTTTAATCATACTCACCAAACACCAGTCTTTGGTGTATACTGATCCATTAGTGATCACTTAGATTATTAATAATATCAGTGTACTTAAAAAATCCAAGTTTGACCAACTTGGTAGTGGACGTAGCAATTTATACTGTGAATCACTTTACATCATGTGTTATTCATTTGTTGCTCTTTGAGATTGCCTTAACACTTGAGAAGCTTCAATCTGTTTGAGTGTTATTCAATCATTGCTACAATTGTGTATTAACTTGTTTACTTAACTTGCCTTTCAGTTCATTCCATAACTGTTAAGTGATTAACTAAAACAACCTTTCCAGCTGACAGTGTCAGCCGGCTGACAGTGTCAGCTACTGACCTCATTATAGTTTTTAACTCATCAGTCGGCTGACAATATATCAGCAGGTCGACAAAAGTTATATTTTCTGCTACAACTTTTGATGTATTTCAAAACAAACCTCAAACTTTTAAAAGGCTATTCACCTCCTCTATCCTTATTTGTTGCCAACTGGATTTACAGTATCTTTTCCCAAGTTTATAACCCTTTCAGTCCTGTGTGTTTTTTTTTCAACTACTAAAATCCATTTTCGTGAAATCGTGTATAAAATGCGCTTAGAAGACAAAGAACGGCAGCATGAGCTGTGGTGGTGCCATCAGTGGATGTGGTGGTGCCGCCAGGAGCTGTGGCGGCTACTGCAGGCGGTGGTGTGAATTGCACTGGACGGGTAGTAGGTCAAGGGTTTCAGGGGCAAGTAAACAGCCATAATAGACTTAACCGTCAGGTTCATGTCTCTAATCCTTTGACTGTTGTAGTAGGTTCTCAGTACACTGGAGGAGCTGGAAGGTCACGAGTTCCAGCCTCTAATGGCCCAAATGAAGTAGCAAGTGTCTCGGCATCCAGAATTGCAACAGGTCCTAGGGTGGCATCATCTTCAAAGGCTGTCTCTGGTGAAGGTAATGTCTCAACTCCAGCTGTTCCGCATGCTAGAAATAATACTTCAAAGGTTGATAGACCAAAAAAGAGTTTTGTTAGTATGTTTTCAGATAATAGGTTGGTAACTGAAGGCATGCAACTGAAATATATCGAACCCAAGGACGGTGAAGTAGAGTTGGACACTAGTGATGAAATTCCCTTCGTAGAGACTTGGGGTTATTGCTTAATTGGGTGCTTTACGGGTCTATTTCTGGGGTGTGTGGCATTGGAAGGGATTGTTAAATCTTGGGGAGTTAAATGTCGGGTGATTCCATACGATAAAGGTTGGACGATTTTTCGTTTCATGACTGATAAAGACATATTTAAAGTGTTGCAGGGCGGCCCCTATATGACTTATGGCAAGACATTAATGTTAAAATCAATTGATAAAGGTGTTATGCTCACTGATGATCTATTCATAAACATTCCCATATGGGTTGTGTTGCTTAACGTTCCTCTTGATGTTTGGAGTGAAACTGGACTGAGCAAGATTACTTCCAAGATTGGGAAGCCCATGTTCACAGATCAAGTCACAAAGAATAAGTCAAAGATGAATTTTACTAGGGTTTTGGTAGAAATTGATGTTAGAAAGGCTCCAATCATGGAGTTTGGCGTTAAAATGTCCGGTGGTAGATGTTATGTTCAGAAAGTTCAGTATGAGAGTTACCCGTTCTATTGTCATCATTGCAAAGTTTTTGGGCATATTCATCTTCAATGCTCGAAGTTGAAGGGGGTTGATGAACATGTTTCTGTTCCGGACAAGATGGACCCGAAAGTCTTGCCGAATAAGGGGAATGTGAACACAGTTGGTGTGATTGGAGCTGGACATTCTAGAACCCCGATCGTTACAAATGCCCCCCTTTATTTCAACGAACAGTGGGGTTATTTTGTGTGAGAACTTGCTGGATTTTCCCCTTGGACTGTCTCGATCCCCTTCTTCAGCACATGTCGGGGCAGTTTCGGGTGGTGGTGGTGATCGGACACATGATGATGCTCAAGAGACCCCCCGGGGAGACTTCGTGGCCCCAACTTGATTTTCCGTTAAACCATAGTTTGTATGGGATTTCTGGTAATGCTACTACTCCGGGTGCTATTCCTGGGGATGGCCAATGACAGGAGGTTATTTCTAAGAAGCACTCGAAGAATATTGCTCAAGGTAAGAGGCGCGGAGGGGCCCATGGATCCTCCTTTGGTGGTAAATGAAGATTTTTACTTGGAATGTCCGAGGTCTTTCCGGACGGTTGGATGGGGCTGTAACTCAGGCTCTTGTGTGCAAGCTCTATCGCTCCCATTTAGTAGCTATGGTTTGTTTGCTTGAAACTAAGTTTTCCCCTGCTCGTCTTGACTTCTTTGTTTCTCATAGATTCCCCGCTTGGGAGTCTTGTAATAATTTTGGTTTAATTAATGGTGATATGATGCTTCTTTTTTGGGATCCTTCTCGGGTTCAGTGTGATGTGCTTGATATTGGAATGCAACATTTGCATGTCCAAGCTCATTGTTTGGTTACCCAAGTTTCCTTTTTTGTCACCTTTGTTTATCCATTCTATAGTGTGCCGGAAAGAAGGAATTTGTGGCAGCATTTGTCTCGGGTTGAAAGTTTTCTATCTCAGCCTTGGGTGATTCTTGGGGATTTCAATTGTTTTTATTCCCCTCGTGACAAAATGGGTGGTTGTCCCCTCTCAGCTTATGCTTTAAAGGATTTGGGTAATTTTGTGATGGATAGAGGTCTTGTTGATGCTCCCTCTACGGGCTCCTTCTATACATGGACTAATGGCCATATTTGGTCCAAGTTAGATGTAGTTTTGACGTCCCAAGATTAGAGTGATTTGAATTTGACTTGCACAACTTCTTTTCTACCTATGGAACCGGTTTTCAATCATTGCCCGGTTGTTACTACGGTAGTTGCTAACCATATCCGAGGGAACAAGTCTTTTAAGTTTTTCAACATGTGGATGGATCACCCTTCCTTTGCTTCAATTCTCAATAGGGGATGGGAACAACAAATTGGAGGGACAGCGCAGTTTGTGTTAGTCTAAAAAATGAAGTCTTTAAAGCATCCCTTGAAGAGATTAAATTATTCTGAATTTGCTAACATCTCGGATAGAGCTTCAGCTGCTAATGTAGCGTTTAAGGAGGCTCTAAATCTTCTCATGGTTGATCCCTCTAATGAAGATCTAAAGTTGAAAGTGAGTAGTTTGTGATCACGGGCAAATTTCTTACTTGAGGCCGAGAGAAGTTTCATTCGGCAAAAGGTTCGTTGTACTCACTTGGTGGAAGGCGATAGAGGAACCAAGTATTTTCATAGTATGATTAAGAGACACAACATTCAGAGATCTATTTCCTATATAATGAAGGAGGATGGTACGCCTACTTCTTCTCCCGGGGAAGTTACAAATCTTCTTGTTGGGTTCTACACGAATTTATTTGGTACTGCTAGGGATTCAATCCCCATTGATCCGAAAGTGCTTGATATGGGGCCGCGGATTGATGTGGGAGATGCTAGTAGTTTTACTGCCCCTATTTCAGATTTGGAGGTTCGGAATGCTCTGTTTGATATTGGGAATGATAAGGCTCTCGGTCCTAATGGGTTTTGTTCTTAGTTCTTCAAAGCTAATTGGAGCAAGGTTGGTGGCAATGTTATTTCTGCTGTGAAGGGTTTTTTAATCTCGAGTAAGATGTTTAAAGAGTTGAATTACACTGTTATCTCTCTTATTCCTAAGACTAATAGCAACTCGAAGGTGGGGGATTTTATACCCATTGGGTTGACTAATGTGGTCAACAACACTATTATGAAGATTCTTGCTAGCCAGATGGAGACTGTTCTTGCTCCCCTTGTTGACTTTTGTCAGGGTGCGTTCGTGAAAGGGAGAAATATAGTTTATAATATTTATCTAGCGCAAGAGCTTGTGCGGGGTTTCAATCGCGCTCGGATCTTTCCCTGGTGTATGCTTATGGTTGATCTTAGGAAGGCTTATGATACAGTTTCTTGGGTTTTCTTGGACTCGGTTTTGAGGGGTCTCGGTTTCCCAAGTCAGTTAGTGGATTTGATTTTGGAGTGTGTTACTACCCCTACTTTCTCCATCTCCGTTAATGGTGAAAGGCATGGATTTTTCATAGGTAAGCGTGGTTTACGGCAAGGTGACCCTATGTCACCTACCTTATTTATATTATGTATTGAATATTTCTCTCGGATGCTTAAGATAAGGGCTAGTGGTCGGGGGTTTGCTTTATTTCCTAAGTGTGCCAGCACTGGGTTGACTCACCATGCTTTTGTGGATGATCTTATGCTGTTTTCCCAAGCAGATGAATCCTCGGTTGGCATTCTCATAGAGTGCTTGGAATCTCTGGAAGCGGTCTCAGGGCTGTCCATCAATCCTTCTAAGTCCTCCATTTACTTGACGGGGATCCGTGGGGACTTGATGGATAGAATTCTGGGCCGTGTTGGCTTTGCGGTTGGGTTCTTCTCGGTTCGATATTTGGGGGTCCCTTTAACCCCTTTGTCGATGGCTGTTGAGCAGTTTGCGCCTCTCACCGAGGCCATTTCGGGTTATATTCAGAAGTGGGAGCATCAAACCCTATCTTATGCTGGTAAATTAGAGCTGATCCGTTCCGTTATTCAAGGTGTTGAAGGGTTCTGGTTTTGAGCCTTTCAGTTGCATGTGGCAGTCCTAAATAAGATTCCGTCTGCTTACATTCGTCTCTTTTGGGGAGGTAAGCCGGCTCGTGTAGCTTGGGATGTGGTTTGTACACCCAACATCAAGCTGTCTCCCATTAACACCACCCAATCCGTCACCTTTACTCGCTTCTTCATCCCGGCTCCAACAGTTTCAACTTCATCCTCACCTCCCCCCTTAAATCTTCCATTACGTTATGAAATTTTATAAGTTGAAGCCCTTTCGATAGTCCCTCGGCTCTTTCTGTTTCGGTATGGGAGCTGCAAATTGGAGGGACAACGCAGTTTGTGGTAGTCTCAAATATGAAGTCTTTAAAGCAGCCTTTGAAGAGATTAAATTATTCTGAATTTGCTAACATCTCGGATAGAGCTTTAGCTGCTAATGTAGCGTTTAAGGAGGCTCTAAATCTTCTCACGGTTGATCCCTCCAATGAATATCTAAAGTTGAAAGTGAGTAGTTTGCGATCAAGGGCAAATTTCTTGCTTGAGGCCGAGAGAAGTTTCATTCGGCAAAAGGTTCGTTGTACTCACTTGGTGGAAGGGGATAGAGGAACCAAGTATTTTCATAGTATGATTAACAGACACAACATTCAGAGATCAATTTCTTATATTATGAAGAAGGATGGTACACCAACCTCTTCTTCGGGGGAAGTTGTAGATATTCTTATTGGGTTCTACACGAATTTATTTGGTACTGCTAGGGATTCGATCCCCATTGATCCGAGAGTGCTTGATATGGGGCCGCAGATTGATGTGGAAGATGCTAGTAGTCTTACTGCCCCTATTTCAGATTTGGAGGTTCAGAATGCTCTATTTTATATTGGGAGTGATAAGGCTCCCGTTCCTGACAGGTTTTCTTCTCAGTTCTTCAAAGCTAATTGGAGTAAGGTTGGTGGCGATGTTATTTCTGTTGTGAAGGGTTTTTTCATCTCGGGTAAGTTGTTGAAAGAGTTGAATCACACTGTTATCTCTCTTATTCCTAAGACTGATAGTAACCCGAAGGTGGGGGATTTTAGACCCATTGGGTTGACTAATGTGGTCTACAAAACTATTACGAAGATTCTTGCTAGCCGGATGGAGACTGTTCTTGCTCCCCTTGTTGACTCTTGTCAGGGTGCTTTCATGAAAGGGAGAAATATGGTTGATTATATTTATCTAGCGCATGAACTTGTGCGGGGTTTCAATCTCGCTCGGATCTCTCCCCGGTGTATGCTTATGGTTGATCTTAGGAAGGATTATGATACAGTTTCTTGGGTTTTCTTAGACTCAGTTTTGAGGGGTCTCGATTTCCCAAGTCAGTTTGTGGATTGGATTTTGGAGTGTGTTACGACCCCTACTTTCTCCGTCTCCATTAATGGTGAAAAGCATGGATTTTTCATAGGTAAGCTTGTTTACGGCAAGGTGACCCTATGTCACCTACTTTATTAATCTTATGTATTGACTATTTCTCTCGGATGCTTATGATGAGGGATAGTAGTCACGGGTTTGCATTCTTTCCTAAGTGTGCCAGCACTGGGTTGACTCACTTTGCTTTTGCGGATGATCTTATGTTGTTTTCCCGAGGAGATGAATCTTCGGTTGGCATTCTCATGGAGTGTTTGGAATCTCTGGAAGCGGTCTCAGGGCTGTCCATTAATCCTTCTAAGTCCTTCATTTACTTGGTTGGGATCCGTGGGGACTTGATGGATAGAACTCTGGGTTGTGTTGGCTTTGCGGTTGGGTCCTTCTCGGTTCGATATTTGGTGGTCCCTTTAACCCCTTTGTCGGTGGTTGTTGAGTAGTTTGTGCCTCTCCCTGACGCCATTACGGGTTATATTTAGAAGTGGGAACATCAAACCCTATCTTATGCTGGTAAATTAGAGCTGATTCGGTCCGTTATTCAAGGTGTTGAAGGGTTCTGGTTTCGAGCCTTTCAGTTGCACGTGGCAGTCCTAAATAAGATTTCGTCTGCTTACATTCGTTTATTTTGGGGAGGTAAGCCGACTTGTGTAGCTTGGGATGTGGGTTGTACGCCTAACATCAAATCGTCTCTCATTAACGCCACCCAATCCGTCTCCTTTACTCGCTTCGGCATCCCGGCTCCAACGGCTTCAGCTTCATCTCCACCTCCGCCCTTAACTCTTCCATTACGTTATGAAATTTTATAAGTTGAAGCCCTTTCGATAATCCCTCGGCTCTTTCTGTTTCGGTATGGGACTAGCAAATTGGAGGGACAGCGCAGTTTGTGTTATTCTAAAAAATGAAGTCTTTAAAGCAACTCTTGAAGAGATTAAATTATTCTGAATTTGCTAACATCTCGGATAGAGCTTCAGCTGCTAATGTATCGTTTAAGGAGGCTCTAAATCTTCTCATGGTTGATCCCTCCAATGAAGATTTAACGTTGAAAGTGAGTAGTTTGCAATCAAGGGCAAATCTCTTGCATGAGGCCGAGAGAAGTTTCATTCAGCAAAAGGTTCGTTGTACTCACTGGGTGGAAGGCGATAGAGGAACCAAGTAATTTCATAGTCTGATTAAGAGACACAACATTCAGAGATCAATTTCTTATATTATGAATATGGATGGTACGCCTACTTCTTCTCCCGGGGAAGTTGTAGATCTTCTTGTTGGGTTCTACACGAATTTATTTGGTACTGCTAGGGATTCGATCCCCATTGATTCGAGAGTGCTTGATATGGGGCCGCGGATTGATGTAGGAGATGCTAGTAGTCTTACTGCCCCTATTTCAGATTTGGAGGTTTGGAATGCTCTATTTGATATTGGGAGTGATAAGGCTCCCGGTCCTGATGGGTTTTCTTCTCAGTTCTTCAAAGCTAATTGGAGCAAGGTTGGTGGCGATGTTATTTTTGCTGTGAATGATTTTTTCATCTCAGGTAAGCTGTTGAAAGAGTTGAATCACACTGTTATCTCTCTTATTCCGAAGACTGATAGTAACCCGAAGGTGGGGGATTTTAGACCCATTGGGTTGACTAATGTGGTCTACAAAACTATTACGAAGATTCTTGCTAGCCGGATGGAGACTGTTCTTGCTCCCTTTGTTGATTCTTGTCAGGGTGCTTTCGTGAAAGGGAAAAATATGGTTGATTATATTTATCTAGCGCAAGAGCTTGTGCAGGGTTTCAATCGCGCTTGGATCTCTCCCCGGTGTGTGCTTATGGTTGATCTTAGGAATTCTTATGATACAGTTTCTTGGGTTTCCTTGGAATCGTTTTTGAGGGGTCTCGGTTTCCCAAGTCAGTTAGTGGATTGGATTTTGGAGTGTGTTACTACCCCTACTTTCTCCGTCTCCATTAATGGTGAAAGGGATGGATTTTTCATAGGTAAGCGTGGTTTACGGCAAGGTGACCCTATGTCACCTACCTTATTTATCTTATGTATTGAGTATTTCTCTCGGATGCTTAAGATGAGGGTTAGTGGTCAGGGGTTGACTTTCTTTCCTAAGTGTGCCAGCACTGGGTTAACTCACCTTGCTTTTGCGGATGATCTTATGCAGTTTTCCCGAGGAGATGAATCCTCGGTTGACATTCTCATGGAGTGTTTGGAATCTCTGGAAGCGGTCTCAGGGCTGTCCATCAATCCTTCTAAGTCCTCCATTTACTTGGCTGGGATTCGTGGGGACTTGATGGACGAAATTCTGGGTCGTGTTGGTTTACTGTTGGGACCTTCTCGGTTCGATATTTGGGGGTCCCTTTAACCCTTTTGTTGGTGGCTGTTGAGCAGTTTGTGCCTCTCAATGAGGCCATTTCGGGTTATATTCAAAAGTGGGAGCATCAAACCCTATCTTATGCTAGTAAATTAGAGATGATCCGGTCCGTTATTCAAGTTGTTGAAGGGCTCAGATTTCGAGCCTTTCCGTTGCATGTGGCAGTCCTAAATAAGTTTCGGTCTACTTGCATTCGTTTCTTTTGGGGAGGTAAGCCGGCTCGTGTAGCTTGGGATGTGGTTTGTACGCCCAACATCAATCTGTCTCTCATTAACGCCACCTAATCCGTCTCCTTTACTCGCTTCTTCATCCCGGCTCCAACGGCTTCAACTTCATCCGCACCTCCCCCTTAACTCTTCCATTACGTTATGAAATTTTATAAGTTGACGCCCTTTCGATAGTCCCTCGGCTCTTTCTGTTTCGGTATGGGATCATCGAATTAGAGGGACAGCACAACTTGTGTTATTCTAAAAAATGAAGTCTTTAAAGCAGCCCTTGAAGAGATTAAAATATTATGAATTCGCTAACATCTCGGATAGAGCTTCAGCTGCTAATGTAGCGTTTAAGGAGGCTCTAAATCTTCTCATGGTTGATCCCTCCAATGAAGATCTAAAGTTGAAAGTGAGTAGTTTACGATCAAGGGCAAATTTCTTGCTTGAGGCCGAGAGAAGTTTCATTGGGCAGAAGGTTCGTTGTACTCACTTGGTGGAAGGCGATAGAGGAACCAAGTAATTTCATAGTATGATTAAGAGACACAACATTCAGAGATCTATTTCTTATATTATGAAGGAGGATGGTATGCCTATTTCTTCTCCCGGGGAAGTTACAGATCTTCTTGTTGGGTTCTACATGAATTTATTTGGTACTACTAGGCCTTCGATCCCCATTGATCCGAGAGTGATTGATATGGGGCCGCGGATTGATGTGGGAGATACTAGTAGTCTTACTGCCCCTATTTAAGATTTGGAGGTTCGGAATGCTCTGTTTGATATTGGGAGCGATAAGGCTCCCGGTCCTAATGGGTTTTCTTCTTAGTTCTTCAAAGCTAATTGGAACAAGGTGGCGTTGTTATTTCTGTTGTGAAGGATTTTTTCATCTCTGGTAAGCTGTTGAAAGAGTTGAATCACACTGTTATCTCTCTTATTCCTAAAACTGATAGTAACCCGAAGGTGGGGGATTTTAGACCCATTAGGTTGACTAATGTGGTATACAAAACTATTACGAAGATTCTTGCTAGTCGGATGGAGACTGTTCTTGCTCCCCTTGTTGACTCTTGTCAGGGTGCTTTCGTGAAAGGGAGAAATATGGTTGATTATATTTATCTAGCGCAAGAGCTTGTGCGGGGTTTCAATCGCGTTCGGATCTCTCCCTGGTGTATGCTTATGGTTGATCTTAGGAAGGCTTATGATACAGTTTCTTGGGTTTTCTTGGACTCGGTTTTCAGGGGTCTCTGTTTCCCAAGTCAGTTTGTGGATTGGATTTTTGAGTGTGTTACTACCCCTACTTTCTCCGTCTCCATTAATGGTGAAAGGCATGGATTTTTCATTAGGTAAGCGTGGTTTACGGCAAGGTGACCCTATGTCACCTACCTTATTTATCTTATGTATTGAGTATTTCTCTCGGATGCTTAAGATGAGGGCTAGTGGTCACGAGTTTGGTTTTTTTCCTAAGTGTGCCAGCACTGGGTTGACTCACCTTGCTTTTGCGGATGATCTTATGTTGTTTTCCTGAGGAGATGAATCATCGGTTGGCATTCTCATGGAGTGTTTGGAATCTCCGGAAGCGGTCTCAGGGCTGTCCATTAATCCTTCTAAGTCCTTCATTTACTTGGTTGGGATCCGTGGGGACTTGATAGATAGAATTATGGGTCGTGTTGGCTTTGCGGTTGGGTCCTTCTCGGTTCGATATTTGGTGGTCCCTTTAACCCCTTTGTCGGTGGTTGTTGAGCAGTTTGCGCTGTAGCACCCGAGAATTTCCTTGTATTTATTATGATATTTATTTGTTAATCACAAAATGATTAATATTAAACTTGTAATGCTAGCATGTTAGTCAAATAGTATTTTGACTTGAGTTTTGAGTTTTAATGAGAACTTGATTATATCGTGAGTTGGACTTGTACCATAACACGTCTGGAGTCCAATTGTGTTATTTATCTGTTTTACATTATTTATGTGTTTTTGGTTGTGGACTTGGGTAATTGCCTTATGAGAATCTATTTCGGTTCAAGATATGTTGGACTTAATGTGTGTCGTGTTTAAAGTCTGTATTTGACTTTGGTTATATTAGTTATAATTTATAACATTGAAATATAAATGACACGTTAAAGCTAGAGAATATATATTTTCGGCTAGATCGACCCGAAATATATCGTACGTTACGTGTTTCTTTTTATATTATTAAAATATATTTTTATTTTAACATTGGCTAATTAATAATAATTAATTAATGTTTAATTGATGATTAATTGGTTTGACATTTTTGACTTTTGACCAAACTTAGTTTTTTTAATCAAAATAACTATTACTATGTTTATAATGAATATTTAATTATTCCAAGTGAATGATCACTTGGAAACTTTCTCAAAAAAATCGGTTGGAGACTTATCTCCAAGCCATTTCATTTCCTTGGTGGACCATACCATCCTTTTACCATTAAACAACAATTGAACAGCAAGGAGCTCACATTCACTCTTTCTTTCCTTTTCGTCCGCCTTCTGTGAGTTACGAGAGTTTTTCATTTTCGGTTTGATTTGTTAACGAAAAATTACTCGTTTTTAATTCCGACTCCACAAGAGTGTTTTATTCGCTGAGGGCTACATTTACACCCGAATATTTTGTGTTTTCGTAGATATTTTCGGTAGAGGTAAGTTACTATCACCTTCCCTTTGTATGTAGAATTGACATACATGTACTGTGGGCTCACGTGATTTGTTTTGGAGGTTCGGAATGCTCTATTTGATATTGGGAGTGATAAGGCTCCCGGTCCTGATGGGTTTTCTTCTCAGTTCTTCAAAGCTAATTGGAGCAAGGTTGGTGGCGATGTTATTTCTGCTGTGAAGGATTTTTTCATCTCGGGTAAGCTGTTGAAAGAGTTGAATCACACTGTTATCTCTCTTATTCCTAAGACTGATAGTAACCCGAAGGTGGGGGATTTTAGACCAATTGGGTTGACTAATGTGCTATACAAAACTATTACGAAGATTCTTGCTAGCCGGATGGAGACTGTTCTTGCTCCCCTTGTTGACTCTTGTCAGGGTGCTTTCGTGAAAAGAAGAAATATGGTTGATTATGTTTATCTAGCACAAGAGCTTGTGCAGGGTTTCAATCGCGCTCGGATCTCTCCCCGGTGTATGCTTATGGTTGATCTTAGGAAGGTTATGATACAGTTTCTTGGGTTTTCTTGGACTCGGTTTTGAGGGGTCTCGGTTTCCCAAGTCAGTTTATGGATTGGATTTTTGAGTGTGTTACTACCCCTACTTTCTCCGTCTCCATTAATGGTGAAAGGCATGAATTTTTCATAGGTAAGCGTGGTTTACGGCAAGGTGACCCTATGTCACCTACCTTATTTATCTTATGTATTGAGTATTTCTCTCGGATGCTTATGATGAGGGCTATTGGTCACGGGTTGCTTTCTTTCCTAAGTGTGCCAGCACTGGGTTGACTCACCTTGCTTTTGCGGATGATCTTATACTGTTTTCCTGAGGAGATGAATCCTCGGTTGGCATTCTCATGGAGTGTTTGGAATCTTTGGAAGCGGTCTCAGGGCTGTCCATTAATCCTTCTAAGTCCTTCATTTACTTGGTTGGGATCCGAGGGGACTTGATGGATAGAATTCTGGGCCGTGTTGGCTTTGCGGTTGGGTCCTTCTCGGTTCGATATTTGGTGGTCCCTTTAACCCCTTTGTCGGTGGTTGTTGAGTAGTTTGCGCCTCTCACTGAGGTCATTTCGGGTTATATTCAGAAGTGGGAGCATCAAACCCTATCTTATGCTGGTAAATTAGAGCTGATCCGGTCCGTTATTTAGGGTGTTGAAGGGTTCTGGTTTCGAGCCTTTCAATTGCATGTGGCAGTCCTAAAAAAGATTTCATCTGCTTACATTCGTTTCTTTTGGGGAGGTAAGTCGGCTCGTGTAGCTTGGGATGTGGTTTGTACGCCCAACATCAAACTGTCTCTCATTAACGCCACCCAATCTGTCTCCTTTACTCGCTTTTTAATCCCGGCTCCAACGGCTTCAACTTCATCCCCACCTCGCCCCTTAACTCTTCCATTACGTTATGAAATTTTATAAGTTGAAGCCCTTTCAATAATCCCTCGGCTCTTTCTGTTTCGGTATGGGACTAGCAAATTGGAAGGACATCACAGTTTGTGTTATTCTAAAAAATGAAGTCTTTAAAGCAGCTCTTGAAGAGATTAAATTATTCTGAATTTGCTAACATCTCGGATAGAGCTTCAGCTGCTAATGTAGCGTTTAAGGAGGCTCTAAATATTCTCATGGTTGATCCCTCAAATGAAGATTTAAAGTTGAAAGTGAGTAGTTTGCGATCAAGGGCAAATCTCTTACTTGAGGCCGAGAGAAGTTTCATTCGACAAAAGGTTCGTTGTACTCACTTGGTGGAAGGCGATAGAGGAACCAAGTATTTTCATAGTATGATTAACAGACACAACATTCGGAGATCTATTTCTTATATTATGATGGAGGATGGTACGCCTATTTCTTCTCCCGGGGAAGTTGCAGATCTTCTTGTTGGGTTCTACACGAATTTATTTGGTACTGCTAGGGATTCGATCCCCATTGATTCGAGAGTGCTTGATATGAGGCCGCAGATTGCTGTGGGAGATGCTAGTAGTCTTACTGCCCCTATTTCAGATTTGGAGGTTCAGAATGCTCTATTTGATATTGGGAGTGATAAGGCTCCCGGTCCTGATGGGTTTTCTTCTCAGTTCTTCAAAGCTAATTGGAGCAAGGTTGGTGGCGATGTTATTTCTACTGTGAAGGATTTTTCCATCTCGGGTAAGCTGTTGAAAGAGTTTAATCACACTGTTATCTCTCTTATTCCTAAGACTGATAGTAACCCGAAGGTGGGGGATTTTAGACCCATTGGGTTGACTAATGTGGTCTACAAAACTATTACGAAGATTCTTGCTAGCCGGATGAAGACTGTTCTTGCTCCCCTTGTTGACTCTTGTCAGGGTGCTTTCGTGAAAGGGAGAAATATGGTTGATAATATTTATATAACGCAAGAGCTTGTGCGGGGTTTCAATCGTGCTCGGATCTCTCCTCGGTGTATGCTTATGGTTGATCTTAGGAAGGCTTATGATACAGTTTCTTGGGTTTTCTTGGACTTGGTTTTGAGGGGTCTCGGTTTCCCAAGTCAGTTTGTGGATTGGATTTTGGAGTGTGTTACGACCCCTACTTTCTCCATCTCCATTAATGGTGAAAGGCATGGATTTTTCATAGGTAAGCGTGGTTTACGACAAGGTGACCCTATGTCACCTACCTTATTTATCTTATGTATTGAGTATTTCTCTCGGATGCTTATGATGAGGGCTAGTGGTCACGGGTTTGCTTTCTTTCCTAAGTGTGCCAGCACTGGGTTGACTCACCTTGCTTTTACGGATGATCTTATGCTGTTTTCCTAAGGAGATGAATCCTCAGTTGGCATTCTCATGGAGTGTTTGGAATCTCTGAAGCGGTCTCAGGGCTGTCCATTAATCCTTCTAAGTCCTTCATTTACTTGGTTGGGATCCGTGGGGACTTGATTGATAGAATTCTGGGTCGTGTTGGCTTTGCGGTTGGGTCCTTCTCGGTTCGATATTTGGTGGTCCCTTTAACCCCTTTGTCGGTGGTTGTTGAGCAGTTTGTGCCTCTCACTGAGGCCATTTCAGGTTATATTCAGAAGTGGGAGCATCAAACCCTATCTTATGCTGGTAAATTAGAGCTGATCCGGTCCGTTATTTAGGGTGTTGAAGGGTTCTGGTTTCGAGCCTTTCCGTTGCATGTGTCAGTCCTAAATAAGATTCTGTCTGCTTGCATTCGTTTCTTTTGGGGAGGTAAGCCGGCTCGTGTAGCTTGGGATGTGCTTTGTACGCCCAACATCAAACTGTCTCTCATTAACGCCACCTAATCTGTCTCCTTTACTCGCTTCTTCATCCCAGCTCCAACGGCTTCAACTTCAACCCCACCTCCCCCCTTAACTCTTCCATTACATTATGAAATTTTATAAGTTGAAGCCCTTTTGATAGTCCCTCGGCTCTTTCTGTTTCGGCAGCAATTCTTTCTTATTCTTTTTCATTTGAGCTTCGTTCACTTCCGAGGGTTAGGAGAAAATGAATTGGGTCCTTCCTCGAGCCTAAGGCGAATCCCTCCATAAAGCGTTTTATTTTTCTCCATACCCCAAACAACCCTCCCCAATCAACCCTCTTCGCGATCCAAGACTTCACGCGTTCAAATCTCTCATTCCCTCCTCAATTATTGCAACAAAAAGGTGAAATGAATTCATGGAAGAAGACGACGTAAGCAGTATGTGGGTGAGCTACGTTGTGGGCATCTTAAGAACAATTTTATGAAAATGAACTTTATCTGTTAAAAAAGAGAGGTACCAAACAGGTTGAGAATCTAGTAGAGTGGACCGACTTGCAATTTATTCTTTATAATATTGTTTTTAGGCTCTAGGTTTCGGGTTTTGTGTTTAAGCTCACTTTAAATATGTTTGAAGAGATATTTTTAGAACATTTGAAACACTTTGTTATTTTGTACAAATTTATTTTTTTCTAACGAAAAATCTAACAAAAGTACGTTACATTATCTGTCAAAAATAAATTATGCTAGTGAATGTGTTTTTTTTTTTGAAAGTACGATACTCTTTTAAGTCGTTAACCAAATAACCAATTATGTGCACCGACACACATGTCTGGGATTAGATAGAGTTTAGGCCGCTTAGGTTTGGGTTTGGTCAAGGGTAAGGGCTTATAGGTTTCACGACAAGAACGACTAGGTGTAGGTGAGTGTAGATCAGAAGGCGATAGATTAACAACAAACGTGTCTCGAACCCGACTTGTTGTCACACCTAAAAATGGATGTTAGAGATGAATGTTAATGGAGTGTACATTAAGGGGGAAAAGAGTCATTAACCAAATGTATAGGGATTAACACTATTTTAGTACGGAAACTTCCTGGCTTCCAAGTGAACAATAGACATTTCTAGCGAGAGAAAGCGATCGATATTTGTTGTATGATCCATCCTAATAATTTCTAATCAAACCCTAAAAAATTTAATCGGCCTTCTTCTTCTTCTTCTTCTTGATTTCTTTCGCAAATCATCGTCTCAAGCAGGTACTTCACTTCGTTATCCTTCTCCATCTTTAATCAGTTATTGAGTTCTTCCTTCCAATTTTCTCACGCTTTCTTTAGAAAACAATTCAGTTGATGATATTTGAAATCCAATTGCATTGATATGGCCTGTTCATATTCATAAATTAATGGGTTTTGGTTCATCATACCCCAATTTTTCTTATTCGACGAAAGAGTGATATTGGGGGTGGTTTTTGTACTTGTAATTTTTGATGTAGCGGTTATTCGTTCCGTCATGAATTGATATGGCTACGAAAATCTTGTATTACGTGCAAAATGTATGGCCTCTTTCTATGTTTAAACATGATGATCTGAGGGTATCGGATGATATAGTAAGGAAGCTGCCAATTCCTGATGAAACAAAGCCGTTTGTGTTTGCGATTCGGGAACCGGAGTCGCAAGCGGTGATATATATTCTGTGTACACAAAAGTTGTCCGAGAGATCAACTATTGATGCCGAGTATCTGATTAGAAATATTAGACCTGATGTAGTTGTGGCTCAAGTGAGTGAGATTCAGTGTCACGAAATCGAGTTATTTGGTAACGGTGCTGATGATAATGCTGTTCCAACTTCCTCGATCAAAGTGCTTAAGAAGTGTTTCCTTGATAAGATAAATAGAGAGAAGTATGAAGACGTAGCGGGGAGTTTGGTTTTAAGAGATATTTTTGGGGTTGGATTTCAGGGCCATTTTTTGGCTGCCAAGAAGATGGCCGAAGAAGTTGGGTCTTCTTTCTTGTTGCTCGGATCTCCTTGTTTGAAATTACATGAAAATAGTGGTAGTCCTACTGTTGAGGCTGACCCAGGGAACACGTTTCACGCTTTAGCTTTACAACCAACTTATATGGTGCCACTTGAAGTGGGTTCGATGGTTCCATCAAGTTCAAGAACGCCTTTTATTGTCAATCACCTCCATTCGCAATTACTAAGGCCAGTAGCATTGCATTTAAATCAATCAACTTTTGCTCCTAGCGCGGGTCTTAAAGATATTCAACCGATAACCGATTATGAGCCCCCCCAGTTTGCTCAATCTGTTTACTCCTTGCTTGTCGATTTGCATAAGGTTTTCCAAGACGTACCTTCTATTGGGAAGGCATTAGCTTATGCTCAGAAGATGCTTTATGATGTGAATAAGGGAGAAACTGTCAGTACCGAACTCGTGTCAGAAGTATATGTTTTCCGCATAGCAGTTGAGGGATTGAGAATTGCTCTAAATAATGCTGGTCGGCTCCCTATTAGCAAAATGAAAAACCGCTTCTCTGACAAAATGGAGTTTTATGATCTTCCTGATGAGGACAAGTCACATGCTCTTCTTGCTCATGCACTTAGAAGTCAGGGTAAAGATTCCAAATCTATAGTAGCAATTGTTGATGCAAGTGTTTTAGCTGGTCTTAGAAAACATTGGAGCACTCCTGTTCCTCCGGTGGTCAGGTGTATGGTTGAGCAGCTGGTCACCGATTTTGCTGAAGATGGCGAAACTCCTAGTCATAATGATAGAAAACGGTCCTTAACCAGCAAACCAGTTTTGGCAGTTGGGGCAGGAGCAACAGCAGTATTAGGAGCCACATCCCTTTCCAAAGCTGTTCCTGCGTCAACCTTTATGAAAGTGGTTACGTTCAAAGTTCCAACTTCACTAAATATAATATTGACCCAAACACAGAGGGGTATTGCAGTTGCCATCAGCAAGATTCTTGGCTCTTCAAAAGTTGTAGCACCTGGATTTGCAAGTTCTGGCCTGAAAACGACATCGGCCATGAAGGCCTCTGCTTCTACTGAGAAAATTCGAGCTGTAATTCACAGTGTCATTGCTTCTGCTGAGAAAGCCAGCCTTTCAGCCACGAGAACTGCATTTTATGAAATAATGAGGAAAAGACGAGTTCGTCCAATAGGCGTGCTGCCTTGGGCTACATTTGGATGTAGTGTTGCTACCTGCACAGGATTGGTTGTCTTTGGAGATGGGATTGAATGTGCTGTTGAATCACTCCCTGCTGCGCCCTCAATTGCCAGTTTAGGTCGTGGTATCCAGAGTTTACACCAGGCATCTCAAGCAGTGAGGCAATCAGAAAGTTCCAAATTACAAAAATCTCTAGAGTCTCTGATGTACAGATTTATGAAGGCAAAGCCTCAATAATGTAAGTTTTGTACTTTCCTTAGAGTGAGCACCAACTGATGCTCTTCAGAATGATGAATTTTCAAGAGTTAGGATATCTTTTCTGTACATAAGGAGTCTAGAACAAGAGTCTGTTTGATTACCATTTGTGTTTAGTTTATTGTTTCTACAAAGATAGACATTAGTAAATGCGTAATTATTTTTGGGTTACTCTTGCCCCTTGTGATTTATTTTCCTATTTTTTATTTTATTTGGTTGATATTTCATTTCTATATGTTTAGCTTCCAGCTAGATCGGAAGATAGTTATGTTTTTTTAATTTTTAAATGGAATTTATATTTAGAAATAATAATCTATGGGTTGGAACTTTGAAGTGTTCATCTATTGACTATGCCTTCTTATTGCTCTTCAGTTTCCTGATTTTCATTGCTTCTCACTGGCTCTCCTTTGTTTTTAAATTGGTTGGGATGGGGGAGGGGCGCAAGTATAGTGTGTGTTAGTCCACACCATTTGTAAGCATTTCCAAAGGAAATAGATAATTTCTTTATCGTATAAGCTACCAAAGGTTTTTCAAGATGTATCAAATTGTTCCCTGAATCCACCGATTTCGTTTTGTTATCCAGAGTTAGCTTTTCAATAGTTATGTAACAGGTCAAGGTTCCTTCAAATCATCTGATACCGGAGTGCGTTGTTTGGCTTCATATGCACTAAATTGTTTGGGGCGTTTTGTAGATTTCTGCCTTTGATCAAGATGGGCGGATAGCTCCTTTTTCTTTTTTATTCTTATCAGATTATTTAAATTCCTTTCTCTTCGCTATGAAATTATTCTCTTAAAAATGTTATCATTATGAGCACCAATACCCTTTCACACATGGGTTATTTATGTAAAAATTATATTGTTGTTATAGACATGTACATATCATAAATAAGGAGAACAGAAGAGGTAAATTTAGAGATTCATTATCATTTGTCAAACATCTCTTAACTTGCATGGTTGCATTTGTGACTGCTTTCTGGATTTTCTGCATGCATTGTAAGGGCATTTGGATTGATGTGGTTGTAATGAATTGCTGCCAAAATTGTCAATAAAATTCTACATACGACACGACTGACCATATGCAACTCATGAATGAGAATGTGGAAATATTTATATCTTTGATTGTTACAATTGCTTGCTTTGATAGTTATGTAGCCACCTTTGTTTTTTAAAGCTTAATCTGTTAGAAAGTGTGTGTATCATGCTTAAGCCCCTCACATGCTATCCCTGCTCAGAAACAACGGGCATTTGCACGCGAGAAGACTTTAATTCTAGACCTTGGAAACTAGGGTGCTGGTGGTAGTAACTCGTCTAAAAAATCATGTTGTTAGCCAGAGGGCCTAATAATGGATCTATGCATAACTAGAAAATGCTTGCTTTGGTACTATTCATTTGCAGATGGTTCTAATTGCTTAGTTTTTGTAGCTATGGGCACTTGTTCTACTTCTTTTGCATTGTACATATGAAACTTGTATCAATTACCTTGCAAGTATTTTGACCAATAGTTAAAAAGAGATTATGGTAATGATGTACTCCCTCCGGGCAAAGAGTTCACTATTCCATTTTGGGATGTTTCATTTAAATTGTCAACTTGCAAAAATTAAAGTATAAAAGTATCATTTTATTTCTAGTGGGCTACTAAAAGTGTAATTTTCTTAAAAAGTTGACTTTCAAATGGGGACTCTTTGTCCGGAATGTAGGGAGTAATTCTTAATAATGTTATTTCTTATCGATTATTGATTGTAATGCAATGGTCTTGTGTAGTTATGTTTCAAAGTTTAAGAGGTCACAATAAGTAGATATTTCTTGGATTAAACTGTAGCTAGTATACCTTAGGGGCCGTTTGGTAGCCGGATAGGACTATTAATATTTAAGCAGGTTGTTTGGCGACTGCCTTCGGCTGGATGGGAATCTCAATCAGGTTAGTGATTTCATCATTCCTCTTTTCTTCTTCTTCTTCTTCTTCTTCTTCTTCTTCTTCTTCGAGATGGAATCATTATGATATTATAGTTTTGATCGTGTTAAAATCAATTGAAAGAAGGGGCTATCCATGATCTCATTAAGGAGTTGTTTGATCCTCATGATGCTAAAGAAATCATGTCTATTAATTCCTCTTTGTCCTCAGGCTTACGTTGATTGTCTCATTTGACACTTTTCCTGTAATGGTATTTATTCGGTTAAAACCATGTATCGGCTTGCTTGCTCACTCACAATTGATACATCTTTTGAAGTTGAGGGGAGTTGGAACCTCAAAATCCCTCCTAAGGTCGTGAGTGTCTTCCTAATAGGGCTAATCTTCTTCGAAGATGTCTTTATGCTGGTGGTGATCGTGTGGTCTTTGTAAAAAGGGTTACGAAAATTCTTGGCATACTTTTGATGTTGATCGCTGGTGTGTTCTGTGTTTTGAAAGAGACCTTACTCATGCTTCTGAGCAAGTAGAGTCTTTTCCGGATCTGTTGTTTCTTGTTCTTGGCAATAATGTGCTATCAATTTTGCCATGGTCTTACCGCAAATCTGGAAAAAAGGAAATTCTTATGTTTGGAATGGTTCACATAGAATAGCCTATTTTGTGGTTTCAACAGCCATTCATGTGCTAAAATGATTGGAGTGAATCCTTGGAGTGGGTGAGCACAGTTCTGCAACAAATGGCATAAACCCCTTCCAAACTTGTTGAAAGTTAATAAGGACGCAACCTTCTTTGATGATTCCAACGAGACGGGTTTTGGTATGGTGCTTCGTAATGATCAAAGGCAGTTTATGGCTATGGGGTCCACCTTTATAACCGGAAAAATCCGAGCAGTCGTTTATCCCGGATTAAGAATATAGGAAATTAAAGAGTTGTGTTTAAGGTCGACTCCAAACTCGTTCATGATGCTATTCATTGGACCAACTGTGATAAATATGAGTTTGGTAGTATAGTGTCACACTGGTATTTTAAAGGGTTTCTTGCGTAAGTTCTTTTCTTTACAGTTAGACTTGTTCGTTGTAATGCTAATGTAGTGGGCCTAGTGGCCCATTGCATTTCTAGGGCGGCTCGCGAATTTGCTTGCCCTCATTGTTGGGTAGAGCCTCCAAATTTTGTGGAAAGCCTTCTCGATAATATATGTTCTTCCTGTCATTAATATAAAATTTCTCAAAAAAAAAAAAAAAAAACTAATATGACAAAGTTAAAACAACAACGTTTAAGTTTGGACCACGTACATTAACATTTTGATTTTTAACGAAGACTCAACTGTGTGATGCATACATTATTTTACAAGTTATATAGTTGAAAACATGAGTATTAAATTATTAATAACAGCCCACGACAACAATTACAGTATTCAAATTCTTAATCAAATTTATACTCTAAACAATTCAGTTTAAAGTTTGATGCACTTCCCGGTCATCCAACAGAGTTCATACTTGAACAAAAAAAACGGAAAATGAGGCCATCCCTATGGGTCGAACGAAGAAGATGTTCCCGTGTTGTCAGAGATTGAAGAAGAAGGCCATACTAAAATCTCGATCTTTGTTGAGATACGAAACCCACATTGAGAATAATCAAGCCTAACGATAATTTTAAAAAAAGATTCTGGAAAATTCTACCTTGAAAGTATTGCTCTTTGCTGATATCAGTCTAGTAAGCCATCTCCTAAACTTGTTTCCAAATCAAAGCCACCACCAAAAAGCTCCTTCCCTGCTTCTAATTCTTGGATAAGAGCACCATACTCGGCTTTAAAAGCATCACGTCGTGCCGTTGATGCCTCCAGCTTTGCCCTAGCCATTTCAAAAGTAGCCTCATCTTCCGTCTTCTCCCTCTCCAACGTAGCTAACTGTGCAGCTGCTGAAACCACCTTTTGCTCTTTCATCAGTAAGGTAGCTCTTTGATAGCCTCTCTCGAGCCAAGCCGTGTCTAAACCACTGGTCTTCGAGTCATCTAGAGAATCCTTGATGTATGCCAAGTCCTCCGAAGATATGGTAAGTGCTGTACGTTGACGAAGAATTTCGAGGGAGCGGATGGCAGATTCCATAACTTCGGTCTTCACCCTGGCCATCTTCAAACGAAAACCAGAGAGAAAGTTGGGTTTGGCAGCCAGAATTTCCTCGAATGTTGTCTTCAGTTCAACTTTCACATATACGCCTTGGATCAAAGTTCTACTTCTTTTCCAGTCATCATCCCGACTCGACAAAGACATATCAGATAACTCATAATTGCCAGCTTTTGGTTGCAACGGAGAATCACTGGAGTGAACAGACTGCTCCGTTGATGCCGAGGGAACAGATTCAACGAGAGGGGGCAATCCAACTTTTCTCACATCAGGGCTTGATGAATCAACTAACTCTTCGTTATTGTCTGATACTCGAGGAGATGGACATACGACAGCTGGGGTCAATGAAGCATTGAGGGAAGATACAACAGATGGGGGCGGCATTAAGGCTTTCGTTGACGTATCCTGTGAAATGTGAATATATAGAAACAGAGATCAGAGTATTCTTTACCAAACAAAATGTGATATCAGTATCATCCTTAGACTCAATCAGAGATGTCCATAGAAATTTGTACCTTCTCAAGAGGAGTGCTACTGCTACTGCTACTGCTACTATCATCCTGAGACTCAACAATGACATAGTAAATCAGATACATAAATGTGTGTCTACATATATTATGGGCAGAAGCATGGTAAAGTTCTTAAAGACAAGAAATTAGAGCAATAACACATATCTTAGATACCCTCATATTGGAACCACTTGCTTTGCCTATAACTCGGAATATGGAAAATCTATCGTTCATGTGTCATCAAGCTCTAGGATGACACACACATAGATATGGTGAGAGAGAGAGAGAGAGAGAGAGACCTTAGGAACATCATCTTCTTTCACTTTCAGATCACTAGTCATTTGATTGACTTTGTTTCTGCAAAGAGCAGAGCAAAATGAACCAATCCAAACAAAAAAAACACAACGATTTTGCTTTACTTTCCATGCAGAAATCAGAAATAACTACAAGAACTATATACATACAAACATGAGATACCTTGCATTCAAGTGTCGTACGGTCTCATTAAGATCACCCTTCCAAACAAGACTATCCTCACCAAAAGACGTCTTCACTCCTTGAAGATTATCTGTAGTCACTTGTCCCGCAACAGAAAGTATCCATTTCAGAGCAATTCTTAATGATCACTTCCCCTAGTGATGGGAACTCAAATGACTGCTGGTCACTCGAGCAAAAAAATGACATCTTCTCCAAATTTCTAAGTATTAATCTACTTAAGGAACGAAACACTATTTTCTCCGCGCTACATTTCTCATTCGTTTTAATTACTTCTTTCATTGACTTGCAGTTCTCAACCCTCAACAATCCAAGATTCACAAGCGAGTGAGCCATAGAAGTTGATATTAGGTAACCCAATTTGTCACAGTTCGTCACGTAGAGTGCTCCAAGGTTTTCAAAAGCATGAACTCCTTCAGGAATTTGCCTACATAAATGCTCCAGGTTTGGTAACCCCATCAGTTCAATATATTTCAGCTTACCGAATGTCGGAACACGAGCATTCTCTCCCATAACGTGTAGCCCCTCAAAATCAAACACTGTTTCTAATGAATCACAGTTACCCACAAATACGAAATCAAGATTTTGTAGCCAATCAGATGCAGCAAGCTTTAGCATTCCGCCGCTTCCCACGATCTGTTTCAGTCCATGCATAGATTCACAACCCAGCGTCTTAAAGCTAGGTAACATAACCTGCCATAGTTGATTCATACATAGATGCACTGATTAAGTCGATATATAATTACTATTCAAAGCTGTGGGAGAAGATAAAACATGGTGTACGAAAAAGAAGAAACGTACCGATGTATTTAAAAAAGGTTGTTGTACCATGCCATCTTCAAGTTTAAGATTATAGAAGCCTCCAAGTTTAGGCAATCTCGAAAGGGCTAATTCTTCTAGCTTCGGAAACATAACTATGAAATCATTGAGGGTCTCTTCTTTGATTTCTGCTCCTCTGCTTGTACTAGTTATTCTTGATTTCCCCTCTGAGAAAATTCCCTCCAACTTTGGACACTTGGTGATCTTTAGACGTTGGAGCTGCACAAGGCATTTAGCTGCTGAATGGGGAAACATACTTTCCATTTCTGGACAATTGTAAATTTCAACCTCTATAAGTTTGTCCAAGCACATGGGGTTGATGGGACCCACCAACAAGCATCTCATCATGGCCATGTCTCTTAAAACCAGCCTCTGCAATTCTCTCAATGATCCTACAGGAGTAACATATTCAAGTTGTTTACAATTTTCCAAGATTAAGTTCTCTAGGCTCACAAACTTTTCAAGCATGAGGTGATCAGTCCAATCTTCTATATCTTTTAATTGCAGATCCACCGTTCTGCTTACAATGGGCAGAGTCTTGGCTCCTAAAACCCACTTCATTCCAGCAAAGTTTCCCAATATAATGGTAGTGGTGACTATTGTGCACAATCTACTACGATAATTAAAGCTAAAACCTCTGGACGGACCAAAAAAAAAGCTTTTCAAGTTCTCGAAGCGAAAGCGCTGCAAATATAGCAGATCGTTAGGGTCCTTCAAGATAATCTGTAAAGTGGTCAAATTAGACAAGGAATCCAACTCTGTGATGAGTCCGTGGCTTTCCCCGTTTTGGATATACTTGTCCTTCGCTGCTCCCAATAAGAGAAACTCCCCCATGCACAACACCTCTAGCTTATTCAATCCTAGCAAGATACCACTTGGGATTAAACCTTCTCCTTCGATACACCTCAAGTCCAACAACTTTAGATTACTAAGTTGACCTATTTGACGTGGGATTGACGAAATGAAAGAGTCCCAAAAGCTCAGGATTTCCAATTTTGATAAGCTTCCAATCGTTGACATGATCTCCTCACTTATGGAGTTGTGTTCAAGAGACAACATTCTAAGGTTAGAAAGGACCTGAAGTGCAGGTGGCAAATGCTGCTCGTGAACTCGATTATTTTCAAAAACTCGCAGTTCTTTCATCTGCTGAAGAAAGCTTATATCTAGGAGGCCGCCATCTAAGGGTGCCTCTATTAAAAGCTTGAGCTTTGGATAATCGACTTCGCTGGTGCCAAGCTCATGACCACCATTTCTATCTTGCGCCATAATGTGCATATACACTTTGTCTCTTTCTTCCTTTACTTCTGAGACAATTGACAAGCATACGTCTCTTATGACGTCATGCATTTTAACCGTCTCATATTTGAAGTATTTGTCCTCTTCACGAACAACATCAACTACTTGGAGCAAGAAGCAACTCTTTAGGTGATCGATTACTGCATAAGTTCTGTTTCGGGTATCTTCGACTTTATGAACATTCTTAAATAACTCTAGGGCCGCACAATATCTGGCCAACTTTTCAACTTCAATCTCAGAATCCTCTGGATATTGACAGCAAAGCAAAAGTAATGGTTGGGCTTCTGGTAGTTCTTCTTTCAAAAAGTTGTAACTTAGCATTAGGCTTGAGTACACCTTTTTGTTAATTCCAGGAATTCTTGTTAGGCCGCTTGGCCCGCTTTGCGTTAGTTGCCTACGAGCATCCTCCCACACTTCCCTCTTCTTGTTGGATAGTGCCCTTGCAAGAGTTACGAGAGCAATAGGTAGACCTCCACATTCATCTGCAACTTGTTTTGCAATCTCCACTAGCTTTTCCCTCTCCAAGCAATCTCCTGCTATCTTTTTGAACATATGCCAAGCTTCTTCTTTGGACAAGGGATCTACTGGTATAGTCTTCTGAGTCATGTTAGAACACACACTTTCAATCCTTGATGCAACAACAACTTTGCATCTAGAGTGACCATTTCCGACTGGAATTCCGACTTCCTCTAGTTCGATTTCACTCCAAATATCATCTAGTACAACAAGAATTGTGCTGTCATTTGTTAGCCTTTTATGAAGCAAATCAGCTCGTGCAATCATATTTTCCACACCATTAATACTGGTGAAACCTAACATGTCTGCAAGATCACTTTGAATTTTGAATATGTTCTGATTTTGGGACACTGTGGTCATGGCAACCTCATCAAATAGATTTTGGGTTCTTGCCCTTTCACGAACTTCATGCAAAATTGTCGTTTTCCCAATGCCGCCTAAACCGCATATTCCAATAATGTTGATCTTGTCATCTTTTAGAGCCTCCATAACTCTCTCCACAATTTCTGTTCTAGTTTTGTAGTCTTTAGAAGCATAATTAGAGGATGATCCAGGTAGCAACCCTGCTGGTAGACTAGGCTTTGTTGAAACTCGTATTGGGGCTTGGTCTTGTAGTTCTCGGATCACTGCAACCAGCTTTGTAGATTTTCTGCTCAGTATGTATCAATCCTTTAGATTCACGCACCAACCTCTTTGTTTATCTTTGGCTTCCACAACTTCTTTTGCTGCCTTGTTCACTTCTTCCACATCGTTCAGCCACCCAACAGTAGACTGTGATCTTTCTTCATTGTTCCGGCTTTGTGCTTTGAAAAAACTGTCAGCATCGTCTCTGACTTTTTCCAGCTGCATAACTTTTTTCTCCAAATTCTTGATGTTGCTCTTGTAGAGAAATAGATAACCAAACTGACGACCAATGGCTTCCAAAGCAGGTGTTATCATTTTCTCAGCAACTGCGCTCAAAATAGCATTTGCAGTATCCCCAGCCATGTTGCACTTCTTCCTCTTCTCCTTTTCTGAAAATAGATGAAAACATATAAGTTACTCGGTATGTCCCGGTCAAAAAGTCCCTGTTCGAAAGTCAAACCTTTTAAGAAAATGACATTTTCAGTAGCCCATTAATAATAAAATGATATTTTTATGTCTTAAACATCCCCAAGGAGAACATCACCTTCACCGACCTCCTATTTGTTAATTAACAGATCAAAGCTCAACAATTACAAAAGTTGTCCAAATAGAGCTATGCACAAATGATCTATTTTGTGTGAATGTGTGCACTTTATATAACGTGGTTCTTTCTAAATGTTATATATACCACAAGTTCGTTATCTAATAGTAGGGGTGGTAATGGGTATTAATGAATAGCTTTGAGTTATGTCATTATCCATTAGGCCAATGGATAATGGCCTAACCCAAATCTATTTATTAACACCCAATTGCCATCCCTATCTAATAGTAATCGTGAGTTACCTCGTGCAAACTTGAACTTTGAGCGAAGCGGAAGACTTTCTGATTAAGCTACGATCTTCGTATGTCACGATCAACAATCCTACAAGTGTCTCTCGTCGGATTAATATCACGTAGCATGAATATCAATCTCTGGTTCACATCGTAAATCCAAACCTCTTGATGGTTAGGCTAGATGAAGTATTTAGTGAAATAGAATATAGGAGAGAGAGAGAGAGAGAGAGAGAGAGAGAGAGAGAGAGAGGGGCGGCCAAAGAAGACGTTTATTTCTTGTAAGTTAAGTAAAGTCAATCCCGAACCCCTTCGAATTAAAAAATTAATTAACCTTAATAATATAAATACAGTCCATTTGAGCGAAAGTAAATAATTGGGCCACAAGTCCAATTGCTAACACTTTCATTGAGTGTAAACATCAGACAATAATGGGAGGGCATTGTTGGAAACATTTAATTACATTAGGTACTACTTGAAGTCTTTGTTGTGGTTTAATAGAGACATGCTCAATCAATATGCGTGTCACATTCCTTGATTGTGAAGTTAGTTGTTGTCGTTCTTGGAGATCAAGCCTTGCTAGTTGCCATATCTAAATAGATTGGATGGTTATAGAGTCTCAGAGAAATGAGTTACAACAATGTTGAAAAACAAAACTTGATTATATTGTAGAACCATGCATAATACACTTTTCTGTAAGAATTATTCGACCCTATCACATGCCCCGGGTTACACGAATATTCTTGTGAGATAAGACTACAATTGCTCTCTTGTTATGGCACTCAGCGCAGGAGACTACTTGTGGAGTTTTTAATATATCTGACAAAAATCAAAGATAATAGAACAATCGATCGTCCTTGCAGATAATCAGGTTTTCCTTTTATTCCTTTCAAAAGTTGTGTCCATTGGAATTCGTTGCGAAAACGATAAATCGAATGGAAACAAAATACTTGATTATTAACACCCGCAAGCCCGTAAAACTTATGTAAATGTGCACTCCGTACCCCTAGATCCACAATATAGTATTCCTGAGCTCACACATCTTTGAAACATAAACCCCGATTATACCAAATGACCAATGATTTTACTTAAATTATCAACATAGAGTACATGTTAACTTGTAGGAAGTATATACTATACATATTGCTTTTCATTTCGGAAAAAATAATTGAAATTTCAAAGCTCTAATCTCGGATTGAAGCGTGGTTGTGCTAGCGAGAGAGATTCGTAACAGAGTTTTGTCTAATTCATGGTTGTTTGGTCGTTGATGGTAAGGGTCGGCCGAAGTTGCTAGATTGGTGCCGAAATAGGAAGGATGGATCGGAGTTGGGTGCTGACAGCCGATTTGAGGCTTTTGTTTGTGAGAAAAGAGAGAGAAAGAGGCGCCCCATTAGTTGAAACGAAGGTAGTCATAAAAAAGAACAAAAGTCGACTTCATTAAGGAAAATGACAGGTGGCGCCGCCTCATTGGCCGAAGAATCTATGCTCCGCCATTGGCCGGTGGTGTTGACGCCGCATGACGGTTTGAAGCTCGAGCTCCGGACATTTGGATTCAAATGAAATGATTTCGAATTTTAGAGAGAATGTGTTTAGAATTGGGGTTTTAGAGAGAGAAAGAGAGTGAAGTGGTTTACGAGAGAGAAAGTTGAAGGCTTGGAAGGGAAAGTGGAAGAGAGAGAGAGAGAGAGAGAGAGAGAGAGAGAGAGAGAGAGAGAAAACGAGGGAAGGATGGAGTTCAGATTAGATGACAGAGGGATGAACAACGTCATGTATTTGTTCAGCATTTCGCCCAGGTAAGGGTACCTTGGTCATTTTTAGAAATATTTGACGGTAATTGTAACGTTAACATGGAGAAGGGAGAATCTAGCAACAAAACGCAATGTGTAGGACCAAACTAATTTTTTTTTAAATGTTAGGAACAAACAAAAAATTTGGAACAAGTCGAAGGATCAAACAATTATAACTCAAAAGTAGTTCAAGCTATCTTCGGCTCTGTGGATGCAAATGTTTTTATAGTTATAACTTTTTAAGCTCATTAAGGTTCCAAAAACTCGAGACAATTTTCACCCTTTTAATACTCCGAGTCTCCCAGATGAAACATTCCCTCTCCCTTAACGTAACTAAAGACCGAACCACCTTAAATTAAAAGTGAGATTTAAATGATATATATGTAAAAAAAATTATCCAATAGTAAAATCATAGTGTGAAATATTATACTAAATTTTTTAAAACCTTTTGTCTAATTTAATATTTTAATTAGGATTAAATAATTATTTGGTCCCTTAACTATCCCAATACTATGCGTTTGGTCCTTGTACTTTTTTAAAAATGTGTTTGGTCCTTAGAGTAGGATTTTAGTGAGAGATCCCCCCTCGTGGTGTTATCGTCAATTTTGCCGTCAAAATTTTATTGAACTCCCGAATTTACCCTTAGTAATGTTAATGGTTGAAAACTCAGTTTGATCTCCATTCTCTTCAAACCCATTAGTTAGGTCTAAAATCGATGCTACGCAACAAAATCCCTCAAGTAGAACTAGAGAGATGGACATAGAGAGCTTACTGTGGCTAATGGAAAGCTGCGGGTAGTCGATAAGTGAGAGAGACTTACATTTTGGTGAGCTGTGTGGGTGTGTGTGTACGCAAAATACAGGGATAGGATTCCAAATAAGAAATTTAGGTGAGGAATTATTTGAGGGAGAGGTTAGCAATGTTGAGGCCGCCAACAGAGTGCAAAATGATGGCAGAAAGTTTAAGAAGGTTAGGCCGAAGAAATCTAGGATTACTATTTCTGAGGCTGCGACAAAGATGGATGATTCTCTCGCTTTTATATATTGTCGTTATTCACCAATTTCACAAATAAAAAACATAGCCATAAGGAAGAGATTTAGATTGTAAAATCCTAGTCGTGTAATTGAGATTGGGACTGATAGAGTTCAAAATCAAATCAAATTTATCTAAAAAATCCATGGCATGGACTATATACTCTATTATCAGAATCTGGGTGAGGAGAGATGTGGGGTTGGTGATGGCGGCCAGATCTGCTACAAAGAATGGAGAGAGAGAGTTGACCAAAGTAAAGACGCACGGTGGAGACAAAATACCCAACGGTAGCCTCGAGCTCAGCCCTAACTGCCTCCTTGAAAGCCAAAACGAAAAGCCTCTTGATCTCCTTCTTGATTTTCATCTCTCACAGCTCCGATCAAACTTCCATTATTAGAATTTGGGTGAGGAGAGATGGGGGGTTGGTGATGGTGGCCAGATCTGCTACAGAGAATGGAGATAGAAAGAGCCGGCCAAAGTGAAGATGCTGTGGAGAGTGGGGGTTGGTGCTAGAGGTCGCCGGACTGTGGAGATGAAGAAAGAGAGTTGGTGTGAGGTTTCCAGATCTGAATTGGAAATGATTATGATTGGATGTCCTTAGCAGAGACCTTTGACTAGGGGTGGCAAATCGGTCGTGCTGGGCTGTTATCGGGCCGGTACGACAACAGTACGACACGATAAGCACGAACACGAACACTGCATGATAAGCTTATCGTGTCTAATATTAAAATTCGAACACGACACGATAAAAACACAAAAAGCACGACACGACATGATAAGCAAAAAAAAACACGATTTATTTAGTCAGACCCGTTAAACTCAATAAACATTATAAAATATATAATTTTGATTTTTTAATACATATTTTGAAAATTTATCAATATAAATAGTTAAGTAGTTTAGAAGTCATAAATTTTCAAATGATAAAACTATGAAATAATCATGAAAATAGTTCGAAAGAAGTGAATAACCCCTAGTAAATTTTTCTAAAAATATTTTGAAAACATATATATTTTAGTTATTGTGTCTTATCTTGCCTTACCGTACTTATCAAACCAGCCCGATAACAATTCATTTTTACGTGCCTTATCGTGTTGGCCTTATAATGGCCTGAACCCGATAAGCCCCAACCCAAACCCTATAATTTCGTGTCGTGTTCGTGTCGGTCAATTGTGTCGTGCCTCAAATTACCACCACTACCTTTGACCTGATCTCTTACCATGGTTTTGATGGTTGTAATGACAAATTCAGGAATTCAATAAAATTTTGACGGCAAAACTGACGGTAACCTCATGAGGGGGAAATCTCTTACTAAAAACCTATTTTAAAGACCAAATACATTTCAAAAAAAGTACAGGGAGCAAACGCATAGTATTGAGATAGTTCATGGACCAAATAATTATTTAATATGTTTAATTATTGAGTTGATTGAAACTAATATTCAATATAATATTTTCTAGATCTTAACGCCCATACTTATGGCACAATGTCAGTATATCTAATTTCGTCAATTGAAATGACAGTGCCTAAATAGAAGGTGTGATGTTTTTTAAAAAATGTTACAGTTGAAGGGTAAATTGCTTCAAGTGATAGTTAAGAGATTGATGTTTTATAAGGGGTGATTGTTCAGAAGATTAATCGCATGGTGTGATTTTGTAATGTGAAGATAAAACATAGGGAGGAGAAAAATGAGTGACTGCTCATAATATTAATTGTAGTGAGTGACTTGCAATAAAGAAAGAAAAAAAATAAGGAGTTAAAAATGAATAACTACTCACAAATATGAATATGATGATGAATTTCAATCGTTAAATGTTTTAAGATAATTTAATCTCAACCTCTGAATAGGCTTAGTCAATTAGCTAGCAGTTTTATAATATTTATTATATTAATTGAAATTATTTCATAGATTTTTCAAAAAAAATATTTTCTGACTTAAACTAAATAATATTATTCTAAAAGTAAAATATTCAATATTTCTATGATTTTGGCGTATAGACAAATTTTTTAGCTATATTATTTTTATGATAATGACATAAGGTACGAGTGACAAATGAAATTGATTAAACATATTTATTACGATGAATAAAAAAAAGAAGAGAAAAACTACATTTATGTTGGGTTTGAGTTGGCAAGTGAGTAACCCCAGCTCTTCAAAGTTCAATCGATGGCCACGGCAGGTCTCTCCTTTTTCTTTATTTTTAATTTCTTTATTTATTTAATTATCAGTAACTGTACTACATAGTTAAAGTAAAAGTACATGGACTTGTAATGGTTAAAAAAAAGTTTCTCACAACAACTAACCCTTTTCACTTTTTACTTTTTAAAAATTTAGTCATAAGAAACTTCTTAGTAAGGGTAATTTAATTCTATTGTAAAATAATTGACGAAAAATGTAACTTTAAAAAGAGGAGGGGAAATCTGATAAAAAAATCAAAATAAGGGACCAAATGAATATATTTTAAAACTCTAGGACTAAACTTAAATTTTAGGTTAAATCGAGAGACAAATTATATACTCCCTCTGTTTCAGATAAATGTTGCTAGTAGACAAAACACAAAGATTAAGAAATACAAATTGTGACAATAATATACATTACACACAGTCTCTCTCTCGTTAATTATGTACCAATTACACTCACTCTCTCTATAAAATGTACAATAATGATGTTATTAAATAAAATGATATATTAGGGAGAATGGTAGGAAATTTGTACACCAAAGGTCTTTAGGAACATTAGTTGAGACATCTTAAAATAGAAAGGAAGAACATTTATCTGAGATGGAGGGAGTATTAATCCTTATTAATATTCAAAAAAAAAAATATATGTATATATACTCCCTCTGTCCCCAAATTATTATTCTGTTTTCCTTTTTCGTCAGTCCTAAAATAATTGTCTTGTTTGAAACTTTCTTTTTTAAGACAACACTTTTACCATTTACCCTTATTTTTTTCATCATACTTTAATTATATGTCACATACACATGAACTTTAAAGTAAACTACAGATCAAACTAATATTAATAATCTAGTCAAATATATTTTCTTAAACCATATGCCAAGACCACCAAAACGATAATTTAGGGACGGTACGAGTATATATTAACAAAATTTTGGTATCTTACAGCTCGTATTTAGGCTTCTCTTCATTTACTGAATTGTAATTTCTACGACAATTTGGGTAGCAGCCTCTTCTTCGTAGAGTTAGGACTTGTTTGATCTTCAAGTTGATAAAGTATATATTTAGTTGAGGAGAGTGTTCAGAACACGTGGAGAAAGGATTGGATTAAGATGGTATCTGGGAATGCACAGTGGGAGGTGCTGGTGACAGAGGGCTTTGTACTTTGTAATCATTTGAATTTAATACACATGGTCTACTTTTAGAATAAAACATTGGAATAATTACAAGCCGGTACACCTTTTAAAACATGTTTTCAAATAAATCCAGCTATTTTTCAAACATATCTTTTAGGTACAATTTTAATGCGAAAGTACATAATTACCCTCTGCTTTAAAATTCACGGTATATTACTCCGATCGGAGATATATATATATATATATATATATATATATATATATATATATATATATATATATATATATTAACGATCTGTTCGGTTTACTGACCCAATACTCGTTGCCCAAGTTCCAAGACTCCACCAACCACTCATTCTCAGTCACTCAATGTCAAATTCAATGACTCAAAAGTCTCGAGAATCTCAACTCTCAAACATGAAATAACTCCCTGCTAATTGTTAAATGTAGAAATTATACCCAATGAGACCCTTCACCTTTCTCGATCTCAAGTCAGTTTTCAGCGAGAAATGAGATTAAATGTCTCAACGATGAAATAGAAATTTTCTCTCTCAAGAATCAGGCGGCCATCAACTGTGAGATCTGTCGGGATGCATCAACTGTGAGATCTGCCGTAGGAGAAAGAAGATGAACTTCGGCGTTCATAGCCGCTGTACTCCAGGGATCCGGGCCCGAATGAGCCGGCTTCGTCAGGAGTGCTCGGTGGCCGAATCGAGAGTCCCGCCTAAGAGCGAGATGTTGACGAGCCGAGAGAGAGCTATTCGGAGTAAGAAGGAGAAGCCGACCGGGAACATTGTTAGGAGCCTCTAGTAGAATAAGAAGTACTAGAATAAGAGAAGTAGGGAGCGAAGCTATCTTCTGTTCCCGGGCTCTTTCTTTCTCATAGCCCTAGTCCGAGATAGATTTAATGGATTGAAAGAACCTACTTCTTCGGGCAGTAAGCATTGGTTCTTTATGCAGAAAGAGAAGGCCCAAGACTTTTAGCTTTCCCGTCTTTCCGCGCACAAGAGAAGAGGAAGTGGGTGCACTGTCCATGTTATTGGCTTACAGATTTGGTTTTTACAGAGGGAAATGTTTGACAGGCATCACCATTTCACCTGATGCCAAGATTTGGCATCAGCAACAATTGTAGGCATCGGCATTTCACGATGCCAAGATTTCAACATCGGCAACAATTGTAGGCATCGGCATTTCACTGATGCCAAGATTTCATCGAATTTTGGCATCGGCAATATTTTTGGCATCGGGTGCAATTGTAGGCATCGACATTTCACGATGCCAAAATTAACAACAATTGTGGCATCGGCATTTTTGGCATCGACAATATTTTGGCATCGAGTTTTGGCATCGAGTCACGATGCACGGAGGTCATCGATGCCAAGGCTTGGCATCAGAGTTTTGTATTAATTTTGGTCCTGTAAAATATCATTGTTAAATTTAATTTATTTGAATTTGCAATTGTAAAGTAGCATTTTATTTAAATATGTTGATTATAAAAGAAAGTTTTAAAAATAATTTTGATAATTAGACTAAGTTTGAAATTTATGTATTTCAAATTTCAAAAGTAAATATGTGAATGACAATGTAGTAATTTGGTCATCACGATGCGAAAGTTTTTTTTTCATAGGGATGTAAGTGGACTCTAAGCACTCAATCACTTTTGTCTTCATTAATGGTATTTTTGTCATTTGGCAAGCAATTTGTAGTTTTATGAAATGTGTAAAAAATTAATGGTCTTAGATGAAAACATGTTTTCAAAATTGTACCCACTTGAAATTCCCCCTAAAACATTTAAATGTGTAAGTTTTTTATAAAATCAGTCATTAGACACAGGGCGTCCTGCCATAAGCCCAATGAGGTCACGACCTTAAGCCCCCAAAAAATCCCAATTTTTTGGACTTCAAAATCTCAAAAAATTATTATTCTATCTATTTTTAAATTATTATTTTGTTTTTTTTCGTCTGTCTCAAAATAATAATCTTGTTTAAAAATTTTCTATTTAGAATAATACTTTTATCACTTTATCCTTACTTTTTCATCATATTTTAATTACGAGTCACATACACATAAGTTTTAAAGTAAATTATACATCAAACTAATATTAATAATTCAGTTAAATGTGTTTTCTTAAACCGTGCACCAAGTCTACCAAGACGATAATTTGAGGATGGAGGGATTATTATTTTATTTCACAATTTCACATTTTTTTTCTTGATTTCTTCAATTTGCCCTAGCTTATAATTAATATTTATAGCTTATAGCTTATATTAATTAATTATTAACTTTTAATCTGATTATAGTATTCAGAGTGATAAGTGAATCATTTGTGGTTTGCCCCAATTTTTATGGTTTTTTCGTTTTTAACTTGTTGGTATTTTGATAATCTAATTGATTTTTTTTGGCATTTAAGTATGTGAATGGGTGACTTGTTGGTAATTGATGGTATTCTAATTGAAATTTGATTATTTGAACATATACTATAATTCTAAAATAGAGAAATTGAGATTAATCATTAATTTATGTTAATGAAAAATTATACATCTACTATAATTATATAATAAAAGAGAGAAATTATACATGAAAAATTGTTTTTTTTTGTTTTTTTGGGTGAAATGAAGTGTTTTTTTAATCATCATTTTCCTTATTTCCTTCATCTTTTACATTTTTATTTTTTGTTTTTGATTTTATAGCGGCGCAAAATTCAAATAATCAACGTTATGCAAATATTCGTAAAAAATATAACATCTCGAAATCTAGATAAACTAATATGGTGAATAAGTAGCTTCTCTAAGTGGGCTCTTGAACTAGTTTGGAAAACCCGGATTAAAGTTAGGTCTTGTTTGGTGTAGCGTTTTGAAAATGCAGCTTTTTTAAAACGTAGCGTTTTTAAAACGCAGCATTTTCAAAACGCAGTTTTATTTTTATAAACACGTTTGGAAAACTATTTCAAAACGCTATTTTTCATAAACAAAATAGTTGTAAACGTATCATATTTTTAAAACGCTACAAATTGTAGCGTTTTAAAACGCTGCATTGAAACACTTTTAAAGAGAAAACGCTGCGTTTTTTACCAGCGTTTTGACCAAAACGCTCCACCAAACAAGCACTTACACGTAAATATTTCAAGCCAACAACGTTACCAATTAAGCAAGAACAAAAAAATAAAAAAATAAAAACAGTATTCACCAAAGTGAATTAAAAGAAAAGAAATTAGCATTAGAATATGAGGATACTAGCTAGAACACACCTTATTCAGCTTCAAAATATGCAAAAGATGATTGATTGCTCTCAATATATATAAATATATATCTACACAAAGGGGAAAAAGATAGAAATTAATCAAATATTAAGAAGTAATAATCAAATGGAGTTATTGAACGCAGATGGATAATGAATATGAACTTACATTGAGGGTTGGTATTGATTTGAAGCAATCAATTAGAATATGGATATATTGCATAAGGAGAAAAAGAAGTGTTTTGCTTGAGAGGATGGGAATGAGATGAAGGAATTGGATACTAACCCTTTTGCTTTTACATCCGATTTTATAATACAATAGCAATGCTACGTACATTCAAGTACTACCTTACGATCTATGTACGGGTGGTAAATTAGGTGTTACGGATAAATGGATAATAGGTCATTATCCATGGTTATCCATGGATAATGACCTATTATTCATTTATCCGTAACACCCATTTTGCCACCCCTAGATCCATGCAATATATTTTTATTATTTTTGATTTTATTGAATTTTGGAACATTTAGAATAAACAAGTATACTTTAAGGTTGATTAACTCGACCGTTGATCGCCCCAAAGGTCGAGTTGATTGACATTTGATCGATCTTGAGCACACTATATTAGTTTTGAGAGTCAAAATAATATTATGGACAATTCGTTACAAAAGAGGCTATGAAAAGATATTTTTTGATAATTAGGTTAGTTTTGAGTTTGATAGGTTTGAAAATGTTATTAATAAATATACCCCTCATATTTCGCATATGAGCAATGCTAGAATCACTCTCATTTTGTACTAAAATATGGATACTCTATAATGTAACATATTCTTATTGGTTGGACATTTTATGGGTCCCAACACTCCAGTCAATAAGAGTATACTACATCATAAAATATCTATATTTTAATATAAAATGAGAATGACACAAACATTATCCTTTCGTATATTATGGTTGGGCATATCCTTATTAAGTGATGGACCCACAAATTACTTTATCAAGTAATATGATAAGTGTGTCTTGAGTACACGTTGAGGGCAATTTCCATAATACTCTTTTCGTTCCAAATTGATTGTCTTTTTTCGATGTTTTTTAATATATATTTTGAAATTTTTATTTTTAAAATAATATTTTTACTATTTTATTCTTTATTTAAAAGAAATTATACATCAAATCAATAATAATAATTAAGTTAATTATTTTTTAATTCATAAATTAAGTCAAATAAGTTAATAATTTTAAGACGGATCGGATATATAATTCAAAATCATGTAAAGTAAAATGCCTTGATTCAGAATAAAGTAAAAGGCCTTAATAATTCTGAATAAAGTAAAAGTAAGCTGCCTTAATAATTCAGTTGGCGCCAAATCGTTTGGTTCAATCTTAGTGTCTTTCCCTCACATTCTGTCCCCTCTCACGTTCTGTCCCCTCTCATTACACCCATTTCATTAAGTGCAGTTACAATCTTTTAGACATTTTAAACAGCTTACGTGTCGTTTGGTAGTCAGGATTAAATTTGGATATGATTAATAACCTAAGTTATTTAATGTTTGGTACATAATAAATGATCGAGATTAATAGCACGAGTTACCTGGATAAAGTCATTATCCACTCACTATTAATACCAAAGAAGAGTATGGTATTATTAGCGTCTTTGTTAAAAAAAAATTAGGAGTAATATTTTTTTTATCTAAAAACTATCTCCGATATATAAGTGAGGATTAATAGCGAGAGTACTAATAATACTGAGATTAATAATATTATTAATTAATCCCTATCCGACTACCGAACAAACCCTTAGTCAATTGTTGTTGTTTAGAAATAATTGACATTAATTTGTTTTCGTTCGAATGAACATATAGATTTTGAGTTTTCGTTCCTAAATTTCTTTTTGTAAGGGAAAATAGGTCCCTCATTTGTGTCGTGGTGGATTTACCTTGTTGTTCAAGGTTGTTATTGTCTTTCTTGGTAATTTTGTAGGAAGCTAGGCTATTGTCATATTTAAGGATGATGACTTTATGACACGTTTTAACTTGTAGAACAATATTCTAAGTTATGTTTCATAGAAAGTTGTTCACACCCATTGTTCTGTTTTCATGTGTTTTCACATAAAATGACAAATTTGATTTAACGGTGTAGAGTATAATGTCGAAAACAGAACTTTGATATATTGTAGAATTATGTATGAACACAACCATTCTCTTACGGCATTAAACAGGAAATTATTTATGAAGTATTAATATATAATGGCGAATCAAAGATGATAGAACACTGATGGAGTTTTCATCATCATTCTCTTGTAAAAACCAAGTTTATCTATATATGTTTCCTTTCATGTTCTGTACAATCTTGAATTCAAATTTTTAACAGTCAAATAAAACCAGCTTACCAAAATAACTGCTAGAAAAAACGGTCAAAACCTGGGTTATTCGAAACTAAACGATAAATCAAAAGGAAACAATAAATACTTGATTATTTACACCCATAAGCCCGCAAATACTTATATGAATGTGCACTCCGCACTCCCAGATCCACAATATAATATTTATGCGCTCATCTATCTTTGAAACAAACCACAATTACAACCAAATGATCAATGATTCCACTTAAATCATAAAGAGTGGATATGATTATGATTTTCCTTTTCTTTTTCAAAATGTATGAATTTTGCTTTTACATCAATCTAATAATTTCAAATAAAGTAAGACAACCTGGCCCAAAATTTCCAATCTATTCAAACAGTAAGATGCCATAGATTAGAGCCTTAATGGGCACATACGCACCTTGCCCCCTTATCATTTGATTCACTCTCAATGTCTACCCCTCTAATTACACCCCTTTCATTAAGTTCACTTGGAATCTTTTAGACAATTTTAACAGCTTCCTTAGTTATTGTACTGAATACTTGACATTATTTAATTTTTGTTCAAATATTTCGATATTGAGTTTTAATTTTAGTCTAGGTTAACGTTTCTTGATTTCTCTTACATATATAAAAAGAACCCAAAAAGTCTGTATATAACTCAAAACACACATTCACGTGCATAAAAATATCCAATTCAAACTTATTGCAACAAGTGGGAAGGGTAGGTTGCCATACCAAAGGTACTGGTAGCAACCATCAAGCCAAATATATCCTACAGGTGATAAATTGGCGGGGTATGGGTAGCATCTATATAGGCAATTGACTCAAATGAGCGGGTGAGTAAATATTCATTTAATAATATGAGGATATTTAAACAAATGACCAAGTTAAAGATTACTTGGTCGTATATAGCCTAACTTTAAAAAAAGAAGAAGCTCTTTTATAGTCTGACTGATTTATCAGTAAACTAGTAAAAGTGCACACCCAACATTTGAAAAGTGATCGTCTAGTGTGGTCAACTAATAAACCATTGGTCGACTAATAAACCAATTGGTTCACTGATAAACCAATGGTCAAAGGCCAAATATGTTTATTCATCGGGTCAATTGACCATATTTGACAAATTCCACAATAACATAGACATATATGGACGGGTACTAAATGAGCATCAACATTCATTTACTGAAAGAACGCGATACCACGGATTCACGATATGAGTCAATGTGTATACCAATGTTGCAGTGATTGTTGCAACAATGACAGTCACAATGAAAACAACAACTAATAGCAAAAACAGTAGCAGCGGAAGATTGTATAGAAATTCAGTTTCTAACAGATTTTTGAAGACAAATTTTAATAAAAAACAATCTACAAGTTTAATACTTGTAGATCAAGCCTCAATGCTACACAAAATTTACTAAAATCAATAATGTTTTACAATGAATAACTTAGCAAAAATTCTCACAAGATATAGTATTTTGGAGAATCAAAAAATCCCACATAAAACACTAAACCAAACGTGGGAAGAAAGAACAAAAACCAACTTCCTGATGACAGAAAAAGGAAGCACACAAAACCAGTTCTTCAAGGTTCAAAGAAGCCGCTGATATTGCATCATCAGAAGCTTCAAAACTGCTTCTGTTCAAATGGAAGAACTGCACCAGAATTACAGCAAGAATGCTCTCAGTTTATAGCTTTTGATCTCCTTTCTCAAGTTGTTCAAAAACTGCTCCAGAACTTCAACAGATTGTTCTCAGCTTATGGCCTTTTTATCTTCCCTGTAAAAAGTATGTATCCTTCGAAATCCAGCATTCAACATATATAGGAAGCAAACCTACAAGAACACGTCAAGAGAGATGCACGGCAAGAGAAAGAGATAAATTCCTACTAGGAAAGAGATTAGCAATTAAACAACAAGATATCTTTCCTAACAAAGCTATGATACATGGAATAACTAAATTATTTGCAGAGATTTAGTTACCAAAAATATATTGCAAAATATCTTTCCTAACAGAACTATGATACATGGAATAACTAAATTATTTGCAGAGATTTAGTTACCAAAAATATATTGATCAAATCTTTTGAAATATTTGAAAGATCAAATCTTTTGAAAGATTTTCCTATCAAAAAAAAAAACTAATCTACCAAAAGTATTCTAAACAAAATCTAACACCTAAATAAACATTGACTAATTTAAAATCTTTCTTTGACCAAGAAAGGTGAAAACAAGATAAAATAGGTCATGCCTATTTTACCCTTACAATCTCCTCCTTTGTTGAACCTTTCTGGTCAAATCAAAAGACAAGTGTTTATTCAACACCAATCAAATCATCTAACCTTCATTGATTAGAAAATCACATCTCCCCCTGAATTTGTGCAAGGTAAAAAATCAGAAACCATTACTAAGCACAAATCATGCACTCTCATGCATACAAAATCATCATCATCACCAGAAACACTTGATCTCTCTCCCCCTATTTGACCGGAAAAGGAAGAGAGATAAACCATCTTTTAGGAATTCTCAAAAATCAAAGATTTTGAAAAACACAAAGAAGTGTTCACCAAGATTTGATCACACCCCTAGCAAAAACTGAGCACCTCATATCCAGATTCAAAACCCCTTAGCTCCACACAAAAATTAGACAACCACTAAATATTTTTCAACATGAAGATTTTTGAAAATTGATTTGCACAGTTTGAGTTTAGGACAAAATTTCACCAAGCTGATATCATTGCCAACAATGCATGTCCTAAAATTTTATGCCTAAAAACATGATAACTAAAAGCTAGGCAAAAGAAATAAAAAAAAAATGCAATCACACACAAGTGATAAAGACCAGATCAAAATATGTAGTTCCTAATGTTGCTGCATTGGGAGATGCATTCGCCAAAATTGTGATTTTTTTTTTAAATTTTGCTCTTCTTTTTTTTTTTATTTTCTCAACCAAATTTCTCTCCCAAGATCATAAAATTTTCACAACAAAAATCCATAGGTACTTTATTTCCCTACGAATATAGCTCTACTTTATTTCAAGCTATAAAAACATGCCACTTGGAACCTTTCACACTATTTACCAAGGGAAGCATTTTGTATTTGATCAACCCATGAAATCCGAGGATCCATAGTCCCAAAAGAAAGGTGCCACAACCTTGTTCATATGTAGCTCTTTTCCGTTAGGTAGCTTTTACACTTTTTCAATTAAGGGGAGTCAATTTACTCAAGATCAACTCATGAGAACCTAAGTTCCATAGTACCTTGACAAATTGCAGCATCCCAAAAATTTCAAAAGGTAGCTCTTTCCTTTGTGGACTTTAAACATACTCAAGAACTTGGAGAGAGAGAGAATCATAACAATGAAACCACAACAGATTTTGAATGAAATTTCCAAGCAACCACAAGAGACACATACATGTGAGACAATTGATCTAGAGTGCCCTCTAAAGACAAAATGCAATCATGCCTAATTTTTTTTAAATTTTTTTTGGCTAAGTGTAAAATCATATGGCACACAAAAACACAAGAGATTTCCTAAGATTGAAAAATCTCTCAAAAACAAGACACTTGGCAAATATATCAGCAAGATGATTTTCAGTCCCAACATGTTCAATGCAAACAATTTACATATTCAACCAAGTCTCTAATAAAGTGGTGTCTTAAATTAATGTGTTTAGTTCGAGAATAATGAACTGAATTTTTGTGCTAAGCAAAATGCATAGGTGTTATAAAAAAACAAGGTTAACACATCAATGTGAACACATAATCTTTGATCATTTGAAACATCCATAAAAGATTTAAGACTTCTCTCAATTTTTTTTTGATAAGCATGCAAATTTTTGAGATTCAACCTTACTTCTTCTCCTTGTGTATATGCCATCATGAATATCACCTATCACTTGAGAGATTGAATGGTTTTTCTGAATACGGCTAGGAATGTCATGGCTGCAACCATTCAAATTGGACTCGATTTTCGAATGTTCGGGGACCCGATTCTCGAAAGTTCGGACTGTTTCAATCGCCAAGTTTCGTCCAATGTGTTCTGCCGATGTTGCAACATTGGGTGACACATTGTTAATCACATTGGTGAACTTTCGAACATGCAGCTCTCGATCATGTGCGATTTACGGTTTCGGATCGGTTACGAAGATTTTGGAGGAGATTCATCATGGTATTCATCAATGGTTTCATAGAACCGCTTAGCACCGAGCCATATATCAAAGGGTTCACAATATTTGGACTTGCCTTTGTCATTACTACCCTTAGGAACCCACATCCGCTTAAAAATTTTGGGTTGGTGATTTTGAGAAAAAATTTACGATGAGACTTCAATGTATTTGCCAATGTTGCTGCATTGCCGCGCATTGGCTACTTCATACGATTCTCATCGAGATTTTCCCAAGAAGGCCTGTCTTATTTCATCCTCATACATAGCCTTTTTCGAAAAACAAAAGGGTTGTATGTGACCGAAGCTTATGGCAAAAGTGACAAACAAAATTTTTCTTTCTTATTCACGGTTTTTCAAAGAAAACAGCCATCAAAACTTTCATCGATGCATTTAGTTCCGGATGTTCCTTTTCCTTCTTTCACAAATACCTTAGGGACAAAACCAATACCTGACCTGGATGTATTACCAGAATTCAACAAATCATCAACCTTTTGTTTGCTAGAATTCCACTTGGTCATGGTTTCTTTGCTTGAGTAAGTCGCTCCTTCAACTTCTCAATCTCCACATCCTTTCGCTTAGCAAACTCTCCACCTTACAATGCATTCTTTTGATCCTCATTTGCCTTTTTTAACAGCTTCATTTGCTTTCCCAAGTAGTGTAACTTGGTGAGCTCTCTTCTCCCAATCCTTGTATGCGGCTCCTTGTACCCTTCCAAAGATGTCGACTACGTGTCTCCATCATCTTCGCAATTGTGGAATTAAAACAAGAAACCGTTCTCGTTTACGCTCAATGTATCTCCCAATGTTGCTTCGATGTTGCGGCATCGGGTGACACATTGGTGAAACTTGCATTTAATCGAATCATAAACGACATTCAAGTCAAACCGAGTGGTGAGCATTCTTAGTTTAGAAAAACGAACAACGGCGGGTCCTTCACATAAAGTCGAAGGGCCTCCCACATATCTTTAGCGATTCATAATTTGCTATTACCCTAAAAGTATTTGCATCCAAGGCCTTATAAATAGCAGACAAGGCTTTCGAGTTAAAAGAAGCAGTGTTCCTATCATCATTGGTCATCTCAGATTCTTTGGTGATCTTGACATCACCATCCGAATCTACAGTTTTGGGAGGACTCCAACCATTTAAAACAGCAAGCCACGCTCTTTCATCAATGGATTTGATGAAGATGCGCATCTTGACTTTCCAAATAGAATAATTGGCATTTGTAAGAGTAGGAGGGCGAACCACGTTCTCATACTGAGAATCCATCACGACTTTAAATAGAATCGACTCTTAGTGATATCAAGAGTAGGCTCTGATACCAATTGAAAGAACGCGATACCACGGATTCACGATATGAGTCAATGTGTATACCAATGTTGCAGTGATTGTTGCAACAATGACAGTCACAATGAAAACAACAACTAATAGCAAAAACAAGAAGCGGCGGAAGATTGTATAGAAATTCAGTTTCTAACAGATTTTTGAAGACAAATTTTAATCAAAAACAATCTACAAGTTTAATACTTGTAGATCAAGCCTCAAGGCTACACAAAATTTACTAAAATCAATAATGTTTTACAATGAATAACTTAGCAAAAATTCTCACAAGATATAGTATCTTGGAGAATCAAAAAATCCCACATAAAACACTAAACCAAACGTGGGAAGAAAGAACAAAAACCAACTTCCTGATGACAGAAAAAGGAAGCACACAAAACCAGTTCTTCAAGGTTCAAATAAGCTGCTGATATTGCATCATCGAAGCTTCAAAACCGTCGCTCAAATGGAAGAATCGCACTGAATTACGGCAAGAATGCTCTCGGTTTATAGCTTTTGATCTCCTTTCTCAAGTCGTTCAAAAAGCGCTCCAGAACTTCAAAGCAATTGTTCTCGCCTTACATGGCCTTTTATCTTCCACTAAAAGTACGTATCCTTCGAAATCCAGCATTCAACATATATAGGAAGCAAACCTACAAGAACACGTCAAGAGAGATGCACGGCAAGAGAAAGAGATACATTCCTACTAGGAAAGAGATTAACAATTAAACAACAAGATATCTTTCCTAACAAAGCTATGATACATGGAATAACTAAATTATTTGCAGAGATTTAGTTACCAAAAATATATTGCAAGATATCTTTCCTAACAGAACTATGATACATGGAATAACTAAATTATTTGCAGAGATTTAGTTACCAAAAATATATTGATCAAATCTTTTGAAAGATTTGAAAGATCAAATCTTTTGAAAGATTTGAAAGATTTTCCTATCAAAAAAAACTAATCTACCAAAAGTATTCTAAACAAAATCTAACACCTAAATAAACATTGACTAATTTAAAATCTTTCTTTGACCAAGAAAGGTGAAAACAAGATAAAATAGGTCATGCCTATTTTACCCTTACATTTACTCATTAATATACAATAAATAAATACAAAAATTACTAAAAATTCATTTATTTTACAAAAAATTACTCAAAAATTACAATTAACCATATATTTATTCCTACTACACCGTAATGACTTCGCATCACACTTACAAATGTTTCAAACGTTAAAAATATGATGACATTCATAAAAAGGACCAAATAAAATTTTCAACAACTTCAACCCACCAAAAAGGGTTTAACCGATCAAACCCAAACATAATATGTAATCTTGAATGGTGATAAGGCAGCCAATCAAAATGAGTAACGCACTACCTTCATATGGAGTTTCTTTATTAATTTTTTAAGGATTAATAACACTAATGGTCCCTCGACTATAGGCCGTTCTTAGTAATGGTCTCTTAAGAATTTTTTGTAAACTTTTGGGCCTATAATTATTAAATTTTGACAGAGGCGGTCCTTTTGATAGATGCCATTAAAAAATTACCGTTAAGTTGCCATGTGCCTCACACGTGCATTAAGTAAGAGCTAAAATGAAAATTTTTCAAACTTAACTTATATCACAATTTTCAATTGAGTCCCTAGAATTTGAAAAAAAAGACTCAAATGCCTTCTTCCCCAGATTTTTGGTCACATTCTCATCCCTTTGAAGCCTAAGTAATGGTGTCCCCCATTGACCCCTGTCTAGTAGACCCTGCCATCTAGAGAGTATGCCGCCGGCACTAACATCTCGAGCAGTCTTAAAACAGAGAGGATTCTGACCTTATTCCTTCTAAAAGGAAGAAATTTTGGAAAAGAAATCATGGATTCGCTTTTAAGCCTCATTCCTCTCGATAATTCATGGATCTCATATAGCCTGTTGTTTCTGCAAATCTTAGTTTCGCAGCGCAACTGACATCGATGAGCAATGACGGACGATTACGGAGCAAGAGACAAACCCTACCGCTATACTCCATACCAGAACTGAAGACGACGATGCTCATGGCGAAGAGATCGAAGAGGAAGAGGACGAAGTACAATACTGCAACATTTCCCTCCCAAATTTCCAGGGAGGTTCCAAGACATTTGAGACCGGAGCCAAGCTCTGTTACAACGTCAAAATCGACATCGAGCCGTCGTCACCTCCTTGACCACCACCGGCCGTCCCCAAGCCCAAGATTTAACCGACCACAAAATTCGATGGTCCAAATTCTCATTTCTTTGTTAATTTTAGTTTCCTTTGGGTTCAATCAGCCTTGCCAAGCTGACCCTTCCCTCCTCTAATTGAGGGTTTCCTATTTCTAATTCTGATTCCATTAATTTCCTCTCCCCTCCAATTGTGTTCAATTTTGACGAATTTTCGAAGAAATATCACTAGGTATTGATAGTACGGAAGAGCTTGGTGATTTTCGGGATTTCAGGCGCCTGTGATGAAATGAAACTGCCTTTGGACCAAAAATTTAGTGGTTTCCCAAAACATTTGGGGAAGAAGGCCTTTGGGTCTTTTTTTCAAACCCTCGGGACTCGATTAAAAATTGTGATATAAGTTAGGTTTGAAAAATTTTCATTTTAGTTCTTATTTAACGCACATGTGAAGCACATGACAACTTAACAATAATTTTTAACGATTAAAAAAGCTGCATCAATCAAAATTTACTAATAGTAAAACCAAAAGTTGACTAACAATTCTTAATACTGAGAACGATCCATAATGAAGGAACCATTAATGTCATTAATCTTTTTTTAAAAAAAGATAGCTACTCCGTCGTAGAACATGCATGTTGATGTTGACAAGCTGCTCATGTGTGTTAGACTATTACCCCGTAAGTACAATTTTGCACACTCCAAATGTTTATCACGTAAACTTAAGTAAATTAAACTCGAAGAACCAACGGTCAATCATACAGACTTAGTATTGTGTTCAGTGTGGATGCTTATTTAGCCCATCATACTTAGTATTGTTCTGTTTTCATGTGTTTTCACATAAAATGACAAATTTGATCTAACGGTGTAGAGGACAATGTCGAAAACAGAATTTTGATATATTGTAAAATTATGTACGAACACACTTTCCTGCAATAATTATTCGATTTTATCACATGCATCGAATTACGTAAATATTCTTATGGGATAAGACTACAATGACCCTTCTCTTACGACATTAAATAGAATATTATTTATGAAGTATTAATATATAATGACGAATCAAAGATGATAGAACACTGATGGAGTTTTCATCATCATTCATTCATTCTCTTGTAAAAACCAAGTTTATTTATATATGTTTCCTTCCATGTTCTGTACAATCTTGAATTCAAATTTTTAACAATCAAATAAAACCAACCAGCAGTTACCAAAATAACTGCTAGAAAAAAGGTCAAAACCTGGGTTATTCGAAACTAAATGATAAATCAAAAGGAAACAATAAATACTTGATTATTTACACCCACAAGTCCGTAAATACTTATGTGAATATGCATTTCGCATCCTCACATCCACAATATAGTATTCATGAGCTCATTTATATATCTTTGAAACAAATCCCAATTACACCAAATGGTCAATGATTCCACCTAAATCATAAAGAGTGGATATGATTATGATTTTCCTTTTCTTTTTCAAAATGTATGAATTTTGCTTTTACATCAATCTAATAATTTCAAATAAAGTAAAACTACCTGGCCCAAAATTTCCAATCTATTTAAAAAGTAAGATGCTATAGTCTATAGATAGAGCCTAAATGGGCACATACGCACCTTGGCCCCCTTATCATTTGATTCACTCTCAATGTCTACCCCTCTAATTACACCCCCTTCATTAAGTTCACTTGGAATCTTTTAGACAATTTTAACAGCTTCCCTAGTTATTGTACTGAATACTTGACATTATTTAATTTTTGTTCAAATATTTCGATCTTGAGTTTTAATTTTAGTCTAGGTTAACGTTTCTTGATTTCTCTTACATATATAAAAAGAACCCAAAAAGTCTGTATATAACTCAAAACACACACTCACGTGCATAAAAATATCCAATTCAAACTTATCGTAACAAGTGGGAAGGGTAGGTTGCCATACCAAAGGTACTGGTAGCAACCATCAAGCCAAATATATCCTACAGGTGATAAATTGGCAGGGTATGGGTAGCGTTTATATAGGCAATTGACTCAAATGAGCGGGTGGGTAAGTATTTATTTAATAATATGAGGATATTTACACAAATGACCAAGTTAAAGATTACTTGGTCGTATATAGCCTAACTTTAAAAAAAAAAAGCTCTTTTATGGTCTGACTGGTTTATCAGTAAACTAGTAAAAGTGCACACCCAACATTCAAAATCAGTGATCGACTAGTGTGGTCGACTAATAAACCAATTGGTTCACTGATAAACTAGTGGTCAAAAGCCAAATATGTTTGTTTATTCATCGGGTCAAATGACCATATTTGACAAATTCCACAATAACATGGTATATATGGGCGGACACTAAATGAGCATGGACATTCATTTACTCATTAACATACAATTATCAAATAAATACAAAAATTACTAAAAATTCATTTATTTTACAAAAAATTACTCAAAAATTACAACAAACCATACATTTATTCCTACTACACTGTAATGACTTCACATCACACTTACAAATGCTTCAAACATTAAAAATAAGATGACATTCATAAAAAGGACCAAATAAAATTTTCAACAACTTCAACCCACCAAAAAGGGTTTAACCGATCAAACCCAAACATAATATGTAATCTTGAATGGTGGTAAGGCAGCCAATCAAAATGGGTAACGCACTACCTTCATATGTGTTTCTTTATTAATTTTTTAAGGATTAATAACACTAATGGTCCCTCGACTATAGGCCGTTTTTAGTAGTGGTCTCTTAAGAATTTTTTGTAAACTTTTGGGCCTACAATTATTAAATTTTGACAGATGCGGTCCTTTTGATAGATGTCATTAAAATTACCGTAACACGTAAGTAAGTAAGAGCTAAAATGAAAATTTTCCAAACTTAACTTATATCACAATTTTCAATCGAGTCCCTAAAGTTTGAAAAAAAACTCAAATGTCTTCTTCCCCAAATGTTTTGGGAAACCACCAGATTATTGGCCACATTCTCCTCCCTTTCAAGCCCTAAGTAATGGTGTTCCCCATTGACCCCCGTCTAGTAGACCCTGCCATCTAGAGAGCATTCCGCCGGCACTAACATCTTGAGCAGTCTTAAAATAGAGAGGATTCTGACCTTATTCCTTCTAAAAGGAAGAAATTTTGGAAAAGAAATCATGGATTCGCTTTTAAGCCTCATTCCTCTCGATAATTCATGGATCTCATATAGCCTGTTGTTTCTGCAAATCTTAGTTTTGCAGCGAAATTGACATCGATAAGTAATGACGGCCGATCACGGAGCAAGAGACAAACCCTACCGCAATACTCCAAACCAGAACTGAAGACGACGATGCTCATGGCGAAGAGATCGAAGAGGAAGAGGACGAAGTACAATTGTTAAAAGTATAAGCCCAATTCAATGTAAGCCCATTTGGGCCCATTAGTTAGTTAGCTCATTAGTTTGTTTTTTCATTAATCAATTCAATAATAATCAGTTTTCTTTATTTTCCTCTTGCCGTGTTCTGTGCGATCTCTCTTCCCCTCTCTCCTCCGGCCACCATCGTCAATGGTGGTGGTCCGGCTAGTTCTTCAATTCAACCATCCTTTACCAAACTTGACATGGTATCAGAGCTAAGATTCCGATAATCAATTCTTCTTCCGCACAAAAATCAACTCTGAAAACAAAAATCAAAATCTGAAAAACCTTCCATTAAACTGCAGTTCTTGGACAGCCTCTCATGGATGATTCGCGAAACCGTCACGCCCGCCTCGAGCCGTTACTGTAAGTTGCTGTCTAGTGTCCACCGCAATCGGACCAAGAAGAACCCGTCGATGGGATTGGGTTTTCAAGGACCCGATCGAACAATTAAAGAAACAAAGATTGAAGATCAATCAATGATGAAGCAAAGTTCTAAGATTACTGCAAATCTGCATCCTGCCTATGAATTAGAGGATTACTGGATGCATCAAGTCATCCTTAAAGACTTGAAAGGCGAGAAGCCAAGCAGCAACAACAATTTCAAAGAATCCTATCATCTCTTTCTTTCTCCCTTTCAAGAATCATTTCCTTCGGAGCAAATACCCAGATAACAGAGAGTTCCAATAAACCACATTTCGTTGTGGCATTTCATCGAACAGTCGCTGACCACCATTTCCGCGAGCAATTCTTCTTTCATAATCAATCAAAATCTCAATTACCAAAAAAAAAAATCTCATTCTTCTTTCAAGAAAACCCATTTCAATTAACCCCATTTGATTCTTTCGATTCAGATTTCAAAAATTGTTCAAGATACCTCAAGAATCCAAGAAAGAGAAATCCATCTTGATCTGGAGCAGTTCATCCACTTCTTCGCCGGATACATAGGTGAACTGACCATTCGGAAACTGCAAATCCATGAATAAGCAGGCCAACGGATTGAGACAAATCATTGACATCAACAGCCACCGCCTATGCTTTGACCAAACGACCGGACAGAGTGAGCGCATTCCATTCTTGCGGTCATAGCCAAACCAAAGCATAGCGGCATTTCGAAAAATGAACAGGCAAAAGAAGCGTGGAATCACGAACAAAAGGTACTGGTCCGGCAGTCATCTTCAACTTCTTCAATCATTCAATTACCAAAACTTGACAACAATACTGCAACATTTCCCTCCCAAATTTCCAGGGAGGTTCCAAGACATTTGAGACCGGAGCCAAGCTCTGTTACAGCGTCAAAATCGACCTCAGAGCCGTCGTCACCTCCTTCAACCACCACCGCTTCGGCCGTCCCCACGCCCAGTTATTTAACGGACCACAAAATTCAATGGTCCAAATTCTCATTTCTTTGTTAATTTTAGTTTCCTTTGGGTTCAATCAGCCTTGCCAAGCTGACCCTTCCCTCCTCTAATTGGGGGTTTCCTATTTCTTATTTTGATTCCATTAATTTCCTCTCCCCTCCAATTGTGTTCAATTTTGACGAATTTTCGAAGAAATATCACTGGGTAGTGATAGTACGGCAGAGCTTGGTGATTTTCGGGATTTCAGGCGCATGTGATGAAATGAAACTGCCTTTGGACCAAAAATCTAATGGTTTCTCAAAACATTTGGGGAAGAAGGTCTTTGGGGTCTTTTTTCAAACCTTAGGGACTCGATTAAAAATTATGATATAAGTTAGGTTTGAAAATTTTTCATTTTAGTTCTTATTTATTTAATCGACATGTGAAACACAATGACAATTTTAACGGCATATAATCAATCATGCCTGAATCATTATCTGACGAATTTGACCTTTTTGATTTTTAAATATCTTTCGATAGCAGTAAAATTTGAATATTTTTCTAATTTCATGTTTTTATTATGGTACTTTGTAGAGTTAATTTGCTTTCAAAACTCATTGGCGTGGGATACCAAGTTGGTGGAATGTAATTTTTTCGGAATAAGGGAGCTTATGTGTATTCTAACTCGATGGGATCTATTGTACTACTAAATCTTTGTGTCCGTGCCTATAGCACGGTGCTAATATATATGATTTTGTCGAAACGATAATGTCTAAATAGAAAGTGCAATTTTAAAAAAAATGTTACAGTTGAAGGGGTACATTGCTTCAAATGGTAGTTAAGGGGCGCTATTTGAATTCGACCCATAGTTGATGGGGGTTATTTGTAAGGAGTTATATGTAACTGACACATGACCGTTTGATTTTGTGGCTGGAATAAATTCCCACCGCCAGATAGCCTCAGTTGATTGACTGAGCTCTATTGTGAGATTATATTGATGTAAAAGTGATATTTTTATAAGGGGTGATTTTTCAAAACATAATATTAATTGAGGGGGTGACTTTGTAATAATGAGTTAAAAGTGGATAACTATTCTCACACATGTGGATGTGAAGATGAATCACAACCGTTAAATTTATTAACATAATTTAATCTCAACTTCTAAATAACTTTAGTCAATTGTACATGTGTGAGTATGAACTCTATTGTATATTAGATGGAGCTTGTTTACTTGGCAACTAGATTTTAAATTACATTTCCATATTAAAATACTCTCTCCGTCCTTAAATTATCGTCCTCCTTTCATTTTTTGTTCATCCCAAAATAATTATCCAGTTTGAAACATATTTTTTTAGAACATCATTTTTACCACTTTACCCTTACTTTTTTACTATACTTTAATTATGGGCCACATACACATGAGCTTTAAAGGAAACTACACATTAAATCAATATAAATAATCAAGTTAATTGTTTTTTCTTAATCCGTGCACTGGGTCAACTAGTACGATAATTTATGGACGGATGGAGTATCATTTTGACATTTTTATTACATTTCTCACATCCTTCCATGTAGTAATGAAAGGTTGGCCCTAGGGGTGGCAATTGGGTGTTACCGGATAATTTTGATAAAACCATTATCTATCCAATATAGTTAAGAGGTGTTATTATATATTATCCAATAACACCCACTAAGCTTAATGAGTGTTATTGGATAATATTCAATTCTATCCATTAATAAATGAATATTATTCAGATAATACTCAATAAGTAACATCATATTTTAATTTGTTTTCGAGTATTACTTTATTACATATATTATTATTCACTAATCACAACACATAAAAAATAAATACACAAAACTAGACAAAAAACACACACACACACACACACACACACGTAACACTACATACACTACAATAAAAACTAAATAAATACACACAATAAATAAATAAATAAGATATATATGATAAGGATCTACATGATCCTCCGTAATTATCTAAATATTTAGTAAGATTTGTATATATTTATTCATTGTAATCTCTAGCTTATTTGGTGTAATCTTTTCCTTTTCTTGCTCACCAAGTTAGGCTTGTATATATATAAACATTTGTGTATCAATAATATTCGAATGACTTTATTCCAAACAATATATTTTCTTTTATGGTATCGAGCCCTAGTTCCATTCCTTCCTCGGTTTCAACCCTACGCCATTTACCATGGCCATGCAATACCATTCCCAACACCGCAAACCCAATCTCCCTTTCATTCTTGTCAATCTCTATCTCTACTCTTACCCCTCTCATACCTCCCTTGGCTTGAATCAATCCTCTTTGGCCTTGATCTACTAAAGTTTGTAGATGGCACCCACCCCGCCTCCAACCGCCACACTCATCCAATGGCAAAGAATCGATAACCCGCCTTTATCACTTGGAGTCATCAAGATCGTTCTTGTGCCCTCGAACCCTAGATCCCACAGATCACCCTCTTCCAAGCCAAAACTTCCAACGAAGTTTGACCCTCATTCGCACCACCTACGCAAATCTCCCGCGCATATCCTTCAAGTAAAGGATAATCTTGATTCCTCACCAAAACCACTCAAACCATTGCCGAATATATGCACTCAATCAAATCTTTTACCGACAAACTAGCTATCCTTGGTAAACCCATGGACCTCGAAGATATCCTAGCCAAAACCCTTAAAGGCCTTGATTACGAAACCTACAAGCCAGCTATAGACTATGTTCGTGCTCATGATAACCCTATTTCTTTTGAATCCCTTCATGAGAAGTTAATTCATCATGAACTAACCCTCAAACAACAACCCAAGAAGTAAGAAAACGGACCAAGGTCCTTTAGAGAAAACCGATAGGAAAGATGAGGCGGGGATGTGGTGGGTCGGTTGTTGGGGCGGGAGGGATTGGAACGGTAATTGGTTGCATGGGTTGTAATGGGAAAGGAAGTGGGGGAGGTTTGTTGTTTGAGGGTTAGTTCATGATGAATTAACTTCTCATGAAGGGATTCAAAAGAAATATGGTTATCACGAGCACGAATAGAGTCTATAAATGGCTTGTAGGTTTCGTAATCAAAGCCTTTAAGGGTTTTGGCTATGATATCTTCGAGGTCCACGGGTTTACTAAGGATAGCTAGTTTGTCGGTACAAGATTTGATTGAGTACATGTATTCGGCAATGGTTTGAGTGGTTTTGGTGAGGGAATCAAGATTATCCTTTACTTGAAGGATATGGCCACGGGAGGGATTTACATAGGTGGTGCGAAGGAGGGTCCAAACTTCGTTGGAAGTTTTGGCTTGGAGAACGAGGGGTGATACGGTGGGATCTAGGGTTCCAAGGAGGGCACCTAGAAGGAGACGATCTTAATTGACGACTCCAAGTGATAAAGGTTGGGTTATCGGATTCTTTGCCATTGGTGATGAGTGTGGCGGGTGGAGCGGGGTGGGTGCCATCTACAAACTTTAGTAGATCAAGGACAAAGAGGATTGATTCAAGTTGGGCGGCCCAAGGGAGGTATGTGAGAGGGGTAAGAGTAATACATCTAGAGAGATTGACAAGAATGAAAGGGGAGGTTGGGTATGCGCTGTTGGGAATGGTGGCCGATTGCATGGCCATGGTGGGTGTAGGCGGCGCTAGGGTTGAAGCCGAGGAAAGGGAATTGGAACTAAGGCTCTGATACCATAAAGAGAAAATATATTGTTTGGAATAAAGTCATTCGAATATTATTGATATACAAATGTTTATATATATACAAGCCTAACTTGGTGAGCAAGAAAAATAAAAGATTGCACCAAATAAGCTAGAGATTACAATGAATAAATATATACAAATCTCACTAAATATTTAGATAATTACGGAGGATCTTGTAGATCCTTATCAATATATATATATATATATATATGCAAGCACTCACACAACACATTTTCAAAGAATAACACAACCATACGCTTGTGTTAATTACAATTGGCAAGGAAAACAACCATAGCTTGGGGATCTTTCTAGGAAACTCTATATCACAAAATGCTTCAGTTGTCTCATGCTTCAATTGCCTCGGCACATGTAGGCTATAAAATATTTTTATTCTTATAAATGCAAAGATTAAAAAAGACAACAAGTAGTGAATAACCAATCATTCCGACTATACTAACAAACACCCACGACTTTCAGACCAAAATACTCTCTTCGTTCCGGGCAAAAAGTTTACTATTTCATTTTGTGATGTTTCACTTAAATAGTCTACTTTAAAAAATTGAGGTATAAAAATGTCATTTTATTACTAATGGGCTACTAAAAGTTAATGAAATGAAATGGATCATCAAATATTAAAAAATGCATATTTTTTGTTAAAAAATGTCATAATTTATGGTCATGAATTTTTTTTTATAAAAAATGTATATTAAACTTGTGTAGACTTTGTTTTCTTTTTTGTCTTGCTAACTTTTAATTTCTAGCTAAATATTTTTTAAACCAAATGAAATGGAGCAATAAATATTAAGTTAAATAAATGAAATGGAGCCAACTGCTAATTTAACAAAATGAAATTGACAAGTAAATGAAGATTTTGCGATACAATAAAATTTAAATACTTATATTCATTAAAATTATAAATAATCCAAAACAAAATAATAAATAAGTTCATAAGAATCAACAAATTTTATGATTATTTGTTTATATTTATATTAAACTTTCAAATAAATTTCAAAAAGGGGATCTAGCCTGGTGGTAGCATGGTATAAAGTAATTAATTTAATCCAAATTCTAATCTTGTTAATAACAAGTTCCATTTTTATTTATTATCATTTTTAAGTAAAGAACATATAGTGGTGGTGGTGGCGGTGGGCGCGGGGTGGCGGTGGAGTGGCGCGGTTAGTAGTGGTCGAGGTCGAGGTTGGCGGCATACGGTGGTGTCTGGAGGTTGGTGGCGATGGGCGGCAGATGGTTGTGGCGGTGGGTAGTGGTGATTGGTGGCGGTTACCGGAGTTGGGAAGTGGCGGCGGTGGGCGGAGGCGGGTGGTGGTGGTGACATTAGTTGATAAACCAAATGGTTGTAGTGAGTAGTGACATTAATGGATAAACCCAATGGATAACTGGTTAATATCCATAATTTATCAATTTTGTTATTGGTCTCTAATTAGCATTATCCATTAACACTCATTAACTTAATTAGGTGTTAATGGATAACACCTAATAAGTCTTTTATAATGGTTATATTGGATAACCCAATGGACTGGATAAAATTTTGACATCCCTAGTTGGTTGGTCCCCCCGGTGAGTTACTGTATAATGTGGATGTAGTCTATGGACTTTTTTCTAATTTTATAAGGGTAAATTACATATAATCCCCTCAACTATGGGTGGAGTTTGGATTACCCCCTTCAACTATTAATTGAAGTAATGTGCTCTCTTCAACTATAATATTTTTAAAATTGCTCCATTTGTTTAGGCACCGTGTTTTAAATTGACGAAAATTTTCCACCTGAGACTCGTATAACAATTTTTTTATGTATTATTTTTACCATAATACTCAAAATAAAGATAGAAAATTGTTTGTATTGACCATTTTTAGCCATAAAGACGGTTTTAGATCAATAAGAGTAAAATAGCCAATTGAAACACTAAAAGGGCATTATGTTGAGGGGGCACATTGCTCCAATTTGTAATTGAGGGGGCTATTTGAACCCAACAAATAATTGAGGGGGTTATTGGTAATTTATCCCTTTTATAATCTTTTATCACAAATATATGAAAGGCAGGGCTATTTGGACCCCAAAATACTCTAAGCATACCCCCCAAATTATTAACTTCCTATTTTACCTTTCTCATCTAAACATACCCCTTCCTTGATCCTCCTATTGCGCCCCCCTTGCCCCTTCTCGCCAGTACCATTCCTCTTCTCTTTTCTTTCTTTCCCTTCTTCCTTTCTTCCCATCACTCCCCCTCTTTTCTTCCCAATCCTCTTCTTCTCTTCCCTGCAATGAGATATCTCTCTCCATATCCTTTTTTTTTCTTTTTTTTCCTCTAACCACCACTGGACCAAAAAAATAATGTATTTCTATTGTTCGGCCAATGGTAACTGAATAGTAGAAATTAAAAACAAAATTAAACTCAATGTTGTTCGATTACGATTAGCCGCACGACACTATGCTATTCGGCTAAGCAGAGTCGAACACTAGAAATAAAAAAATAATAAAATAAACCCAGTGTTAAGAAAGAGAGCGAGAGAGGAGAAATCAAAATATCGAATTGTTAGGAAAATGAAAGTAAGTGAAGGGAAGGAAATCACATAAATTATGAGGAAGAAATGACGAAGAGATCAGAAATGTTGTTGAACCAATGACTGGTAGGTGGATGGGTTGAGGAAATAGTTGCAAAATAAAAGCGATTGGGTAGGAGGGAAGAGAGAAATGGGTTATGAGGTTTGGAATGGGATAGAAGGGGGAAGGGTTTACGGTAGGGATGAGCATTGATGCGAGGGGTTGTGTTTGAAGGGGGAGAAGAGAGGAAGGGGAGAAGGAAGGTTGAAAGGGGGTATGTTTGCTAGGGATGGGTAAAATAGGAAGATTATAATGTTGGGAGGTATACTTAGAGCTTTTTGGTGTGTCTAAATTGCCCCACCCATATATGAAATTTAGTCTAATTTATTTTTTCCATGTAGGCTGCCCCACCCAATTTGATGGAAATACAGCTTTGACTTTGTCATGATGGAAAATGAAAAGTTTGGCCAGCTAACCATGATAGTACTCCAATTTTTGATTTGATTTTTGAGAATGTGTTTATAAATTATTTTTAAAGTATTGATTTAATTTATAATTGAATAAATTATAAATCATGTACAAATCACTTGAAACATATGTAAGACTATAAGTTATAAGTACTAAGTTATGTGCTTATTTCTAATTTTCAAAAACACATAAATTATCTTCTTTATTAAAAAAAATTATATTGTAAGATTACTCTTCATAATAATAGTAATAATAATAATAATTAAAGTAATAATAATAATTAAAATAAATTAATAATAATTAAAGGAATAATAATAATAATATGAATAATGATAATAGTAAAAGTAATAATAATAATAATAAGAAGAAGAATAAACATAGTATTAATAATAATAATAATAAAAGTTACTCCATAACAAAAATAGTTAATAATGATTTTACTAATAATAGTAATAATAATAATAATTGTAATAGTAATAACAATTATATCGAATCGGACCAACTTTTTGACTTAAAAAATAAAAAAATAAAAGGCAAAACGAAGCCCGAGTGAGCTATCCCATTGGTCCTTTTTTCCCATTTCTATTTTGTTAGTGTTTGGCCTTTTGTGTCATATTTACTGTCAACTACTATGAGGTGTGTACATCACCTGATACGGGTTTGACATAAGCTATTTATTTTATTATGTTCGCGACTCATACTTATATATAAACAACTTTATTATAAATATTGATATGTTATGTATTTTCATTAAAGTCAAAGTTTATGTATAAATGACTCATTATTGAAGTAACTAAGAGAATAAGAGAAAAACGGTAAAAGTTCCTAAAACGAATCGTTTAGAAAGTGAATTATTTTTTAAAGATTGAAAAAGAAAATGAGTATAATTAAAACATAAAAGTATCATTTTATTATAATTAACTACTAAAAATATCATTTTCTTAAAAAGTTTGACTTTCAAACAAAATTTTTTTACCCAAAACAAGGAGAGTATGACCAAGTTAAAACAACATATAGTGATGTTAAAGTTTGGACTACAGTGATTATTAATATTTCAATTTTTATCGAAGACTAGTGTGATGTAAAAATTATTTTACTAGTAATGTAAAATACTCCCTCTTTCATATTTGACCCGACAACGTTTAAAAATAATTATTGATTGTATTATAAATATTGATGTAATGTATAATTTTCTTTAATGCTCGTAACATACGACTTTAACTAAAGTAGTTAGAAAAAATAAGAGAAAAATAGTAATTGTGTTTTCCTAAAAAAAAAAAAAGTTTTGAAAAAGAATATTTATTTTAAAACGGACAAAAAAAAAAAAACCGACAATTATTTAAGAACAAAATGAGTAATGGCATACTTGAGTGTTAATAGCATAGCCCACAGCAACAATTACAGTATTCAAACTCTTTAGCTTCAAGTTAGATGCAATTCTGGCTCTCGAACGAACAAGATGTTCCCGTGTTGTCAGAGATAGCTATCTGATACCTTCTCTGGAGCCAAGTTGTATCTAAACCACTCGTCTCCACGACATTTAGAGATTCCTTGATATATGCACAACTCTTCAAAAGATATGGTAATTGGTAAGTGTTGTAAGTTGGTGAAGAATTTGAAGGGGGCAAATGAAGGATTCCATAGCTTCGGTCTTCATCCCGACCTTCCAACAAAAACCAGAGAGAAAGTTGGGTTTGGCCATCTTTCCGAATGTTGTCTTCAGCCATCATCCTGAATCGACAAAGACATATCAGATAGCTCTTTGTCAGCTTTTGGTTGCACTAGAGAATCACCATAGTGAAGTGAATAGACTGTTCCATAGATGTTAAGGGAACACATTCTAGCATTGATTTATCGAACCACATAAATTTTACCTGCTCAAGCAGAGTGGTACTCCCACTGCCACTATCATCTTGAAACGACATAGTGAATCATAATATATAAACGTGTGTGTGTACATATTAATGGGTAGCAAATAACACGTTTAAATACTCGGAAGATAATTTCATCAATCAATTATCCAATTGAGAAAAAAATGGAGGGAACCAGCAACCAATCATGTAGATCACAGACTTAATTAAGAATAGAAATTATAATTCTAGCATTGATTTATTGAACCACATGGAGAAATAAACAGATATATGACCATGAATGCAAGAAAGAGCGAATTTAAATTATATAATCATGGACTATAAGAACTTGAAGCAAAATATTGAGATCCTTGGTTCCAATCCTCATTCATACCAACAAGGGGTCACACTTACCTATCATACAAAAATAGTAACCAACTTGTCACTTTTACTCCCATGCTACAGATCACATGGAAAATCTATCACTCTTGTTTTTCACCAAGCTCTAGGATGACATACACGTACAAACACATAGATATGGAGAGATAGAGATAGATAGAGAGAGAGAGACCTCATTGGTGCACTTGATATATTCATCAACAATACCTTCTGCAAGAACATCTTTTAGATCACTAGTCCTTTGATTGACCCAGTTTCCGCAAAGAGCAAAGCAAAATGAACTAAACCAAACTAATAATACACAATGATTTTGCTTTACTTTCCATGCAAAAATCAGAAATAACTCTAACACCTGTATACATAGAAACATGAGATACCTTGCATTCTAGTGTCGTACGGTCTCGTCTCATTAAGATCATTCTTCCAAACAAGTTTATCATCATTAAAAGACATTCACTCCATCAAACTTTTCTGCAGTCAGATGCCCGCAACAAAACGTCTTCATTTCAGAGCATTCAACAATGAACACTTCGCCTAGTGATGGGAAATCAAATGACTACTGGCAGTGGCAGATCTAGAAATAAATTTCAACGGTGTCACAAATTGTAATTATTACATATTTTTTTATTAAAAAAATTAGAACGGTGCCATTTTATGGTGTAAATTTTTTTAAAAAAATATTTCAGCAGGGCACCTGCCCCCTAAGTCCAAAGCATGGATCCGCCCCTGACTGCTGGTCACTGGAGCAGAAGGATAAAAGTTGCTCCAAATCAAGTAATATACTACGTAAGAAACAGAACACAATTTTCTTCACGCCGCAGTCTTCATTCATTTTAATTACTTCTTTCATTGACTTACAACTCTCAACAGTCGAGCTTTCAAGATTCACAAGCATGTGGACTAAAGAAGATGAGATTAGGTAACCCAAGTTGTAACAAGTAACAACCATCCACATCCAGTTTAAGGTTTTGAAAAGCACGAATTCCTTCAGGATTTTGCCTACAAATATGCTCCAGGTTTGGTAACCCCTTCGGTATCAGCTTACTAAATGTCAGAACATGAGCATCCTCTCCCATAACGTGTCGCCCCTCAAACTTAAACACTGTTTCTAATAAAAAACAATCTACGACAAATACTTCTTCAAGCTTGTGTAGCCAATCAGACGCAGCAAGCTTGCCTAGCATTCCCCCCCCCCACCCACACACACAATCTGTTTTTGTTAGTGCAAATAATAACATCCCAACATCTTCAAGCTAGGTAACATAACCTACCAAGTCAATACCATTAGTGGATCCATGCATGCATACATGCATTGATTAAGTTGATATATCATGGAAATTCAAAGTTTTCGGAAGACATACATAAATGTCCACTTGATTGTGGACTCAATTTTTTTATTGAAAGTAATTTAGTTTTGATCTTGCAATTAAAATTTTGCCTATTAATCATGATAGCATGGCCAAGAGATGTGCGCTGAGCCAAATAATTTGTTAGAAATTGTAGGAGGCCCAACTTAGCTGGCCCATCTCATTGTGCAGCCTACCCGCCTCTTGTGGTCCAGCCCCTTCTTGCCTTGCGTTTTAGCGGAGGGGCAGCTTTGTCCTTTCTCACCTGCTTTGTCTCCTTGTTTCTGCCGCCTATTGTTATTGCTCCTCCTCGTCATTTGCAGCAGAGAGCGAATCCAGAGAGTAAGAGAGAGAGTTAGTCTGAGCGATCTAGTGAGGGAGCGGTTATAGAGAGAGAAAAACCAAGAGAGAGAGAGAGGGTGCGAGCCTTCGGTTGTTCGCCCCAGCCTGTATTTGATTTCACCGGTGTTCTTCTCCCTTCTTTTGTGAGCGTCTTTGTGAGCTGTTAGGGAGGTTAGGGACGGTGGCTATAAAGTACTTTGTGAACTCCATTTCCGTCTTGGGTGAGGTCGTGGCTGGATTCTTTGGTTGGGCGAGTTCACAGTAGCTTCGTGTCTGTGAACCTTCTTTCTCTTCTCCTTCTCTGTTCTTCGTGGCCTTTGGTTGCCGGAGTGGGTCGAGCCTTTCTTGGTGGCTTTGACCTTGGCAGTGAGTGTTGGTTCCCCAGTCGGATTCCTTGGTGGATATTGGCCGTGAGAGGGTATCTGAGCCTGAAGAGATGCACAGCCGAGGTCAATGACCGGTGACGGCGAGTCGTGTCCCTGAACACGGCGGGTTTGAGTGCTCTCCTTCGGGGCTTTCACTACTTAATGTTTATTATGTTTTTTAGTCATTATAACAGTGTTGGTTATCTGATTATTGCCTTAATACTTAGTGTATTAATTGTTTCAGTCTCTCAGCTTTACTACTCAGTCTCTACTCTGTTATTGTTGGTTGGTTTGAAGCTCAACAAAATATTCCTCCTCCTCGTTAACTCATACGCTTGGAGCAATATTTTGACCGTGTTTCCGCATTCATAGATAGTATCTTTACTTACTGTTTTGTAATCCCAAGTGATTAAAATGTTACCCCCATCCCCGGTTGTAACTTTATCCGCTTTATTTTAATCTGGGTTCGTTAATCTAGTTTACTCCGTTTCTTGTATTGGAACAAATCCTGGCTATAGTTTGTCTATTGGTGCATCCGCACAACAGTGGTATCAGAGCTACGTCCTTGTTCCCGTAATGTGAATCGGTAGAGTCCCTTCAATCCAATATTTAGAAACTCTTCCCTAGAGTTTCTTGGTGAGCTTCAGTTACCCTGCTTAATATTCTGTTTAATATTGCTTGGGTTTGTTGCTCTATTCCAGATTTGTTTAAGTGCTCTTTTTTGGTTCACTAGTTTATAACTGCTTTAGTTAATCTTGTTTCCTTGGTATTTTTTTGATATCCGTTATGTGTTATTATTTGGTGTTCTGCCTGTTTCTGGAAAATCCTTTGGAATGGCAACTTCTTATGGCTTAGGACCTTTTAACGGAAAAACGGACTTTTCAATTTGGCAACAGAAAATGAAAAGCATTTTGATAAAAGAGAAAGTTTTTAAAGCCATAACACATAACTTTCCAAAAGATGCTTCCGAAGATACTATTCGCGAAATGGACGAAAGTGCTTATGCTTCTCTTATTCTGAACTTGTCTGACTCTGTAATGCGTAAATGTGGAAAACATAAACACGCCAAAAGTCTTTAGGAAAAATTAGAAGAAATTTACTTTGAGAAAACTCTGCCTAGTAAAATTCATCTTCTTGAAAAGTTTTTCAGTTTTAAGTTAGACTTAAACAAAGACATGGAGGACAACATTGACGCATTCACTAAGTTAGTAGAAGATATTAAACAAACCGGAGACGAACATATAGATGATTATACCTCAATCGTGCTTTTAAATGCGATACCTGAATCTTATGCCGACATGAAATCTGCGATTAAGTATGGTAGAGATAACATCACACTTGATACGGTGATTACTAGTCTAAAAGGCAAAGAATTAGATTTAAAAGCTGCTAGGAAAGGTAAATCTAGTTCCGGTGAGGTTAATATGGTGAGAGGACGAACTTTGGAAAGAAACATTGGACAAAAGAACAATCAAAATCAGAATCAGGGAAAGAATCAAAACTCCGGAAATGGTAGGAATAGGAGCAAGAATAGATCAAAATCTAGAACTAAAGGCCGTAAATGTTATAATTGTGGAGAGATTGGACACTTTAGGAAGGATTGCCCTAATCCTAGGAAGAAAAACGCGAACCATAACCAACAAAATGACTGCAATATGGCTTCCAATAATGATGGTAATGTTGAAGTTTTTATGGTAACTGAATTATATGATGAGATCAATTTCGCTCATTCTATGCCCGCATGCAAAAATGAATGGTTGGTAGATTCTGGTTGTACTTATCATATGTCACCATTTAAGAATGTTTTTATCACGTATAAAGAATTGGAAACTGGATTTGTCTCCATGGCAAATGAAAGAAAATGTCAAATTGTTGGTATTGGTGATGTTTGTCTTCAATTTAATTCTGGAAATTGTTTGACCCTAAAAAATGTTCGACATGTTCCCGATTTGTGTAATAACTTGATTTCTTGTGCTGCTTTGGAAGATGCGGGTCTTGAGGGTAAATGGGGAAATGGGTTTATGAAAATTCTTAAGGGTTCTTTGGTGATTGCTAAGGCTGAAAAACGCCGAAATCTTTATATTTGCTCTGCTATGCCTATGTCTTGTGATGATAATTGTGTGAATCTTGCTAAAGAAGATAAAACTGAATTATGGCATAAAATACTAGGTCACATGAGTTCTAAAGGACTTGAAATCTTGAACAAAACCGAGTGTTTGGGAAGGATAAGATTTCGGAATTGCCCTTTTGTGAAACGTGTGTGATGAGCAAACAAAAGCGAGTGAGTTTTCCTCCCCTAACCCTAAAAGGTTTTCTTCAAACGCACCTTAGAATACATACATGCGGATGTGGGTCCCGCGAGCGCTCCAACGCACGGTGGTAATCGTTATTTCTTGTCGATCATTGATGACTTTTCGAGAAAAGTGTGGTTGTTTTTGATGCAAAACAAATCGATGTGTTTGAGAAATTCAAGAATTGGAAAACTTTAATTGAGAACCAAACAGTTTAAAAATTAAGACACTTAGGACCCACAACGGGTTAGAATTCTGCAATCATGACATGGATAGTTTTTGTGTGCAAAACGGGATTGAGAGGCACAAGACCGTGCCTTACAACCCCCAACAAAACGGTGTCGCGGAGAGAATGAATCGAACCCTTCTTGAGCGTGTGAGGAGTATGCTTGCGCGCCGGGTCTCCCTAAAAGTTTTGGGAGAGGCGCTTTGACGCCGCTACCTCATAAATAGGTCCCCGTCCGCTTTACATGGTCGTTGTCCTGAGGTGGTGTTTTCTGGTAGGGATGTAGATTTCTCAAACTTGTGTGTTTTTGGTTGTGCGGCCTATGCCCATAGAAAGCTAGATAAACTTGAACCTAGATCGGTGAGATGCGTGTTTTTGGGTTACCCGGAGGGCGTTAAAGGTTATAGGTTGTGGTTGCGTGAGGAACCAGGTTTCAAAGTGATCATTAGTAGGGATGTGGTATTCAATGAAAATGAATTTCCCTGCTTGACTGTTCCCGCCGAGCCTATCCCTCCCCCGGCTCCCATTATGGTGGAGCATCCCGTAGGATCGAGTGATGCTAGTGACCAATCCGAAAATGTGAATTCTGAAATTGGTGGAAATTCTGAAAATGTGAATGTGGATAATTTGCATGAATTGCCTGATAATGTGAATTCTGAAATTGAGCATGATATTCCTGAAACTGAACTTGATGATCAAAATGAAGATAATGAAAATGGACAAAACGAAATTCTTGAATTGGATGATTTGCATGACTATCAACTTGTGCGTGATAGACCTAGACGGATTTCTAGGCAGCCTTCCCGTTTTGATGATTTTCATATGACTTCATTTGTTTTCGGTGTGTTTGAATCTATTGATAATTCCGAGCCAAAGACTTATAATCAAGCTTTAAAATCTGAAAATTGTAATGATTGGATTAATGCCATGAATGAGGAAATGAATTCGTTACACATTAATCAAACTTGGATTTTAGTGCCTAAGCCTAAGAACTGTTCTGTAGTTTCTTGTAAGTGGCTTTATAAAATCAAGGGTGAATCAGATTCAATTAGGTTTAAAGCTAGATTAGTGGCTAAGGGATTTACTCAAAAGGAAGGAATAGATTACACTGAAATTTTTGCTCCCGTTGTTAAGTTCACGACCGTTAGGATTATGCTTGCTTTGGTAGCTCAATTTGATTGGGAATTGAAACAAATGGATGTTAAAACTGCCTTTTTGCATGGTGATTTGGTTGAAAAAATCTATATGAGGCAACCCGAGGGATATGTAGATAATCGGCCCGACTATGTGTGCTTGTTAAAGAAATCCTTATATGGCTTAAAACAATCTCCTCGCATGTGGAATATTAAATTTGATCAATGCATGCTAGATTTGAAATTTACGCGGAGTGCTTATGATCATTGTTTGTATTTCAAAAATGATAGGAGTGTGCCTATTTTCTTGCTCATATATGTGGATGATATGCTTCTTATTAGCCCATGCTCTAAATCGATTGAATATGTTAAGAATTGCTTGAGTGCTAAATTTGACATGAAGTATTTAGGCGATGCTAGTAAGATACTTGGCATGAACATAGTTAGAGACCGAAAATTGTCATTTGTTTACTTGAACCAAATTTCATACGTTGAAAAGATTTTGAGTAAATTCTCGATGATTAATGCTGATTCTGTTGATGTTCCCCTTGCCTCGCATTTTGTGCTTAGTAAAGAGCAAAGGTCCGAAAAATCAATTCGAAATGAATCAAATGAGTAGAGTCCCTTACTCCAATGCCATAGGTTCAATAATGTATTTGATGGTTAGTACTCGCCCCGACATTGCTTATGCCATTAGTTGTCTTAGCCGTTACATGTCGAACCCGGGCTTGCCCCATTGGCATGCCGTTAAGTGGTTGTTGCGATACCTAAAACATTCGATGAACTATGGATTGAGGTTTTTTAAATCTGAAAACGTGTTAGGTTGGTAGGATATGTTGATTCAAACTATGCCAATGATAGAGACCATAGAAAATCGACCACGCCTTATGTGTTCACACTTTCATGGTTCTTGCGTTAGCCGGAAGTCCCAACGCAATCCGTGTGGCCCCGTCCACAACCGAGGCCGAATACATAGCCATAACCGAGTGTATCAAGGAAGCCCTTTGGTTGAAAGGTTTGATCTCAGAAATCGGTTTTTTAAAAGACAAGGTGGTAGTTTTTTCCGATAGTCAAAGTGGCATACAACTTTGCAAAAATCCTGCTTTTCACGATAGAACAAAACACATTGATGTGCGTTTTCATTTTATTCGTGATGTTGTTGCTAAGTGCATCATTTATTTGGATAAGATTGACACTAGTTTGAATCCTGCTGATATGAATACCAAGTGCCTTCCTGTTTCAAATTTTTTGAATTGTTTAAAAATTTTGATGTTTGACACCGGTGATCCCTAATTGAGGTTGACCTGCTTTCGTGATTTTCCTCGAAAATCCATGCTTGTTCTCAGGTGAGCAATCATGGTAACTTAGCTTTTTCTCGCTTGTGAATTAGCTTTGCTTTCTTTTAAAATTTTCTCGCTTTTTGTGGTTGCTTAAATTTTGTTTTTTCCCCGCTTTGGTCCTCCTTCGTGTTGGATCAAGTGCAGGGCTAAGGCGATGATGACACCTTTTCTGTTAAATGTCCTTGAGTTCATTGGTTGGAACCGACACTTGTTCCAAGGTGGAGATTGTTAGAAATTGTAGGAGGCCCAAATCGTTAGTGGCAGCCATTTCTAATTAGTTACTCCCTAAGCCCAACTTAGCGGCCCATCTCATTGGCGCCTTACCCGCCTCAGTGGTCCAAATTTTCTTGCCTTTATGCTTAGCGAGGGGCAGCTTTTTGTCCTTTCTCACCTTTTGTCTCCTTGTTTCGCCGCTATTTATTGCTCCTCCTCGTCATTTGCAGAGCGAATCCAGAGTAAGAGAGAGAGTCGGGCCTGAGCGATCTAGTGAGGGAGCGGTTATAGAGAGAAAACCAAGAGAGAGAGAAATGCGGCCTTCTCGGTTGTTCGCCCCAGCCTGTATTTGATTTCACCGGTGTTCTTCTCCCTTCTTTTGTGAGCTGTTAGGGAGGTTAGGGACGGTGGCTATAGAGTACTTTGTGAACTCCATTTCCGTCTTGGGTGAGGTCGTGGCTGGATTCTTTGGTTGGGCGAGTTCACAGTATCTTCGTGTCTGTGAACCTTCTTTCTTCTCCTTCTCTCGCTCTTCGTGGCCTTTGGTTGCCAGAGTGGGTCGAGCCTTTCTTGGTGGCTTTGACCTTGGTAGTGAGTGTTGGTTCCCTAGTCGGATTCCTTGGTGGATATTGGCCGTGAGAGGGTATCTGAGCCTGAAGAGATGCACAGCCGAGGTCAATGACCGGTGACGGCGAGTCGTGTCCCTGAACACGGCGGGTTTGAGTGCTCTCCTTCGGGGCTTTCACTACTTAATGTTTATTCTGCTTAATAGTCATTATAACAGTGTTGGTTATCTGATTATTGCTTTAATACTTAGTGTATTAATTGTTTCAGTCTCTTAGCTTTACTACTCAGTCTCTACTCTGTTATTGTTGGTTGGTTTGAAGCTCAACAAAATATTCCTCCGTTAACTCATAACAGCTTTGGAGCAATATTTTGGACCGTGTTTCCTTTCGCATTCATAGATAGTATCTTTATTTACTTTCTCTGCTTTGTAACCCCAAGTGATTAAAATGTTACCCCATCCCCGGTTGTAACTTTATCCGCTTTATTTTAATCTGGGTTCGTTAATCTGGTTTACTCCGTTTCTTGTATTGGAACAAATCCTGGCTATAGTTTGTGTAATTGGTGCAACCGCACAACAAATTCATTCAATTTAATCAGCCACTAAAGTCACGTATTCATAGTCATCATCTCATTTTTCTTGCTCAAGTGAAAAAAAGAAAAAGAAAAAGAAAACTCCTTCAATTCATCCAATTGAATCGCCTAGTCATCAAAATCATTCATTCCATTATTTTGCAACCACAGTCAAAGTCAAAGTCAACTGTTCGATATAAGCTATTGTCTGCTTCAATGGTACGGTTAATGAATTTGAAAGTAGTTTTTAGAAGAAAAAAACTGGAGAAGGAAGAAAGTTGGGGAGAGATCAAAGACATAATAGTCTGATTGAGAAACCAAATATACTGCTCACTCCGTCCCTAAATAATCGTCCTAATTGATTCGGTATATAGTTTAAGAAAAAATAATTAATTTGATTATTTATATTGGTTTAATGTAAATTTTTTTTTAAATATTCATGTGTATGTGACCTATAATTAAAATAGAGTGAAAAAGTAAGGATAAAATGGTAAAAATGATGTTATAAAAATATAAGTTTCAAAGTGAATAATTATTTTAGAACGGATAAAAAAGGAAAGAGTGATGATCTAAAAATATAAGTTTCAAAATGAATAATTATTTTGGAACGGATGAAAAAAAAGAACAATAATTTAGGAACGAAAGGAATATCTTTTAATTTATATGATATAATTAGGCTCTGTTTGTTTCACGGAAAATCATTTTCAGAAAATGATTTCTGGAAAATGATTTCCGGAAAATCAAAAGATTTCATTTTCGTGTGTTTGAAACCTTTATAAATATGTCGAAAACATTTACGGAGGTTTGGCAAACACACTAAAATGTCACGGAAAACAATATATGAATAAATACAAAAATAAAAATAGAAAATAAACAATGTTTAGGATGTCCCTAGAAAATCAATAAGAACCATATTTTTTTAATAAGGTCAATCTTTTTTTAATCTCATAGTTACAAATAATTTTTTTGATAATTAATATGAAAAAAAAACATTTTAAAATATAAAATAGACAATGTTTAGGATGTCCCTAGAAAATGTTATGGAAAGCTATATATGAATAAATACAAAAAATAATATTATAATATTAATGCACATATTAAATATAAAATAGTGTTGAACTTTAAGTAATTTTTTCTTTAGTAGTCCTCAATTTATCATTACTGATGTCAAATCAATGTCTATTTTTTTCAATCTCACAATTACAAATAATTTTTTTGATAATTGATATGTAAAAAAAACGTTTTAAATAAAATCGATTAATAAGCAGGATGTCCCTAAATAATATAGGTGACATAGAACTAAGTAAACATTTATTAAAAATTATAATTTGTAAATAGTATGCACAAACTTTATTTATTTTCGAATTAAATCTAATTTAGTCACCCCTACTGCAAAAATTATTAAGTTTCACTATACTTTTTTTTTCTTCAATTTAATCACTCTACTTGGCTCTGAAAGTCAATAAGGTCACTAGAGTCATTTCAGTTTGTTAAGTTTGATGGAAATCATTGAAAAAACAATAATGTCCCTTAAATTTGAAAGGTATATTGACAAATTCAAGTCACACAATAAGAAATTATGTTTGAGAGGAGAAGGAGACCCACAAATCCCCCAAATTTAGTAAGGTTATTTTTTGATTTTCCTAACAAAATTAAATTCCATCCAAATATATGGATGGGGTGATGAACGTGCTAATTATGTGAAAGTAGAGTGATTAAATTGAGGAAAAATAAAGTAGAGTGAGCTTAATGAATTTTGATCGAAAGTAAGGTGATCAAATTGAGATTTAAACCTTATATTTCTATACAATTTATTTGTTGAGTTAAATATTGTGTGTGTAAGTAAATATGTGCAATTGTGAAAGGGTATGGAGGTGCCCGAACATTGAAAATGACTCCTAAAATGAATCAGAAATATTTTCCGGAAAAAGAAGTCATCATTTTCCGTTGACTCGAAAAACCTTTTACGTTGACTGCATTTTCCTAAGATTACCAAACACCGAAAAATAAGGAAAACATTTTTCGAAAATCATTTTCCGTAAAACAAACGGAGGCTTGGTGTTTTAAAAATCACTTAACCAACATGGTATAAGGTGTCAGACTAGCGTTTATTACGCCCAAAAGGGGTCTAGGCGGGGGCTGGGTTTGAAAACTAATTACTCCTATGGATAGAAATTCATAGCTAGGGGTGTGGGGCCAACATATCTTTTCTGCAGCTCCTCTTTTGTCTCAACTTTATTTGCAAATGAATCTTAGTGCATCACAATGATGATTTATCGAGCAATTCTCAAATTGTTTTTTCCGATGAATTTTCAAAGTAAATTTTTGATTAATAATCGATGAGGGGAGCCGTCGCACAAGGAATAAGGGTGTGTGTGCTATATGTGTAATTGGGAGAGTTGAGGAGTCTTCACCGTGAATCATGGTTGTTTGTCATCCACCATCTTTTAATTTATTTTTTTGATTATTTGAAGTTAATTGTTAGAGAATTGGACCGTTTTTTAATTCATTCTTTTTCTTTTTCTTTTTGATTTTTTTCAAATTGTAACCGTTTTTTATGCCTTTTTATTTTTAATTTTTTAAAAAAACTTAGACGGTTAAAAAAGGGTAAAAATGGACATATATTCATACATTCTCCTATATCATTACAAAGTAGTCGTTACAATTTATTTGTAATATTTAATAGTACACTTAACATTATAAACAGATTAATTTATGTATATTATATATTTGAATATACAATATATTAATAAAAATTATAAACGAATTAATTTATTTATAAAATAATGTATGTATTAATTAATTTATTTGTAAAGTATAAAAATAGAAAGTAGTGTAAATAAAGTGGATGATGTGGTAGTAGAACTCATGTAAAAATGAAGGAAAAATTAAAACCATTGTGAAGAATAATTCTTAAAAAAGATAAATTCTTTAAATGTGTAGATATCAGTGAGATCAAACTAAAAATTTAGGAAAAAATTCCCACCAACGTGATACTCTTAATCTTGTGCAAATTAGTATCTTTGTCAGGTCATCAGAAACTTAACTACTCCTAGATCTCCTCAAATATTTGCCTACATTATACTAATATTCTACATGTTTATGGTTTTATTTTCAAACTATTTCAATGGTTAATTTAGCAAAAGCTAGAATTCACTGGTCCAAATTCCAAATTTACCATGTCGTGGAGGTTGATTTCAAACTATTTCAATGGTAAGTTTCAAACTATTTCAATGTGATTATTTGATCAGTTCTGTATCTTTTGATTTATATAACTTCAACATTCATAATAAATAAACCAACATTGCTAGGATTATCACTAGAGTTACCACTATAGTGACAGCTATATTTTGAAATGGCACATGCACCTCACATGCACTTTGCCTTCAAGGTAAAGTTGTCATTAGGATGGTAAGACTAGTGGTAACTCTAGTATTATTGTAAACTTAATGTGCTTTTATTATTAGCTTTAATAAGTGATTTTATTTTCCTATTAATGATGACATCGTTTCATCATCAATTTGGTTATTTGATCAATTATGTATATTTTGATTCTGTAACTCTAACATTTATAACAGATTTAATGTGTTGTTATTACCAGCTGTTATTAGAGATTTTATTTGTTTATTGATGATTTCTTTACCAGCTTTAATGATGAAATCGTTTCATCATCAATGTAGTTATTTGATCATTCCCGTATTTTTTGATTTCTGTCACTCCAACATATAACAGACTTAATGTGTTGTTATTGTTAACTTTTAATGAAAGATTTTATTTACTTATTGATGATGAAATCATTTCATCATCAATGTGGTTATTTGATTAATCTCTTATATTCTCCTGTAAATGGAAACGAATTCTGAGACGATTTTGAACAATGTCAACAGAAACTTTCTGCATTGCATTATATATGCTATCATCTTTCGTTTGGCCTCCATCTAGTTTGTGGACCCCTTTTGTGTCTAAGCCCTTCCTATATACATATAATATAATTAGACCTTTGGCAAAGGCTACTTCATTAACACTTCTCTTCTCAGCTCTCTCATCTCTTTAGTGACAACATTCTTTCATTCTTTCTTTGAAAACAGAAGTTCTTTACTTGCAAGAAACAAAGATCTTGCTACTCATACCATTATGGCGATAGAAATTGAACAACCAACCGTTGGATTATCGAAGATAGCAGTTTCAAAAACTCACGGAGAAGATTCCCCGTATTTTGCAGGATGGAAGGCTTACGATGAAAATCCTTACGATGAATCTAGCAATCCATCTGGAGTCATACAGATGGGATTAGCAGAAAATCAAGTAAGAAGCCATACACATTTAGATACTCGAGTCAACTGTCAAGTGTTGAACACTTTATAGAACGAGACATAATTTTTTCAGAATTTTGGAAATGACCTTGTTTGCTATTTCTTTGGCAGGTTTCATTTGACTTGCTAGAAGAATACCTGGAACATCATTCGGAAGAAGCGAGCTGGGGTAAAAAAGCTTCTGGCTTTAGAGAAAACGCTTTGTTTCAAGATTATCATGGGCTAAAAACTTTCAGAAAGGTATATATTTGCTCCTATTACCAAAACACACACCCACACATTTATTGCATGCAATATGAGGAGAATTAAGTCTAACCAAATGATACATACTTGTGCATTTTTACAGGCAATGGCTAGTTTCATGGAACAAGTACGAGGAGGAAAAGCCAAATTTAACCCAGATAGGGTTGTTCTAACAGCCGGCGCAACTGCTGCTAACGAGCTGTTAACCTTCATTTTAGTTGATCCCGGTGATGCATTGCTTGTACCAACTCCTTATTATCCAGGGTAAGAACTAGTCCTCAGTAAGTTAATTCCAGTATGTTTTCTCAGATATAGAAGTACATTTTTGCATATACTTTAGCCTGATCCATGTTTATTCTTATGATACAGATTTGATCGAGATTTGAGGTGGAGAACTGGTGTACAGATAGTACCGGTCCATTGTGACAGTTCAAACAATTTTCAGATCACTCCTCAAGCATTAGAAGAAGCATATGCACACGCAGAATCAATGAAGATAAAAGTGAGTGGACTACTTATAACAAATCCATCGAATCCATTAGGCTCAACCATTCAGAGGAAAGTTCTAGAAAACCTTCTAGATTTTGTATCGCGGAATAACATCCATCTTGTCTCAGATGAAATCTACTCGGGATCCGCCTTCTTCTCTAATGAGTTTGTCAGTATCGCAGAAGTACTCGAATCCCGTGGCTATAAAGATTCAGAAAGAGTTCACATTGTTTATAGCCTTTCCAAGGATCTAGGCGTTCCCGGTTTTAGAGTTGGAACAATATATTCATACAATGACAAGGTTGTGACGACCGCACGAAGAATGTCTAGCTTCACCTTGATTTCATCACAAACACAACAACTTCTAGGTTCCATGTTGTCAGATAAAGAGTTTACGGAGAAATTCATAAAAATTAATCGAGAAAGGTTGAGAAAAAGATACGAAATGATCATCGACGGGTTGAAGAAAGCTGGTATTGAGTGTTTGAAAGGGAACGCGGGGCTTTTTTGCTGGATGAATTTAAGTCCATGTTTGGATAAGCCTACAAGAGAGAGTGAATTGGATCTTTGGAACTCAATATTGCAGGAAGTGAGGTTGAATATTTCACCGGGATCTTCTTGCCATTGCTCTGAGCCGGGTTGGTTTAGAGTGTGCTTTGCCAACATGAGTGAGCAGACACTACAAGTTGCACTCCCAAGAATTCATGAATTTATGGAAAGAAGGAAAGCACAGATCAGGAATTAATGGTTTCCATTTTTAGTTTCACTGATTCTTCATATATATATATATATAATTATATTTTTCTTTTTCCCAAACGTGTTTATGTTAAAAAACCTGCTTTAAAAAAAAACCTGCCTGTTGAAAAATGCGCACGTTTTTAAAACGAACCCTAAGCTTCAAAAAAATATAAGTTACTCCTATAATCTATTAACCAATTAACTTTTGCTAAAATAGAAACTGTTGTTTTCGGTTAAATGTTTAAAGTTTTAAAAAATATATATGCTTCTATGTATCACCTTTTTGTGAAGTTATAATTTTTTTTACAATTTAATAAAATAGTTTTAATGGTAAATCGGTTAATTAATAATGGGTATGTACTACTCCAATATGCTTAATGTTTTAATGGTAAATTAGTTATGTTTTAATGGTAAATCAGTTAGTACCAGATCTATATTATTACATTTGATTTAGATATGTTTTTACTTAATTAAGACTTATCATTTTCATTTCTCCACAATGACTAGAATTATAGAAGTGTTCTATTCTTCTATTCTATTTTGTAAGTTCATCAATAGATACATATAAATCGTGCAAATAAAATAGGATAAAATCTCTTTTTGTCATCAATAAATACATATAAACCTATTCTAACCGAAGATTAGGTTTGAAAAGAGTAATTATTAAAGAATATATAAGTGTTATTAGAGTTAATTATAATTATAAAATGTTAAGTAAAATCAAGATGCTTATATTACATATGCAGGGTAAAATTGAAAAATTATTCAAGATTGTAGGAAAAATTACGAACGCAATTTTTAAAATTTTTAAGACCAAATAATAAATTACT